>CAMZMU010000051.1:18191139-18791139 GCA_947311845.1 Poa pratensis | reverse complement strand
AGAACAGAGCAACGGAGGACACGGCGGTACGGGCTCCGAAAAGATTAAAGAAAATGCAGGTGGGAGTGCCGGAGAAGCAGTAGTAAATGTGGTTTAACAAAATGCCGAATCTGAAAAAGCTTCTACAAAAAGCGTTCTCAAACACCAAGGAGCATGCAGTTCCAAGAAGAAGAACTCAAGAGCCAAGAAAATGCGATGCACGACGGGGCGGCGCCGGCGACTGAAACCTCAGTCAGAACCGCCTAGAAAGAAAAAAGGGCAGAGGAAAAGAAAAGAGACGGTATCCAAGAGCGAGGAGCCGACATGGAAGAGGAGGCAGCAGGAGTGCGTACCCATTAACCAGAGCAGCAGGTCGACGAAGGCCTTATCTAGCTTAGCTAGCGGTGATGAGCGCCGGCCTGCCCGCCTGAGCCCGATCAGCAGGCTGCACACGCCGCCATGATGATGATGATGATGATGAGCAGCAGCAGCAGCAGGCTTTGGTTGGAGCTGCTTGGAGGTAGCAGAGAAACACAGCGCACGAGTGGGGGAAGGGGGACAGGGATGATGATGATAATGATAATGATGATGGCGGCGTCAGCGGGAGCGCGTGTGCGTGCACCGCCGTCTGTACTACTCAGAGTCTCAGACTCGACGCGACGCGGGAGGTAGAGGGAGCAAGCGCGAGTGAGCTGCCCCCGTGGTGCGCCGCATATGATTAGCCCTTTGTCGTACGCATGTCGTAGTAGTAGTGTAGTACTCGTTACGTACGCACGCACGCCGGCCGGTGAGGTGAAACGACGGGTGGGTGGGCGTTGCTGGGCTCCAGTGCGGCGGTTTTTCCAAACCGATGGCCGGAGATGAGCCCTGGAGCTTTGGTCCGCTTGGAGCACATGGGAAATGGGCAATGGCGGCCGCAGAAGTGCGGAGAGGGTGGAGGAGAGCGACGAGCAACCTTGTGGCGGGCGTGTTTTCAACCACAAGAATACTGTATAATCTGCAGGAATTCCAAAGAAATTGTTAGTATGCTGTCTGTGGAGCTAGAATATTTACGGTGGTGAGCGGCCTGGCTGTGTATGCATGCATATAATTGGACATGCCACCTACTAGTAGCACATATACACATGATCATAGATCTCAACTGTTCTCCCCTGTCGTGTTCCATGCCTTTTTATTTCCGTAGATGCAATGTATCCATTTCCAACGCAACATCGCCACGTTCTCTGGGGCCAGCAGTAGTTGAAGCTTGCAGGTGGTTCAGACGAATCGTGGAAGAAACGAACTTTGATGTTAATACTAGGTAACTCGGCGCGGCGTGCTTTGTTTGTGTATATGGCAAGCTTTGAAGTTGACATAGTGTGGCTGCAAGATTGGAGTTTCTCAGAAGCAAACTTAGAACAGAAGAATTTTTGTATTGTTCTGGATATTGTCAAATGAAATGAAAGCATGTTCTTCTGTTTAAGGAAGTAATGATCAAAATTGATGGAAGTGGCAAGTCTTATATTGTAACATTGGAAAATAGTGGGTATATAGGCATGAGATGTATTTTTCCACACCTTTCCTCGAAACATGGGCTTCTAACCGCTAATGAAAATAAGGTGTCACTGTTGATAATAAGGTGTGTCTCTGCGGCTACATCTGTCAGGACAGCACCTCTGCTGCAAGAGAATGGCAGCCAACAAAACAATTTAATACTGATATGTGGCCCATAAGAGATATGAGTTCATCGACTGCAGAGTTTAAATTAAAACCCTATAATAACTCCTGAGGAATAACCCGAGCCCAAGGGTTTGGTTAAGAGCTAACAGTACCACCTTTGTAGGTCTGAACCAATATTCCAGCGAACAAAAAGAAGCACGGGATCATAAATTAGATGACGCTGTTCTCATGTGCTCGGTATTCTGAAGAAACTGTACTAAGGTCATGAGCCTAGTTCCAATACTTCAGATCATGTCGTCTTGGAGCTCCGTAGTTTCACCTTCATGTTGCTGTCGGACAATAAAGACTGCTGGCAAAGGTTCATGTGAAGACTATGAACGCTCGTGCCTACTCATGCTTGTAGAACGGTCTCCCAGATGTAAACACTAAAATTAAGGTAGCATCCATCTGATGGTACCCGACAGATTGATTGAGAAAAGCTGAAGACAGAGGAGAAATAATTGATAAGTTGGCATATATCTCTTGGACTTACATATTGTAGTTGCAACAGAAAAATAGAAGTGTCTGCAGCAAATGCAAAAATAGATCCAAGTTACTCATTTCGGAACCCATATCTTATAAGGAAATGAGCTTAGCGAAGCATATTATCAGGTAAATAAATTAACTGCCAGGATTGGCAGTACCGTTCATGAGTTTAATGCAAACTGTAGAATGCTTATTGTGGAGATAAAGGGTCAGCAGAAGCCATAAAGCACTATGGAATCATGTTAGAGATTCATCAACTGATGACCTTTTTGATAGTAGAAAATCTGAATGCTATAACTCAAAAGTGTGAATTGGAAGGACTTCCACATTTGTAAACTAAATCCTACATCGAAGCAGAATATCAAGTAGCAGATTTCAGTTTATTCACTGCTTAACATTTAATTAAATAAGTCCGCTCTTTAACTTATTAATCCACCAGTAGCTAGAAAATCCAAGGTGATGGGAAAAATTACCATGAATGTTTCAAAAAAAATTTGGAAGGTCCAACAATGCTGGATTTTTCATTGATTTAGTAGATAGACTATTTACATTGTTGCCCTAAGGGGAAGGAAGAAAAATAAAATGAAATTCAGAGAACTGGAACAGACTGAAAATGCCCAATAGATGCTTCATGGAGGATCCCACATCACCTTTCTAAGCTTCTTGGCACCCATAAAAGCCCATTTGAGAGCTTCATCTCTTATGGCCTGAGGATCTCGTTCAGAGTGGATTTTACATTACGGTATATGCAGCTAGTTGATCAGTGCATTCTCAAATATAAGCTCATCATAGTGAAGTAATGATCACATCCCTAAAGCAGAAAATGGTGGCCTAAGAATGGTGATTGCTATGAAAAGCGTGGCCGATGTGACATTTTTCTCTCGGTAATAGCTATTATGAGAGCGGTCCTGTTGTAATAGCATGGGGAAAACCTAAGATGGTTTGCTGTATGTTCAGCTAAATAATGGAAAACCTTTACATAATTATGTTCTTACTGTAGAAAATTAGTAGACAAAATAATTTGAAAAATCACCGTACATACCTGAATTTAACAATACTTGTCATGATTACTTCATATTCCTTCGTGACTAAGTAGGCACCCAATAAACCATCACAAATCTGAGGAGCATCAACAATCTTCAGGCCTTATCTAGCAGCAAATAGCAGGGAAAATGAGAACTGTGCAGCTACACACTGCTTAAAAGCAGCTGGACATAGATAAATGGAGCCACTGCACTGTAGGCAACACAATGTAATCTGCATGTACCTGTAATCTTGCCTGAATATTTCAGGCTTGGTCACCTTCAGCCATATAACTGTACCGAAACGCAGAGACTGCTCGAAGACCAGCTGCAGAAAGAAGAGCAAAATCTCTCAGGTTGTATCCAGAGAGGAAAAACAAATAACATGGAATAGGAGCTTTGGAGTGTTTGCTGATGAATGAGATCAAATCTTACAGGCTTCATGTCGTCCTCTCAAACTGGGAAGAGGAAGTGAACATGGTCGACGGTCTTTCATGTCACAAATTCTGGTGGTCAAACCGTGTAATCTTTCTCTGAACATAGTCACCCTTACAGCTTGCCACACCGTTTTTTAAGCATTAACCGTTAGCAGCAAGTTTCTGATGTACCTATCTTCATTCTCTCCTTTTGTACCTGTCGTGCTTACTTACTCCTTTGAACTGCTTTACTTTATTGTTAACACTTCATAAGATAAGAATGCAGTGTTAATTCGGTAGACATACGTTAATATAATTTGTTGTTGGTCTAATTAAGTGTCGATAAAAGAATAATCAAGAGTTTCCTTTTTTACATATGCATGGTTTGGGCAATTGTAGTGAACAATCTTTGAAAATGGCATTCTGTAAGCGGCGAATTGGGAAGAAGTGCCCCAGCAATATATTTTACTACATTTAGAAAAAGTGCCCCAGCAAGGTGACAAAAGGCTAACAGTTGGCTGTAGAAGTTCAGAAAAATATATAGCGGCGCCTAATATATAATGCGAAGACACAAATGAATTACATTTGGGAAAGACTCGAAGAATATACCTAATTGCGTACTCTGATTTCATGCGCTAAATCACCACTTCTGTAGGCTTACTTACCCAATCACTTCATTACTCAGGTTCATACGTTTCCTGAGCAGAGAACTGCATATGGCAGCCAATATGAAGAGAAAAAAAAGCTTATGTTATGTACACATATCTTGTTCATAGAATGCTGCCGGTAATGCTTCTGAAGTTGAATGGAAGAGCACAACACAAGAAAAAAACTTCAAGCTGAAGATCCTCTGAAAATTCTGTAAGGCTTCATTCATACCTGAGAATGCTCTGAAAATACTCTATAGCCTCATTCATTGCTATAAGTGGCTGTCAAATGTATTGAAAATAGATAGACTTCTGGTAGTGGATTCGTTAAAATAAACCTGAACATCTGGGCAAAAAAATAATAGCAGAAACCAATAATGGAAGGACATCTCTCAACCTGAAAGAGGCAAAATATAATGTTAGGTCTGATCGAAAGGGTTATTGTTATTGTTCGTACCTTGAGCTCTGTTCGTTAGTCTATCAACAAGATCTGGAGCTCGTGGCTCTTTAGTCTTCTACACACGAATGGGCCTGATGGGCTGGGCCCGTTTGTCACTTACCGGTTCAACACTCCCCCTCAAGATGGGTGATAGATATCTATCATCCCCATCTTGTCACATGCCAGACTGCATTCTCTAGCTCCAAGTCCCTTGGTCAAGCAATCTGCAATCTGCTGCCCTGAACTCACATGATCTATTTTGATTATCCCCGCATCTAACTTCTCTTTGATGAAAAACCTGTCAATCTCAATATGTTTAGTTCTATCATGTTGAACGGGATTGTTTGCTATGCATATAGCTGACCGATTGTCACACCAGACATGCAGGGGCCCTTCTCTTAGTAACTTCAGCTCACTTAGAAGATTTCTCACCCATAGCATCTCACTCAACCCCTGGGACATGGCTCTGTATTCTGCTTCGGCAGTTGATTTTGACACCACAGGTTGCTTCTTACTTCTCCATGACACTAAGTTTCCTCCGACAAACACACAATACCCTGAAGTTGATCGTCGGTCATCCAAGCAACTTCCCCAGTCTGCATCACTGTACCCATCCACAACTAGGTGTCCATTACTTTCAAACAACAAACCCTTTCCTGGGGTACCCTTTAGATATCTCAAGATGCGGTTAACAGCCTCAAGGTGTTCACTCCTTGGATCATGCATATACCTACTTACGACACTCACGGCAAAGGCTATATCTGGCCTAGTGTGACATAAGTAGAGTAGTCTCCCCACAAGTCTCTGGTATCTATCTCTGTCTACAGGTTCACCTGAATCCACTGTTATCTTGTGATTCTGATCAATAGGTGTAGCAGCTGCTCGACACCCAATCATGCCCACATCATTGAGTAGATCCAGAGTATACTTCCGTTGTGACAAGACTATTCCCTTACTTGACCTTGCAACCTCTATGCCCAAGAAGTACCTCAATTGGCCGAGATCCTTTACTTCAAATGTGTTGCTAAGACATTGCTTCAATCTACCTATCTCAGCCTCATCATCTCCAGTTATTATAATATCATCCACATATACGGCTAGAATGGTTATCTTCCGGTTTGAATGCTTATAAAACACAGTGTGATCACCATTACACTGTCCATACCCCATTCCACAAACAGCACGCTTGAACCTATCAAACCAAGCTCTTGGAGATTGTTTCAGTCCATAAAGTGCTTTCTTCAGCCTGCAAACCTTCCCCTCACCATTGCCGGCCGCAGCCATTCCAGGTGGTACCTCCATGTATACCTCCTCTTGAAGATCGCCATGCAGAAAAGCATTCTTCACATCTAGCTGATGAAGAGGCCACCCAAAGTTTGCTGCACATGATACAAGAGTCCTCACAGTGTTCATCTTCGCCACGGGAGCAAAGGTTTCATCATAGTCAATCCCATATGTCTGAGTATAGCCTCTTGCAACCAGTCTTGCCTTGTACCTCTCTATCTTTCCCTCGGGATTTTGCTTCACCGTATAGACCCATTTGCAACCAACAGCCTTTTTTCCTTTTGGGAGATCAGTTAGTACCCATGTTTCATTCTTCCTCAATGCCTCCAATTCCTCTCTCATGGCTGCGCACCACTTAGGATCCTGCTTTGCAACTTTCCAATCTGATGGAATCAAAACAGTCTGAAGTAAGGTAACAAATGCTCTATAAGACGGAGACAGAGCATCATATGATACATAGTTGCTGATATCGTGCTCAAAACCATATTTCTCAATCGGTTTTGTTGCAGCTGCTCTTGTTCCCTTTCTTAACGCAATTGGCAAGCTTGAGGGGGATACACCTGATGTATCTCCTGACTCACTTTCTGACGAGCTGCCTTCAGATGACTCATCTTCACCTTGTGAACTTACATTCTGCATCTCCCCCTGCTGCTGTTGCTCCCCTTGCTGCTCTTGCTCATCAGCCCTGTGTCTTCGAGAGTAGACACGGAGGTTCTGCTCTTCGTTAACCTTTGGCCACCTCATGTCATTATGCGCTTCCGTCGTTACAGGGACAGAAATAGACCCAACAATCAGAGGAATAGAACCAACAATAGGTTGTTGCTGCTGTCCATTTGAAGAAATAGCAGCAGGACTGCTAGAAGGACCAGCACTCTCCCCCTCTTGACCAGTTGCAGATTCCCGCTGGTCAAGCGTCTCGAACAATATGCTCAAATCTGTTGGTTCACCATAAAACGGGTTAGATTCCCAAAAAGTAACATCAGCACTTACAAATGTGCGCCTGTCGGAGGGACTCCAGCATTTGTACCCTCGCTGGCCGGAGGGATAGCCAATGAAGATACACTTGATTGCCTTTGGATCAAGTTTTGTCACAGAGGGCCTGTGATCCCTAACAAAGCAAGTGCAGCCAAACACCCTAGGAGGAACTGCAAACTTGTTTTCACCCAGCAACAACTCACATGGAGACTTCATTTGCAAGATTCTGGAAGGTGTTCGATTTATGAGAAAGGTAGCCGTCATCACAGCTTCACTCCAAAGGAACTTTGGAACATTCATAGTGTACATCAAGGACCTAGCCACCTCCAATATATGACGATTTTTCCTCTCAGCCACGCCATTCTGCGGTGGGGTATCTGGACAAGAGGTCTGATGTAGAATTCCGTGATCGGAAAGAAAGCCCCCAAACTTCTTATTGATATACTCTGTCCCATTATCAGATCTAAGCACTTGAACTTGCACCTTAAACTGCGTTTGGACATAGGCATAAAAGTCTCGAAAGCAGGTGAACACTTCATCTTTATGTTTCATGAGGTAAACCCAAGTCATGCGTGTGTGGCAATCGATGAATGTCACAAAGTATTTCATTCCACTAATAGAGGTAACAGGACATGTCCAAACATCAGTGTGCACCAGCATGAAAGGGGTTATACTCCTCAGTCCCCTACTCACATAGACAGTTCGGGTGTGCTTTGCAAACTCACATGCATCACATCTCAATTTTTCTTTATCCACTCCTTTCATCATATCGGGAAACACCTTATACATCTTGTCAAAAGAAATATGTCCCATTCTGCAATGGTGAATCATTGCCTTGGTCTCCCTTTCTCCAACCACTGCTGCAAACACAGAGCCACTCGTGTGACCGATTCCCTCACGATCCATGTGCCACAATCCTCTACGCCTAGTTCCTGTACCAATCTGTCTTCTTGTCTGTCGATCCTGTATTAAACAACCTTCTCTGTCAAGAATAATTCTGCAGTCCTGCTGATCAACGAGAGCACTCAACGACACCAGGTTCACTGGGAATGCAGGAACATGTAAAGCCGAGTACAGTTTGATCGTTGGAGTACACTGCACTGACCCTACTCCAACTATGGGCTGCCTTGTGCCATCAGCAATCTGAACAGTTTCCTTGTGTGTGGGAGGATACGAGTTGTAGAGTTCAAACTCCTTCGAATTTCCTGTGACATGTTTGGATGCCCCTGAGTCCAGAATCCATTCCGGACTTGTTCTATGAGCCATGAACAAGACGTTTTCAGCCTTCTCAGCAGTATACACAAAGTTCGCCCTTTCTTCATTCTTCAGCATTGCAACAACATCACACACATTCTCCCCCTTGCTGCAAGTACCAACATCAACACCAGTACCTTTCTCATCTTCCTCCCTTGCCGAACAGCAGCACCCTGCCGCACTCAACAACCCCTCTGGCAGCATCGCACCAACCTCTTTCTTCTTGTTCTTCTCGGTCATACCTTGAGCTTTTTTCATCACAACGTCCTCAACCTTCTCCTTGTTCGCATCAATGACCTCCCTAGCGCCGGCTTTTCCTTCCAAATGCCCAACCGACACCTCAATCTCTTCCCATGAGATCTCCTCTGCCATCAGCTGCTCCCTCTTTACGGGAACCAGTCCCTCCAACAAGGGCACCAGCTCCATCTCAGCTACTTGCGCCACCGCACTCCACGCCTGCTGTGCCGCATCTCGCACCCAGCTCCACACACCGTGCATCGCGCCCTTCTCCACGGCGCACTCTTTCTCCTCCAGGCCCTCAGCCATCCTTGCTGCCTTCACTGCCTCTGCACCCCCAGCACGCGCTCCAATCAGGTCCGCCAACTGCGCCGCGTCTTGGACGTCCTCAACCAGCAGCACGAGGTCCACGACCTCCCGCTCAGTCTCCTGCACCATCTCCGCCTTGGCCCCGCACCGCAGTGCGCTCGGCCCCTTTCTGCCCCTCGCAGCCCTTCTCGCCGCAGCCATGGCGCACGTGGCTCCCTGCTCCTCCGCCTCGCGCCCGCGCCGGCCTGCAGCGCCGCCTCGCGCGTCGCCTGGCCTCGCGCGCGCCGCCAGTCACCGCCAGCGGAGCGCCGCCGCCGGGATGTGAGCCGCCGCCGTCGAAGTCGCCAGCTCTGATACCATGTTATTGTTCGTACCTTGAGCTCTGTTCGTTAGTCTATCAACAAGATCTGGAGCTCGTGGCTCTTTAGTCTTCTACACACGAATGGGCCTGATGGGCTGGGCCCGTTTGTCACTTACCGGTTCAACAGTTATGTTAATACAGCTAATTCTACAAAAATAAATTCATGCGCACACATACATATTAATTTTTTTTTGCGGGTTACACATACATGTAAACCTAGCAACAACTAAACGTTGGTCCGCGAAGATGGAGGTCGAAAACAAATAACTGAGTGCAAGAAGCAAGGTCATTCTTATGCGAGACAGCAGATAACACCAACATGAATCGTCCGTACAGGAAGGCACACCCACAACAGGCGGAGCAGCAGGAACACCAATTCTTGGACAATGAACAGCACAGAGGGCACTGCAGGCCCCCATAGTATATATACACTTACATGCAAGAGGGCCATAAGAGTATCACACACAGCCAACTTGCAAGGAATGCTCTGAACTGCATAGAAGAGCACATCAAAATCAGAGCAACCGCCAAAAGGTAGAAATCTAAAAATACACTGATTTGTTTCTCACAGGCAGAACAACAAACACCTGCTAGGCACCAAAATCACAACCATATCACCTAATACTTTTGGATGTTTTTTGGTCAATCTTTCTGGGCCAACTACGATGCCTTGGATTTTCTGACCAAAACCATGTAAAAAAGATCTGGGGAAGCGGCCGTACTGCACTGGATCTATATGAGGTGAGGCACCACCTGCAAATCAATGAAGGCAAATCCAGATAAGGTAAAAAAAAACTGGAAACCACCGCTTACCTGAGGGCCAATGCATAGCACTTAACCCTTCAGTTTTATGAGAGCACTAGAACTGTAGGTGATGATAGTTTGTACTATAAAAACAGTTAATTTACGCAAATAAGAACGCTGAAATATGCGATAAATACAGAACAAGGAGGCCATAACTATAATTTAACAAAAGATCGCAAAATGTCATGCAGATAGATATAACACTTAAAATTGTGGTTCACAACATAGGCACATATCAAATAACCATACTCAAATGCGGGCTATGAGCAAGCTTTTTCCAGCACCCAGCAAAAAGGGCGGGGCGGCTGGAACAAGTATTTACAATGGCCATTGTACAACAAAAATAAGAGCATGGATCAAAAGGCTAGAGAACACAACTCAGTACAGGAGGGAGACTCAGGATCATAGCCCGAGCGCCGTGCGTGCTATGATTGATGGAACAGTAAGCACACTCGAATGGGAAGAAATGTGATGTTTATATGCTGTACAACGCAAAACAATGGGAGCAACTCTTCCCTATGGAGCATTTTCAGGCGGAATGGTTGTCTTGCTCACTACGCCCTTGCTAAAATAGTCTGCTACCACAGAAAAGCCATCCTTTGAACCCCTCAGCTGCCTGAAAAAGAGGTCATGATCCCTGGCATTTAGTTCTAGCTTCTGCTTTGCCTCCATAACAGATCTATATTCAGGTGCACATTCCGGGCATTCTTTCTCGTTGTCCCCGAGGCAGCGGAGATGGAATGAGTGCATGCACATGAAATGGACGGCAGGAAGATCAAGGGTGAAGGTGCAGGCCGTACACTTGCTTAACTGAAAAACCTTTGCGTTTGTCTTGAGGTCTTCTGTCTCCCTTTTCATCAACTCTGTCTCTTCCTGTATAAGCAAAAATCTTGTGTCACTAAGTGTTCCTTATTTTAATCAATGAACTGTGTAGACAAACATCGGCAAAAGTTTCAAATATATGCTCTAAGATCTTGATACATCAGAGAATCCAATCCTTCCCTTAAGCAAGACTTAGAAATTGACATGCTTACGCAAAGAAGTCGACAAATATGATACTGGAATACCAAATTTTATCGGCATGGTCAAATATAGTTCATCAAAAGCATGTGATTCTGTTTGACATGTCTGTAACATAAAAGACCAAACTTCGATAGCTAGAGCTTCAAGCATTTAGCATGGAAGCAAAGTTCCTTACATGGTACAATCCCAAACTAAAGACAACATAGAACCTCTCCCATTATTTTCTGCGCATGATAATTATGTCTAACTCAGAATCATATTATTTCTAAAGTGGGTTCAAGATTCATGGGAATTGTTGAATATCAGTAGGACAAAAAGGTTTTCTCAACATCCTTCTCTTAGTAAAGGAAAGTTAGATTCCTATTGAACTGATGGTTGTAGGTAGATCTGTCATCTGTACGAGGTTCATCAACCGGAAGGCAGCTTGTGAGAGCTGCTGCATGATTCACTGCTACAACTACCAAATTTCAGTATATCAACAATACATAGTACCAGACTACAGTGAAACAATTTGCAGTAGCTACTGAGGTAGCATCATCTGAATAACTGCTCCTACAAAGTTGTTACCACAAACAGATGAACAACTAATTCCCTAATAGATCTCTAACTCAAACCTATTTTGAATTACATAGAACAGCACATACATTTACACCAAATCAAGCTATAACAATGCAAATTCTTGAAAAGGTAAAGGCGTTGAGAATAGCAACACATAATGAAATGCTGCAGAAGTATTGCAATCAAATACTAACCTGGTACTTGTCAATAGATTTCCTATCATCTTCAATTAGCTTTGATTCTTGCTCAAGTTTGCGAGCAATGTAATCCTTCACAACTGAGAGAGTCAAGCATGGATTTTTTGATAGTGTTTGTAGAACAACAATGGGAGGCAAAACATCCTCCTTCTCAATGTAGGTCAAGACCTCTTTAACTTCCTTAGAGCAATCTTCTCCGAGGTCCCCAAAATACTTCAACAGATCCCCCCAGAGAGATGGATCCCCTCCTTGAGATGAGTCTCCTAGCTTCTTACAGCATGCAATTAGACCTTCATGATCATGCGCTTGCTTGTAGCAACTGATAACCTCTTTGAACAGTTTTAGCTTCTCATAGAGAAACAACAAGCCATCTTTGAATGCATTTGCATTGCAAATAATAAGAGCCAGATCAACAGAATACAAAGGTTCTTCCATCTCAGATGTCCAGGCAGATTTGAGCAATGCAAGCCCTTTCTTTTGTCTATCAACAATATCCTTTGCTATTTTAGCATCTTCTTTTTCAAGTTTTGCCTTCTCCCTTGCGCCTGATTTATAGCCGTTTGCAGTTTCTTTACCTTTTCTGTCTTTAATATTGTTTTCCTCAAAGCCATTTTCCTGTGACATAGATGGGAAGCTTAGATCTTTCGATATATACAGCTCCAAAAGGGTGTTATGAATTTCTGTTTGAGCAGGTGAGTCTTTGACGGCTTTGATATAGTTTTCTAGAAATTCCATGAGGTACTGTGGGCTGTGCACAAATATGTTTACAAAGTCCATAGGTGAGGGTATCATAAGCAAACGCATGCTATTTGAACCTCTCCTTGTAGTAGGATCTCCACCATCCGTGCAAAGTCTCAACAGTATTTCAACTGTTTGGGCAGGTCTATGATCCACAAGAATTTTTCCATATTCTTTTACAGTAAGACCTGCTTGATTTGCCTCAAGGCTGGATATATACTGCAGCGCCTCCTCATATCTAGCAAGATCCTCAAGTAAAATCTTCAAATACAGCTCATGCCTCCCAGCCTTTTTGGCCACAAACATAGCGTGTTCATGATATCCAGCTGCACGACATACTCTTATGGCAGTTTCCACATCAAACTTGATTTCACCTACCGCATCTTCATCTTTGATGAAATGATTCAGCTTCTCAACATCTTTCAGTTTGGTATAGCAGTTCAACAGAAGGGTGGTGTGGTCTTTGGATGCTAATCCTCTATCATGTAACTTCTCTAGATAGTTTGTCAGGTTGTAGATGCGCTTTGCATCAAGAAACTTCTGTATCACATATGACGGTTCAAGATGACCAATGGTGTGGATATATTGAGACATGGCCTCATCATATTCTTGTTTTCCATACAGATGGTCACCATACTTCCGTAGAACCTCAGCGTTGAAGCAGGATCAGCCTGCTGACTTTGTACAAGATTAATTGCAACTGTATACAGATTTTTCTTGAACAACATGTCAAGCTTACTTTCCATGTCTTTCTCTCCAATGCAAAGTATCCTTTTATCACTCATTATGAGAATAATATAGCCCCACTCAGTGACTAAATCTGAAACATCCCCCACAGGCATGCTGTGCGCAATTAACCGATTCTTAAGATCATAAACATTAAGAGTATTCTTCCGGCTTCTCGGATCTGCAATGATGCAAAGTAAGTAGCCCCGAAACCAACCTACAAACTTCTTCTCACCGTCAAAAGCCCAACAAGGACCTCTGCCATCAGCTTCATAGAAGTACACAGCTTCAGGTCTACCAACAATCAGATCCTGCATAGATAATGTAGTAAATTGACCAGGCTGCAGATTCAAAAAACAGCTAAATTTCCTAGATTTTGTAGCGCACGTTGTCTATGTGGAGTTAGTTAGCTTCAGTGATCAAGGTAGAGATGTTGCAGAGTTTTTTCAGTAGCATGCTAGCGCCCTAGCAGTTGTGCCTGTGCAGAACAAATATACTGTATCAAGGGCCTATTTCATCAACTAAAGCTAAAAGATGGGCTAACAAAACTTGCCCTGTTATTGCTGGTACACTGCTGTCTATTTGCGAACTAAGTTGGGGCAACAACAGGCCCTAAAGCAGACGTGATTACCAGCAGATTTATGAACTTAGTCTACAGCTATGTGATTTAAAAAACAACAGATGAACGAGCACAAAAACAAAAGATACCATACTAACCATGCGGTCACTCATTGCTACAGCGTTGATCTCACAACCAATCTGATCAAGTGTTTGCCTCCTTGGTGGTTGATGATGCAAGCTGAATAAGGTTATGGCACTAGGAGTTACGGCAAAGAGCTGATGCGCCTGCCCCTCAACTCGAAAACCAAGACCAGTAATAGGAGACCTCGTGCCATCTGAAACAGCCTCCACTTGCAGCGGGAAGCGTGTGATACGCTCGCGTGCAATGTCACCTTTGATGCAATAAATGGATCCATTGTCCAATCCGATGGCAATCAACAGAATAGGAGGGGCTTCTTCCAGAACCAAAAATGATGTAATCTGCAGAAGTGAATAAATATGCCAAGTAGTATAGGATGTTATAGTATGCAGTATATATTCGTTTTTGTTTCATAACAAAGAGCATAATATGTGACCTGCAAGGGCAGTAACCGAAAAGTTTACCTTAGCCTGAGGAAATTGATTAGTGAAGATCCGCAATATTTGAACACAGAAAGGAGTTGTTGTACTTGAACCCTCTTCTTGTACTTTATCAAGGTCGAAAACTTTTAGACAGATTGCCGATGACTCTGAAGATGATTGATCATCATCTCCAACCGTGACAAGGACATTTCTTTGCTGATCATACAAAATCATTAGGATGTAAATTTCCCTTTTAGCTGTTATTATCATGATAAAAACAACACTGACAAAATACATAGAGAAAAGGCATAGCACAAACAGTAAGAGGTACTTGGTATATAGAATAGGCAAGAAATTGGTGACAAGGGTCAACACCATTTCCACTATAAAGAAATAGAAAATCTAATCAATACCATCGGCAATTGGCAACCAAATTGAAATGAACTACATTTCTTTCCAAGAATAATAAACAAAACATGTGATCTAAACCCTGAAGCCTTGACAAAACGGCCACTAAAGCAAGTTTGTTGCCGAAACTTATGAGAATGTCTAGCATTGTTCAGAGCTTTGCTAAAGAGCGAGGCTTATCATCCCATCTGGGATTGAGAAACTATGTGTCCGTTACCCCTAATTAGCAGTCGATTTCAATCAACTAAGGAAAAGTTTGTAATTGTTCTTTGTACCCTCATTATACAGGATCAAGTTGCAGGCAACACTAACAACAAATCGATGGAAGAATTTCCTAGTTACAGATGCATTTTCACCCTGTATGTATGTACCTTGAGCTGCTGGAGGAAGAGGACGGAGGAGGCGTAGGCCTGGAACCCGTAGGAGAGGCGGAACCCGCGATCGAGGAGCCCCACGGTGCCGTCGTCGCACCCAACCGCGACGCGGCCGCGGCCGCCCGAGCAGCAGGTCACCCGGCCCTCGATCTCGGCTGGCACGGCCGGAGCGCCGCCTCCCCCGCCGCGCCCGGCCGCCTTCTCCTCGAAGAACTCGAACTTGCGCCACTGGTACATGGTGGGTGCAGGAGAGGCGGATCGGGAGCGCGCTGCCGGTCAGCTCAGGTGGGATCGAGCTCCGCGCCGACCGGCGGAAGAGGGAGGGAGCCAGGGAGGGGAGAAGCGGCCTTGGGTCAGGCACGACTGTGCAGATCGGGTCGGCCTCCGTTGCACAAGTCCATATCCACAGCCGTCCGATCATCAACCGCTTTCCGTTTGGATTCTTTTTTTTTTTGCGGGGAAAAGGAAAAAAATATACACTGTTTGATCTCCAAGAGCTCTCTCATATTTCCCCCAATCACCCAAAAACTGTTTTTACACCAATTTGGACCACACAAAAAAAACTGCTCCACGAGTTCCCATGTCTGTGAGCCCATCCTTAAAAAATTCTCGGCTGCCTAAAACTTTTTGTGCACTTTGTATATTTGCCAATCCATGGACAACTCTCGAAATATCCCAAAATCGTGTGGGAGGAGCCAACCACCAAGCGGGAAACTTCCTACAGCACCCTTATGCCCCCCATCGCTGCGCATCGCCACTGTCTCCGGTCACCACGGCCGCCATGGAACCCTCCCCGATCTCTCTCAACCCCTCGCTGCTCCAGCATTTGTCCATCCTCCTCTTCCCGTTGTCATTGTGGCCAAGACTAAGGCCATGCAGTGCCTCGCGAAGGAACACAACAGATAGTCTGATTGATTGAAGAGGCGAGAAGACAGAGGTGGAGAAGAAGGCGGTGACGGAGCCCAGCCATGGGGTAAACGAAGAGGTAATTGGCAGTGGTAACTATAATTAAATCCAAAGTGAAATTTTATTTAGCAGTTTAAAAAAAGATGAGGTCGCAATTGTGATGAAGTGGAAAGCTGGCATGAAAAGATGACAATTGTAGTGAGGTGGACGGTTTGCATGTTTAAAGAAATATTTTAAGGTGTTGTTATTATTTAGTCATTATAAATGCATTCGTTGTTTGTGTTACCTTGGGCGATCAGCTGATTCTTGATTATTTTTTTCTTGCCGGTCATGTGTGGATCTTGGTGATACCTTACAAATACAAAACGAAATAGAAGTTGGTATCATGCCAGTTACATGTAAATCAAGAAATAGTTGTTGGCCAACGGTGAACTTGTGGCTAAAAATATTATTTTACCTCTCTTAATTTCTATGTAAATTCCTGTATGTTAAAAAAGATGGAGACTGCAAATCTGATGGTTAGAAAACTGGATGAGTGAGACTGGATTTGTGAGAGAACCCCTAGTTGTCTCGGGTATAATACCCTAATTAAGACATAAGGTGCATATTCAAGCTTGAAAGTCGATCACCACTTGTTACTCCCTCCGGTTCATAAAAAGTATCACGCGCTATAGTACTAAGCTCTGTGTGATCAGTGCATTTTCAGCGTCATTTAAAACAGAAGGCTCGAGAAGAGCCCGGTTTTGAATTAACGAAGCAATCAACCGGCTAGGAGTTACAACTTACACACACAAGATGGGAAAACCAGCTACAGCACCAGAACACAAACAGAAGACTACAAAAGATAAAGGAAACAAGCAAAACTAAAAGTCTAAGTCTTGTTCCAGTTGAAGGGACGCGTCGTCTTCTGTTGCACGGAAGCAAGAATGAAACAGTTAACTCCAAACATGCCTCAACCGCACCAACACTGCCAGGGAACGTAGGGCTCGCGAACACGGGAGGGGGTTCAACGACGCCTCCAAGAAGGAACACGGCGCCCATGAGCGTCGTCGTCGCCGGTAGAGTCCAGGGACCTACAAAGCTTTCGCCAAAATCCACTCCCACCAAAGGTTCGCCCTAAACGAGAACCACACGACGCAGGTATAGGCGGATAGGTGGAACCAGCGGACAAGGTAAGGGCTTCAAAGTGACGCCTTCAGGAAGGGCACCCGGAGGTGTCGTCGTCACCAGCAATGGCCACAGTCTTGCACGGTTTTCACCGGAGCCCGAAATACCAATGCCAGCAACCACCACGAGGACACAGGAGGACAGAGTTTCGGGCATTGCTTCCGGACGACCTCTCCAGGAGGCACGGTGCTCCAGCCACCGCTGAACACACCACAAGCAGAAGCTAGACTGGGGCAAAACCTCCAATCCTCCAGATCGAACCCTAAACCATCAGGCCCACAAGGCCAGCAAGGGGGGCGAGGGATCTGGGAGAGCCCCGCACCCGAGCGGGACCGAGCTCCACGGAGAGGAAAGCACGGCTGACAAGCCGGAGAGAGCAGATGAAGGCCTGCTCGAACGTGGTTGTACACGAACGTGATCTGGGAAGAAATCGCAGCACCACCGAATCTGCCGCACAGATTCGGCAGGGACGAACCGGGGAGGCCTACTCCACCGACCGGCGAACTTCTGGGCGCCCAAGCCCTACCCAATCTTTGTACACCGCACCACCGGCCGCCAAGGGCCCAACGGCATCCGGGAGATCCCTGCACCCGAGCAGCGACGAGCTCCAACGGAGGAACTGCAAGCGGTCGAGGGAGAACCGCACCACCACCGACGAGGCGGCTAGATCGCGGTAGGGGAAGCTGATGGCCCTTGACGTAGTTACCTGCGTCAAAAGAATATGGGTTAGGTTGAGACTCCAAGTGCAGAGTGTATAGTATAGGAAAGACGGTTTTCCCCACGAGGGGTGACTCGAGGGTTTAATATCGAACTCTCGGGGAATCAGTAGTGAAAGATTTATCTTCTTATCCTTCTCTTGAAAACCTACAAAACAAAGTAAATTGTTTCGGTCCTCAACCTCACCAAGTGGTTGTCAAGCACAAGGTGTGAGAATGATATCAAAATAAAATGAATGCAAAACAGTAAATAAATATGCAATGATGATAAATAAATATGCAAGGATGGTGGAAACAATGATGGATGATATTTTTGGGTTTTGTATTGTGAATGCAAGATGTAAAAGTGTTTTTGTATTTTCGGATTTTTAAATGACAGAAAATGTAAAGTGGATAAAAGTTGTTGGAAAGGTGTTTCTTATGATTAAAAATGGACCGGGGTTCATGGTTTCACAAATGCACTCTCTCTTTAATAAAGTGGTAGACAATGGAACACTAGAATTGACATATGAGATTGCAACAAAAAGGTTTCATGACAAGTTACTAATTATATGGGCATCACGTCCTAGTATAGAGATCTTTTGTTTATTAATCTCTCTTATACTCTACCAAGATGCGAACTAAATCATAACACCTTAGTAATTAAGATAAATCAGAGCATAGCATTAAGTATCATGACATGAAGTTAAAATAAGAACATGCTAGATATAGTCATGGAGTAGTGCAATGGTCACACCCACATCTCCGGTAGCAAGTTATTTTTCTTTATCCCTAGTGAGGCAACAAAGTAAGGTAAAACACCCAAGTGGATCGCGGAACTTTCTCTCGCGTTCACCGCACTAGCCACCCCCCGTTACTCCAACTAATGCACACGTTCCCCTCACACGCTCTCATACACATGCTTGATCATAACAAGTACACAAGAACGGGGTACATAATATGCATCTACTTTCATAACTGAAACAAAACTATTGTAATCTCAAACATATATTAACTCATAAAAAGATCCACACAAAGGTATTACATAGATGACCGTAATCATGTTCAGCAGCTCATACGGTACTAATTAGTGAAGCTCAAAGAGAGAAGAGATACATAAGTTACTTCCACAAACCCATAGTCTAGGGGTGGACAACTCCCTCTTCATCATGGAGACGGTGGAGAAGTCGTTGGAGAAGATGGAGACCACGCCGGCAGCGCCCCGCCGGAGTTTTCCCCCTCCAATCTGCAAATCCAGGTCTCTGTTTCGTGGTTTCTGTGTTTCTACGGCGCTCCTTTCCGAAGTGCGTCGAGGACTATTTTTATAGTCGTTTTTAGGTCAAGACGGAGTCTCGGGAAAAAAGATCGACGACAACGGAGCCACGAGGCCCCAGATGATGGGTCCCACGGGGCCAAGGAATCTGACCGCGTGGGCCCACTCATCTTGGCCCTCGGGCCTCCGCTTGTTCGCTTCCTTTGCTCCCACGCTTTGTTCCTTCCAAAAACTGATGCTCGTAAATTTTCAGGTCATTTGGACGTCGTTTGGGTCCCTGAAATATCAAAATATAGAAAATAGGGTTTTCTGCCAGTGCAGGGTTAATTCCAGAAAAATAGGGAAACAATGAAATATTCCCAAAATCAATATAAATCAATGATATAACCCTTATATGATGCAAATGTGATTGAAATATAAGTAATATAATGCAAAGTTCATGTATGCATTTTACATGCATCAGAAGCCGGGAAGCCCGCCACCCACACCACGGTCGCAGCCCGGGCGACCCAGATCAAGGCCCACACGGTCGAGATCTGGGCCCGCAAGACCCAGATCAGGGCCCATCGGCCCAGATCGGGGCTGCCGCCCTGAGCCACCGCCGCCTCTCTCCTCTTCAGCCACGGAGGCTGCAACCACCGCCGCCGCGACGTCCTCGCCCACCGGCGGGGTTCTGGGCCGCCGCCCAGGCTCCACGCTTTTGGCCGCCATGGCCCCAGACCCGGCGACCTCCACCTGCGCGAACTGCTCCGCCCCGCCCCCTTTTGGGAGAGAGGGGTCCGCCGGCACCGCGACTCAGGCCGGCGGCAGCGGCGGTGGGGGAGGGATGGTGGCGAGGCTGCTGGCGGCGCTGCTTTTGCGGCCGCCCCGCGTCGCCTGGGGAGCGACGCGAGCGCGGGAGGGGGGAGGGGGACACCGTTATGGGAGGAGAATGCGTTTCGGTCTCTCAGCGGCAGCGTCATTTATACCGGATCGGACGTAGTATTACAAGTAGAACTTGAAATTTCCACCACATCAGCTTCTGCTCCACTCCACTCTCGAGTTGCGTTATTCATCCCACTATTTCCTTGCTCCGCGACACTCTGATCATTGGAAGTAATCCGAAACACATTACTAATTAACTAATACTAGGGAAATGGGCGCGGCAATGCCGCGCTTGTGGAGTAAATGAAATCTAAATTTAGGAACGTGTATATTTAGAAATTGTGTAGGTTTAAAAAGTAGTGAAATTGAAAGAAGTTTGTGTAATGCTGAAATCCATTGGAATTTATTGTATTCATTTGGAATTAATTGAACTCCATAATCGGAGGAATTACATTTTGTGAGCATTTATTAGATTCAATTTAAGTTTAATTCATAAGCAGAGGAAATTAATTTGTCTTTTCTCTAGATATTCATGTAATAAAGTATTTAAAATTTAGCTACATAGCTAGAGAGAGTTAAGTTTTGTTATCTTTAAATATGTTAAATAAATTAAATTGATGAAATATGGTTCCATGTTGTCATAATTTTTTTATTTAACACCATAATCAGAGGGAATATATTATGTGAGCATTTTTTAAATTTATTCTATATTTAGGGGAAATTGAATTTGTAGTTCCTACAAATATTCATGGAATTGGAATATAAAAACATGTTTGTGTTATGTCGTAAATAGGTAGCATTTTTTTTTAATATTTGTTTTATTTTTTCTAATGGGTAGATTTAGAGGTGTTGATTTTGTAGTAGCAATCATTTTGTGGGAATTTTGAAGATAAACTAACCCCACCTGTCGTGGTGAGAGTTCAGTTATATCATATATAAATGGTAACCTATTTGGATTCATACAACACATTTGTATTTCGACTTAAATACTTAATTTAACTTTATAATCGGAAGGAATACATTTTATGAGCATTTATTTAACTCAATTTAAAATCAGTCCGTCATTAGAGGAAATGAATTTGGCGCGGCTAAGCGTTGCACTCATGTAGGTTTAACTTCATTATTGCATGGATATCATATCGATAAAGTTATGTTTCTCTTTTCTTTGCAAAATATGTGAATAGGTAATGCATAAAGTTTGCGTAAGATACAGTTAGAAATTGATAATGGAAAATATAACTTAAAAATTAGCGGAATAATTATTCTTGAACAATTGCTATTAGGAAATCACCCTGTTGACGTTGAAAACACTCAGACGGAAATTATAGTTGAGAAAATTAGGAAGTTTACTTTGAATTGACCATGAAGGAAGACAACCGGGTCAGTATGATTGAAAATAAAGGGAGAAGGAGATAAATATAGTTGAAATATAACTAAGCATAATCTTCGTAATAAAAGTTATGATGGAAGAAAGCGGCATTTTGGTAATTGCAGATATGTATTAATCTAAATTGTTTGTGTCATACGAATTTGAGATAAATAGTTGGAATCTATTTTGGCAATGTTGAACCTTTTTTTGGTTTGAAATGTTTGAGCTTAATTGTAGATAGCCCTTAAGTTAAATTTTTCAGCTGTGCATGAATTGGAGACAAATAGCTGGAATTTTTTTGTTGAACAATTTCATATGATATGAATTGTGGAAGCTCAATTCAAATTAAATTCAAGCTGATTAGTTATGTAAATTGGATATGTTGAAATAGAATTCGGAAATTTTAGAAATTTTGATATGTTGTCTGTATTATGGTGTAAACAATTTATTTATTTTTTGATGTATTTTTTGTGTGGAAAGGTTGTCAACTTGTTAAATTTAGGAAATTGTGTCATACTGTCTGTATTATTTTGAATTATAGCTTGGAAAATATGAAATTTGCTGAGTTCTAGCATTTTTCAATAATTGTTATTTTTTAATTGTAATTTGGAAGATATGTTTTTTGTTGTTGTGAGTTTTAGCATTTTTTTGTAATTGTTGGTATATTGTTTGTGCTATTTTTGATTTGTAGTTTGGAGGGTATAAATTTTTTTTTGAGGTTTAACATTTTTTAATAATTGTTATTTTGAATTGTAGGTTGGAAGTTTCTAGCATTTTTCAATAATTGTTATTTTTGAATTGTAATTTGGAAGATTTTTTTTTTTGTGAGTTTTAGCATTTTTTGTAATTGTTGGTATATTGTTTGTGCTATTTTTGATTTGTAGTTTGGAGGGTATAATTTTTTTTTTTTGAATTTTAACATTTTTTTGAAAATTGTTATTTTGAATTGTAGGTTGGAAGTTTTTTTTTTGAATGTTGGAATGTTTTTTGTGCGGAAAGTTTGATAATTTGCAAAATTTAGAAAATTGTGACATGTTTTTATTATTATTTTGAATTGTAGTTATGAAGGTATGAATTTTTTGAATTGTAGTATTTTTTGTAATTGTTATTATGAATTATAGATTGGAATATTTTTTTTTAGTTGTTGATATATTATTTGTATTATTTCGAAGTGTAGTTTGAAGATATGTTTTTTTTTTAATTTTAATATTTTTTATAATTGTTATGTTAAATTGTAATTTGGATGATTTTAGTTTTTTTCTTGTAGTTATGAAATTTCTGGCACGTGGGTCCCACAGGGCAGTTTTTTTTAATGTTTGGAATATGTTAAAATTCTGGCAGGTGGGACCGTGAATGACGTCAGCGATGACGTCATTCTCCGGCTGCCACCGCCGCGGCGGCGTTCACTTCGCCGGACCCGCAGCAGGGCGTCCCAGGTTGCGCGGGTGGGCGGATTGAACGCGGCTGAGCGCGGGATACGTGCAGGTGGCGGCGCCGCCACAGATTGGCCACCGGAGCTTCGCCGGTGACCACCAAACGCGGCGGAGGGGCAGCGGCACGGCGGCGGAGATCCCGGTGCGGTTCGTTCGTCGCGGCAGGCGGCGCTCGGGGAGGATGTGGAGGCGACGACGGCGGAGCGGCCTATGGGCTTCGATTTGAGCGGGGAACGGCGGAGCAGCAGCGAAGCACGGCGGTGTCGACGGCGACCTCCGCGCCGTTCGCGAGAGAGAGAGGAGAAGAAGAAGTCTGCGGATATTTTTACAGAAAAGTCCATGTGTTTCTGTGGAATTGCGGATAGGTCCTTCGAAGTGCTGCAACGTGGACTGCGGGTTCGTTTTTGGAAGTTTCGGGTTCTTTTTCGTAAAATCGACCGCGCCAAAAATCGTGCGTGAGCTGTGATTGGTAGAAATCCCCATGCTACAGTGCGCACGATTCTTAAAGAGATCTTGATCGTTGGTTTGGTCGATCGAACTGCCGATGTTATTTGGGCGACGTGGAGGCCGGTTTGGAGGGTGAATCTGATGTACTTTTATATATAGGGGAATTCCAGCACTTCGACTGGACTTCTCAGCGCATGGCAGCGCATCGATACTCCGTTGTTCTGGTCCACAATGTAAAGCAACTCGACTGCTGCCATCGGGTTTGTTCATGCTATTGACGCGGTGCCCAAAATCGCCAGCGCAAATCCCGGTGCTTCCTAATCCCATCCCGTGTAGTACTTCGTGTACAAAAGCGCATTGGCATATGAGATATGCAGCTACAGCTTGGATCTACTTCTTGTTTCTCCTCCGGTTGGTGTTGGTGTTTGTGAATAAAGATCTAAGTTATTTCGTCTCTTTTAAATATGAAGTCTTAGTGTGCTGCACCATCCATGTGATAGATGCTTTCATGCGCTTCAATGGCTGCGCATGAGTGAGCACCCCCTCCACATTGTGTAGATCTCTGACGGGCGTTATGACCACATCGACTCACCAATTAGTTTAATCGATTTTGATCAGATCGGTACCAATCGTATATGAATGGAGCGACTTGAGTTGTGACCTATTGTTTACGGTATAAGTTTAAATCCATCAGCTGAGTGGTACTGCCGTCAGCTGGAAGGAAATCTCTCAACGAACTCGACTTAAAATGATCTAGTGTACATGCAACCTCGGTCCTCGGAGGAGGGGAAGGGTTGAAGGACTACAATTTTCTACAATTTTCCGAATTATGTGATGCCCAAATTTTGGAAGTTTCTGGTGGTCCGTGAGATCTCGGCCACATAGTCTGCCCACGACCCCGCGAGCCTCGGCCACGGGCCCCACAAACCCCACGATCCAACACCCTATGCCTCCGTCCACCCCTGACCTCATCTTTGGAACACCGATGGCACAAGAAATAGATGGTGGCCAATGCAATCTCTGACTGCAGCAGACATGGAACGAAAGGAAACATAACTGGAGAAGAGCAAAATGTGCAAAGATCACGCCGTCATGGTACGTCAAACCCGAAACGGAGACATCGGAGCCCATTTTGTTGGTCAGTAGGCAAATCTGTCATCTAAACGAGGGCGTGGCCTTTCTCACTGGCCATACCCATAGTGGATGTTGGTGATAGCTTAGAGATAGAAATAGAAGTTGCTTACCATGCGAGTTATATGTTGCACAAGAAATCGATGAAGGCCATCAGTGGACTTGGTCAAAAATATTATTTTACCTCTCTAGTTTGCTATGTGCCTATATGAACTCAAGTGCATTTTTCAAGCTTAAAAATCATTAATTGAAGTTACGAATAGAACTTAAAATTGCAACGGAAGATTGTCACACTCCGCCACCGCTCCCACCGCACTTTTAACCTCAAAGATGCGTCATTCCTCCTACTCTTTCCATACTCCGCAGGAATCTGATCTGTTGAAGTAATCTGAAACACATGCTAACTAATATTCGGATACTCCGACGTGACTTATCTACGCATAGTAGTGTATGGAGAACCTGTTGCTCTGATCCACAACATTGAAAGCATGTAAGCAACTAGATTAGTGTCATTGAGTTCGATTATGCCATAGATGCGGTGCCCAAAAAACACTAGCGCAAATCCCTGTGCTTCCTAATCCCATCCAGTGTAGTACTTTTGTCTACACAGCGCATTACCATATGCGATATGCAGCTATAGTTTTGCTCTGCTTTTTGTTTCTGCTCTAGTTGGTGTTGGTGTTGCTGTTGATGTTGGCGTTTGTGATGAACGATAAAAGCTATCCCGTCTCTTCTTAAATAGGAAGTCTTACGTGTGGTGCACGATCCATGTGATGGATGCTTCTATGCACTTCAATGTTGTGCATGAGTGAGCATCCCCGCTCCACGTTGTAGTATCTATCTGACAGACGCTACAACCACGTCGATTCACCAATTAATTCACTGGATTTTGATCAAGTAGATGGGGCCATTTAAACCGCCAATCATATACGGATGGGGCTACCTGTACGATGCAAGTGAACATGTAAGAAAAAACTGTCGTAATGTTTGGTTGTTCAATCCATCGTTGACCGCTTGACCCTATCTACTCGTATGTTTCTATGATGGCCCAAGAACACGCTCGTTCTACGGATGTGGGAGCATCAGCTCCGTTTCTTTGGGCTTTTGAGGAGCGAGAGAAATTGTTGGAAAGATGGTGATAGAGATCTAGATCTTTATATAGATACATCCTTTAAGAAATTTCTGTTGATCAGGTTTCAAGATCTATGAACAAGAGAGACAAAAAGGTATCCATGCAAAAACGGATATGAATAGATTTGTATACTCATTTTTCTTAATTGGAGATAGTTCACACTCAGCAGGGACGGTAAGCAAATGCATATTTGTATACTCATTTTTCTTCATTGGAGATAGTTCACACTCGCATCAGTACTCCAAATTCAGCACATACCCACATGCAGAGACCAAATACATAACATGCATGTTTTCCTTTCTCGATTAATATTGGGTCACGTAATTGCCTTCTTCCTTTGTCGATATGGTCTCTCGTGAGCCTCTTCTGACTCCATCTTCCCACACACTTTGGGCGGAGCGATTTGAAGGTGAAACTGGGCTACAAAGAGAGAAGCCTCAATTCTCTCCATCTGTGATAGCTACCTAGCGTATAGATTGTGCGAGAGAATGGGGCCTCGCTGATAGTGCCCACATTTATTAGCAACAAGAGGGATACCCCGCGCGTTGCAGCGGGCATCCTTTGGAAATTCTATTGTGTGAATGAAAGTGTATAAAATGTATTAGGCATGATGCTATCTATATGGATAGGCAATTCTATTTGCGTCAATAGATGTGAGGTTAAATTTCGACTAATTGTGTATTTGACAAATTTAAAAATGATGACGTGAATAATTAAATTGCTAAAGTAACATATGATGTTGATAGGTTGCATGAAGAGATAGTCAAACGATGATGTGGAAAATTGGATCGCTAAAATAATACATGCTAGCAAATGTTAGAGGGATGAGGTGGATACTTGAATGGTTGGTAAGATGGATGAGGTGGACAATTGGTTGGTTGAAAAGACGCATGATGTTGATAGATTGCATGTTGTGATAGAAAATAATTAATGCATGTTAGTGGAATATTGTTTTATAAGAAGTATAGATACGTTAGTTTTTTCGTTTTACTTTACCGACAGATTTTTTTTTCCGCTGGCCATCGGTGGATCTTGGTGATAGCTTACAAATAGAAATCCATTACTACTATTAAGCTCCCTAGAATCGTTGGCTTCTCCTTACTCCACATGTTTTTCAATGGGGTAATGACACCACACCACGGTGGACCCCACTCAGATGTCATCACATCTACACAAAAAATTGTTGGATACATACATGGAAATAGTGTGCTACCACCGGTGGTAGCACTGCACCCTCATCTGGCCATTGAATCACCCTATAGGCAACTTTTCCACCGTAGATGATTTTAACGCCGTTGGCTATCCGTCACTCTGCCCCGACCGTGTTTGATTAGCAACGAGCGGTCCAAGACCGCGTGGAGATATCTTTCCACCGCCTGCCACGCAACCGTACCGCACCATCCCATTCCCCGTTCGTCCACCACCATCCCCACTCTGTCCACGATTTCTTCAACCGCGCCGGTGGCCCAACGACCAGGCCCTCCCCCGAGCTTACAGCCCCGACGACCAGAAGCTGCTAATGGCCGCCGGCGCCGGAGCTGCTTGGCGCCATCCGGGTCCGCCGCCCGACGCAATCGATTCCCCCCCACCAGCGGCCGCCGGCTGTGCGGGATGCACGAGACTGAGCGGACGGGCCTCCCTGCGGTGCGTGGTGGGGATGGGCTCCTCCGGTGGCGCGAGTTGGAGGTGGGGGCACCCGACGCCGCCTCCTTCCCCGACCTGCCAGGAAGCCATGGCGGACAAGGTAGGGGAAACGCGCGGAGGTGGACCCGGCGTTGATTGGGGCGGGAACGGGATGGCTGCCGCCTGCCGGAAGGAAGAAGGTGGGGCGCGGCGGCTGGCCGGGACGGGGAGCTCGTTGTGGAGGTTCCGCGGTGAGGCTGCTGCGACAGGATCTGGACTGCAAGGACGTCGATCTCCCCCCATACAGCCTCATGTTTTTTCTAGATTCTTTTTCCGGTTCATATTCTGTTTTGCTGCACAAATCGAACGCGCCTGGACGCGGCGTACGGCCTCGCTCCGGCGACTCGCGAGTCGATTGGATCATTGGAGGAGGGAGGGCTGCTACTGCTGGAAGGGAAGAAGGTCAGGCGCGCCTGGCGCGGCGGCCGGGACAGGGATGATATTGCGCGCGGTGGTTCGTGGGAGAGCACTATGGTTTCGGTGGAATTTCTTTTCCACAGGTTCGGATGTAATTCGGTTTGGATTGCGTTGGCAGGAAAGGGAACGTGGTCTTCTGACATGAGCGGTACGGCTTACCGCACACTGTTAACGCAGCACCGCATATGGCCCTTGTTTTTTATATAGTTCCTTCGTTCAAATGAACTGGCACGGTTTTCTTTTTTCCACGACAAAAAAGATACGGCTCTTGTCAACTTGACGACGTTAACAGAAGCACGAATCACAAAACCACATCAAACGGCTCTAAACGCATGCGTAGCTATCACCGGTGGTAGTAAATCCGCGTTGATGTTTTCTATGTATTTGTCAAATTTCCGGTGAAAAACGGGTATTCCCATCTCCAACAAAAATTGTAGTATGAAAAAGGAAAAAAATAGCTCCATTTCTCAGTCAAAATTTATCTTCTTTTAGCCCAAAATACAGAATGTTCTTTTGAAAAAACTTTTAGTGCACGTACAATATGTATACGTAGTTGTATGCTTTATTTGTCAAATACTGAAATCTAGATATGTCGTTTCGATATTTGTAAAAAAAGGAGATGCCGTGAGTTCAAAACTCTCTCCCTTGTCGTATGCCATGCGCATCGCCCACCATAGTATTTCGCAACCTATATCACGCGATACCATTTCTATCTCTCCGCTTTCCTCGAGCCGTATTCTACCAAAACCAGTCGTTCCACTATAATTTTTGCCCGTCTCCCCGCACACACCTCTGGCTTCGTCAAGCCACTAGGAATACAGGGCACATCCGGCCCCGATGTTGCGTCTCAAGTACATTGTTAACTTGCAAGCCATGTGCACTCCCCGCCGGTGCATATTTTGGTGGCCACCCAACGCTAGTGAGCTGAAAGTGTGATATCCCGGATTTTTGGGTTATTATTTAATTAAGGGTGCTGAAAACTAATTTCTAAATATTTTGGTTCTGCTAATCTTGGGAGTTTAAATCGTGTGTTTATACTTGATTGCAAAATTATATTAGATAAATTAATCTAAGTGGAAAGCTAGCCTGACTTGCATTTGCATTGACCACTAACTAGTAGTGTACGTAGTACTGATCGATGGACCATAGTGAGTAGCAGCCGTGTCTTCAAGGCAAGCAAGAGCTACATACAACCTCCGATCCATATTAATGGTCTCAACTTTATCTAGATATGAATGTATCTAGTTAAGTGTTTGGACTAGATGCATCCGTATCTAGACAATGTTGAGACAATTAATATGGATCGGAGGGAGTACTTAATCATGAAGGAGCTACGTGGCAGCATAGGAGAGTCCATCTTATCCAAGGCGTCGTGGATTATGCTCCTGCGACGTGAGGCAAGTAGACTAATCCCTTGATTCCGGCTAGTAGTAGCTTTGCTACTCTAGTTTCTATCTCGTTGTTGCTTTATTAAGGTGCATGTATTTTTACGCGCACTATTTTGTTGATCTATCTTAATCCTGATATGTTGGAGGAGATATTGCTTGATATATCTCTTCAGTTCTGGTCGTACCATCCGTGGGATGGTCTTGGCGTTTGATATCCGTTGTTGGGCTGATGCTATCCGAGATCATTATGCGATGGCAAGCGAGAAGTCATCATGATTTAGTTGGTCTCACGCGGAGATGTGAGAGTTGATATCTCGGTTTCATGCGGCTAATCTCTTTATTCTCCACCTGATAAAATTATATCTTTCATATTGGTGTCACGACCGCAACCATATTGTACCGGTCACAGTTCAGGTATGGGACTGTCTGAGTTCTCCAATGGAAGCGACACTTGGTCCGAACAGGGTATCGGCGATGGATCCTTGGGAGCGGCCCATACTAGTAAGTCAAGTCGTCGTGTCCTGACGGCTAAAGAGCTCCGCTCTTCTGGAACCTGCGTGGTTCTGGTTGAGACTGTCGATGTCGGAGTACCCCTCTTAAGAGCGTAAAAACGTGAATATTCACCCCTGTGAATCCCGGGTAGGGAAACCTTGCTGGTCACATGTGATACCAATACAAATCCGTTCCTTAATAAAATACTCATTTCTCTAAATCCAGTTCTGCTGATATTTTATTTATCACTTCCGTTGATATCTTGTTTAATTCCTTTTAATACAGTAAGGCCGTTAATACTGTATTTTGTTCTCTAATATTTTGCTGCCTAGTATTATATCTGCTTGCTGAGTATGATTTATTGTACCCACCCTTGTTTTCTCTGTTTTTATCTGTTATCAGAGTTCGCAACAGAAGACGTTGTCGTTCGAGGAGTAGGCTGGACCAGTTGGGTGGAAAACGACTAGAGAACCATTTTATCCTTGTAATTGTAATAATCTTGTAAAAATGAGTTATTGAGCTGTTGAAATCCACTGTGCTGGTTTTATGCCTGCTTTTCTAGCCGTTCGCGTGTATAGTCTTTCGAGTCTATATGCGTGCGGCGGCTGTCATTCTCCCGGGCCGGGTCTCGGGGCGTGACAGAAAGACACTAGTAGAAAAACCACCTTTCGTCCAGAGCCGATGAAGCCATTAATCCCGGTTCAGAGAAAAACCGGGACCAATGCCTGGCATTGGTCCCGGTTCGAGCTGCCAGGGGTCCGTGGAGCATTGGTCCCGGTTCGGTTGGGGACATTGGTCCCGGTTCGTGGCACGAACCGGGACCAATGCTCCGGTGCAGGACACGTGGCGTGCCGCGGAGCTTTGGTCCCGGTTCGTGGCACGAACCGGGACCAATACCCCTCCCCTGCCTATAAATAACCCACCCCCTCTCTTCTCTCCTCTTTTTTTTCTGGTTGGATTGGTGGGAAGTGGGTGCTAGTTTTTTTTTCCTTTGCCACGCACAAGATGTGTTCGATGAAATGCCCGAGCCACACTTAAGTTCACACAAGATGATATCCTCGGCCGAGGTTAGCAACTTTATCCTTTTCATCTGTAATTGATACAGAAATATTGCACGTGTCGATGTACGGTGGTCATTTCACTATTCAAGATGTTATTGTAATGGTATTTGATAAACTTAATTATATGATGCAGATGGATGCACGGATGCGATGGATGTACGGCGAACGACGCAGTTCCGAGTTTATTGCAGGCCTGCATAAATTTCTCGAAGTGGCTGAGGCAAACAAAGTGGATAATTTTATGCCTTGTCCATGTGAGAAGTGTCGGAACGTCAGGGAGTACTCTGACCCGAGAACCATTCAAGACCACGTGATTCGGAGAGGTTTCATGCCCAGCTATAATTGTTGGACCAAGCACGGAGAAAGAGGGGTTAGGATGGAAGACAATGAAGAAGAGGAGGATGATGACAACTATCCTATGTTCCCTGAGGAATGCGGTGATACTGTAATGGAAGACGTTGAAGAAGAAGGAGGTGAACATCGGGCATCAGATGAGCCCGCTGATGGTCTTGGTGGGGTCATTTCTGATGCAAAGCGAGAATGCGATACAGAAAAGGAGAAGCTAAAGTTGGAGGCCATGCTAGAGGATCACAAAAAGTTGCTGTACCCAAATTGCGAAGATGGCAGCACAAAGCTCGGTACCACACTGGAACTGCTGAAATGGAAGGCAGAGACTGGTTGTTCTGACAAGGGATTTGAGAAGTTACTGAAAATAATGAAGCCGAAGCTTCCAAAGGATAACGAATTGCCCGAGACTACATACGAAGCAAAGAAGGCTATCTGCCCTCTAGGATTAGATGTGCAGAAGATACATGCATGCATTAATGACTGCATCCTGTACCGCGGTGAGGAGTACGAGAATATGGATAAATGCCCGGTATGCAATGCACTGCGGTACAAGATCAGACAAGATGACCCTGGTGATGTTGAGTGCGATGACGAGCCCCCCCGGAAGAGGGTTCCTGCTAAGGTGATGTGGTATGCTCCTATAATACCACGGTTGAAACGTCTGTTCAGAAACAAAGAGCATGCCAGGTTGTTGCGATGGCACAAAGAAGAGCGTAAGAAAGACGGGAAGTTGAGACACCCCGCCGATGGGTCCCAGTGGAGAAAAATCGACAGAGAGTTCCCGACATTTTCAGATGACGCAAGGAACTTAAGATTTGGTCTAAGTACAGATGGCTTTAATCCTTTTGGGGAGCAGAGCTCCAGTCATAGCACTTGGCCCGTGACTCTATGTATCTACAACCTTCCTCCTTGGTTGTGCATGAAGCGAAAGTTCATTATGATGCCAGTGCTCATCCAAGGCCCGAAGCAACCCGGCAACGACATTGATGTGTACCTAAGGCCATTAGTTGATGAACTTTTGCAGTTGTGGTCCGAACCAGGTGTACGTGTGTGGGATGAGCACAAACAACAGGAATTTGACCTACGAGCGTTGTTGTTCGTAACCATCAATGATTGGCCTGCTCTTAGTAACATTTCAGGACAGTCAAACAAGGGATACAATGCATGCACGCACTGTTTAGATAAGACTGAAAGTATACATTTGGGAAACAAGAACGTGTACCTGGGGCATCGTCGATTTCTTCCGAACAGTCATGCCGTAAGAAAGAAAGGCAAGCATTTCAACGGTGAGGCAGATCGCCGGAAGAAGCCTAACCTCCCTGATGGTGATGTTATATATGACATGGTCAAGGATTTAGAAGTAATCTTTGGAAAGGGTCCTGGCAGTCTATCTGTTCCGAATGACGCTGACAACCACGTACCCATATGGAAGAAGAAATCTATATTTTGGGAGCTACCCTATTGGAAAGTCCTAGAGGTCCGGTCTTCAATCGACGTGATGCACGTGACGAAGAATCTTTGCGTGAACCTGCTAGGCTTCCTGGGCGTGTATGGGAAGACAAAAGATACACCAGAAGCACGGGAGGACCAGCAACGTATGAAAGACCCATACAACAAGCAGACGGATAAAGGGCGTCAATACTTAAGCAGCTACGCTCTTACCAAAGCAGAGAAGGAAATCTTTTTTGAATGCCTGAGCAGTATCAAGGTCCCGGCTGGCTTCTCGTCAAATATAAAGGGAATAATAAATATGGCAGAGAAAAAATTCCAGAACCTGAAGTCTCATGATTGCCACGTGATTATGACGCAGTTGCTTCCGGTTGCATTGAGGGGGCTTCTACCGGAAAATGTTCGAGTACCCATTGTGAAGCTATGTGCATTCCTCAATGCAATATCTCAGAAGGTCATCGATCCAGTAACTCTACCAAGTTTACAGAAGGCTGTGGTCCAATGTCTTGTCAGCTTCGAGTTGGTGTTCCCCCCATCATTCTTCAATATTATGACGCATCTCCTGGTTCACCTAGTCGACGAGATTGCCATTCTCGGTCCTGTATTTCTACACAATATGTTCCCCTTCGAGAGGTTCATGGGAGTCTTGAAGAAATATGTTCATAACCGTGCTAGGCCAGAAGGAAGCATCTCAAAGGGCTATGGAACAGAGGAGGTCATTGAGTTCTGTGTTGACTTTATTCCTGACCTTAAGCCGATTGGTGTTCCTGAATCGCGGCATGAGGGGAGACTGAGTGGAAAAGGCACGCTAGGAAAGAAAGCACTGATATGTAGGGACGGGCATTCTTTAACTCAAGCACACTACACAGTTCTACAAAGTTCCACCTTCGTGGCTCCGTATATCGAGGAACACAGAATTATGTACGCTCCAAGAACCCGGGGAGGATGACTCCTGGATTAAAGAAAAACACATGGAGACTTTCGGCAGTTGGTTGCGATTACAGCTCATGAATGACAGCACTGTCGGAGATCAGCTCTACTTGTTGGCCGCGTCACCATCTTCGACTGTATTGAATTTCCAAGGGTACGAGATAAATGGGAATACATTTTACACGATCGCCCAAGATAAAAAGAGCACCAACCAAAACAGTGGTGTCCGCTTTGATGCAACAGACGAGAATGGGCAAAAGGAAACATACTATGGTTACATAGAGGAGATATGGGAACTTGACTATGGACCTACTTTTAAGGTCCCTTTGTTTCGGTGCAGTTGGGTCAACATGAAGGGAGAGGGATAAAGGTAGACCAGCTGTACGGAATGACGACAGTGGATCTCAAGAATCTTGGTTGTTACAGGAACGAACCATTCGTCCTAGCCAATGATGTGGCTCAGGTTTTCTATGTGAAGGACATGTCCTCCAGACCGAAAAAAAGAAAAAATAAGCAAACGAATACATCAGACGATGAGCCAAAGCGTCACATAGTTCTTTCAGGGAAAAGAAACATCGTGGGAGTCGAGGACAAGACAGACATGTCAGCAGATTATGATAAGTTTGATGAAATTCCGCCCTTCACAGTGAAAACTGACCCAAGCATCCCGTTAAATAATGAAGATGCTCCATGGTTACGGCCGAAGCGATCATAGGCCAGGGACATACGCGAAGAAGGGTTCATGGCATTTATGTAAATCAATGTAATGTATTAAACCTTTATGTGATGTGTAGTAATGTATTAAACCTTTATGTGGTGAAAACCATAATACACGAAATGGGAGTTTCCATCTAGAAGAAATGGGTTATATCACATGTGAGTTTTCTTTTTTGTTTTCTGTTAATTAATTGCATGACGACCGGTGAAACACGCGTGGTAGGTGGTTGTCGGCTCCCACACCTCCCGTGGGAACCTCTCAAACCTCAGCTTCGACCGTCCAAACACGGTTCCCCCTGCATACAGCCCGACGGTGGCTCGTGAGTTTGAGCGCCACTTCGATCCAAGCAGCGGTAAGACGTCTCTGATGATCTACAACCGTCCGGCAAGACGTCTCTGATGATCTGCAACCGTTTGGAACGGTCGCAGGTCATCAGAGACGTCTTGCCACTGGTTGCCCAAAGATGCCTCTCCGAGTGACGCTGGAATGTTTTGTGTTTGAGCGCCACTTCGATCCAAGCAGCGGCAAGACGTCTCTGATGATCTACAACCGTCCGGCAACACATCTCTGATGATCTGCAACCGTTTGGAACGGTCGCAGGTCATCAGAGACGTCTTGCCGCTGGTTGCCCAAAGATGCCTCTCCGAGTGACGCTGGAATGTTTTGTGTGTGAGTAACCTGTCTGAGGAGGGGGGCTATATATAGGGTACGTGTGCTTCTTTAGTCCCGGTTGGTAACACCAACCGGGTCATGTGGCTCACGAAGTGGTCGTGATGATACTGCTGATCCAACAGCTCACAATCCCTCAAAAGAAACACACCCCTGATCCAACGTCTCACAAGCGCTTGAAAGAAACACACGATCCGTGTGCTTCTTTAGTCCCGGTTGGTAACACCAACCGGGACTAAAGGCGGGTTTTGCGGTCACGACACGTGTCCTCCCCCAGCGCTGCCCTGGGCACGTGTCCTCCCCCAGCGCTGCCCTGGAGGTCTTTATATATTGTCGCCGACGGGGTAAACCCTAATCCACCATTCCTAGCCACGAACGCATCGTCTCCACGAGATGGATCCGCCACGTCCGCCGCAGCGCCTTCTGGACGAGGTCGAGCGTGCTCGGCAGAGCGCGCTTGGGCGCAACCGCGGGAGCCTATCCCGCCGTATGCCCACGAGCCCGGCGTGGAGAGGAATGCCCAGCTACCGGCCTCCTGCTCCACCAGGTGCCGCCGCACCTCCACCTGGCGCCGCTGCACCTCCACCAGGCGCCACCGCTCCTCCCGCGGAGGAGGAGGAGGACGACGACTTCGACTGGAGCGACGACGGGGAAGAGGGTTGTGGGTTGCAGATACAGGAGGCCATGGAAGCCTCCTTCCAGTCTGTCCGCGACTACCCTGTCCAGCGAGCCAAGACTTCCTACCAGCTCAAGGCGAAGGAGGCTTCCGAGCTGGATTGGGCGCTGAAAGACTCATCCTCCATGGATCTTGCCCTCCGCCGCAAACGTGCGCGCGAGAACCGGGCGGCCGCCCACGGGGCTGGCTCCTCCCGCCGTTCCCCCTAATCCTACGGCCTTCGAGCCAGCAAGTCCGTTTATGTAGAATAATGTTGGTGATGTTGGATCAGGGGTGTGTTTCTTTCAAGCGCTTGTGAGACGTTGGATCATGTGTAATAATGTATTAAACCTTTTATGTAATGCATTCTATGGAATGTATTAAACCTTGATGTGGCTCACGAAGTGGTCGTGATACTACTGATCCAACAGCTCACAATCTCTCAAAAGAAACACACCCCTGATCCAACGTCTCACAAGCGCTTGAAAGAAACACACGATCCGTGTGCTTCTTCCTTATTGGTGGGATTCCCTTTAGTCCCGGGTGGTGGCTCACAAAGTGATATCCAACAGCTCACAAGCCTTCAAAAGAAACACACCCCTGATCCAACGGCTCACAAGCGCTCGAAAGAAACACACGATCCGTGTGCTTCTTCCTTATTGGTGGGATTCTCACTATATATATGTAGTCATGCATGGCCTCCATTGGCATAGCACATCTAAACTCATATCTGCAACCTCATCACTCTCCCATGGCTTCCACCGTACCCACTCTAACCTACTCGGAGGCGGAGGCGCTTTGCGCCTCGAACTACCCCTGCCCGCCCGGCTACGACGTCCCCGCCGGCTGGAGGCTGAGCACCGGAGGCGTGCCGGTCCCTCCTGTCCCTCAAGGTTTGGCGCGCCGGGCGGCCATCACGAACCACTACTACCTCGAGCTCACTCCGGCGCAGCGGATGGATCCCCGCTGGCATCCCGACTACCGCCCGACTTGGGACGCCTTCTTCATCAATCGGCGTGAGAGGGCGCTCGCCAGGTACGAGGAGGACGGCCCGCCTCCTTCGAACTTCAACGAGGCCGGCCGTCGGCTGTGGTGGAGCGGCCGGACTCTCCAGAGCGTCATGAACTACATCACGGCCGGCGATAACCCCCGCCTGCGCTACCCTCGCTTCCAGTCCAGGCGAGCGCCGCCCGACGACAGCGACGACGATGGCGGCGACTACGACGACTATGAGGACGAGTATTATAGGCCTAGGCAGGAGTATGACTAACCTGAGCCACATCGTTGGTTAGGACAAATGGTTCGTCTATGTATGACGACGATCGTGTAAAATGTTTGTCTATCTACGACGACGATCGTGTAAAATGTATTATTTATCTCTGCATTTCCAACTAATGATCTTTAGCATCTGAATAAGTATTCTGGTTTTGAGTTAGTTATGCAAAAGATAAAAGTTAATGCATTTTTTAATTCAAAATGGCAAAATGGTTAATAGTTTGAAAGTTTAGTGAGATTCAAATTGAAAATGACAATAATAAAGTATGCAAAAGATATGAGTTAATGCATTTTTGAATTGAAAATGGCACAGTTGATACATGATGCAAACAGATGTATGGATGATATATTCAGATTCCTTATTTTTTCTGATAATAATAAACATATTATTGTATTATTTGGATTTATAATAATAGACATATAAATAGATGATGTTCATTTTTCTTAGCATTTTGATATATTAATCATAATTTTCTGATAAACAGATTAAAAGTTATTGATTTTACAAGTTTAAATCATTTCCTGAAAATTATATAAAAGAAAACAAAAAAAATCGAAAAGCCCATTTAGTCCCGGTTCCAGCCTCGAACCGGGACGAAAAGCGGCCCAAAATTGCGCGAAGTTCAAGCGGCCCAAAATTTGACCTTTGGTCCCGGTTGTTCTTACCAACCGGGACCAAAGACCCTTTCGTCCCGGTTGGTAAGAACAACTGGGACCAAAGGCCTTTTCTTTATAACGCCTCACTCCTTCTCCTTCCCCATTCATCCCCAAATCGACGAGCATTCTCACGAACCGGCGCGTGTTTCCTCTCCCACGACGTAGCCCTGCCGCCGCCGCCGCCCGTGGCCCTTCTCCGGTCGAAGCGCCGCCGACGCCGCCACCCGCGCCGCCTCGAGCCGGAGTACTTGCGCGCCGCTGCCCGTGGCCGTCCTCGCCGCGCCCGGCCGTGGCCTCCTCCCTTCTCCGGTCGAAGCGCCGCCGACGCCGCCACCCGCGCCCGCGCCACCCGCCTCGAGCCGGACGACGCCGCCATCTCCTGCGCCACCCGACGCCGCCGCGCCACCGTCTCCTGCGCCACCCGATCGACGCCTCCTGTTGTTAGCAAAATGTATAAGTCCATACTAGCAAAATTAATATTAGTAGTGTTAGTAATATTAGTAATGTTAGCAAATTTTAGCAATTGTTAACATGTTAATATTACTAAAATGTTGTTAGTAATGTAAGATTTTAGTAGTCAATTTTAGTAGTGTGTTAGTATGTTATTAGTCCAATTGCAAATTTAGCAAATGTTAGCAAATTTTAGTCCAATTAGCAAATTTAGCAAATGTTAGGAAATGTAGTGTTTAGTGTTAGTGTTAGTATAGGAAATTTTAGTGTTAGGAAATAGCATTTTGTATAGGAAATAGCATTTTAGGATTTTAGTGTTAGGCAATAGCATTTTAGGATTTTAGTGTTAGGAAATAGCATTTTAGGATTATGTAAATTTGTTTGTTTCTGATACTCTAATAATCCAAAAATTATGAATCCAATTGTGTTAACTTTGTATTGCACTAGCCTAGCACTCCTAATTTTTGTAGAATTAATTAAGCAACAGAATTAATTAGGTATTCAAATAAAGATTGTAGCCACTTCTGTACTATAACAATTTTAATTCTCATTTGGTTAATATAATTAAGTTGAATCCAATTGGGTTAGGTCACAAATAATCAACACTGTGTAACCCTAAAAGGATTTAATTTTTAGAGTAAAAGAACTTAGTCAGTAGCTAAAACTTGGTTATTAAGCTTCTGGACTAAAACAAATGTGTAGAGAATTTGGTAGATCATTTTGAGTCAAATCCAATTTGGTAGATGTATCTTGACATATGGAACAAGTTACCCAACTAAAGTTTTGTGCATTGTTCTTAATTTGCAGAAACTATGGAACGAGACGAAAATCAGGAAAACATCCTCGAGGATATAATCCGCGGGCCGGAAGATGTTGGCGATGTCACCTCGCAGTTTCTGAACAACTCCGGTGAGGGAGATGAGTCTCTCAACCGAAGAGACGGCTCCGGTGAGGTAGAACCCGACGGCTGGGGTGGGGGAGAAGCCGGCGAGGGAGAAGCCGACGAGGGAGAAGCCGAAGGCTCCGGTGGAACATTAAATGTTGCAAACTCCGGCGAGGTGCATATACATATATTAATGAAGCCGAAGATTGTATTAATTAAGCCTCTGTTGTCTATATACATATATTAACGCTCTTTCTTCTTTTAGCCCTCCGGATCGAGCAAAATTCTGTAAGGACAAAACGAGGCCCAACCAAAACGTTGGGCGACCAAGAAAGGTACAGGATCGAAAAAGTCGCTGAAGACGGCACACCGACTGCTCCCCCTGGTGTTAAAAATAAAATGGTAAAGCAATGCGGAGTTCTTGTTAGGGACTACATCCCGATCACCGTTCGAGAATGGCATCAGCCAAAGGAGGGAGGAGTAAGATATGTCGGCGATGAGGGCAAAGAAAGACTTTGGAGAAAGCTCATGCTTAATTTCACCCTGGCGCCAGAGGTGGATCCAGATGAGGAGGATCCAAATGAGGCAGAAAAGATTGCCCGGAAAAACATGGAGCAAAAAGTCAGGGACTGGGCTTTTAAGAAGATGGCCGAGCTATTCAAGAACTGGAAGAAAAGATTGAACATCGAGTTTGTCCAGAAAAATAAGACTCCGGACTTCGATAAAGGGTATGAGAAGATAAGGACTACTGGGAAGAATTTGTGGCGTACAAGAAATCGGAGGATGCTCAGGAAAAGTCTGCAAAAAATAAGGCAAATGCTGCTAAAAAGATCTACCACCATACTATGGGGGCTGGTGGCTACGCTTTTAGCATGCCTAAGTGGGAGAAACTTGAGGCGGACCTGCTGGCTAAAGGGATCACTCCAGAGCCACTCAAGTGGATCGAACGGGCAAGAAATTGGTTTTACGGGCATGGGGGCACGTTGGACGCAGAAGGGAAGTGCATATATAACAGAAGACACAAAGATAATCCCCTACTACCCATCCAAGAAATTAGAAATGCAGTAAAGGATGTTGCAGAGGGACGGTTCATTCCCGATAGAGAGGATGACGAGCTCACACGCGCCCTTGGGAATAAGGAACACGACGGACGGTTACGAGGCGTACCTGGCTCCAAGCCCAAGACAATTGCGATTCCCGAGCACAGGAAGAAATTTCCTGATAGAAGCCATCAGAGGAGAAAGGAAAGGGAGGCAATGGAAGCACGCGCTGCTGCAGACCGGCTGCGTAATATAGAAGAAGAATTAAAGCGCAGAAGGATGAAATTGCCGAGATCAAGTGCCAGCAAGGTACTAGCGGCCAATCTCAGCGGCACATGGTAGAAGCTGCATGCGATGGTACCGGTGGCCCATCGAATCGGAAAAGCAGCGTGGCTTCCACGGAGCTCCAGGATGGTACTGATGATGCAGTGACGGTGGCTCCACTTCGTCGCTACCCAGTGGATGATATCACGGAGAGCACACCTTGTGAGATGCATGTGAAAGTTTTTAACTTAACCGTGAAGGTGGCGGTCGGCTATGTCGTACCAATTGGACCTAATCCAACTTACCATTTCTCTCCGGTTCCAAATGGCTACGCTGTTGTCGCGGTGGATGAAGTGATGAAAGATTATGAGGAGCTGAAGCTGCAACACCCTGCAGGTGAAGATGGGGAGGTGCTTGAACTTGGAGAAGCCAAGAAAGCGACCATTCTATGGCCAAAGGAATTCATCGTGCTTCCGAACTGGCAGCCAAGGCCATCGACTCCTCACCAGTCTCCAGCGCAACAGTCCTCTTCACCGCCTCAGCATTCTCCAGCGCAACAGTCCTCTTCACCGCCTCACCAGTCTCCAGCGCAGCCGTCTCCGCCGCCGCGTCAGCCGTTTCCGCCCACCGCTCGTACTATGAGGGGTAAGCGATCACCGAAACGTAAAAGGTCGCCCCTCCCAACAGTACCTCATAAGAATCTTCCCATTAGACCTTATGACAGGACTGTAGCGGAAAACGCCGCGGAGGTGGCTGCCTACAATAAGGCTTTTTTTGCACCAAAAAAGCCCGAGCAGAAGCCGGTATACGATGAAAAATCCAAAAAGTGGAGAAAGTCCTTCCTTGCGCAGCCATCCCAATATCGATGAATCTGCAATCTGACTATGGTCGTGAACTTAGTAAGCTAGCACGTGCCCAGTCTGAGCAGACAAGGAAAGAAGAGCAAAAAGCGGGAAACAAATTGCCCAGCTCGGACAGCAGAAAAATCAATCGGTCCCCCCGCTCATAGTGTGTTCCGATATCGACAAGGACTTCAGAGCCGATATGGATAAGGACCTGCAATTATTGGACCCCAGAGCCATACTGCTGCTAGAGAACAGGGTATCACTGTATCGCAGGCCATGGAAAATGCTACGCCATGGGTATGACTCTTGGTCAACTTTTAGGCTATGAATCAGCCAATGTTAGAGATAGCACGGAAATATGTCAAGGGGAGTCTATGGTCAGTAATGAGGAGCTCACGCGTCTATCAACACATATGCGAAATCTGCACGACTGGTACATGGTGCACACATCAAAGAAGGGCGCGAAGGAGTGGATTGCGGTGGACGTTCGAGTGGAGCATTTCTTCAAACCTTACGTATACAGGTTCAAATGACTGAACTGTTTCAGTTATTCAATCAGCGCGCCCTCGACAAATCTATCCTCAGTTGCTATTGTCTGTAAGTGATTTATTTTCGTAATTAAGTCTCTAGCTCAGCTCGTTCATTGCCTGTATTATATTATCCTGACTATATATATATCCTTTTGTACGCTATTATGTAGAATGAAGATGATGGAATGCAAAGCATCTAGACATTATGAGGTTGGGTTCGTTGACCCATATATCGTTAATGAACATACGTTACGCAATCACCCCAAAGACGTGGAGCATGACCTGACCACCTTTTTAATCAAGCAAAACTTCTGTACGGAAATACTATTTCCTTACAACTTCAAGTGAGTGTTTCTGTCTTGTACATATTTTTATTTGGCTTTCTCGATGTTAAGTGTAATTGATGAGCTATGCATGTCTGCTTTATGTAAACGTCCGCAGGTTCCACTGGATTCTGCTAAGCATTCAAGTTGACAAGTCCATAGTTGAAGCATACGACTCATTAAGTTGGGACCAAGCGACGTGGACCGAATGAAAGAAATGCTCAATAAGTAATTTCAATCATTATCGCATTATATCGGCCTCTTTCGTTCGTTTCCTGATATCAAGTAATTAATAACTCCTTTGTTCATTTTTTTTGCCAAAGCAGGTGTTGGACACTATTCAAACAGAATGTAGAAGGTCCATTCAAAGATGAGCTAACTTATATATCGGTGAAAAGTCCGCAGCAGCCACCGGGGAGTAATTTATGTGGATTCTACGTTTGCGAGTTCATTCGCGAGTTGACCTCTGAGCGGAGAACAACTTCTTTGAGCAAAATGCGGGAGAAGCTCGCCCCAGAACAGCGCATACGAGCAATTCAAGAGGAATTGGCGGGATTTCTGCTTAGGGAGGTCATCGATGAAAGGGGAGAACATTATGCTGCGGACGATGAACTACATACACTACAAGAAATATGCTAACTTATGACCTTTTGACAGTGACCCTGAAAATATTGGTCATAGATCTATGACCATTTTGTACCATTTGGTCACTCGCTGTTTTGGAGGGTATAAACTCGAAAATATAATGACCAAATCTGTCAGAAAGGTCATAATCTCCTTACATGAATTGGTCATAATGCAAATAACACTAATTTAACATATTTTTTCTAGCCGATTACGACCAATTTAAATGGTCATTCACATGAGTTGACAGCCAACTCAGCAGTCTCGCCTATGTGTCATTGCTTATGTGTCATTTTCGCTTAGTTGTCACTCTGATTGGACAGCCAACTCAGCAGTCTCGCCTACGTGTCACTGCTTATGTGTAACATCCCAATATTTTGGAATGTTTAAAAATCAGTAAAAATTGAAACTTTTGTTTTTGTTAAACAGAAAACATTAAAATTCTAACAGAAACCAAATAATAGAAAACATTTGGCATCTTCAAAAAAACTTTAATAGTTTAAAATATCCAAGTAATCTTTAATTTCAAAATTTGAGTTTAGTTTAAATTATTTTATTCAAGGTATTTCAAAGAAACCTTCATCTCCTAAAATGTTTTATTCGAATTATTAGATTTTAAATATTTTACTTTTGACTATTTATTAAACCCTAAAACAATATCTATAAAGTATTTTAAAGCTTGTTCTATTTTAAAAAAATTGGTTTTGATAAATTAAATTTATTTGAAAAAAAATAATTTTAAAATTACTTATTTTAATATTTACATTTGTGGTAGTTTTATTTGATTTTAAAAAGTCACAAATGATTTTATTAAAAACCTATTTTAAAATGACATAAAGTGTCAATTAAGCAAATATACAATATTTTGAATTTATATTTTTGAAATGTATTGGAAAAGTGTGCTTGAATATTTTAAATGATAGATATTAATTTTACCAAACTGTAGAAACAACTTTGAAGTATTTTGGACTTTTAAAACAAAAGATATAAAAGAAATAAGAAAAACAGAAATAGAAAAAGAGAAAGAAAAAAATAACGGGCCGCCTGCCCGAACCGAACTGGGGCGAAGCCCATCTCCCCAGCCAGCAAGCAGCCCATGTTCTTTTTTTTTCTCTCTCTTCTTTCTTCTATTTTTCTGTTGGGCCGAATCTGGCCCAACTAGGGGAGGCGGGGGCCGCTCGGCCTGGTTCGGCTGCGCTGGTGGGCTGGGCCGGCTCGGTTGATTCTTTTTTTTGTTCTTTAATTTATATTCTTTTCTGTTTTCTTTTATAACTTTTAATTTTGAACTCCAATTTCAACCAAATAAATTTTGAAAATTTTGTAAAGATGTCCTCTGTCATTATGGACTATTAGTACTGTTTTTAGACAAAATAAAATACAAAATACCCCTAAGCTTATATGTTGCTTTATATTGGGTTTTGAAGAATTTGAAATAAAATTTTGGAATTATTCTTTTAAATTCAAATGCAGGGTTTTAAAATTATGACATGATGAAATGAAAACATCAACTTCCAAAAAAATTTATTTTGGAATTATTCTTTTTGAATTTTGGAATTATTCTTTTGAATTTTGTATGCTTGTTTGAAAATCTAGTCGAAGTCTCGGTCATGACCGTTCGTGTGTAGTGATAGAATCATTCAAATATTTTTGTGTATCTATGATGAAATGACTAGTTATGAACCTAGAAATGAAATTCCCAAAAAATAACGGGCAAGATATATACCACTTGTAGTTCAAATTTGACCCGCTTCCAACCGAATCGGCAGGAAACCGTTTAATTGACCGGAAAATGGTAGAAAGCTCAGAAATGAATACTTTTTGGTGATTGTACATAGAATGACATCTACTATGTGAGCAATTTTTATCGGTTCCATTTTGTACGATACTCTTGGTAGCCGCTTCACAAAAAGTCGGGCTATTAGCACTTAAAAAATGAAAAGTGGATTTTTTTATGAAACATGTCGAAATTGCTGGTCGGCAACATTGTTTGTCATGCTACAATGCACACATGTGCCAAATTCGGGCACGTTTGGACAAACTATGTCATGAATTTGGCCAAAAAACACTGTTTGTTAGTCTTGAAAGCTATGAATGTCTATTCATGATAGCAAGTTTCTGAGAACACGTTTTCAATAAAACTTCCAAATTGCAAGTTTATATTTGTTTCTCGTAACTACGTCACATATGATGACGCTACGCGAAGGTTTTCCATTATTTTGATTTTTTTTGAATTTTGTGTGCTCATTTGAAAATCTAGTCGAATTCGTGGCCGTGACCGTTTGTGTCTAGTGGTTGAATCATGTGGATATTTTGGCGTATCTCTGATGAAATGGATACTTGTGAGCCTAAAAATGAAATTTCGAAATAATAACGGGCAAGCTATGTGGCGGCTACAGTTCAAAATCTAGCGGTTTCCAACTGAATCGGCAGGGTACCGTTTAAATGGGAATAAATAGGTAAATAGGTCGGAAATGCATTCCTTTGGGTGAATGTACATAGAATGATGTCTACTTTGTGACAAGCATGTATCGGTGCCATTTTGGACGACACTCTCGGTAGCCGCTTCACAAAAAACGCTATTTTTAGCACTTGAAAAATGAAAAGTGGGTTTTTTTGTGAAACATGTCGAAATCTTTGTTCGGCAACATTGCTTGCCATCCCACAATGAACACTTGGGCCAATTTTGGGCACATTTGGACAAACTATGTCATGAATGTGGCCAAAACATTGCTTCTTCATCTTGAAAGCTATGAATGTTCGTTCGTGATAGCAAGTTTCTGAGAACACTTTTTCTATAAAACTTTCTTATTGCAAGTTTATATTTTTTTTTTCTCGTAACTACGTCACATGTGATGACGCTACGCGAAGGTTTTCTATTATTTTGAATTTTTTTGAATTTTGTGTGCTCATTTGAAAATCTAGTCGAATTCGTGGCCGTGACTGTTTGTGTCTAGTGGTTGAATCATGTGGATATTTTGGCGTATCTCTGATGAAATGGATACTTGTGAGCCTAAAAATGAAATTTCGAAAAAATAACGGGCAAGCTATGTGGCGGCTACAGTTCAAAATCTAGCGGTTTCCAGCTGAATCGGCAGGGTACCGTTTAAATGGGAATAAATAGGTAAATAGCTCGGAAATGCATGCCTTTGGGTGAATGTACATAGAATGATGTCTACTTTGTGACAAGCATGTATCGGTGCCATTTTGGACGACACTCTCGGTAGCCGCTTCACAAAAAACGCTATTTTAAGCACTTGAAAAATGAAAAGTGGGTTTTTTTGTGAAACATGTCGAAATCTTTGTTCGGCAACATTGCTTGCCATCCCACAATGAACACATGTGCCAAATTTGGGCACATTTAGACAAACTATGTCACGAATGTGGCCAAAGCATTGCTCATTTGTCTTGAAAGATATGAATGTTCGTTCGTGATAGCAAGTTTATGGGAACACTTTTGCAGTAAAACTTCCGCAAAGCAAGTTTATATTTTTTTCTGGTAACTAGGTCACATATAATGACGCTACGCGAAGGTTTTCCATTTTTTTGATTTTTTTTTGAATTTCGTATGCTCATTTGAAAATCTAGTCGAAGTCGCCGCCGTGACCGTTCGTGTCTAGGTTTTATATTTTTTCGAATTTAATACCTGCCTATCTAAATATGATTTTCTAATGATAAGCACAATAATTTATGCAAAAAGTAAGCCCTTAAACTTATTTATTTCAACTTCAAGTTTTTTATGGTATAAATATTATGCTGTACTGGGCCCAAATCGACCCAGTCCAGCTCTCACTGCCCGATCCTCGCCTGGGCTTTAGGCCCGTTGGACAGCGGTGGAGCACAGCGATCCGTCGGATGGCAATCCGACGATCGTGAGCGCGCTAGTCTGGTATAAATCCAGCTCGTCGTCAGCTCTCCATAGAAAACCCTAACCTAACCTCTTTCGCGACGGCGCCTCCCAAACCCTAGATCATCCCCCGTTTCACCCATCGCCGCCGCTCTCCACGAAAGCCCCACCCCGCCGCAGAGCCGTCTCCCACGCCCCGCCTCCATCTCCTTCTCTCTCGCAACCGTCCTGCCCGCCTCCATCCCGTTCCTCTCTCGCCTCCACCCCCTTCCTCTGTCGCCACCATCCTCCCCGCCTCCATCCCCTTCCTCTCTCGCCACGGCGACCTGAGAGCGACCGACAGAAGTACGTCGGCGACGAGCGCTTGCGCGACGGAAGAAGAGAGGCACCGGCGTCCTCCAGGCCCCTCGCCGGCACTGCGTGCTGCTTTTGCTAGCGCGCAGCTCCGTCCATTGGCTCTGGGCGGCGTCCTCCGCGAGGCGACGGTGCACGAGCGGCGTGGCCGCGTCGGCGTCGACTACTAGCGCCAGGTTCATCACCGCAGCCGGCCTCGGCGTCATCCTCCTCTCTGACAAGGCCGCCGCCGGATCCCCTCCTCTCTGCCACTGGATCCGCTCGTCTGCCACTACCTCCACAAGAAGGTGAGCATCGGACGCTCGTCTAGGTCGACATCCACACGCTCGAGCCATGGGAACGTCCCGGTATGATTTCCTGCTCTCTGCATAACTATATGTCCCTGTGTCGTGTGCTAGTTGTTCATGTCTCTGTGGAATCGGCCAACTCCACTTGTGATGCCCATGTTAGTATTTTGGCATACTTATTTCAGGCTTAGATCGATGCAGGCTACTTCTGTATGCTTGCTAATGTCCCTGTTAGTGTATAATTATATCTCTGTTCTTCCTTCTGGTAGACTGGTAGCCCTGTTAAGGCAATGAACACAAAGAGAATCATTATCTGATAGAACAGTCCTACCTATATTTGTCCAGTTTGTTCTTTAATGTGTTTCTTACAGTGAATATACTATTATTTCAATGGTGCAATACAATGATTACCTGATTATTAATTGCGCCACAAGCATTGATACCTTAGTTTGCTAAATGAGTTTTTGCCTCTGTTTGCATTCCTTGTCATTTCTGGGTGCCAAATTGGAAAATATGGCATGTCTCATTCTGAAAATGAATATGGTAGCCACAATTACTATAACTAGATTGCAATATGGTACCAATCTAGTTATTTCTGTTTGGCATACACACAATGGTTTCAGTATACCTACTGCTTTTTAAATAAAGACTTAGCTTATAAGCATTATTTTTGCTTAACTGTATTGGTATTTAAGTACTAGTACTACTGGTTCATGTATAGTCATATAGGTATAATACCTGTATTAGAATTTTAATTTCTAAGATCCATTTGTGATCCCAGGTCCTCAAGTACTTACTTGGGTTACATCATGAGCTTTTCTAACTGTGTTGGATGATGTTGTCTTTACAGACCCCAGGTATCTCTTCTGTTCTTCTTGAACAGAACCTTTTGTGTTGCGTTGATGGCCCGCAGATGAAGGGCACAGGAAGCGTCAGCAAGCGCCGGAACAAGACGCACACGCTGTGATCCGCTGGAGCCGCGGCAGCTCCCACCTGCAGATCCGGCGGCCTGAGCTCGGCGACCCTAGCACATCGACAGTGCCTACCTCATCTTAACACGCCGCTTCGGCATCAAGCCGTCCCTGTCCCCTCCATCAAGGTTCTCTGCTCTCACTCGGTCATTCCCCCTCTCTTTCCAAATTGTGATGATAGTTGCCAACTTGCAAGAATCGAAGATCAGAAAATATTCTTAAACATGCTTGTATAGAATCTATAGTTCAATGTTGAGTCTGTTGTCCGTAGTTTAAGCTAGGAGCTGTTTAATTCCCGTACCCAGATCGTGCTCCTAGGAGCTTCTGTTGCTGTGAGAATGTCCCCACTGATAATCTGTCTATTTATTGTGAACTTTTTGTTTGATTGTGGTAGTTCCATCACAGCATTGTTTGTTCTTTTGCAAATCAGTACATGTAAACTAACAATGATCTGTTGTTATGTGTGTATATTGCTGTGCTCTTTGTGAACTCGCTCTATGTAATGTCCAGAGATTGTCCAAGTCTCCATCTCATATCTCCTTGGTGCATGCGCAAGTGTACTCCCTTTTAACTGAGCAGCAGATTATGTATGTGTGTGTATATTGCTGTGCTCTTTGTGAACTCGCTCTATCTAATGTAGCGAGATGATTTCTATGCAACTAATGATAGTATCGGTAATAAAAAAACATGTTAATAATAGTGTCTTTGTCTGTGATGTGCAGGTTCTGCTGCGGATTCATCCTGCCGACGACTTCCGTCGCTTGCAGCCATGGCCCTGTTGATGTCCAAAGGTCTTGATGCTCTCCCCCAAAGCGACCTAGACACCGCCCTTCAAGAGATCGTCGACATCAGCACTGAAAGGTCTAAATTTTCTGTTTGGTCAAGCTCAAATTGATTGCTGCTGCCGTTTGTGCCTTTTGTGTTTGTATATTCCTTCTTCCAACTGGTATTGCAGTCCGTTAGGTATTAGTAAGCTACAGGTCAACACCGGGTTGTCTAGCTTGGTGCATGTATGTAGAGTGCAATGCTTGTTTCTTTATGTCGACTGTGCTATGCTTGCTCCATTTCGTTTTATTTTGACACGAGGGGGTCTATACATGGACCCTGTAGAATCTTCAACCGATGGTTTTTGCACAATTTCATCTTATTCTGGCACGTTTTGGTTTCCTGGCACTAGTATGTTTTTGTTATCAGAACTTGACCTCAGCTTATGTATGATGTTCATTTGATTTATCTAGTCTTAACAAGCTGTGTCCTTTAGTTCCGCTTCACATGTTACATCAATACAGAGCATTATTTGGTGGTAAAAACTACTGGTACCTTTTGGTTATTTGATGTGCCTGGTGCCATGTCATAACTCTTCTTTTGTTTATATTGAAGGCTATGAACTATGAACGCTGATGTGCCCAAGTGGTGAAAGGATGATCCGCTGACAAGAAGCCGAAGCAGTTGCGACTGATGAGAACGTGGAGGACATTAGCAAAGATGCTTCCAAGGATAATACTGTTTATTTGAAATGAGGCGTACTATTTATTTGTCAACTCCCAGGTTCTGTTGCTCCCAGGTTCTGTTGCCTGTGTTAGAGTTTATGTGATAGAGAAGAGGCAACAGAATCACGAACTTGGCTCATGTGACATATTTTACACTTGTAGAGCCATTGTATGTTTGTTATATGATGTATCAGATTTATAGTTACTGTTATTTTAAGTATTATTTTTGTTTTCTGTCAGTTTGGTTTTAAATTTTAATGGCATTTTGAAATCATGATCCCGACAAATGGGACCCAGCTACCAGAACCCTAAATTTGGGACAGAACAGAGCCTGACAGTTGGGACCCACTTTACATCTGACATTTTGGACCCATCGACCAGAACCTGACAGTTGGGACCCATTTGCAAAAAAGAAAACAATTGTCACGGACCAAAAGTGAAAAGGCCGAAATAATGGGCTTGGCCCATGTAGTAGTTTGATAAGAATTAACAGGAAAAAATTCTCATTTGTTGGGCTCGGCCCATGTAAAGCAGAGAACTGGACTGGGCTGATTCTGCTATATGACCATTTAAATTGGTCACAATTTTGCCACGTCAGCCATGCCGCGTTGGAACTGACGTGGATATGTCAGATCGCCAGTGACCAAAACAAATGGTCATAAAATCTGTGACCATTGTTTTTGGTCACAATCGTCTATGACCAATCCCCAAAAAAGGTCACATATTGCCATTTGTGACGCTCATCTTTTGACCAATCGTTTTTCGTCACAAAAAGGTCATAAATGACAGTACATGACCATTTCTGTGACCAATATCGAGGGTCACAAGTTAGCATATTTCTTGTAGTGATATGTGATCTATCTCCATGTAATTAAATAGTTGTATTCTCGCAAAATATCGAATATTAATTATATATGCATCAACGTGTACTGTGTATATAGAGCGTATAATATGCGTACGGAAACGATGGAGAGCACGTCGGCGATGCGAAGAAGGGGGAGACGACGGAGGCACCGGCGAGAGGGGCACCGGCGAGAGGGAGAGGGGGCACCGGCGAGAGGGAGACCCTAAACCCTAAATACAAAAAAAAACACTCATTGGTCCCGGTTCGTAACACGAACCGGGACCAATGAGTCTCCCCCACGCCCAGCCAGAACTGGCCACGTGGAGCCCCATTGGTCCCGGTTCGTGTCTGAACCGGGACCAGCATTCGTCCCGATTGGCTGGTCCCGGTTCGGGAACCGGGACGGATGGCCCAACCGAACCGGGACCATAGGCCAGTTTTCTACTAGTGAGACTTCATACATCTCTCTTAGTAATTGCACGTGAGCACCCATTTCACCTCTCGCATCAGCTGCCGATGCCGCTTTTACTGTTAGTGGTGCTCGACTCAGGTGGTGGTAGCAGCTGCGGTTGACACCATGAGCGACAAGTCGATGGTGAATATGGGGGTGGACGAATGAGCTAGATGCCGCGTTGTTGGATGCCACCTAATTACTGATGGAAAATGTTGTGTGTATTTATCTGTGAACCTTTTCTCGGCACTATGTTTGCTTATCTCTAACTTATATTAAGAAAACGAGACAGATTATGTAAGCAAGTGTGTGTGTTTATTTGTTAGATGGTTGGATGCATACACTAAAACTATCACTACTTTAGCTCCATTGTCTATTTGTTGAAAGTTTGTTCAATTTTTTTGTCGAAATCTTCGTAGAACCATGTATACAATTGAACTTTCATAACATTTCATAATTGTGGTCGTGTAACAGAGTATCTGAGAGATTAAGTTTTTTGTGTGGTCAACTGACATAATTGTGTTTCTTTCTCTATTTCTCTATATTTATGTAAAAATGTCTAGCTGATCATGTTGTAAATGAGTGAGTCAGTGGTACTATTTTCTTCATTATTGTAATGTGTTATATATATTTCGCTAAACAATTTTTTCATTTATCTATCGTCCGTTGTTGTACTAGAGCGGACGCGGTAACGCACGTCTTTTCCTTCTTGTAGAAGTTGATTACCGTACCAATTATATGTAAATCAAGAAGTCCCTGCTGGCCATTGGTGTGGACTTGGCGAAAAATATTATTTTACCTCTCTTATTTGCATGTGCCTACATAAATCAAGAACTAAAGTGCACTTTCAAGCGTCAAAATCAGCAATTGATGTTACGAATGTAAGTTGACATTGCAGCGAAATTTGGTCACGCTCCGCCACGGTTCTTACTGCACCTCACTCTCAATCTACGTCATTCCCACTACTATTTCTCGCTCTGCGGCACTCTGATCGGTAGAAGTAATCCGAAACACATCTCTAACTATATGAAAGCTGGGCGTTTTCGCGAGCTCTCAGCCCCCTGCTACTGTTGTTAGGAACAGTAGCTACAGTGTTGAACAGTACCGCGCGGAGGGACCTATTTGTAATTTCCCGAAAACTCAGGGTGTTGAAAAGTGTCTGGCAATTTGTAGAAAATCCCCCGCAAATGATCAAAATGTAATTCTAGCAAAATGCAGGGACTTTTCTGCACTAACGTCCACAACTCCCTCTCCCTCTCCTCTCTCTCCCGCGCGTCCGGACGTCGCCGTCGCCGCCGACGCCCATCGCCGCCGTTCCGCACCTCCCCGCTTGAAACGACGCCCACGGCGAGCTCCGCCGTGGCCTTCTCTCCCTCCTCGCCGCGATTTGCCTGCCGGGAAGCCGCGCGCGCCGGAATCGCCGCCGACACCCGCGCTGCCCGCCGCCGCGTTTCGTCGCCGCCGGCCAAACTCCGGCGACCATATGGCTCCGTCCCGCCGCCACTCGCCTCCCCTCGATGCCCTGCAGCGGATCTGCGTAGCCCCAGCACCGCGGGCGTGCTCCCCTGCCGGAGCGCGAGCTCGGAAGAGCCGCCGGCGGCGGCGCCTGCCTCTGCGCCGCTGACGTCAGCAATGACGTCACAACGGGCCACATGTCATAGTTTTAGTAATTACAGAAAATGCTAAAATTTGTTAAATTCATATCTCTTGATCTGTAATTCAGGAAAATGTGAGTGATATACCAAAGTATTCAGAAAAATGTAACCTATTTATTATGACAAATTCATGCATGATTGAACAACTTAAATTAAAAGTTGCCTAAAATTACTGAAATGCCACTTTCTTTAATTATGGGGTTTGTTCCAGATATTGATTTTAGTGGTATTTGGACCCCATTTAAATTGTTATCCATCTTATAAGGTTTAAAATGAACTCCCTAATTTATCATGTCATACATGTTTGTATGCGCATTACAGTATACCATGTGTTGATAGTTTCCTTCCTTTTCAGTGTTGGTTTTTATTAATAAAACGTGAATCCGAATTCAATTGCAACATCACCAAAGACAAATACTTGATCATTTATTTATGTCAAATTCATGCATGATTGAACAACTTAAATTAAGACTTGGCTAGAATTATTAAAATGCCACTTTCTTTAATTATGGAGTTTGTTCCAAATATTGCTTTTAGTGGTATTGGACCCCATTTAAATTATTATCCATCTTCGAGGGTTTAAAATAAACTCCTTAATTTATCATGCCACACATTATAAAAAATGCAAATGATATATCAAAATGTTCAAAAAAGTATTTCTATCTAATTATGTCAAATTCATGCATGTTTAAACAACTTAGAACCATGTTTATTTAGGGGAACAAGATAACCCAATTCATGTATTTATGGGGTGTTTCCAAATGCTATTACTAAATGCATTTCGAATCTATTTAATTCATATCTTTTAATCTGTATTTCAGAAAAAATGTAAATAATATATCAAAATATTCATAAAAAGTATTTCTATCTAATTATGTCATATTCATACATGTTTAAACAACTTAAAACCATGTTGTTTTAGGGGAACAAAATAACCCAATTTATGGATTTATGGGTGTTTCCAAATGTTATTACTAAATGCATTCCATCTCTATTTAAATTGTTATCCATGCTTAGGATTAAACTTCAGTAATTTTAATTTATCATCCATACATTTTTGTATGCGCATTGCATTATGCCATTTGTTGATTGTTTCATTACTTTCCGGTGTTTTGGTTTTTCTCCGTAGAACGCGGATACGAGATCAAAATGGATATCAACAACAACAACAAAAACGAATACTTGATCAACCGACGATGAAGCCAACCACAATATTACAAAAGATCTATTATTATTGGTTATCAAAGAAGCAAGGCAAACATAACTTCTTATCTGCACATGTATATGCCTATCACTTGCATCGCAAATAATATATCAAAATTTATAGAAAAAATAAAACTTTTACAACTATTGCATTCCCTACATGATTAATCAACTTTAATTCCTGTTTAATTAGAAGAAAAGTTCCTGTAGAGTTTTCCAATAAAAGTTCCTTTAAGATATTTTTCCACAGCGGACAAATTTTTTGACCGCAATTTATGAGACTTTTGCAAAGTTCTAAAACTCTTTCTCGCGCTCACATTTTCGACACAACTTTTAAACAAAATTTTCTAATAATAGTTTCTTTAAAGTTTTGCGGGATCATATTATGTGTACTGAAGTCTGGAGACGTTCCAATTGATAAGTAATGGTTCAGTTTCTTCTCAATTTATTCTCTACATTACTTACTGGTAGTTGTTCTCTGCTGGTTTAGTAAACCGCCTATACACATATACTGTCTTGGTGCTTTGCAATATACTTAGTTAAATGTACCATCTCAATCTAACCTACTTTTTCTAACATGATTCTCCTTTCTTACTGATATAAAATATGATGAGAATTTTGCAAATGGCCATTCATATTGTCAATTACCAGATTGCAAGTGGCCATGTAATTTGCAAGTGGCCATTCAAAGTTGTGTCACGCTTGCTTAAGTAGATGAACCTCCCAAAAACTAGGCCATGTAATTTGCAAGTGGCCATTCATATTGTCGATTACCATATTGTATATGTATATTTATTTGTTTGCTGCTCAATGAACAATATAAAGACAACTCAAGTATACTTTGCTCCTACAGTGATGCTCTGAAGTCAAGGTCATAAAAGTGTTAACGAAAAATATAAACAAATACAAACATTTTAATTTGCTAAAAAAAATATGAAATACTCCAAAATATATCAACATACCCGCAAAAAAAAACAAAAAGAAAAAGGGCCAACTATTTGCAGCAAAAGACAAACTTATTTACACTACTAAAATAGGTATAAACCTGTGAAAAACTCAAATGCACTTGCCCAAATTACATGGATTTTAATTTAAAAAAATACCTATAGCTACATAATTCAAATGAATAAATATGCAATCCCACTCATTGCAAACTTCAAATAAATGTTAGTGAAAAATATAAACATACTCAAACATTTCAATTTGCCAAAAAAAAATGAAATACTTTAAAATATATGAACATGCCTGGGAAAAAAACATCTACTTACAGCACAAATTTAAACTTTTCAAATTAGCGAACATTCAGAGAAAAAACAAACGCACATCCTCTAATTATGTCAAATTGAATTTTTATAAATGGTCATAAAATGCATTTCTTCCAATAATGGTCTCAAAATGAACATTTCAAGTTCGTAAATATTTGGATACAATGTAAACCAACATTGCCTAATATGCAGTCCAGATGAACAAATGTACATTTCGCCGCATTATGGACTTAAATTAAATGGTAATGAACAAAAAAAAATTCTACAATTTCAATACACTTAAAAACAAAGATATTCCAAAATATATCAACATGCTCAGGGAAAATAAATACCAACTATTTATGCCGAAATACAAACATAATTTAAGTCTAAAAACATAATTGGAGAATATTTAAAGAAATCCCAAATGAATTTCACCTAATTATGTGGGGTTGAATTTAACAAATGCTCACACAATGCATGTCCTTTAATTATGAACATAAATTGAACATTTCAATTTGAAAAATATTTAGAAATAACCTAAACTAACTTCCTCTAAATATGAAATGTTCTTCAAATTATAGATTATCTTTGCTACATGCTCATATAATGCATATCTTTTCATTACCAAGCTAAATTTATTTATGCCGACCTACAAACATAATCGAACATTCAAATTTGCTAACTATTCGAATTACCCTATACGACAAATTCCGACGCATTTTCATATTTCAAATTACAGCACAGGCGGCGTGTCGCCGCACCCAGATGACTAGAAAATTTAAAATTGGCAAATATTTGAAAATAATTCAAATACATTTTCTCTGTTGCTCTAATCCACAATGATGGAAGCCAATAAGCAACTGTATCGCTGCCATTGAGCTTCATTATGCCATTGACGCGGTGCCCAAGATCACCTGCACAAATCCCGGTGCTTCCTAATCCAATGTAGTAATTCATACACGGCGCATGTCATAGGCTATATGCAGCTACAACTTGACTATGGTCTTGTTTCTCCTCCCGTTGGTGTGGTGCTTTGTGAACAACGATACAAGCTATTCCGTCTCTTCTTTAATAGGAAGTCTAGGGAACCATCCATGTGATGGATGCTTTCATGCACTTCAATGTTGTACTACATAAGTGAGCAACCACACGGAAGTACTCCCTCCGTTCTAAATTAGATGACTTTTCATTCGTACACATGTGGATGTACATATACTTGTAACATGTCTAGATACATCCGTATGTGGACAAATGGAAGTCATCTAATTTGGAACGGAGAGAGTAACTCTCTGGCATATGTTATAGTATATGTTATGATCACATCGATTCACCAATTAATTCATTGGATTTTGATCAGGTTGATCCGGCCATTTAAGCCACCAATCGTATGCGGATGGAGCTACCTATACGAGTTGTGAGCTACTGTTTACGGTATGAATTTAAATCCATTGGCGAGTGGTACTGCCGTCGGCTGGAAGGAAATGTCTCAACAAACACGGCTTGATATGATCTAGTGTACATGCAACCTAGGTCCTCAGAGCAGAGGCAGGGCTTAAGGAACGCAAATTTCTACCACGACGAGTGTAGAAATTCCAAATTATGTGATGCCTCCCCATGACTATGGTTTCAGGTGGGACGGGATTGGGACATCCGTTCCCACCAGGTCGGCTGATACACTAGTCCCGTTTCCCCACTACCCAGAGATCCCACTAAGGCCCTGTTTGTTTCTAGAGTTTTTGTGGGGATTGGTGGGGATAATCCTCTAGTGGATTGGGTGAAACCCCAAACTTCACCAAATCCACTAGGGGATTGGGGATCAATCCACTAGGTAGGGGTAGTGTATTGAATCCCCTAGGGGATTGACAAAAAATGAACTAGAGTTTGGGGATTTGTGGAGAAAGGCGGGGATAAAACCTGTCCAATACACTAGAAACAAACGATGTTTTGAAGTTTGGGGTTTCACCCAATCCACTAGAGTATTATCCCCACCAATCCCCACAAAAACTCTAGAAACAAACAGGGCCTAACGAATATAACTTTTGGGCTGTCACGGGATATCCCGTTCCTCCCGTCAAATCCCGTGCTTTGACGTGCGTATGTGTGAACGGGTGGACTGTTCCCTACGACCTGCGCGCGCGTACAGACAGGAGATTTTGTACTGCTAAAACGTGCTGAAAACCAAGTCATTATACAGCAGCGATCCAGATTTGCCTAAACTGAAACCAAGTCATTATACAGCATCGATCCAGATTTGCCTAAACTGAAACCAAGTCATTATACAGCAGTGATCCAGATTTGCCTAAACTGAAACCAAGTCCTTAACCAAGTCATTATACAGCAGCGATCCAGATTTGCCTAAACTGAAACCAAGGCCTTATACAGAAAACAACCAAGTCATTATACTGACAAAAAACAGCTACGACCTTAACTGAAGAAATGAGTCGATACACAACGCGTCATCTGTCGTCGTATGAAACAACAGATGCCTAGGGGTAGGCTTGAGTTTGGGGCCGATGGACGCTAGAGGATTCGGGGAGGGATAACGCGCTGAACAGCGCACACGGAAGAACAAACGAACACAAGGATTTACCCTGCTTCGGGGCTCTCGTGAGGAGATAAAACCCTACTGCAGCATCTAGCCTATCGGTGTATTCTCCTCTCTGTATACGGATGGTACAAACGCTCCACGAGCTGAGTGTATGTTGCCTCGAAGAGGTCTTAGCAGGAGGAGCTCCATATGAGCGGGGGGAGAAGAAAGAGTGAGCCCGCGCAGGGGCGTCGTTTGTGTAGTGCTCCCCCTGGTGCCCTTTATATAAGGAGAGCCCAGGGGACAAGGAGGGGACAAGGAGACCAAAAGTACTATGCACTGTACACTGTAGCTGAGGTGATTACTGGGGTCTCGTCACACTGTAGCATATGTCATGCAGTTGTACTCTCGTCACATCAATGACACTGTAGCCACGCCTGTGTGTCATCATCTTGTCCACTTGTGCTGCAGGGTCAACAAATATCAGTACCAGGTATGAGCCGGGGGCGTCCCAGTACCCGGTTGCGCTGGATGCCTGGAGCTGGAGATGCCTCGGTCTGTCCGAGTCGTGGCTATCTCGGTACAACCCGAGTAGGAGCTGTCTCGGTCCAGGCTACCTCGATCTCCCCCTGGGAGTGTCGGTCGTGGCGCTGGCCTCGACCTTGGCAGCGATGACCCGGTCGATGAAATCCCTGGCCTCGGTCACGTCCGAGGGGTGACGTCGGTAGAAGGACCACCGAGGCAGCGATCCTGGTCGAAGGTGATGTGGCGATGCAGCGATCTCAGCTCAGCCTGGAGTGGCCCGATCTCCTCCGCTTCGTACGGTAGAAACCGGGTGATACGTCCAAAACGTATCTACTTTCCCGAACACTTTTGCTATTGTTTTACCTCTAACTTGTGTGTTTTGAATACAACTAATGCGGACTAACGCTGTTTTCAGCAGAATTGCCCTGGTGTCTTGTTTTTGTGCAGAAAGTCAACTTTCGGGAAAAACACCAGAAAAGATCGCAAACCTCCTATTTTACCAGAAGACTCACGGAGCCAGAAGGGGAGGCAGAGATGGGCCACGAGTGGCCCAAACCACATGGTGGCGCGGCCAAGGGGCCCACCGCGCCAGCCTATGAGGAGGGCGACTCGGGCACCTCCCCGAGTCCCCCTTTCGACTACTTAACCCTCTCTGACCTAAAACGCGAGGGGGTCGTCCACTTCATCCAGAAACATCACCGTACGCCGCCGCCATCGCGAAACCTATTTCGGGGACCAGAAACTCCGTTCTGGCACTCCGCCGGGACGGGGAATTGGAGGAGATCATCGCCATCATCATCACCGACGCTTCTCCATCGACCATCCATGTTTCCCCCATCCATGTGTGAGTAATTCCCTGCTGTAGGCTGAGGGGGATGGTAGGGATTGGATGAGATTGTTCATGTAATAAGCTATAAGATCATTAGGGCATGGTGCCTAGTATCCGTTGTTAGTACTTATTGATGTTGTTGCAACTTGTTGAGCTTAATGCTTGTCACTAGGGCCCGAGTGCCATGATTTCAGATCTGAACATGTTATTGTTTCATAATGATATGCACTGTTTATTGATCATACCTGCAAGTTGTATACACATATTGTTGTCCGGAACCCGCGGTCCCAAAGTGACAATAATTGGGACAGCCGAGGGGAATGGCTGCGATGTGAGGATCACATGTGTTCACGGCGTGTTAATGCTTTGCTCCGGTACTTTATTAAAAGGAGTACCTTAATTACCAGTAGATTCCCTTGAGGCCCGGCTGCCACCGGCTGGTAGGACAGAAGATGTTGTACAAGTTTCTCATTGCGAGCACGTACGACTATATACGGAACACATGCCTATGTTTACTTAGTACTTGGATGCTTTATCATTATTATCTGCAATGCCTATGTCTTGATTATTATATGAGCTATCTTATCCATGCAGCGCCCGTTCATCCATCCCTATGCCTACAGTGTTTTAATCCTACTGTTTACTGCAATCACTACTGCTGTCTCTATTTACTGCTGCTATTATTTCACCGCTACTACTGCTATAAAACTGTTGCTACTGATAATCTGTGTCGAGCAAGACTATTCACAGGTGCAGCTGAATTGACAACTCCGCTGTTAAGGCTCTCAAGTATTCTTTGGCTCCCCTTGTGTCGAATCAATAAATTGGGTTTTACTTCCCTCGAAGACTGTTGCGATCCCCTATACTTGTGGGTCATCAAGACTATTTTCTGGCGCCGTTGCCGGGGAGCATAGCTTTATTTGTGAGTTCACTTGTGATCTATATTGCTCGCTGAAATTTATTCATCATGGGTAAAGCTCGTGATGAGAGGGTCCGTGTATTGCCATCCACTACAAGAAAAGGTACGACACTTAGTACCTCTGCTGCTCTTGACTCACCATCTGTATTGAGTCAACTTGTTACACCACCACAATCTTCACGTGTTGGTACTACTGCTGAATCTGAAATTGCCTCTGATAATGTTGATGATGCTTCTACTGTGATTGATGAGATATTTCATTAGGTCCACTTTTAGATGCTGCTATTGCTAAGTCTAAACAACTTGAAAATACTAGAACACCTAATGGAAGTCCTACTACTCCTGTTTATTCACCTGAGTTAAGGGATTATACTTGTGATGATGATCCTGATGAAACTTATGTGGAACTTGATGATGATTTTATTGATAAATGTAATGCTACTACTGGTGCAAGTAATATGAGAAATTTTCTTGCACAACATGCTGTTAAATACAAGTTGTCACCTGATCCTAAGTTTGCCACTTCTCCTATAAACATTAAAGATAAGGATTATGATTTTTCTCTTGATTTATCTCATATATCTATTGTTGAGAAAACTCCTTTTTGTGGCACTAAGAGTGAAAGTGCTGTAGAGCACATGAATGAGCTCTCTACTTTGAGTGGCTTATTTTCTGATGATATTAAGAAGCGTAGCTATTTTGTTGCTAAGATTTTTCCTTTCTCATTAAAAGATGATGCTAAAGCTTGGTATAACAACTTGTCTCCTGGTTCTATTACTAGTCCTACTGGTTTGCTTGATGTTTTCTTTCAGAAATATTTCCCTGCTAGTGCTCAACATGATGCTTTGCAGAGAATTTATAACTTTGACCAGGAAGATGAAGAGAAACTTCCAGAGGCATGGACAAGGTTTTGCTCTCTTATCAGAGCTCGGCCTGGACATGATTTGGAAAAGCATGATCTACTTGATATATTTTACAGTGGACTAACTATTGAATCTAGAGCATATCTGGATAGTTGTGCTAGTTGTGTTTTCAGGAAAAGAACCCCTGAAGAAGCTGAAGAATTATTGGCTAAAATCAGCCAGAATTATGATGATTGGACTCTACCTGCGCCGACCCCCACACCTACACCGACACCAATATCAAAGAAGAGGGGAGGTATGATTGAATTGAATGATGAAACAATGAGGGAGGCCAAGAAGACTCTCATTGAGAAGGGTATTAAATCTGAAGATGTGAAGAACCTTCCACCTATTGAAGATTTGTGTAAGCCAATTCCTCATCCATCCATAATTGAGGTTCACTCTCTCCACAGGTTCGATGAAGGAGATATTCCCTACTCTAAACCACCTGATCAATGCTTAGATGAATTTGATAATTATGTTATTAAGCAAGATAATTTTAATATGAGAGTAGAGAATCATTTGCATGAAAACTCTCAGCTATTAGTAAGTTGCATGATATTGTGGAGAGAACCTCCAATGATGTTAAGATGCTTATTAAACATTTCCATATGGTTCAAACTCAAATTGATCAACTCACTAAAGTGCAACAAGACATGTTAGCCAATGCTTCTAAGAAAAATTAAAACCTGTCTATGTTAGCACTAGAAGTGGAGCTCATACTCAGGATCCTTTATATCCTGAGGGACACCCTAAAAGAATTGAACAAGATTCTCAACTAGCTGAAAATCCAGTTTCTCCTTCTAAGAAAAAGAAGAAGAAGAAACATAAAAATGTTGTAGAATCCTCTGAAACTGTTAATGATCCTAATAGTATATCTATCTCTGATGCTGAAACTGAAAGTGGTAATGAACTTGATAGTGATAAGGATAAAAATGATGCTCTTGATAAAGAAGTTAGTGAAAAGGAACCTGAAAAGCATACTAAAAACACAAAGTACACTAAGGAAGACTTCATTGCTAAGAAACATGGTAATGAAAGGGAACCTTGGGTTCAAAAGCAAATGCCTTTTCCAACTAAGAAACTAAAATCAAAGGAAGAAGAACATTATAATAAATTTTGTGAATGGATGAAACCCTTGTTCTTGCAAATTCCTTTGACTGATGCTATTAAATTGCCTCCTTACTCAAAGTATATGAAAGATATTGTTTCTAACAAGAGGAAAATTCCTAATGAGGAAATTTCTACTATGCTTGCTAATTATTCTTTCAATGGCAAGGTTCCTAAGAAGCTTGGAGATCCAGGTATACCAACCATCCCTTGCTCCATCAAGAATAATTATGTTAGAACTGCTTTATGTGATTTGGGAGCAGGAGTTAGTGTTATGCCTTTTTCTCTCTATAAGAGACTCTATCTTGATAAATTGATACCTACTGATATATCTTTGCAAATGGCTGATAAATCTACTGCTGTTCCTGTTGGCATTTGTGAGGATGTCCCTGTTCAAGTGGCTAACAATTGTTTAATTTTGACTGATTTTGTTGTTCTTGAAATGCCTGAAGATGATAATATGTCTATTATTCTTGGAAGACCTTTTCTAAATACTGCAGGTGCTGTTATTGATTGCAATAAAGGAAAAGTAACTTTCAATGTTAATGATAAAGAACATACTGTTTATTTCCCCAAGAAAGTTGACAAGATTTATGGAGTCAATACCATCTCCAATTTTAAAACTATCAAAGTGGGAAGTATTGATTGCCCTATATATGATCATCAAGAAGGATATCAAAACATTATGATTGGATCCATATCAATACAATACAAGGTAACATGAGTGTTTCATGATGTTTAAATCATTTGTGTCATGTAAATTTATTTGGTGCCAAGACTTGATCAACCTTGTTATCAAATGTATTTGCATACATGAAAGAGCTAAACAGCATTTCTTTCTTCAACTTTGTTTTACCTCCTGTAGTGATAATTAGGTTGCAAAAGTTTAGTTGTTTTGAATTTTAAAAATAATTTTTCTGCCCAAGTTTTATTAATTTAAATATCCAGATTTCATGCAAATTGAAAGTTTTCAAAACTCTGTAAAAATTATACCATTGGTCCTATTTTTCAAAGAGCATCGTGGGAGTGCCTGGTGCTGACCAAGGGGACCCACCATGGGGTCAAACCACATGGTGGCGCGGCTGCCCCCTTGGCCGCGCCAGCCACTGAGGTGGGGCACCCTTGGCCCTCCAGCAGTTCCCCCACCTACCACTTCTTCCTCTTGCATCACTCAGCTCGTTTTTCTCTCTCACACTCGAGTTTTTGCTGTTCTTCCTCGCGATTTCGATCTCTTTGTTCAGCCCATCTCAGCTGCTGAGATTTGGGGCAATTGCTCTCAGGTATGTGACTCCTCCATGTATCCAAGTAGAATTTTGTTTAGTAAGTATACCTTGAGTATTTTGCTGCTGTAGGTGACTTGTTAAGTGAGTATGCATGCTTGTTCTATGTTGAAATTATTAGTTTTGATGCATGTTTAGTCCTCTAGCAAGTTCATATAGTAGTTCCCCTCATTTGTATGTCTCAAAATCATTTTTTATAATGTTTGTTAAAAAATTCAGAAAAGGAAAATGCATAACCACACCTTTGGGGAGGTGTTTGAAAGGGATTCTCAGAGAGCAAGAAGGCCTTTGAGGGCATCTACTCGAGTTAGGCGTTCCTATGATGAGGATGTCATTGCACCGAACATTGGAGATGGAGGGGATGACCAAATCCCAAATGCTTCATCCTTTCCATGCATGGAGTTTTTGCGTAATGCAGGGTTGCTTGATGACTTCATGTTCCTTATCCAGAGAGTTGGCCTAACCACTTATATGCAGGATGAGGGCGACCAACATTATTGGCTCACCAAAACTTTTGTTGAGAGTTTTAAATTTGTGAATTCATCTTATGCGCCTACTGTCCAATTTAAGATTTATGACAGGCCTGTTACAATGGACTTGGGAGACTTTTGTGCTGCCATAGATATTGCTCCTATAGGTACAGCGAAGAAGATTGCAGGGAACACCAAAGACTTTGTGGAACTTTACCGAGGAGTGACCAACGACGATGACCGCATCGCTCAGCGCGGCAAGATAAGGAACATCCAATTCCCTGCCATTAGATATTTCGTTTATTATCTTGCTACTAGCATTCTTGGTAGGGAAAACACCAGTAACATTTCTAATTATCATCTTGCTTTTCTTGCTGCTGCACTTAATGGTAACACTGCTTACAACCTTGGTGCCCTTATTGCTCGCCGTTTGGCTGCTAGTGGACCTATTTATGGAGGAATTGTTGCTTCACGAGTTATCGCATATCTAGGTCTTTCCGTTAGTCCTAATGATGAGAAGCTAACCCCTTTCAGACTTGATATTTCTGCTATGAAAGGCCATCAGTTTGTCACACCTAATTCTCATTTAGGAAACATTGTTTACAAAGTTTTATTTACTAACGGGGATGAATATGAAGTGCCTTTGCCCCAGGCCGATCTGTTCCCTATACACAGGAGACCGTGGTCGTACTCCAAGGAGGCGTTGGAGGAGCAGCTTAGAGTGCGAGGCTTTCACCAGCAGCACCAGGAGGAGGGAGAAGCACCTGATGATGGCTACACCGTCACTTACCTTGGAGCGTCATCCAGCTCTTACCAGGACGAGGGCCCTTCCTCGTCGTACTATGGAGGCGCCACTTCCTGGGCACCATGGGGTTGATCTCCACTTAGGCCAAAAGCCTAAGCTTGGGGGGAGGTATATCGACATCTCACTCATTTACATATCATATCTTGTCGATACTTTGTATATCCATGTTGCAGTTTTCTTTCTTTCTTTCTTTTTAATTGTTTACCTTTTATTGCTGCATTCCAAAACACAAAAAGACCAAAAATATTTCTGTTGTTTCTCTTCATTTGTTTCTTTAAGTTTCAGTATTAGTTTGCTTAGTTTTAAAATTCGGTTTGTTATTCAAAAATCCAAAAATATTTTGCTTTATTGTTTGTTTCTTTTTGCTCTTGTTTCAAAAACTCGAAAACCCAAAAATATTTGTTGTTTCTTTTTGGTTTTGTATAGTGTTTTCAGAGTTGGACAGCCATCCGTGACTCCGATGGAGCTTGGTTTTCATTCTTATCATTCGAAGCAACACAAGTGAAAAAGCAATAAGGATGATCTACAACAACTTGAGTTGGGGTGAGAGGCTGGTATGAACTCTATTTGTTTTCATTTTTGTACATATACTCATCTATGTGAGCATGCTTAGTTGGTTCATGTGAGGTATATGTCATTTAGTGGATGCTTAGTAGTTCTTGTTCTCTCATGATCGGTCCCAATTTATTAATAGTGGTAGCATGTTATGTTGATGTTTGCTTGCATTGTTCTATTCATAGAGGGTATGACATTGTGGTATCCTCCTCTGAATAATTCATTCGAATTGACTTGGCACATGCTCATGCATGCGTATGACTGAAAAACAAAAGTCAATTAAGCCTTGATGATTTATTTTGACTCAGAGTTCTTGTATCACTTTTATGTCTCAATTAATTTCATTTTGTCGCAAGCATGATTATGACGGTTATTGCTCTCTTGATTGTCGCTTCCCAGTCTATTGCTAGCCTTCACTTGTACTGAGCGGGAATGCTGCTCGTGCTTCCAAAACCATGAAAACCAAGTTATTCCAAAGTGTCCACCATAAATACCTATGCATGGCATTTCGAACCATTCAAGTAAATTTTCATGTGCTACCTTTAAAACCTTCAAAGTACTTCTCAATTTGTGTCAATGTTTTATAGCTCATGAGGAAGTATGTGGTGTTTTATCTTTCAATCTTGTCATTCAGACTTTCACCAATGGACTAGTGGCATATACATCCGCTTATCCAATAATTTTGCAAAAAGAGCTGGCAACGGGGTGCCCAGTCCCAATTAATTACAACTTTCATCAATAATTCTCTTCACATGTTTTGCCCTGATTTATCAGTAAGCAACTTAATTTGCAAATAGACACTCCTCCATGGTATGTGAATGTTGGAAGGCACCCGAGGATTCGGTTAGCCATGGCTTGTGCAAGCAAAGGTTGGGGGGAGTGTCACCCATAATGAAACTAAAATACATGTGTAAACAAAAGAGAAGAGGGATGATCTACCTTGCTGGTAGAAATAACGTCCTTCATGGGAGCCGCTCTTGAAAGTCTGGTTGACAAGGGGGTTAGAGTACCCACTACCATTCGTTGACAACAACAAACACTTCCCAAAACAATTTTGCTTCTGTTTTAAAAATAAAAAGCTCTAGCACATGATAATCCCTGCTTCCCTCTGCGAAGGGCCAATCTTTTACTTTCATGTTGAGTCACCATCCTTTCTTTGAGCACTTTCTCGAGAGCATAGTTGTCATTCTTAGTGTAATGTGCTTGTCCCAGAATGTGGTTAACTGTGATATAACTTTGATGCTTTTATCTTTGATATCTTTGATTCTAGTCTTCCCATGAACTTCAGAGGTGCCTGGGCATTTATGTTTTGCTGTACAAAAACGGGCAAGCGAGATACCATCTTATCATATCCTATTATGAGCATTACAATCTTGTGAATTAATATGTTTCATGTTTGTCGCTATTAGTATGTTGGTATCTTTTCATAGTTTACATGCCTATTGAGTGACATTATTTGCATTTGCCTCATCTTGAATTGCCTAAGCATTTGTTCATATAGTGAGAATATATGCATCATATGAAGCAAATGTGTTCGTGAAAGTCTTTTATCGCACTCAGTTGTTAACTGAATTGCTTGAGGACAAGCAATAAGCTAAGCTTGGGGGGAGTTGATACGTCCAAAACGTATCTACTTTCCCGAACACTTTTGCTATTGTTTTACCTCTAACTTGTGTGTTTTGAATACAACTAATGCGGACTAACGCTGTTTTCAGCAGAATTGCCCTGGTGTCTTGTTTTTGTGCAGAAAGTCAACTTTCGGGAAAAACACCAGAAAAGATCGCAAACCTCCTATTTTACCAGAAGACTCACGGAGCCAGAAGGGGAGGCGAGATGGGCCACGAGTGGCCCAAACCACATGGTGGCGCGGCCAGGGGCCCACCGCGCCAGCCTATGAGGAGGGCGACTCGGGCACCTCCCCGAGTCCCCCTTTCGACTACTTAACCCTCTCTGACCTAAAACGCGAGGGGGTCGTCCACTTCATCCAGAAACATCACCGTACGCCGCCACCATCGCGAAACCTATTTCGGGGACCAGAAACTCCGTTCTGGCACTCCGCCGGGACGGGGAATTGGAGGAGATCATCGCCATCATCATCACCGACGCTTCTCCATCGACCATCCATGTTTCCCCCATCCATGTGTGAGTAATTCCCTGCTGTAGGCTGAGGGGGATGGTAGGGATTGGATGAGATTGTTCATGTAATAAGCTATAAGATCATTAGGGCATGGTGCCCAGTATCCGTTGTTAGTACTTATTGATGTTGTTGCAACTTGTTGAGCTTAATGCTTGTCACTAGGGCCCGAGTGCCATGATTTCAGATCTGAACATGTTATTGTTTCATAATGATATGCACTGTTTATTGATCATACCTGCAAGTTGTATACACATATTGTTGTCCGGAACCCGCGGTCCCAAAGTGACAATAATTGGGACAGCCGAGGGGAATGGCTGCGATGTGAGGATCACATGTGTTCACGGCGTGTTAATGCTTTGCTCCGGTACTTTATTAAAAGGAGTACCTTAATTACCAGTAGATTCCCTTGAGGCCCGGCTGCCACCGGCTGGTAGGACAGAAGATGTTGTACAAGTTTCTCATTGCGAGCACGTACGACTATATACGGAACACATGCCTATGTTTACTTAGTACTTGGATGCTTTATCATTATTATCTGCAATGCCTATGTCTTGATTATTATATGAGCTATCTTATCCATGCAGCGCCCGTTCATCCATCCCTATGCCTACAGTGTTTTAATCCTACTGTTTACTGCAATCACTACTGCTGTCTCTATTTACTGCTGCTATTATTTCACCGCTACTACTGCTATAAAACTGTTGCTACTGATAATCTGTGTCGAGCAAGACTATTCACAGGTGCAGCTGAATTGACAACTCCGCTGTTAAGGCTCTCAAGTATTCTTTGGCTCCCCTTGTGTCGAATCAATAAATTGGGTTTTACTTCCCTCGAAGACTGTTGCGATCCCCTATACTTGTGGGTCATCACCGGGATATCGACCCATGCTCAACCGAGGTAACAGGACTTCGGTCCACCGAGGTAAGTGCTGGCCCGAGGTTGAACCAATCCGGTCCAGCCGAGGCTGATGGATGCTGGCCCATCCGGGCGGAGGGAATGCTGGCCTGCTCCAAGGTGGCCCGAGGCGAGGTGAGTCGGCCCATCCGAGGCTAGGCAGCCTCGGCCTGCCCTGGTGAATTCGGTCCGTCCTGGGTGGTGCTAGCCTGCCCGAGGATGAGCTGTCCCGGCCCACCGAAGCTGGCATGGCCCACCGAGGCTACTGTGTCTCGGCCTGCTGGACTACATGACCCATCCGAGGCTGGAGGGAGATGCGGTCCAGGGCTGGGGTATCTCGGTAGTGTCGATGCAGGGACAGCACTCCTGGTGGCTGCCGAGGTATGGAGCCCAAGAAGCAGCCGAGGTTCAACTACGCCCCCTCATGGCCGTATCCGAGTATGGATATCTCGGCCTGCTTGAGGCTGCTGGCCTACCGAGGTAATTGCTGGCAAGTTCTGCACAAGACGCCACTTCTTCCTTTTTCCTTTATCCTTTGACTGCTTATTCACTATTTCTCTCTTTGATTAATACAACAGCACCCACAACTTTGGGGTAACTGTCGTCGTATGAAACAACAGATGCCTAGGGGTAGGCTTGAGTTTGGGGCCGATGGACGCTAGAGGATTCGGGGAGGGATAGCGCGCTGAACAGCGCACACGGAAGAACAAACGAACACAAGGATTTACCCTGCTTCGGGGCTCTCGTGAGGAGATAAAACCCCTACTGCAGCATCTAGCCTATCGGTGTATTCTCCTCTCTGTATACGGATGGTACAAACGCTCCACGAGCTGAGTGTATGTTGCCTCTAAGAGGTCTTAGCAGGAGGAGCTCCATATGAGCGGGGGAGAAGAAAGAGTGAGCCCGCGCAGGGGCGTCGTTCGTGTAGTGCTCCCCCTGGTGCCCTTTATATAGGGAGAGCCCAGGGGACAAGGAGGGGACAAGGAGACCAAAAGTACTATGCACTGTACACTGTAGCTGAGGTGACTACTGTGTCTCGTCACACTGTAGCATATGTCTTGCAGTTGTACTCTCGTCACATCAATGACACTGTAGCCACGCCTGTCTGTCATCATCTTGTCCACTTGTGCTGCTGGGTCAACAAATATCAGTACCAGGTACGAGCCGGGGGCGTCCCAGTACCCGGTTGCGCTGGATGCCTGGAGCTGGAGATGCCTCGGTCTGTCCGAGTCGTGGCTATCTCGGTACACCAGAGTAGGAGCTGTCTCGGTCCAGGCTACCTCGGTCTCCCCCTGGGAGTGTCGGTCGTGGCGCTGGCCTCGACCTTGGCAGCGATGACCCGGTCGATGAAATCCCTGGCCTCGGTCACGTCCAAGGGGTGACGTCGGTATAAGGACCACCGAGGCAGCGATCCTGGTCGAAGGTGATGTGGCGATGCAGCGATCTCAGCTCAGCCTGGAGTGGCCCGATCTCCTCCGCTTCGTACGTAGAAACCGGGATATCGGCCCATGCTCAACCGAGGTAACAGGACTTTGGTCCACCGAGGTAAGTGTTGGCCCGAGGTTGAACCAATCCGGTCCAGCCGAGGCTGATGGATGCTGGCCCATCCGGGGCGGAGGGAATGCTGGCCTGCTCCAAGGTGGCCCGAGGCGAGGTGAGTCGGCCCATCTGAGGCTAGGCAGCCTCGGCCTGCCCTGGTGAATTCGGTCTGTCCTGGGTGGTGCTGGCCTGCCCGAGGATGAGCTGTCCCGGCCCACCGAAGCCGGCATGGCCCGCCGAGGCTGCTGTGTCTCGGCCTGCTGGACTACGTGACCCATCCGAGGCTGGAGGGAGATGCGGTCCAGGGCTGGAGTATCTCGGTAGTGTCGATGCAGGGACAGCACTCCTGGTGGCTGCCGAGGTATGGAGCCCAAGAAGCAGCCGAGGTTCAACTACGCCCCCTCATGGCCGTATCCGAGTATGGATATCTCGGCCTGCTTGAGGCTGCTGGCCTACCGAGGTAATTGCTGGGAAGTTCTGCACAAGACGCCACTTCTTCCTTTTTCCTTTATCCTTTGACTGCTTATTCACTATTTCTCTCTTTTATTAATACAACAGCACCCACAACTTTGGGGTACCCGGGGTTACATCCCCGACATTAGTCCCCGAGGCTGTGGGGGACTCGCAGAGTCGCGCGCAGACTTACAAAAACAAATAACCAACACCAAAATCTCCATATAAAAAATATCTTGCCAGCATATCTCATGTGTCTCTTATATGTCGGTTTTCAGCCACCCTGGACACTACCGAAGGCATATGTCTGCACGGACATATCTCATATGTCTCGGAGCATATGTCTGCATGCATATATCTCATATATCTCGGAGCATATGTCTGCACGGACATATCTCAAATGTCTCGGAGCATATGTCTGCACGAACATATCTCAAATGTCTCGGTGTCTCGGTGTCTCGGCCTCTCTAGGCATATCTCATATGTCTCGGTACCTCGGCCTCTCTATAGGCATATCTCAGATGTCTCGGTATCTCGGCCACTCTGGGCATTACCGAAATCGGATGTCAACCAGCCTTAGCTGGATTAACATAAGCATATCTCATATGTCGGTTTTTAGCCCCTCTGGGTGTTACCGAAATCAGATATGTCAACAGCCTTAGCTGTACCAACGCATAGCCGTCATTGGCTAAATCTGACATTTTGCCCTCATGGGCACTTGTCAGATGACGAGTTGAGATATCTCTCAACCCGTAACACTCAGTGAGATCAGATACCTTTTGATTCACTGTGCCGAGATAATGATGCTATGATACTCTGGTGAACTCGGATAGATGAAGAATCATGATAATTGATTAAGCCGATAAAGACAGCAAATAAGAGACGCTCGATGATAAGAGATAAATGTCGTGATATCTTGGCAAACCGAAATAAATGGCGATCTGAGATATGAGGTGATGTTGAGATATATCCGCATACCGAAATCAACGGCGATCGGGGGTATGAAAGATGCCATGATATGTCGGCAAACCGAAATAAACTGCGACCTGAAGAATACCGACAATACCATGATATCCTGGGTGATTCCCGATAACCAATATAACCAATGATCTTGAAGACGAATATTGTCTCAGTAAAACCGATGCCACCTTTCAACGTTAGTACAGGCATATATGTATACTGAATATTAAACGGGACAACAACTTCATCTAACAGATAAACATAAGTCTAGCAGACGACGACAGGTACTTCTAGCAGCAAAACTACGCAACAGGACCCAGACTCGGACTCAACCGAGTCCCCGAGTCACTTTTCTTACCCAGGAGACCAAACAAAACTCAACTGGCTGCCCAGTCCCCGGGTCAAGACATCTTGGTCCCGGGGGAAACAACTAAGCATGGCAGGAAGGGCAGTCCCCGAGCACTATTTGAGATGATTTAAAAGCGGGATGCAGACATATAAATGATACTCACAAGGCAATGTTGTTGGAGAAGTCGAGCAAGACGCTGCTGCTGACCTGGATATCAATATGCTGGCGTGAGCCACTAATATCTCGGTTTGAGCCACTTTTATGTCGGATTTGACCAATATATGTCGGATTCCAATCTTATGTCGGATCCTCCAAGTTTAACTCGGATTTCCAAGCCTTAACTCGGATTTCCCAACCTTATCTCGGATTTCCCAAGCTTAACTCGGATTTCCCAACCTTATCTCGGATTTCCAGCCTTAACTCGGATTTCCAGCATACCAGCATATGTCAGATTTCAGGATACCTCGGATTTCAGGATACCTCGGATTCCAGGGTAACTCGGATTTTCAGGATAACCCGGATTTTCAGGATAACTCGGATTTTCAGGATAACCCGGATTTTCAGGATAACCCGGATTCCAGGGTAACCCGGATTCCAGGGTAACCCGGATTTTCAGGATAACCCGGATTCCAGGGTAACTCGGATTTTCAGGATGACCCGGATGAATAGTGCCGCCAGGACATGGATATGTCGGATGAACAGTGCCGGATGAACAGTGTTTCCAGGACATGGATATGTCGGTTTTGGCTATTCCTATGTCGGTTTTGGCTATGTCAACCCGGATTTGACCAAGTCAACTCGGGAATGATGTCGGAGTCGAGTCCCCGAGTCACTTTTCTCATCCGGGATCTGCCGATGATGTCCGTTGGAGGAGGCAGCGCTAGCCTCTGCTCACAGCGGCAGGCTAGAGCGCGGGGGACAATGGCGATGTCGAGTCCCCGCGTTGATGACGAAGGTCCCGTCCGAATTGATCCAGCAAACGCCACTAGAGGCCCCACGGTGGGCGCCAACTGTCGTCGTATGAAACAACAGATGCCTAGGGGTAGGCTTGAGTTTGGGGCCGATGGACGCTAGAGGATTCGGGGAGGGATAGCGCGCTGAACAGCGCACACGGAAGAACAAACGAACACAAGGATTTACCCTGCTTCGGGGCTCTCGTGAGGAGATAAAACCACTACTGCAGCATCTAGCCTATCGGTGTATTCTCCTCTCTGTATACGGATGATACAAACGCTCCACGAGCTGAGTGTATGTTGCCTCTAAGAGGTCTTAGCAGGAGGAGCTCCATATGAGCGGGGGGAGAAGAAAGAGTGAGCCCGCGCAGGGGCGTCGTTCGTGTAGTGCTCCCCCTGGTGCCCTTTATATAGGGAGAGACCAGGGGACAAGGAGGGGATAAGGAGACCAAAAGTACTACGCACTGTACACTGTAGCTGAGGTGACTACTGGGGTCTCGTCACACTGTAGCATATGTCATGCAGTTGTACTCTCGTCACATCAATGACACTGTAGCCACGCCTGTGTGTCATCATCTTGTCCACTTGTGCTGCGGGGTCAACAAATATCAGTACCAGGTACGAGCCGGGGGCGTCCCAGTACCCGGTTGCGCTGGATGCCTGGAGCTGGAGATGCCTCGGTCTGTCCGAGTCGTGGCTATCTCGGTACACCAGAGTAGGAGCTGTCTCGGTCTAGGCTACCTCGGTCTCCCCCTGGGAGTGTCGGTCGTGGCGCTGGCCTCGACCTTGGCAGTGATGACCCGGTCGATGAAATCCCTGGCCTTGGTCACGTCCGAGGGGTGACGTCGGTAGAAGGACCACCGAGGCAGCGATCCTGGTCGAAGGTGATGTGGAGATGCAGCGATCTCAGCTCAGCCTGGAGTGGCCCGATCTCCTCCGCTTCGTACGGTAGAAACCGGGATATCGGCCCATGCTCAACCGAGGTAACAGGACTTCGGTCCACCGAGGTAAGTGCTGGCCCGAGGTTGAACCAATCCGGTCCAGCCGAGGCTGATGGATGCTGGCCCATCCGGGCGGAGGGAATGCTGGCCTGCTCCAAGGTGGCCCGAGGCGAGGTGAGTCGGCCCATCCGAGGCTAGGCAGCCTCGGCCTGCCCTGGTGAATTCGGTCCGTCCTGGGTGGTGCTGGCCTGCCCGAGGATGAGCTGTCCCGGCCCACCGAAGCTGGCATGGCCCGCCGAGGCTGCTGTGTCTCGGCCTGCTGGACTACGTGACCCATCCGAGGCTGGAGGGAGATGCGGTCCAGGGCTGGAGTATCTCGGTAGTGTTGATGCAGGGACAACACTCCTGGTGGCTGCCGAGGTATGGAGCCCAAGAAGCAGCCGAGGTTCAACTACGCCCCCTCATGGCCGTATCCGAGTATGGATATCTCGGCCTGCTTGAGGCTGCTGGCCTACCGAGGTAATTGCTGGGAAGTTCTGCACAAGACGCCACTTCTTCCTTTTTCCTTTATCCTTTGACTGCTTATTCACTATTTCTCTCTTTTATTAACACAACAGCACCCACAACTTTGGGGTACCCGGGGTTACATCCCCGACATCATCGAAACCTCCCTACAGGGAGCATGCCAAGACAGTTTCACATGAGACACCGTGAGCATAACCTAACTCCTTCGGGGCGTATCAGAGCACACTACAAAGTTTGTTCGCGTTCTACACACTAAACTGGAGATCGATCAACAACTACAAGGCCAGCTAGTCTCTTCCACCTGGATCCGTTGATGCGATGCGATGCCTCTGTTGCTCACCCCAATGTTGACTCCAGCTCGCCCATGGATCATGCATTGGAGTTGCTTGAGTTTGATGCTCATTCTGAATGTTTAAGTTGCCATTTTCTTGTGAAGAGTACGCATTGAACATTTCCTTAAATGTCTTCTTCACATGAGTTAAGCATTTAGATCCATCAATCGTTGTGTCATCCTTCAAGTTGAACTCTAAGAACTTATACTTGCATCTAGGATCAAGTACCACAGGAATGCACATTGTCAAATATGATAGCTTCCAATACTTTAGGAACTTCTTCTTCATTTCGGCCACCATAAATCTTATTGTGGCATTCTCATTTGATGCTTCTTTTGCCAACATCCACTTGACCTTCCAAAGTGCACTGAAGTATAAATGGCTTGTAGGATATAATGTACCAGAAACTATCAATGTTGCATCATAGAAGACCACTAGTAACTTGCAAATTTCCTCGGAAATTTTCCATTGAGCAGCGGTTGGTGTGCAGGTGAAAGAAGAGTCTTGTACATCCAATTGATCAAAGGTTGTTATGTATTCACTAGCTGTCTTTAACATTAAGTATGTTGAATTCCATCTTGTGCTGACATCCAATGCGACTTTTTTTCCACAAGTTATACCAACCTGCACAGCAATTTCTTGAAACCTTTCCTTCCACGGAGCCGAGCTCCTCACATATTTGACGCTCTCTCTGATGGCGTCAACAGCCCCACAGCTGACCTTCAGACCGTCTTGCACAATCAGATTTAGAACATGCGCCACACAACGGTGATGAAAGAGGTTACCGTTTCTAGCTAGCAATTTTCTGGCAAGCAGATTAGATTTCAGATAGCTGACCATCAAGTCATTCACTGCAGCGTTGTCTAATGATATGCTACATACCTTATCCTCTATGCCCCATTCTTGCATGGTCTTTAACATGACATTCAACAGATTAGTTGCATCATGAGGGGTTTCAATAGAAGCAAACTTGATGATCCTGTTATGCAGTTTCCATTTGTTATCGACAAAATGACAGGTGATACAAATATAACCAAGCTCCTGATTGGATGTCCACAGATCAGCCGTAAGAGAAACTCTAGAAGGTAAATTTTTCAATACCTCTAGTAGTTCTTGCTTTTGCTTATGAAACTCAGCCATGATATCATTTTTTATGGTAGTTCTACTCATGAGAATGAATGAAGGGTTCAAACTAGCCACAAATCTTCTAAATCCCTCGTACTCAACCATACGGAAAGGAAGCTCATGCAAAACTATCATTCTGACCAGCTCATGGTATGCCTTCTCTTTATCAAACTTAAACCGTTTCAGCGCAGGAATTATTGGATCGCTAGGCTGCATACCACCAATCAGCTCATCCATCTTAGCTTTTTCTCTGCAAACTAACCTGTGCCTTCGGCATTGACTTGATCCGGTCTGTTTGGTAGCCAGAAAGATGGATTCACAATGAAGACACTGAGCTTGTATAAGCCTCTCATCCTCATCATACATAGGAGTGAAATCATTCCATATGTCAGACGTAAGTTTTCTCTTTCTAGATCTTCTTGGGCGTCCTACATTATCAACAAGGTGGCACATATTATACTCAAGGTAAGCTACTGAAGTACTGCTAGCACAATATTCATTGACATAGATGAAAACGACACTAACCCCTCACATCACCTGAAGTATGTGCACCCGCTGCAATATCAGCCGATGTGTGTGCATGCGGTGGAGAGGCCCTGGCAGATGGAGTGGCCCTGGCAGATGGAGTGGCCCTGGCAAATGGAGAGGCCTTGGCAGATGGAGAGTTCCTTGTGCTGCTTCGGAATGATGGGGACAAAACTAATCTCAGGCTAGGATATCCAACAGCGGCGGGAATCACTGGTGACCTGATACATCGGCCTGCTTGTGCTGCCTCGGAAGATCTTGCCAACGATGGTGATAAAAATCTTCTAAATACAGGAGGTTCAGAAGATTGAACAAAAGGCTCATCAAGTTCCTGGCTCTCAGAGTCTGACATACTTTATCCACTAGTTATGTCCTGCCACACAAAATACTTGAATAAGAAAGTGACAAAGAAGAGTGCATCAAGAATTAACTCTCAGAACTGTACAAACAGTAACAAAGACATTTTGATGATTACCTCTCCAAACACGATGGTATATGTCTTCAGTTGTTAAACCTGCAAAATAAACAAGATACTTGCATAAGAAAATAATGTGTCCTGCCACACAAAATACTTGAATAAGAAATTGCTCAATCATAATATCGCATAATCTCAACTACATCATGTACACTAATCTTTAAATACTTCTAAGTTTTAACTTCACTACATCGTCGACGGCTTGACTAAGAATAATAGTAAATTGGAAGTGGAAGCGGAAGCGAACTCACCTGAAGTTCATCAGCAAGTAGAGGATGAGGGAGAGGAGGGAGACAACCCTTCCTTCGGAGGAGTGGAGGTAGACAGCGTCGCCGGCGACATCTTCTGGGTCCAGCGCCGTGACAGCTTCGGCTCTCCCTCCCGGTAGGAAGCGGCGGAGAGGGGATGTGGAAGGCGGCGAGGGGATGGGGAAGGAGGCGGTGGTGATGGTCTCCGGTGGGATTCCGGTAGATCGGGGCGAGTGGATGGAGCGGAGGGGATGGGCGACGGCGGCGGCGGTGGTCTGGAGGTGTGGATCGAGCGAGAGTGGATCGAGCGAGTGCTGATAGATTACTTTCGGTGGGCCTCCGTTGGGACTCCGATGGGCTTGTTGGGTTTCATCCCGTTGAACCCGTACGGAATTAGTGGGACTATTAAACGGGACGAACGGGCTATTTCTGGTGGGACGGGACGCGGGATTGCTGGGAAATCCCATCCCACCTGAAATCGTACCCATGACCCCGCATCCCACAAACCCCACGATCCAACACCCTCCCTCAGGACACTGATGGCACAAGAAATAGACGCTGGCCAATGCAATGCAATCTCCGCGCAGCACACCAGGAACGAAAGGAAAACATAAGTTGAGATCGAAGAGCAAACCGGGCAATGGGCCGTCGACGACCAGCTGAAGATCTCGCCGCCACAACAACGTCAACCCCGAGACGTAGACATCGGAGCCCCTCGAATCCCGACACCAAGCATCCGCTAATAAATGCAGCAACAGAGAGGAGGAATGCAATTTGAGCGACAGAAAACGTAACCAAACCGGGAGGCGCAAGCGAGCGGCCGGGATTGAACAAATGTGACTAGCTAGTCGACGACGGCAAAATTGCCGCACCAGCACCCACACGAGTGACACCGCCAGCGCCAATGCAACAGTCAGCCTCGAAGCGGGCCCTGAGGAGCAAGCCAGGACACGAGCCCCACATGCATGGATGCTCCAAACGGACAGATGAACCGACGGAAAGACCTAGGCACATGCAAAATGCGTTCAATCAGCAGGCCCAAAACGTTTTCACCGGTGGAACGCTTCACGACCTCTATTTCTAGGGAGTTGGAAAGATTAGAGGCTACTAGTTGAATGCCCGTGCGCTGCTACGGCTCCACATTTTGTTGAATGCTCGTGCATTGCTACGTCGTTATAATTTATGCGTATTGAGTTCAATCATGTCAGCCTCTCAAAAAAATATTTATAAACAACCGCTATCGCTTTCAAGCAATTTTAGTGTTTTCTCCTTTAGAGGAATAGCTGATTTCTTGACTATACTCAATATTCAAAATTGATTTTCTATTAATTTCATATAACGTGAAATAATAGCAGTACAATTTATGTTTGGAGGATATCAACATTTCATTCCATTAATCGAATAAAATAATTTAGGAAATTAAATACATGTTAATTAAGGTCATGCATCATTCAGGAATCAGACTTGTCGACAAGAATGCATCACTAATATTTACATAATCCGTCATACAAGTTGCTGGCGGGAATTTCTTTTTAGAGAAGACTAACAATGAACTTCTTTGAATGAAGATACATCACCAACTTAATTGATATAAGAAACTTTTGATCTGCAAATTAGCAAACTGCTGCACCCAGAGGGCTCAGGCCAGATGCTTGGGAAATATCCTCGAGGAAGATATAAAAAACCAGTATGCATAGAACCCATGTTCTTCACTGTGTACACATATTCAAAATAAGGATAGTTTGATATATTATGAGATGCACAAATTCAAAACAGACTAATCAAAATAATACTGCAAATTTACCTGGACTATGAACTGGAGAGAAAAAATATCTTACAATACTAATTTAATGTCAACTTGTGATCTTTATCTTAAAAAAAATTATCTCAAATTTACTCTATCATTCAGTGATCCTTGACAACGTCCATGGTCCGGTACGCCACCGGCTGCGCCACCCGCTCGCCGTTGCGGTGGTGGTAGGCCTGTAATTGGTCACGGGCTGCCCACGGCGCCCCAAGCCCAAAACCAATTAATTCGCTAAGTGGAGGTCCACGAACACGAATAGAATCCTGACGGACAGCCACGGCGCGCTCGCTACCGCCGCCGCCGCCCCGCATCGACACCCCTCCATCATGACGCCATGTCAACTGCTCCATCCCTCTGCTCCCACCTCTGCTCGTCTTCTCCAGCCGCCTCCATTCCGTCCCTCGACCATCTGGTCTCCGGCGAGCTCCATGGGGAACAGCGCGTCCGGCGAGTTCCATGGGACCCGTCCGGCCATGTCTATGGAAGAACCAGGTCGGCAGCGAGGTTCAGCAGAAGAAAGCCGGAAGAAGGACACCGTATTGATCGACATGGCGTCCCGGCCGCCGGCCGCGTCTAACCGCTCGTCTGAATTTCTCGTCTTAATTTCTGTGACCGGCTCGGCTGAGTTGGCCAGATCCTGAGAAGGAAATCATGTGCTTAGTAATTTCTTCGTAGGAATTGGTTCCATCTTCCCTAAAAGCTAGACAAATGCTAGCGGCTCCAGCGAAACGGCAAGAGCTGCACGCTGCGGTGGATCAGCTACCTTCGGCCGAGGCAGAACTGCAGAAGAACGGCAAGATTCCATGAGCGTGCCCAATTACAGGCCTAGGTGGTGGCCTCCCGGCTCGACGGGCAGGTGGATGAAGCCGAACTCCACCACGTCGTCGCCGCTATTATCGTCGAACTGTCGAAGAGGGCGTCGCAGCTGCAGTGCATGACGCCGCACAGGAGGTCGGCCCAGTAGCCGTGTCCGTCGTGCGAGAACACCTCGTCGGCCTGGTACACCCTCCATCTGTAATCCTGGTCATCTTGACCTCAGACCATGGCCGTGACGACGAGAAGGGACGCCACAGGAAGATAGAATCCCGCTCCCGCCGTCCGCCATCTTCGTCCGCGACGGCCAGCTTCCCCGTGAGCGCCAGGGCGTACTCGCCGTCTCCATGGCCTCGTGCTGGGCGCGCGATGAGCATGCGGCTGGTAAGGGCGAACCTGGACAAGGAGTCTTCAAGCAGGGGCGTCACTCGGAGGACCAGGGAGAGACCCGGCGGCGCGCCGGCCAGGTGCGCGCCGAGATCCAGGCTCCGGATCGCCTCGTTGGCTTCGTATGCCTCGAGCTTGTTCCGCACCAACGAAACGCCACAGGAAGATAGAATCCCGCTCCCGCCGTCCGCCATCTTCGTCCGCGACGGCCAGCTTCCCCGTGAGCGCCAGGGCGTACTCGCCGTCTCCATGGCCTCGTGCTGGGCGCGCGATGAGCATGCGGCTGGTAAGGGCGAACCTGGACGAGGAGTCTTCAAGCAGGGGCGTCACTCGGAGGACCAGGGAGAGACCCGGCGGCGCGCCGGCCAGGTGCGCGCCGAGATCCAGGCTCCGGATCGCCTCGTTGGCTTCGTATGCCTCGAGCTTGTTCCGCACCAACGAAAAACGGCGCAAGACAACGGAAAAAAAAAACGAAACGTTTTTTCTACTTATCGGTGGCAGTGGTGGGTAATATATCCCAAATCACAGGGGTAAACTTGGAAATCCAAAAAACGCACCAACCATCACCTCTAGCTATATTATATAGTAGAGATAGTTGTACGTCGAGTGCTCTTTCTGAGTACAATCTTTTTCAACAACAAAATAATCACTCAACAATCAAATAAACTGTCCAAGGACGTCATATTTTTTAGGGTTAATTGGATCTATGCCATTGCCCAATTCACACATTGGACTTATGCCATTACAAAAACCGAACTTGAAAATATGCCACTCAAACTTCTCAATACCTCTATCTATGCCATTGTCTCCACTAAATAAAATAACGTTTTAAAAATACATGTATTTGAGCTTATAGTGCCGTATTTACAGTACATGTATTTGAGCTTAAAAAATACCCTGTGCCCAACTTTTTGGCAGCACTTTAGCGTCATCCGGGCACCAAAAAATTCAAAATATTCAAATTTTGGCCAAAATTGAACTTTCTCAGAAAAATCTAAAAAAAAATACAGAAATTCAAAAACAGTAATATGAGTCTACTGTTCAAACATTAGCCAATTCTGGGCACATTTAAACCCTTCTGAGATTTATGTTGTGTCCAGGATACTTTCAAATTCTGGGCGCATAGCTTTCTTCACAGGAGTCTTTTTCTTGGCCTTCTCTTGTGACATAGCAGTCTTCTTGACTGGGGTCTTTTTCTTGGCCTACAAATTTCAGATCAAAACGAAATTAACCCATCCATGAGCACATCTCTCTGTACATTCATGGAGAGAATGGGGTGTTGGGAACTGGTGCACTCACATGTTCGACGACTCGAGGGCAGCCCCCGCGTCCAGCAGCAACCTTCAACCGAGACTCACCTCCAGCCGAACCCTGCGGGCAGCCACTGAGTGGGGCGCAGGAAGGCCTCCAGCCGTGGGCACCGCTGCCGGTGGCGCCTCCAGCCATCGGGAGGGCCGCCGCCGCCGCTAAGGTTCGTCGAGCGCGAGGCGAGAAGGGGCGTGAGAGATGGCTTCGTTTTTGGATGCTGATACGATACGGTTCCAACTTATGGACTCGGTTTAGATCGATTCCTTTTTTTGTGTGTGGGTCCAGTACGTGAGTATACAGAGTATGTACAAAAGTATAACTGCCGTATATGAACAAAATGACATAGGTAGAGGTATGAAGAATTTAGAGTGGCATATCTCCAAGTTCAGGTTTTGTAATGGCATTTTCCCAATCCATGAATTGGGAAATGGCATAGATCCAATTAACCCTATTTTTTAAGCCCAAGCTAGTCATGCTTTTGAGAATACGTTTCTACAGAGATTTTCTGTTAAGAGCATTCCCTTATCTTTTCTTTTTAACACCTGATTTGTAACTAAGAAACAGCACTCCTGATTGGTTACTAGAATAGAGAACGATAAAGAACGAAATCACAGGGGATATAAGATTTTAACTTGAAAAAAACATTAAAAGGTGAAGGAAAAAACTATGGGCGTCAGCCAGCAACGAAGTTTCACTAAATCGTGAGAGGTTTCAAACGCCGATGATTTATAACAACGATTGACGAGGGGTTAACTCATCAAATCCCATGGTTAGGACCTAGGGTTGAGATTATGGGGAGAGAACGTGGTAGTACTGGTAGTTTCGTCGGCTGACAAGCAGAGGCAAAGATTTACCCAGATTCAGGCCCCACGGGTGGAGGTAAAGACCCTACTTCCTGCTTGTCTGGTATTGATTGTGTGAGATTATGCGGTTACAAGGAGAGCTCCGGCGAGATGTCAATCTCGCTAGGGCTTTTGGTGGTTCGAGTATGGCCTCTTCTAGATCGGCACCCCTCCCAGCCTTTAAATAGGCTGGGTCTCGGGAGTTCATAACCGACCTAGTTTACACATAAGGAAAGACTAAACCGACTATGCCTATGACTAATCTTGGAGGGTACTCCATCTTCTTGGGCCTCTGGTCTTGGGCTTCGAATAGGCTCTTCGCTATTGGGACTTAGTCGCCACGTGCACCAGGTACCCTCACGGTAGGGTACCCGAGATGTATACTCTTGTCAGTAGCCCCCGAGTACTTGTCTGACTCGAAGAATCGGGCATGGACTCGTTCGTAAGTGCACGTCATATGCCTTGTATTCTGTATATTATAATTGGAATTCCTGTATGAATAGCACATGTTGGCTATGTCGAGTATCTCATCGACTGTGTTTTTTGCTTATGATGATCAAGAGATAATAGCTTAGCAGACCCAGTACACTCGACGGATCGGGACTGGTTAACTACACATTCGGGTAAAACCTTACTAGCTTTCAATCAAACTCGAGTCCCCGGACTCGAATCTGGAACAAAACTGGTCAGATTCGACTAGGCCGCGGAGGTCTTACTGAGTCGATCTGCAGTATAGATTTGAATTTTACCCAACGTGTCCGTCAGGATTTTTCATCATGTCTGCTGACACGGAAAGTATAAGGATTGACGTTGCTGGAACGGTCCTTAGCCCAGCTCGAAAGTTCGGCGGGTCTTACCTTTGCACTATGCGTGCAGCATCTGAAGTATTTGTGACGGACGCAACTCGAGAATGTTTCGAGTATGATTTTGTATATGAACTGAGTCAATCCTTTTGTCGATTGACAATTTGTCGTTATTCTATCGGGTGCGCGATAGCGCTCCCGATGGGAGTAGCCCCCGAGATTGTGTTTTATTGCTTGCAATGGAGGATAATCTCAAAATCATTTTACCCTGTATATGTTAATCGAACAAATTTTTGCCGTATTTCTATCGGGTGCACGACAGTGCTCCCGATGGGAGTAGCCCCCGAGATTATGCTGTATTGCTTGTAATGGAGGATAATCTCAAAATCATTTTATCTTGAGCATCTCCAGTCGAAGAATTTTTTTGATATGCTCCCGATGGGAGTGATATGCCTCAGTCGAAGGAACGGTCGAGTGACCAATTTTGCCATAACATTGTTTTTTCACATCCGAACCAAACAAGCCAGTCGAGTGACCGATATGCGTTGGGCGGACTCAAATGTATTTCTGATCAGAGCGCTCACGATGACGTCAGGGATGACGTTTTTTGGCGACTGCCCTGCCTGACACGCGGTAGCGTGCGTTATGCTGTGATAGATGGGACGTGACACGTCTGTGGGCCCACGATGCAGCCGTTTGGACTGGATTTGACCGTTCAGGCATGATTTCTCCAGGACTATGATGACGGTTCCTAGATTCCCGTGCGTAGTGGGCGGAGTGGCCGGCGACGGTTGCTCTCCACGGCTGCCACGTGTACGGCTGGATTTGCCACGTTGCCCACGATCTCGCATCAACGGTGCGGATTCTTTTGCGTGGAGGTTAAAAGGCTGCGGCGGAGTAAATAATATTTTTACTTGCCATTTGTTCTCCGTGCAGCGGCTTACAAGCGGTTTATAAATAGGTGGTTACCTGGATCAATACATCCGTACTAGGGGAGGCCTACACACCCTGTTAGCCTTTTATCTGCATAGTCTTCGTATGAATTTGGATCACAACTCAAAAAACAATAGGCCGCTCGATTTATAGTACAATGCTAGTAGAGAAAAATCCTCACTCGCATATTTTCATGCATGCAGGGGTCGGGCTGCTCCCGATTCCCTATGCACTGTCCCAGGGAGGATAACTGAGCCTGATCATCTTCCTCACCATGGTCGTCATTTGCTTCTACACGGGGTTTCTCCTACAGAGGCGCATAGACTCCAACTCGCTCGTCAACATCTACCCGAACATCGGAGCCCACACCTTAGGCCAGAGAGATCGTGTCATCGTCGCCACCTTCATGTCCTCAAGCTTTAACTTGTCTCCATCGACTTCCTCATCCTAGAGGGGGACAATCTGAACAAGTTATTTCCGACGGAGAGCTTCCAGCTGGGCGCTCTCTGCGTCGGAGGCAAGCATGCCTTTGTGCTGCCCGCCGCGTTGGCCATGCCACCGACCATGTGGTTCAAGCTGCCTCAACATGCTCCCTTATGTCGTCGTCGCTCGTGTTTGTCGTCCTCATTGTCGCCAACCTATGGGTCAGGGTGTTCCAAATTCATATACATATACTCCTGGCAGGGACGCTTGAGGGGGTGCCGGGGGGGGGGGGGGGGGGCGGTGAACCCCCTCGCTGTACGGATGGGTATCAACCAAGAGGTTACACTTTTTATATATACCACTTATAATCCGCCACACAAGATAATAAATTGTTGTAAAACTCCAGCGAGTGTAACTTCTCCCGATATAGTAAAGTTTCGCTCGTTGGCGTTCGTGTTTTTCCCCTTCTATTTGGAGGCCATTTCCACGTTAAATCTTGTGTCCCTTGTGTTGTTTTCGTTCTTCTTCATTGATTATTGTCTATCGTCTATAACAATGGTGTCGGGTTCCGCGAGAGGTGCATAGGGCCGGCATGCCCCACAGCATGGGCTTTGTACTCGTTTCGCTTCTGTTGACATGCCGTGTTTACCATGATACGTTCACTGATCGACCATTGGATTATTGTTATAGTTCTATGCAGAGTGTTTTGTTGAACCATTGTAACTGATGTTGTCAAGATGATGATCATCATCCTCATTGACTTTTCTTTTTCAGTACTAAAATATGCCTACATAAGGTCATATACTTACACTGTTTTCCTCTGTTTGGAGCGAACTTTCGTCAAAGAAAATAATATCAGTTTGTTATGTTAATCATGTTGTTAGTTTCGGCGTGAATTGGTTTGAAGCTAACTGAATGTACTGAATTAAGATGTGTGCAGAGCTTGGGGCTAACATAGCTTTCTATATATCCGCTCATCATCTTGATCGGCGGGCAGGGGCGGAGCTACGTGGTGCTAGCCTGGTGCACAGGCACCAGGGTCGAATTTTTTTACTAGTGATTTGGTCCGAAATAGCAGTTGTGCACCAGGTTGTGGCAGCAGTTGTGCACCACGTTCCAGCAAAATTCCTGTGCGCCTTGTTCAGACGTGTGGCTTTTGGGCAAGACAGATTTTCGGCATTTTGGGCATCAAGGCCCAATGAGTACTAATTGACTATTGGAGTCACGGGAGGGCGATTCCTATACATCGCCCTAGGCGCGTCGCCGTAAGGGATGCGGTGCCCTCGCTTAGTGGGCCGGCCCAGTTCGACTTTTTTTTCATTTTTCGTTTTCCTTTTTTCTTAGTTTCTTTTTTCTTTTTCTGTTGTATTTCTTTTCTTTTCTGTTTTTGTTTCGTTTGTTCTTTTTTATTTTCGATTTTTTCATATTTTTCGGAAATTGTTCAAAATAGAACCTTTTCAGATTTGAATTTTTTCAGATTTGAAATTTCGTTCAGATTCAAATTTCCTTCAGATTCGAAACTTTGTTCAGATTTGAAATTTCGTTCAGATTCGAAATTTCGTTCAGACTCGAAATTTGTTCAGATTCGAATTTTGTTCATATTCAAAATTTCGTTCAGATTCGAAATTTCGTTCAGACTCGAAATTTGTTCAGATTCGAATATTTGTTCAGATTCAAATTTCATTCAGATTCGAAATTTTGTTCAAATTCGAAAATTGTTCGAATTCAAATTTTGTTCATTTGTTCGGATTTGAAATTTATTCACATTCGAAATATGGTCTGATTTCAAATTTTGTTCATTTGTTCGGATTTGAAATTTGTTCACAAAATTTGTTCAGATTCGAATTTTGTTCGTATTTGAAATTTGCCCAGATTCAAAATTTGTTCGGATTCAAAATTTGTTCGTATTTGAATTTTGTTCAGATTCAAAATTCGTTCAGATTCAAAATTTGTTCGTATTTGAAATTTGTTTATATTCGAATTTGTTCAAAATCGAGTTTCGTTCAAATTTGAAAATTGTTCAAATTCAAATTTTGTTCACATTTGAAAAATGTTCAAATTCGAATTTATGTTCAAATTCAAAATCTGTTTAAATTAGAAATTTGTTCAAATTCGAAATTGTTCATCTTTGATTTTTGTTCAGATTTTAAGATTTTCAAATTTATAATTTATTCAGATTTGAAAACAGAAGAAAAAAACAAAACAAAAAACCGTACCTTTTATAATGGGCCGCACCAGAGCCCTTCAGGCGACGGGACGCGGAAGCGTCGCCTGAAGGCTACGTACAGCATCTCCCGGCCAGAGTGAACATGCTAAAAATAAATTGATCCACCAAAACGATCACGCTCGCATAAACACACCTGTTTCACGTATCTAACCGCCGCGCGACCCATCTGCTCCTAACGAGGCGAAGCACGATCCCATCAGGGACGGCTGACTCTATGGCAATTGGCAGCGCCCTATGTTCCAGCCTGCACCATCGAGCACCCACCGATTGCCGAGGCGCCGATCTAATTAGCCACCGTGTCTCCGCCCAACGCTTTCGATTGGAGTTCAAGGTACCAAAATCAAGAAGACTTAATTTTCTGATTCGATTTTGCAATTCCTTGTACGAGCTTGTTGCGAAGTGGAGAATTCAGTTCATCTAATTACTCTATGAAATGCAGATACATAGACATGTATCTTCATTTTTTTGCGAATGATAGACATGTATCTAGTATAAAGAAAATTAACATCAGAAATTCTTGATGATATAAATTGGGAGAAACTGTATGATCTAGGAAAAAAAGAATATAATAAATGATTAGCATCCCAATCTAAAAGAAAAAGGAAACAATAAATACTAAAAGGTAACGGTCTAACATAGAATAAATTATATTTGAATCATTTTGGTTTAGCTGATAGTTTGACCACATCATTAATTAGTGGTTGGATGATATTTTGCCAACATCCTCTTTTTTGTGAGTGGCATCATCGTTAGTTTAATCATTACGATTAAAACTTTATCACAATCTATGTTCCCGTATTGTGTGGTCTTCTTTTTGTCAAATTATATGTGCAAAACTTGTCAAATGCAGCACAGTAAATTTATGGTTCGGTTTCACATATCGTTGCTTCTATGTCAAAGGTGTGCACCAGGGTGATTTTTTTCTAGCTCCGCCCCTGTCGGCGGCGCCGAAACATCGCGTGCTAAGACAATAAAACGCATGACCTTTTGGTTGTTAAACCCTCGAGCCGTGTGTAGCAGCTCACTTTGATTAATTCAGCTAGCTTTATCGATCTGCAAATTCTGCGTGGTCGGCGCTGTTTTCTGATCTGATATCCCGGCCACTTGCAGCAGTACGTATACCGGATGTGGGAACTGGGAAGATGGAGTGGTCCGTGTGGTGTGTCGCATACATGCATGCATGCGGATTGGATTCGACAGCTCGGAGAGGCCAGCGCCGGCGATCGATCGCGCGTTTGGTGGTTTTCGGACCACGGTTTAAGGACTACAGGAGCCTTAGCGGCGAAGGATTCATTAATTCCCACATGCGGATACACGATCACTAGACGTACGTTAGTTTTAGAAGAGATCGAGGCTGGTTAATTTAGTCCTCCTGCTCCTTGTGCTTCCCAAAAGGCTTTTCAGCACATGCTGTTCCTGAAGCAACGCACCGCGCCTTCTCTCCGGCCGATGAATGTTCAGTTCGGCACGCACTCGATCTGCCATCCAAGCTGCTAGGTGAGATTAAGAAAAAAACTCGATATGGTAAATCTTACGCAGCATTTTCGATCGAATGGTCTATAGGCAACTCTCTGCTAGCTGTCCTTACAACAACGTACGCGAGGATCTCACTGGCTACCGGAAACAAGCTTGCGAGTGGTTATGCACATGATGCATATCGCGGAAACTAGCTATAGCTAGCCACAACACGATCGAGTCCCTAGCTCACTCACAATGAGCGCACTACGTACACCTCACCATGAACTTTCTTACACAATCAAGAAACTGAAACTACTCAATCAATCTACGAGACAAGGACACCAATAAAAGAAGCTAAAAGCTTTTCCTTTGAATGGAAAGCAACGCAAGGCTAGCCAAAAACGTTCGACAACTGTGGCGCACGAGCCGCCGGCCTTCTCCATTAGTTATTTTTCAAAATAAAATGGCGCCACGCAGCGATCCATCAACTTTACTATCCCCTGTAGTGGTCTCTCGTGGCCTCTCTCTCTCTCACCATACTTTTGCATGCATGCATGCATTGCATACCCACCATGTCTAGTCACTTTTGCTTTAGAGGCCCATTTCTTTTCCCTTGATGCCCATTCCTTAGCGTAATTGCAAACCTGCTTTCGTGTGATGCTGAAACTTCTAGCCAGGACATCAACTTCGTCTTCCTCACCACCACCCCGGCCGGTTCCTCTGCTATATATACCCATGGCATGCCACTGGCAAAACTCCATGTCCAAGCATCAACTACACACACACACCTTACACTGTACAAGCACAACTGACACACCCGCCGTAGCTAGCTAGCTACACCCCAGAGATCTCCCGGTAACATACATACACGCACGCACAGCTGATCGACAGCTTTGTCGTTGCGAGTTTGTGTGGGCTAATTAGCTAAGATGAGGAGCAAGGCGTCCTTGTTCTTGAAGCAGATGCTGTCGACCATCGTGGCCGTGGTGAAGGCCAAGTCCACGGCGGTGCGCGCCAAGACGAGCACCCTCAAGACGCGCCTCCTCGTCCTCGGCGTCCTCCGCAACAAGAAGCTCCTCGTCAGCGCCATCAACCACAAGATCCACGCCATCATGGGCGGCCAGCACGACGGCGCGCGCAACGACCACGACAACGTCCACGGGAGCACCTCCCAGCAAGAAGACGGGGACGAGGGCAGCAAGAAGTCCATCGTGCTCTACACCGCGCCGAGCTACGTGACGGAGCGCGACGTCGACGACGCCCAGGAAGAGGAAGAGGAGGAGGACAGCGAGGACGACGAGTACCTGACGCACTCGCTCTTCCGCGGGGAAGACGACGACGACGACGAGCTGGTGAACGCGCCGGGGTCGGTCATCGACGTGGTGCGCGACGCCAAGGAGAAGGAGGGCGACGGCGCCGAGTTCAAGCTGGAGGACGAGATCGACCACGTCGCCGACGTCTTCATCCGCCGGATCCACAAGCAGCTCAAGCTGCAGAAGCTCGAGTCCTTCAAGAGGTTCTGCGAGATGATGGAGAGGAGCACCTGATTCATCCGTCCATCTTCAGTGATTGATCGATTTGATTGGTCGGTATGCATGGTGCTACTGCTGGATCTCTCCCCTTAAGCCAACATTATGTTAACGAAAATTAACTGGGGACTCCAAGCATGTAAGTAGAAATAATAGGTTAAGCCAGGCAGGCAAGAAGATGCTTTCCTTCTTGTACTAGGGTTTTAGTAGGGCTGCTGAAGCATACTTTAATCATTACTAATGTTCTTTAGTTCTTCAGTTTTGGGGAAGTTGTTAACGTGCTCAAGTTTTGAAAAAAAAAACAGCAATATGAAGCAAATAAATAGATCTGAGAGCTTTCGGCCGCTACAATACATGCCCTTTCGCTTTGTTTGCATAGGGAAATCTCAGATTATTAGTGCAGTTAACTGTATACTGCATGTATGACAGCAAGCTGAAAATGCAGCCAGCATTGATCACAATAAGCTTGCTTCCGTCAAAAAATCACAACAATCTTGAAGCACAAACACAACTACTAGTGATTGCTGCAACACAGTACAGATTTACTATTCTTTTCCACAAAGTATTCATGTCCGACAGGAGACTGGAATACTGTTCAACAATCGAGCTCTCTCCAAAAAAAAAAAAAGACAAGCAATCAGTACGAAAAAAGGAGAATTAACCTGACGACCACACATGGCGAAGAAAAGGCGCTCTTCAGTTTAGTCATTTTCTCTGCTTTTGGCCAAGAACAGAACACAGTTGTACAGTACAGGGAAATGTGTGATGACCGGCCAGTAGAATACAGTTTTACCACAGTCCACATCGCGCAACTCATCATCTTGTGGTAAATAGTTGTAGTAATCTGTATCAGCCTCGACGACGCTTTGCCTTGCGCAAGGGCGCCGGCACCTCAGCCTCCAGGTTGACGTTCTTGGCGATCGCCTCCACGTCCTCCATTGCCTCCTCATCGGAGAGACGGAGGGAGAATTCCACAGGCGGCGCCGGATTCGCCGCGGCGTTCATCTGTGTCGCCGCTCGCCGCTGCGGCCTCTGTTCCCGCTTGGCCTGCCGGCGGAAATACCTGGCCACCTCGGATTGCAACGTCTCGGTGTCCATCGCCATGGCTGCCTTAACTCCCAGGTTGTACAGATCGTCATCGCCATCTGTGTCGCTGGAGCTAGACTGCGAGTACGCCGAGGGGTCCGCCGCCGCCGGATCCAAAGAAAGATCCAGACTGGTTTCTTGCGCGGGCACCTGAAGATGCCTTTTGGCGGCGTGGTCGTCATCGCCGGCGATGACGCCTAAAAGTGGCGCCGTGGGCAGCGAAGTGATGGCGAAATTTAGAGACCTTGGCGAGACGGGAGCAGCCTCCTTGATCACACGATCATCCGTTCTCTCCGGCGCCAGCTTGACTTCGTGTTGGTTCGCCTCGTCACGGGCTTTTCGGCTGACGCCCAAGGCGATCGCCTCTGACGCCGGAAGAACTCGCGCACAGACCATGTGATGGGAGCGGATGTTGTCGCGGTCGACATTTAATTCTCCGGGACGGGCTGAATCCGCGAGCTCCTGACCTTCAGTTTCAGTATCGGCGACGACAGAGACAGACACAAGCTGGCAAGTTTTCTCATGCGCGACGGGTATCACCACCTGGCTGCTCATTCCGGCCGTCCTCTTCCCTCCGCCGGCGTCGGCCGCCGTAGAGGCCACACGATCACGGACGAAGGTGTTGAATTCTTCCAGGCGCGTGGAATCCCGTGGCTCCTGGAGGTGCTTCCAGACGATCCGTCGGCTAAGCAGCAGCGATGGGTTCCTGTTTTGAGCGCACACGAGCTGAGCGGCCGGCGGCGATGGGGCAGACGACGGCGACGTCCTGTCGAGCAGATCGGTTCCAACCAAATGGATTCCCCGGTGGACCTCTTCCATCATCGTTTCCGCGCTACGTACTGCGGAGCAGAGAACGGCCTCGTTTGTACCCGATCGAGGATGCGGGGCGGTATGTCCGGCACACGCTCCAGTTTGACTCAAGTACGGCAATCGTGTCTGGTAAGGACTCCTCTTCGGAAAAAGTCTAAAACGTACAGGATGAGGCAACGGGGAGATACCTACAGGGGCTGGAAGCCGGGAACACGCGGTCTATCGACACGTTTCTTTTTTTTTTGCGGGAAAAGAAAAAAAAAAAAGCGTGACCTACATGCCTACACCCGTGTCTGTTTCTGTCCAGGCCAAACACGGGAGACGATCCCTGCGAGCAGACGTGTTAGTCTTGCCCCATTTTCGGACCAAATTTGGACCGTATTTGTAGTGAGATAGACACCGTCCGCGTCTGAATCCTGTCCGCCACTGGCCTGCAAGTCAATAATGGCCATTTCCATTCAAAATTTGTCCTCAAATCAAGCAGGCCGTCATTTCCACTCCACTCTCCCGTTGAAGCCCTATCAAATCCGCCGACCCTCAAGTTAGAAAATACTGTACCACCCTAGCCTAGCTCCCGCGACGCGATGGCGCCCCCGTGGCCGCCGCCGCCGCCTAGCTCCGTCCAGCATGTCCCTGCTGCCTCCAAGCCTTCCCCCCACCCCCTAGCCCTCCCTCCCCCGCATCCCCCACCCACCACCGTCCCCTGCCGGCGGCCGCCGCTCCGGCCCCATCGCCCACCTTGTCCCTTCGCCCCCACCAGGTTCCACCGCCACCGCCGGCCTCGTTTCCGGCCGGATTCACCCCCACCGTGGTGCTGCTTCCCAAGGCACCGTCGCGCCCGCCGCTACGTTCCGTGGTCGCCGGCGACCTCGATTCCCTGCCTGCCGTGGAGGAGGCGCCCGAGGCCCAGCTCGCGATGGTGTCCGGGCCTGCGTCCTCGCTGGATCCGGTTTGGAGCTGTCCTCGTCCATGCTGGCGACGGACTCGTCTGCGGGATCCCCTGCAGCCCCGCGCCCCCCCCCCCCCCCCCCAGCGGCTTTCGCAGTTGCTGCTGCTGCCCTCCTGCGTGACGAAGGCCGTGGGGATGGTGAAGGATGGGAGACGGTCGGCCCGAGGCGCCGTTCGCGCCAGGTTCCTGCACCTCAGCGCCATCAACGCCGCCCCGGCCGGACCTCCACCGAACGGGAAGCTGCCTTCAGGTGGAAGCTGCGAGGACTCTGCTTCCGCTGCTTCTCCCCGCCCCACTTCGCCAAGGACTGCAGTGACCCAATTCGCTGCCTCACCTGCCGCTGCTCCGGCCACCGTGCGAGGGACTGCGTCGACCATCTCGACACCTCCATCGCACGACGCTGGCCTTCCTCGCGCCCCTCTGCCTTCTCGCCGTCCGGACGACTCTTCCTCCTGGGCCGAGGTTGCGGCTCCTCGCACTGCCCCTCAATCCAGTGACCATCACCTTGCTAGCAAGCCAAAGGAGTTGGCCGGCCTTGCGTGCTAGCCCGACAGCTCCGTCTGGTGCGATGCAAAATCTCCTGGAGCAGGTGGCGTTGTTGCGGGCTGAACAGGAGCAGGCGACACTGCTGCGGGAGGAGTTGCGAGGCTTGGTCGTGTCTCAGCTAGAGGAGTTGCTTTCGGCTCAGCTCAAGATGCAGGAATCTGTGCAGGGTTTGATGGAGCGTGCTGGGAACTTGCTGGAGCGGGCTGAGGCTGCTCTAGAGAGGTTGTCCCTGCCGCCGGCAGTGCTGCAGGTGGAGCCAACATCTTCTTTGAGCACTGGGGGCAATGCTGTTTGCGCAGACGGAGGGATCGAGCGCTTTGGTTGCTACTCTCCCTGGAGTGTGAGCCTTTCAGCGTCGCCGCTTGCCTTGGACTCCACCCCCACGCCTATTGCTGCTTCGGAGCATGTCTCCCCGGTGATGCAGGGGCCCCCGATGAAGGATCTTGGAGTGGAGATGACTTTGGCATTGGAGGAGTTGGGGGGTTCTGATACCCTAGCCCGGAGGAGAAGATCGCGAAGGTGATGGCTCAGTATGACACGATTGAGCCACAGGAGAAGACCTTGCCTTCTTTGATGATGGAGCTCTGCCACGAGATTGCTGACATGCCCAAGGACAAGCAGCTTCGGTGGGAGGTTCCCTCTTTGGCCGAGAGACGAAGCATCCGGTTGGACAAGAAGAATAAAGATTGTGTCATTCCAGCAGCCAAGCGTGCCGAGTTTAGGCGGGCAGAGGCTTTTGGGGAAATCCCAAAACTCAAGAGCAAAGAGAAAGCCACCGACGAAGCCATCGAGGAGAAGATGCAAGTTTATTTGCAGTTGTACAAGAAGCAGCGCACACCGCAGGTGTTGGAGGCGGTTCGAGAGTTAGTGGTGAGTAATGCTTGATCTCTTCTGTGTAGAGGATGCACACCGGTGCATCGCTAGCGGTGAGAGGTTGTGTGTGTTTGGAGAGTTTCTCTTAGTTGGGTATGAGGTGTGGCCTGTTAGTTTGAGTCTAGGTTCCCTTGTCTTAGGCACAGACGACGTTCCATGAGTTAGAGTGTGCGGTTCTTTAACTGCGCTTTGTATGGTTTTTGGGTCCGGTTTCTCTGATTAACTGAATCAATTCTTCTTCTAATAATGCATAGGCAGAGCTCCTGCTATTTACCGTCAAAAAAATCCGCCGACCGACACGCTAATCATAGCCAGCGGCTCGCCCGTGCCACCCCTGCCCAAGAAAGAGCTCACCCTGAAGCGGGCGTTGCTCCCAGAGCAAGAAGCCATTGTCGCGAACGCCCGTGAAAAAGGCCGCACATATCTCCGTCCAAGTTCACATGGCCGGCTCCCAAGCCGTAAAAGGTTGTCTTCATGATCAAGGAGCAGGCGCCCCCTGAGGGTTGAGGCCATGACCAGAGGGACGTGGTGAGCTCGGGCTCATCCGTGATCCCCCTCGGTGTCCGGACTCGCGCGTCACGTTGTCGTCAGCGCTACCGAGCCAACACGCTGCACCGTCTAGGTTGTCCACCTCCTCGGCTCGTGAAAGGTCGTCAGAGATTGGCGAATCTCTGCCAATTGTCCGCGAAGCGCTCCACCTTGATCTATGTGTGTTCCCCTTTGGCAAGCTCCCCAACGCCCCCAAGCTATTCCTTAAAGTGCCGGCACAAATGTCGGCCAAGGCGGATGTTTTCAATCTTATCTATATGTTGGCTTGTTTTGTTCAACCGTGAGCGATTTTTTCATTAATGTCTAGACCTACTATTGAGGATTGTGTCATGGGCGACATGATCAATGACTATGGGTGAGAAGATAGTGAACCACTCAACAAGAGGGTGGCTTTAACATTGAGCTAGAGCCCGATCATAGGACAAGTAGAGCTCAAGATACTCACTGAGGAGATACGACTGGAGCCTCATGGACCCGGTGGCAAGGGGGTTACAGAAGAGGCTGAAGATGATCGCAGATCGAGATGCTTGATCACTCATATTTCTCCCATGATATTATGTGTTTGTATTAAGTATGTGCCATTTGCAATCTTTTTTATATACTATCATGTCTTCGGAGCGGCTAAACTTGAATTGTCAAGTAATGGTAATTTATTTGTTATCATTTGCATCTATCAAAATGGGCACAATAGTGAAAATTGGCAAAAAAAAAAAAACGGCCAAGCTGGCCCAAAAGCCCCCCCCCCCCCCCCCCCCCCCCCTTGGTAGGGCGTCTATCCGCGGTACCCCAAATGGATCGAAACAGACACATTTAGTTTCCAGAATGGAGCGGTGCTGTTCGAGTTGCCCTTACACCTCGGAGACATCGTGCCACCTAAGCCTAGCCGCGTGCTGACTTGGTCCGGCCACGCTTCTGATTGTTCTTGCTTAGCTCGGTTTTGTCGGAGTCGCTCAACGAGCTGACAAAATGGGCTTGGATGGAGCTTTGCAGAAGTTTGGGTGCGGCTCAGGGTGGCTCGCAACCAACCGCACCATGTCACTTGCGCGCGGGTCCCACGGTGGAGTAGCAAGGGCAATGTCGATGGATCCTCAACCATGATGACCTCAACGTCCAGTGAGGCGATGAACGAGGCGGCCCTGTGGGATCTCACATGGGCCAGTGCTGCCCAACGGAAGAGGAGGAATTGTGTGGGGACACATTTTAAATGTACATGAACTGCACATTTTAAAACGTGTAATTGTTTTATTTGTAATGTGCACCGTTTTCTTTTACTTTTAACTTTTGTTTTTTAATGTCGGGTTCACTTTAAATATAGCATGTGCAACATTGTACTTAAATGTGCAAAACAATTTTTCCATTACTAAAATATGTTTTCGTAATTTATTTTGGTTTTTTTACAATTTGAATATACCACTAATGACACATTTTCAAATGCGGAAGTCATTTTTTTTTACCAGGTATGTTTTTTGTGTTTAACTTCCCATAGTTGTTGTCTCCGCATTTTATAATGCGCTGATTTCTTTTTCTGTGTGTTCTTTTGCTGCATTGTAAGCAAATTTGAGTCATTTGGGGAGCAATCGGACCCAATATTTAAAGCTGCTAGGGCTCAGTCCACTAAATGTTCATTGAACCATGGTACCTACATTCAAGTTTCAAACAAAAACATAGAAACAAATAAACAAAATTACAATTAAATAAAATGTTGGCCATAACTTGGAGTTCATTAACCGGCGAGTTAAGAACTTAAGATCAGTCAACTAAGCTTCACAAAAAAGTCTATGAGTCAATGATGAATATGAATTCTCGATGGGTTAGTCGTTGGAAAACCATTTTTTGGTTGCTTAAATGAGTCCATTATGAAATGATTTCCGAGTACATATTCTTTTTTAGAGGTATATCCGAACACACTTTCCATGCTGTTAACTCTTCGTGCCCTGGCCGGATCCAGCGTGGCGGAGGATCCGGATGTTGAAGATGAAGGAGAAGATGGTGTTGACTTCCATCGCGACGACGACGGCGTTCTTGCGAGTAGGATCTTCGGATCCGGCGCTCGGCGACTTCCCGGCTACCATGGGGCTGGCTCTAATCCAAGGTCTGAGACGGAGCAGCGGCAGCGGCGCGCCACCGACGGCTCCAGTTCGTCGCCTTAGTCGGGATCTAGAAGAAGGACTTCCTTGTATTTTTCTTTTTCTTCTGGGTCTTTCTGTAAGAACGATGGTTTAATATGATCTCCTATTTCCGCAAAAAAAATTAGCCTGTAAACTTTCAGGTTTATAGCTGATTGAAATTTCAGAGGTGTTAACCAGACAAATGAGAGCCTAATGGAGTAAACTACTCCCTCCGTCCAAAAATAAGTGTTTTAGATTTATCAAAAAGTGGATGTATCTAAACTTAAATACATCTACTTTTTGATAAATCTAAGACACTTAGTTTTGGACGGAGGGAGTACTATTGTCCCAGACCATCTATTTGCTTCCATGCATCATACATGTATGTCATGGTAACGAGCACGCAGTTTATTTAGCGGGGTCAAAACTGGATCTAATAAAGACAGAGCAAGCTGAAATGTAAGACAAGCATTCAGTGAAATTGCTTACTGTAGTCCTGTTTGTACATAAGAGGCGAGGCTTACTGTAACTGAACGATTTGTCCCTATGAGAAAGGAATTGAAAGAACAAGCACAAGTTCTATTCGAGATTGCGCAACACATGACGGCATACAAGTGCAGAGAAAGTTTACATCCCGAAGAGGAGTCTGAACCTGTGCAGAGCTTCAGGATTTGCTCATAGTACTTGCGATTTCAGAGGATGATGTCGACTAACCGATGATGGTCTGTCGCGTGATCCATCGTCGTCCATGGTTGGCTAGCACCCGAAAAAACTGGAGACTCGGCACCGCCGTCGAAGCTCTGTTTAGAAGCTAGAACATTCGCTGGCAGCCGCTCGCTAACTTCTTTGGCACTCAGCAATACGTGCCATTAGCCTCCTCGACGCCGTTTTCTGTTGCCGTGCCCCGCCGGCGCCTCTCGTTCGACCTCCTCGCGGACGGAGACGGCAGCAACATCCTCCATTGCCTCCTCGTCAGAGAGCCGGAGCGAGAAGCGCAGGGGCGGCGGCGGCACCACCACCGGCGCACGTCGCCTGGCCGCCCGCCGCTGTCGATCGGCGCCGAACTGCCTCGCTACCTCCGCCCTTACGGCCTCTTCATCCATGTCCATGGCTATCCTTTGTCCGAGCATGTACAGGTCGACGCCGCTGCCGCCCGTGTTATCAGCCACCGCAGGCACGAAGCCATCTGAAGAAATCGGAGAGCTAGAGCCCGAATCTAGGTTGTCGGCCCCGACGTGGTCGCCGCTTGCCGACGCGGGCACATGGAGATACGCGTCTAACGGACTGGTCTGGCTGCTTTCGGGTTTCCCGACATCGGCAGAAGCGGGCGAGTGCTCCTCCAAGGCCTCGGCGCGTGGCAAAGGCGTCAGATCAACGGAAGATTCCGGAGAAGAGCTCGGGCGGGTTTCCTGATTGTCAGCGCAGACTTTGCCGCTTGTCGGCGCAGACACCTGGTGATGCTCTACGACGGCCAGATCAGTCTGACCGCCGTCGCCGAAGACGACATCTGCCGGTGCCGACATGGACAGCAACCGACTGTCTTCATGATTAGAAATCCCTGCACACCCTGAAGCGCCCACGTCACCAGCAAGTCCATCGGTCTTCGCCGGCCGGGCGCGTTCTCGTCCGTTCTCCGCATCAATGCCCTTCCGGCAGACGAAGGTCACCACCGGACAAGAACTCGGACCGGTTTCTTGATCGCCGGTGCAGACTTTGCCGCTTGCGAGCGCGGACACCTGGCGATGCTCTCCGATGGCCGGATCAGCACGGTCGCCTTCGCCGAGCTCCGCCGGTGCCGGCATGGACACCGACCGAATGTCGTCGTTCGAAACCCTTCCACACGCGGAAGCGGCCACGTCACCGCCGGCACGTCCACACGTCTTCTCGAGCGACGACGACGCGCGATCACGTCCGTTTCTTGCATGGCCGTCCTTCCTGAAGACGAAGGTCAAGCGGGGAAATATCGCCTTCTTCTCCTGGCCGCCGCCGCCGCCACCAATGGCGGCGTCAACGATCGCCGGCCGCTCCGCCATAACAGCCCGGGAGGCAACCTGCCCCACCTTCTCCGTCGCCACCGCGGGAACCTCTCGGCAGATTTTTCTGGCCTTCCTCCTCTGCTCGACGCCGTCCCTCGCCGCCACAGGATTATCCATGCGATGATCCGACTCAAGCATTCGGACGGCTACGTTGAATTCTTCGAGACGGCCGGAGTCGGCCGGGTCCTGGAGGTGCTTCCACGAGAACTTGTGCCTCAGCAGCAGCGGCGGCTCGCGGTCCTCAAGAGCAGTCCGGACTACGGTCACCGACGGCCTGCGGAAGAGATCGGTTCCTACAAAATGACCTAACCGGTGGTGCGACTCTCCCATCATGAAGCGGAAGCAGAGCAAGCGAAAGCTTTTGTGCAGGCCGGCCGCATACTTATGGAATCTCCTGATGGCGTACGGCAGGGATCAGTTCGAGTTCGACTTGAACTGTGGATCGAAACGTGTGTTCCAAGCGATTCCGGTCGGAGAAGCGCTACTCCCGTGTACCTAACCTAAGGCATCTCCAGCCGAGCCCCCAGGGCGCAAAATAGCGCCGTTTTGGCCTGGGAGCGCCGTTTTTCTTCCAGTCGCCTCCCTAGGAGCCCAAATAGCGCCGTTTAGCGCCGTTTTAGCGCCGCGCACCCAGGACAGACCCAGCCCATTGGGTTTCGCCTGGGAGGGGGTGAAATGGCGCGAAAACAGGGCGGGCCAACGCTGTCAGCGACTTGGGCGAAAATGGCGGGCAAACGGAGCGAAAACGCGGCATCTTCATCCCCTCGGCTCCCGCGCTGGTCAAAAGCCTGCCGGAGTTATGACTGCCGCGCCGTCTACGCCACCGCCGACGCGTCCAATCCGTTGCCACACGCCGGTCCAAGGCTGCCAGAGTTAATGATGTGGCGTGCGGCCGGCGCCGACGCGTCCAATCGCGCGGCGCGCGGCGCACAGTAATGGTGCGCCACCGTCTGGCCTCCCGCGCCGCTATAAAAACCCCTCCCCTCGCCGTGCAGAGACACACTCTCTCTCTCGCTCTCGCCTTCCTCTTCTCCTCCTCGCCTTCTCTTCTCGCCCACAGAGCAATGGCCGAGCGGTTCCCTGGCGATCATGCCGCCGCGAACGGCTTCGGCCGTCGCTTCCTCCACAGAGAGGAGGCGCGGATGCTGTATCAGGCGGGCTACCCGACGCCGCCTGATATGCGCGTCCCCGGCGCATCCGCCGGCCAAGCCGCGTGGCTTCTGAGTGCCGGTGGCGTTCCCGTGGCTCCGCCGCCAGAAGGGGTGGACCGCGTGGACGCGTTCCAGGAGGTGCTCGCCGGCCTCTCCGACGAGCAGGCGGAGGATCCCCGCTGGGATCCGGCGAACCACGCCTTCTGGACGGAGTTCTTCCGCCAGCGCCACGCCCGCGAGCTGGCCGACGAAGGCCGCAACGGCCCGGTGGAAGGCCGCAAGAACTCCAGGGGCCGCAAGAGGTGGTGGGGCGCTCTAGGACGCAGGCTCGCGTTCGTCCTCGAGCACATCCACGCCGGCAACAGGCCACGGCTGACGATGCCGCCGCGCACGCCGTCGTGGATGCCCCGGAGGATGGGCGGCACTTCCTCGTCCTCCTCCTCCGGCGCGCGATCGGCGTCGTCGGCGCCTCCTGCTCGGACTGCCCCGGAGTCACCGCCGCCCATCCTCAACTCCAGCCGGCGCGCACCCAACCGCGGCGGCAGCGGCAACCTCCGCATCAACGAACGCCGCGCCGCGTCGCCGCCTCGCGGCCTCTTCCGCCGCCTCGTCAAGCCCAAGACGGAGGACAAGAAGAAGGCGCCGGAGTGGCAGGCGCCGCCCGACTACGTCAGGGCGGCCATCAATATGGCGGCGCCGGAGGACGGGGAGGAGTTCCCCGGCCTGAACCTCGCTCTCGCCGCCTCCATTGAGGACGTCCCTCCGGCGCCAGACGACGTCGCCGACGCCTGGTCGGCGAGGGAGCACGAGGCGGAGCAGATCGCGCGCCAGCAGCGCATCCTGGAGGAGGTGGAGCGCCGGGCGCGCGGAGGAGCAGCGCGCAGCGGCGCGCGCGGCGGCTCCTCGCCGTCGCATTCCACCTCCGCCACCGCCCCCGGAGTACTACATCCTCGACCCCAGCGACGAGGATGAGGATGCCCCCACCGCGCCCGGGCCGAGCAGGTGGCACGGCGGAGACGACGGCGAAGGCCCCAGCCGCCCCGCCGGAGACTCCGACGACGACGACGGCGACGGCGGCGACTACACCGTCTTCTACAGCCAACTGGGCATGTAGAACGGCGTCTAGATCGCCAAGTTATATTTTTATTAAGTTTTTATTTTATGTTCAACTATGTAATCGCCGAATTTCGCCCATATATGTATGAAATCCGCCTTAATTAGATAAATTTCGCGCAAATTTGGTTTTTTTTTAATTTATGGCCCAAGTGTTGGGTTTGGGCACGGCTGGGAAAACGCCCCCCCCCCACACAGGACGTCAAATAGCGCCGCTGCCCCCAGGCGGGCCAAAATAGCGCCTTTTTGGGCCTGGGGCCGAACGACTGGAGATGTCCTAAATAATCAGCATCTCATTCTTGCATTGCGTCAGGTTCCCTCCAATTAAGTTAATAAATTATGTTTCCAAAAAAAGCAAGATGCCTTCCGAATTTCATGTCGGCAGGGTCACACATCGGAAAGTGTTTGTCAGCTCCAGGCCCAAAAAAAAGCTCATCTGTCCCTGGCCATATTATGGTAACTACTCCCATATTGGACAGTGACTTTCTTTTTTCCAAAATCACCGCGTCAGATCCAAATCCAACACGGTAGAAAAAACGGAAGTGTCGCGCCATTTATGGCACCGCCTCTTTCTCCTTATATTCCCCCTGCCCCTCTCCTTGCACCTCCATCGCATCGCGTTCGCAAAGCAAGAAGCAGAGCAAAGAGCAGCAGCCGACGTCGCCGCGTTTTAGCTTCTCATGGCGCATCCACCGCATGACACCGGTAAGAAGACGAAACGGCGGAAGCGCCGGAGGAACCGCCGGGTGGAGAAGCGCAATTCCGGGCTCTGGAAGAAGGCCGCCGAGCTCAAACTGATATCCCGCGCCCGCGTCCCCATCTTCGTCTTCTCTGAGGCCAGCAAGGCGTTTGCTTTCGGCAGCGCCTCCACTGACGCCGTCCTGGGCTGCGGCGAGGACGTCCGGGAAGCCCTGTGGCGCTGTGTCGGGAGACTGAGGAGAAACGCGCGGAGGTCAAGGCAGAGGCTAATCGGATGGCCGTCGTCGGAGACAAGGTGGTGGAGTTGCAGAGGCAGACGGGAAAGCGCTTCTGGTGGGACGTCGATCCGGCCGCGCTCCTGGAGGAGGAGCTACCGGTGTTCGTCAGGGCGCTCCAACGCCTCAGGGACAATGTGCGCGGTGCGCCACCGCCTCGATAATCTATCTCGACTCCGCTGCCGCAGTAGAGTTTGACAAGTTATTGTGTTTCTGGATTAATATAGTACAGTACTTCCGTCAGATTTTTTGGGTTGAGTGTGCCTCTTATACTGCGTAACTTTGATGGGATTGCAGTAGGCATTAGTCATCAGACAGCAGATTCTTCACTGCAGGCATTAGGCAATGCTGCCAAGGAACTAACTGGCATGCGTTCAGTTAAGTTGCGAATAACCTCATTATTATTACTCACTATATGAAAGTTGGCCCGAATCGCGGCCCGTGGGAGCTCTTGGTACTGTTCATGTCACTGTTCATATACAGTGTTGAACAGTACCACGGTGGGCCCCACATGTCTGCGTTTTTTTTTTTTTGCAGAAAATATTTGAATTTGCAAAATCAATTGCTTTAAATCTACCCAACAGAAAAATCTATACTACTATTAAAAGAGCAAACATGTTGGGATACTTTTAATCTTGTCCGTTCAATTTTTGATCGACGATCCAGATTGTCCAGATGTCGAGCAGCAAACACTTTAGATCTTGTCCGTTTAATTTTCGATCAACGATGCAAAGGAATCGCGAGCTCACGTTTGATCCGAGTCGTACACAATGGAGACTTGGAGAGAAGATACGAACTCTCCTCGAACACTTGGGGTAAAAACTTGATAGGAGTCACGCACGGCCTCTGTTCTCATGCACGCCCGCCCTCGATCTTCTCCGGCAGCACACCGGCGAGCTCCGCCGCGTCTCTCCCGCTCCCCTGTATGCCGACCCTCTGCATCTCTTCGACGGCCGCCGTTCCGGAACGATGAGTCGCGCCTCTCTCTTGCTCCCTCGACTCGGAGCGCGACGCCACCTCCGAGATCGCCGTCGCTCGGTGTCGGACGCCTTCGATGGGGCGAGGCGCCGACGGTGGTGTGGGTTCATGTGATCTCCTCGCCCCATGGTGATGCAGAGCGCCGTAATCGTCACTCCAACCATACACGGGCGCCGCATCGGTCTTTCCTCCTCGACTTTTAAGGTCGGGAGCAGGGGCTCCAGGACGGAGTTCACCGTGCGACGTCGGGTAGTTCACCCCTTTCTACCCCGCGCACTGGCGTGCACCGCCCACCCTCCAGTGCCCCCGGGAACCAGCTGAGTACCCATGACAGATCCTCCTCCGAGTACCTGACAATGGAGAACTTGCTGTCGCGAGCCGCTGCACAGGCGCCGACCATGTAGATGAGAAGAGCAAGGGAGAGCTTCACACCGGGCGAGCAGCAGCAGAAGCCATGGCTTGTTGCTACCTAGAATAGAAGTGTCGGTTGCAAGATGGAGGAGAGGATGCAGTCTATTTGTAGCCTCAGGGCATGAGATTGAATTGTTTCAAAGCAAAGGCAATGGTGGAAAAAGAGATGTGCCGTAGTGCCCGCCATTGCCATTGAGTATTTTTCTGAATTATGCCAAGGCGTATGCTGGGTGCAGAGTAAGCATCTCTTCCTGTTTGTGTGCCCTGCAAAAAGTTAGACGGGATATTGTTGCCTGTGAACCTTAATGGAAGAAAAATCTTAGTGCATATATCTGGAGACTGAACCGAAGAAAGAAATAGTACTTGCAACCTGATGGATGAACTATCAGTGTCAAGACTCAAGAGGTTGTCAACAGTCTTTTCCATGCTAAGGCTTCTTGCTTCAGCTAGCTGCACATAATAAAGTGCAATTGTTCCTGAATTTGTTCACCACATTGTTTCAGAACAATGCTTTTCCAGATTGTTTCAGAACAATAGTTTGTGCAGACCAGACTTGCTACGTGGAGTAAAAGAGGGGCGGCAAGTTCATCATCTTTGTTCTCTTTAAAGATCATAGAAAATAAGTAAAAATAAGACGAGTTCAAGCAAAATGTTAAAGATAATTTTGTGATGCTTGCTTTTAACTCCACAAGAACGTTATTGGAGTAGTGCGGCGGCGTGTTGCGAGCGGCACGGGGCGGGTGACCCTGTCGTTCCAGTGGATCGGCACCACGTTCCGGCTCTCCGAGGATGATGTGCTGTGGTGCCACAGCCTCGAAACCCATGTCATCATCCGCCTCTTCAAGATTCGGCGCCTGCTTGCGTGCATTGATCTGAATATGTTTCTGAATGTTGATCGGGTTCACTGAAGCTATTGGTTGTGTGGATGTTGTGCATGGAACATAAGCCCACAGTTTGTACATACAGTTGGCATGCGCTAATACAAACTTGGCATGTGTATTTCTATTTACTTATGTATGGATTGGCATTTAGAATTTGGAATTGTGACCCTTGTCTCTACAAGTCCTATTTCACTATTTCAAATGCATGATTGGTAAATTAACTTTCCAGGATCTTTACTTGGGGAGATAGTTATGTCGATAAGATGACCAAGGATACACAAATAAGAGGTCTTTATGATAATCGGATAATATCACCTACTTGGTCCAACAATGATCAATTTCAAAGCTATCTGGTGTACCCATCGAGACAGTGTGATTGAGCATGTTAAACCATTCATATTCTCTTGGAGAAGAGTAAGGATGATTGCATATTGTTCAAAAAAATCAATGTTGCATGCAACTATTTGATTGTCTAATTCGAACTTTGAATGAATTATTGGTAAAGTAGCGGCTACAAGCAACATTGCTGGATTTATGCAAATGATTTTCATTCAACAGTCATGTATAAGGTGAGCCAGGTTTTAGTTTCCTTTCCATGCCGCAACTCTTGAACTTGCATCGAACCGTATTTGTTCTGAACCACTCTACTTTTCTGTATCAAGAGGAATGACAGTCCAGTTTGCAGCAGGATAAAAAGTATGACCTGCTTATTGTCACTTGTCCTCTAAACTAATGTAGAACTGTGTTTATCTAGCAAGTGTAAATTTCATGAAAAAAAATAGCGCGCTATATCTCCGCTAATAGCACGCTATAGCGTTTTGAGAATTGTCTCGCTAAATAAATCGTGTAGAATGTCTCGCTAATAACACGCTATAGCGCGATATAGCACGCTAATAGCGTATTTTTATGCTGGCGCTATTTTGTTATAGCACGCTATTTTTTCCATTGGTAAATTTATGCTTCAGTAATTTGGTTGTTCTTATTCTTTATCTGTAGATAGTTTGGCTTATACCGGTGATTCCTGATAGGGTTCTTCACATGGGCTTATGGTTCATAAACTGAAGTACGATGATAATACATCTAAAGATAACATCGTTAACATGGATAGAGACAATCTTAATCACATGAAGTAGAGGACAGATCTTCATCATAATGAGGTTGAATAGCAATATTTTGTAAATAAATATATTATTTTCTTGTGTTTATGTAAATTTTAGTGATAAATCGTGCGTTGCACGTGCACGTCTACTAGTATGAAAAAATATCAAAATAATCAGAAAATTACATGCTATCTATTTATGGGAAAAATTCATTTATTTTTGAATATTTAAATTTGCAACTTTCGCAAATTCTAAAATACGGCTCCCAATCAATTCAAACAAAATTCGAAAAAAATGTGGAAAACAGAATAGCCATTTCAAATAGTTTACGACCTTATCCAAATTATTTCAAATATAATTTGCATCAAGTCAAGTGGGCCCCACTGCCTGACACAAGTTCCAGAAAAAGGAAAACAAATTACAAATTTAGTTGCTCTCAATTTGCGCACCAAAAAAATTCAGAAAAAAATAAAGCAAAATGGAAAAAACAAATTACAAATTTAGTTGCTTTCAATTTGCGCACAAAAAAAAACAGAAAAAAATAAAGCAAATGGAAAAAATAAAATGAATGGTATCTACATACGCCATGCGATCAAAATTTTAAATTTAAATGTTCCTAAAAATTTTAAATGACCCCCAAAACTTAACGTTCCGTAAATGTTAAAAAAAATTATAACCTCAATACCTTCCTAACTTACCGAATGTGTGAAATCCAACCAGCTTTTAAACGTAAACTTTTTTACATTCCCAATAATTTCCAAGTTCGAAAAACTTTCAAATGTAAGCGTTGCCAGATTTAAAAGTACTTCACTTAATTACACTGAATCAGATTTAATGAATATTCAGAAAATGCGTTCTCCCTAATTATATCTCGAGATATTCGAGATGACAAACTCACTAAACATATCTCGAGATATTCGGAATGACAAAGTGCTTTTTTTCCCTTCATATGTTTTTAGTTTTTTTTCCATTCTCCTTTCTTTTTCGTTGCCTTCTCCCATTGTCACCAACCTTACATATTTACTGACAATTCATCTCCTTATAGATTTCACATTTCAATTTGGAACCATAGTTGACGATTTAAATTATACTAACATATTTAGAAGTAATACGGCCAATATTTCCACACCATACGAGTAAACTTTCCCCAAATGTGGATTCACGTTCTAATGGATTTTTCTGACTTCAATTAAAAAGTGACGTCTCTAATTGTGTACTTAAATTTAAAAAAAACTTTATTAGATGGATATTTGAAGCAAATACAAATTCACTTCCTCTAATTATGTACTTAATTTAATAAATGATTAAAGCAAAATACAAACATATTAAAACATTTCAAAATGGTTCACATTTAGGGATAATATAATTAATCTCTCTCCAAATATGTAGTTAAATTAAATAAATACTCAATCTGGTGAATATTTCGGTATCATCATAGTGTATTTCCTCTAATTATGAATTAAAAAAAACTACTTACGTCAAAATAGAAAACATATTTTACCATTTCAGTTTAGCTAACATATTATAGGTAATATGGCTAAGTTCTCTCTAATTTTCTATTTAGATTTAAAAATGCTTGATTAGTTGGATATTTGTAGGAAATACAAACTCATTTCAGGTAAATATGGCCTTACTTTAATAAATGCTAATACAAAATATTTCCTCCGACTATGAAATACAATCACAAATTTATGAAAAGAAAAAACAAGCATATTTGACACTTCAAAAAAAAAATGCTTGCTTAGATGATTATTTGGCAAAAATGCAAATTCATTTCCTCAGATTATGAGTTTAAAATTGAATTCAAAAAATGCTCAACCAATGTATTCCCTCCGAATATTGGGTTCAATTAAAATTCCCTCCGATTATTTAGTTAAATTTAATATGTAAGATAAAACACAAACACACATACCAAACCGACTAGGTTAACATTTACAAATAATATACCTAAACTCGCTCCAATTATGCGATTCAATTTACTAAATGCTTAAAGTAAACTTAAATCTCTTTAAATATGAACTTAAATTTAAATAACGCTTCATTACATGCACATTTCAGGAAATCTCAAATTCTTTTCCTCTAAAGATGAATTGAATTTAATAGTTGCTAATAAAGTACATCTCCTCTAAACAAAGATCTAAATTACAAATTTACGTCAAAATACAAACATAATATTTAGACATAACCATTATAAATTTCAACTAAATATGGTGTTAAATAAGAAAAATAAGGCAAGATGGAACTACATTTCATCATTTCAATTTAGCTAACATAATTACAAGCAATATAACTTAAATCTATCTAATTATGTGCTCACATTTCTAAAAAAAAATAATTCTTGATTACATGAATATTTCGAGAAAATACAAATTTATTCACTCTAATTACGGAATGATTTCAAATTAAATTTGCGCTAACTACATTATACACGTTATAACTACTGCCTTTCCTTACAATATATATAACACAATTAAAAAAAACACAAATTACCACAAATTATTCTCAGCAAGGCCGCGGCGTGACGCCGCGCAAAATTTAACTAGTACCTAAGTATATTAGTACGCACGAAATGGAGCTCCCACAGCCACTCGGGCACTGTAGTACTGTTCCCGCTACAGTGTTGAAGAGTGCCCGAGTGCACTGTATCAGCTACAGTGAGGTTTTTTTTTTCGCAAAAAATAACCCCGCTTTCTCCAAAAATTGTATACACGAAATATATACGTGTCGACGAACAGGTTCCATTCCCGTGATTGGTTTTGAATTTTGTTCACTCTAGCTCCTTAATTTGTGATCTAAATTCGCAAAAACTTTCGACGAATTTTGTCAAATTCGTCACGCTCAGTCACCCGTTTGAATTTTCCTTTCACGAGTATATGCATATCAGTCTTTCAAACAACTTTCATGTTTTAGCCTTTTTAATTTGACAGACATATAGATATGCACTTCTACAGTGCTCGCCTTTTTTTGCGGGAAAGCCCCCGCATTTTTCAAAAATTATAAATCGGCCCTACACCTAATATAATATAATACCTAATAAGTATATTAAGTACGCACGAAATGGAGCTCCCACAGCCACTCGGGCACTGTAGTACTGTTCCCCGCTACATAATAATATCTAATTAATTAAGTATATTAAGTACGCACGAAATGGAGCTCCCATAGCCACTCAGGCACTGTAGTACCGTTCCCCGCTACAGTGTTGAACAGTGCCCGAGTGCACTGTATCAGCTACAGTGCGTTTTTTTTTCGCAAAAAAAACCCTGCTTTCTCCAAAAATTGTATACACGAAATACATACGTCGACGAACAGGTTCCATTCCCGTGATTGGTTTTGAATTTTGTTCACTCTAGCTCCTTAATTTGTGATCTAAATTCGCAAAAACATTCGACGAATTTTGTCAAATTCGTCACGCTCAGTCACCCGTTTGAATTTTCTTTTCACGAGTATATGCATATCAGTCTTTCAAACAACTTTCATGTTTTAGCCTTTTTAATTTGACAGACATATAGATATGCACTTCTACAGTGCTCGCCTTTTTTTGCGGGAAAGCCCGCATTTTCCAAAAATTATAAATCGGCCCTACGGAATAAAACTTCTTGCACAGAAACCACAATAATGAACAGTGTTAGCTACACTGAGCTTTTTCCCAATAAAGTCTCGCAAAAGGAATCCTCGCAATTCCGGAAATTACCACACACCCACAGCTTCTCGCTAAGATGGACTTTATTGCAAATTTCGAAAAAACATAGGGAACTCGCTGGAAGAACACACAAAAAAACCCTCCTTCTCCTTCTCTCTCCCGCGCGGCGCCCAGGTTGCCACCACCGCCGACGCACCACACCGCCTCTCCGCTCCTCCCTCGTCAGATCGAAACACGCACGGAGCTCCGCCACCGCGCCCTCTCCATCCTCGCCGAGCAATGCATGGCGAGACGGCCGGAATCGCCACAGTTCAGCCTCACCGTGCTCGATGTCCGCCGCCGCAGATCTGCTCGCCGCCGGCGACTCCGGCTACCAAATGGTACGCCCCGCCGCCCGTTCGGCTCCCCTCGACGCCCTCGCGCAGATCCGCCCGCTCCCAGGCTCGCACGCACACGCAGCTGCTCGAGCGTGAGATCGGCAACGCGGCCGCGTCCGCCGGCAAGCGACGTCACACGCTGACGTCACTCTTCAAATTCAACAAATTTTTAAAATTCCCAAAAAAAAAGATGCACCTAAAATACATTGTTCAAAAAAATATATATATATCAAAAAACTTTAAAATTAACAAATTTTTAGACTTTCTCCACAAAAGTTGCGACAAAAAAAACATTGAACACATTTAAAAATTTAAGAAATTTTTAAATTCAAAAAAAATTCAAACGTTCCACACAAACTAACAAATGTCCATTTTGTTGAAGATTTGTTGCATTAGTTTTCCAGATATTTTTCCTACTTTCCCGCTAAAAAAGAAAAAAAAACGAGAAAAAACAACCACGGATTTCAACATTTTGAAACCCAACAGCACGATTACTAGTACCTGTAATGGTAATTATTTTCGCTAACAGTATTAGCAGGTCATAACACTTGTTCCTTGTAGTGGGCATTCCTTTACTAGTATATGTACTATAGATGTAAATTGAGCATTGCAAATTTGCAATCTCTCTGAAAGCTGGCGAACTACTGTGTTACAAGAAAAATAGAATTTCAACAAAGCTTTCTGTCTCCGTAGATCAAGAACACTCTGAACTCTACAGGCATATCTTCAGATGAGACCCATCAGCAACAGATCAGGATAAAACCGTAGCATGGAACAATATTATGTTCTAGCAAGTCATTCCTGATTATGCACATATTCAGATTCAATCATCGAGAACGCGCAATGAACACAAAGAATTAGCTCACAAAATATGGCATCAGCTTGCTTGAATACAAATGACGATGTGAACTCTATAGGTATATATTTAGAACATATGTGTCGGCAAAAATAAATCATGACAAAACCATAACAAGGGGCAATGAACACACAAAAAATAAGCTCACGAAAGGGGTTAACTAGGTAGCAGCAAATTTCACCAATCCAAATGTATCTCTTCAATCTAGAGGGCAATGTACTAGAAAAAACATGTTAAACTCTGAAACATTTAATAATGCACACAGAAATATTTCGGTTTCTAGTAGTGCAATCCTATGGTTTTATTTTCCGGTTTTGCCAGTAGAGAATAACCTAGTGCTAAGTCAAGTTCTACACCATCAGATTTGCATCGTGATTCACGCAAGTTGAGTTGCAACTGATTTTTCTTCATTTGCAAATGGGGTTGAACTAGTTGGATTTTCTTTCGTGATTCGTGTTATCTACTAGGTGGGTTGCAACTGAGTTTTATTTTGATGACGTCTCCTAAATAAAAATCGTTCGACAGAGAATTAGTCACACACCCTTTATTTTCTCTATATAATCTACATCTCATTTCTGGCATTGCGTGAGGTTCCTGCTTCGAGGACATCCTGGTCAACCTCGCAAGGTAAGTATTGATCGCAAAATCTAATTCTAGGCCACGCACTATCTCGGATACGTGGTTAGCAGGAAATAAAAAGTGTCCACGTCTCTCGCGTCGGATCTCTATTGTGTGGTGTGGTTTTCTTGCACGAAGCGGGCGAACATTGTGAGGGACTATTCAAATTTCAGCAAAGGAGCCAGGCCTCGTCGTCGTAAGAGCATCTCCACCAACATCTTTCTCTTTCTCATTACATTAATTACTATAATTATTGTATCGAGGTTAATTAGTTAAGTTAATTTAGCATTCAATGGAGGCTTAGCATTACTTCCAGGGCGCTGGTTGTAACACTAGGTGCGCCGGGGCATCCACATACTTGAAGAGGAGAGTGAGGTGGAGGGGTGACTTAGCGGTGGCGGAGAAGTGGAAGGCGAGGGTGGGGAAATCCGTCTATTGTTGATACGTAATTTTTAATTGAATAACGATTTGTATATTTAGGGTGGACAATTGGTAAATAATTCAGTAAGGCCCAGTTGGCTAACAATTTCATTAAATTTGAAAAACCACTCAGGTTAGCTCCATCTGTGTTGCTAAAGGCTCACCACGGCTGTCGACTCAGCTTCGTGTCCGTCTCAATCCGGACTCGGCAGCCTCCATTATCTCTGTTGCTATTAGGGGAATGAGCACTAATGACTAGCAGTAAGCAGTATGTTCTATGGGAATTGGGTCCGAGACGAGTCTTACCTTCTCTGCCCAGAGGGATCGCTCATGTCCTCACAAGTCCTTCAACTGCTACCTCAACAGCCGCCCACTTCCCTCGTTCAGTAATAAACTCTTCGCCAAATTCTCTGGAGTTCCGATCCTTTTTTCCCCACTAACCAATTATGTTACGACCACTGAATAAACATGGTTGACGAACATGGTTTATGCGATCTAGCAGCTGGTCGAGCATTTGACAAGCCTACTGATCCCCTGTTAGATCTAGCAGAACTGGCGGCGCGTCTGTGGGTTGAGCCTGACCCACATCCACAAAATCTAATTGAACTGTCTTCGTCTTCGCTACTTCATGCCTCAACTTGGAATAGAAGTCTAGCTACATATCCGTCTCTATGCCAGAGATCTATCCCACTTTGTCCAAACAGTCGAGTTTCATCTTCCTTCTAGTAAGGCAGTCGATATTGATTTGTTCTCCTCTCCCTTTAGGTAGGAAATAAGAACACTCTGATTCTTTATTCTTTTTTCATTTTATTTTGACAAATAACACCTTTGTTTCAGAAAAGCTGGTTGATTTTTACAATCAAATGTTCACCTTTTGTTTTTTTACGTGTTGTTCACCTTTTGTTGTAGATGGCCTAATTGTCGACACGGTACCGATCTGAACAGGGAAAGACACCAAGAAGGGAAAGAGATAAGCGTGCTTAATTTTTTTTTTAAACGGACCAAAAATTTGCCTTTTATATTGATATAGGTAAGCGTGCTTAATCGATCGATTATGAATGTGTGTCAGCCTTATCCTACGCCCCGCTGGCTCCCCGGTTCTCGATGTAGCGCATCCGACCGAACCTTCGAGATATGCTCGAATATTTAAACCCAGTCCCACGTCAGTTCGCGAAGAGTAGATAGGAAGAGCGAAGGGAAGAAGAAAATCAGTGGCCGATCTCGCCACATCGCCCCGGATTCTCGATGGCCACCTCGCCGCAGCGGTTTTTCTCTTCGCCAAAACCAAATCCATGCACACAGGCTGAATCACTACCGGTACCAATGACACATGGGTCCCCTCTTTTTCCTCGGTCCCACTTTCAGCGAGTCTATGACGCATCAGGATTAAGGATTCTCCTGGGGCCCTTGGGTTAAGTTCATCCCCCTTCTCGCGTTGACACAGATAAGAACAAACACACACTGCACTGACTGCAGAGTCCAGTCTTATTAGTAGCAGCTGATTCGCATCCTTCGACGCAGCAGTTAGCCAAGAGTTCATCCCCAGCCAGAATTTCCACGCGCGTAGCAGCAACCTGCAACTGCAACTCCAAGCAGAAGAGGAAAGATTGTAGAAGCTAGGTACAGAGTTGTTGGGAGAATCCAGGAGGGGGAGGAAGAGGAAGTAACCAAGAAAGAGGAGAGGACGCCGCGGCGAGGAGGAGTTTGGCGGAAGCGTCGGAGAGGAGAGGAGATGGAGACTGACAGCCCGAGGAGCCCGGAGGCGGCGATCGGGCACCGCGTGGAGGACCTGTGGGAGGTGGCGCAGCCGCAGCTCTCGCCCTCCGAGAAGCTCAACTCCTGCTTCGAGGACATCCCCGTCGCATCCTTCCCGCGCACCCACCCCTCGCAAGGTAAAATCCTGGCTGCTTGCTTCCTTGTTGTTTCCTGGATCTTGATGCAAGAACAGTAGCATAGCATTTGTGTCTGAATGTGGCTGCTTGCGAGCGAGGTTGCTGAGATTTTCTTGGCCGAGATCGATGCGACAGGAACTAGAACCGACGGATTCTTTTGGTGCCAATTTGGCCCGTATCTGTGTTTGCGCGGATCATTCTCGTCTTCTTTTTTTGCGCGGTGCGTGCTCTGATATGTCGTGATCCTCTTTTCTCTGACATCAGTAGTTCAGTACCACTGTTTGGGTTTATCAGTCAAAATGCAGTGGAGATTAGTTTGAAGGCTTCCAAGTGTTCCGAAATCCCAACACATTCAGCTGTTCAGTCTGTAGACTGTGGTTGCTCTGTTGAAGGGTCGTTTTCATTACTTATACCAACTAAACAAGAGACGTTTAGGACTCTCTCTGCTATATGCCATACATTATGTGATTGATGTGGATATCAGCTTACAAAACTAAGAGGTTAATGCCTCCACTCAGTGTCGTGACTAAAATAAATATCTCGGTACTGTACAAAGAGGTGTGGCTTTGCCTGATATCAAATTTTTGCAACCACATCTATTTCTTTGTTGAACTCACTCCTCCGTCATAATGATGCTAACATGAGCCACTCCCACTTTATACTAAGACTAAGTGATTTGGTGATGACGAGGTCAGAATTCCAAAACTGAAGTGAAACTTGCGAATTTCATGCTAAATGTCCTCAAGTGTTGCCCATATAGCTCTGTGGCTCAACTCATTGTTCGACCGAATGATTCCTATTGGAGGAAGTTTATGGAGTCACGGTGTTTGGAAATCCCAGCACATTCAACTGTTCAGGCTAGTACAGTTAATAGCTAATTTCTTATCCACAACAGGTGGCTTTGGTTGCCATAGAAAAACATCTTTGGTTTTTATCTCCATGCATATACAAATCGAAGCAGGTGACTATACATACCGAACTCAAGCAAAGCATGTACATTGATACAAGCTAATTCAGTCAAACAAATGTTAAGAAATGCTAATGTAATAGGGTAATCATACTATTTCTTACTCCGTATTTGAGAAAAGTATACTTCCATAGATTCAAACAGTTGCATATTATTAATTATGGAAGTAGACTTTTCAAAAGGTATATATCAAATGTATTTTAATAGCTGATACCATGTTTCTCTACTGACATGATTTATCTGAAATGCAAGGCTCTAAATATATATATAGAGGGAATATTTAATCTTTTGCCACATATGCCTGATAGTCATTATGAATTCTAAATGTCTGCCATGATGAATCCTTATGCAGTAATTGAGATACCCTCTGATGCCAGCCTTGCTGATACTGTTGAAACGCTATCCAAAAACAAAATTTTGAGTGCACCAATAAGAAACGTCGATGCACCAGAGGATGCTAGTTGGATAGACAAATACATTGGCATTGTGGAATTTGCCGGTATTGCCATGTGGTTGCTTAATCAGGTTAGCAAACTCTCTCCCTCTCTTCCACTGAATATTGTGATATAGCTAAATCTATGTGATGGACATGAATCCATGATAACCATTTGTCAAAATATGTTGACATGTTGCAGCTTTATTTAATATTCCTGATATTAATCAGACGAATTCCACTTATGCATACAAAATCACAATGCTAGATCTAAAAGTAATATGATCAACAATCCTTGCAGTGGGGACATATTTTTTCTGTACGGAGATAACTTTGGAGGCTCTGATTTCAGTAGTACAGCACTACAGCTGCTTTTAATATATTCCATGAACAATCTTAAATCTGACATATAACCAAAATGTCCACATCTCCATGAATAGAGCTCTATTTCTTTCGAGCCATGATTGATGTTTGATAGCATACTCATATATATTGTTCAATGCTCACTAACTGCATTTCGAAATATATGGTTACATTTATGTGAATTAGATTTTCAATACACCCACATACAACAACCATAAGCTATGCCTAGTATTTTTTGACTGCCCATCAATTGATTCACAATAGTTACTTAATAGACTTTTGTTCGAGTGCATCTTCACAGCACATAAATGTTGCCGTTTAAGTAGAACAAATAAATTCCAAATGAGAAGATAGGTCATTAGTTCAATTTATTTATTTTTGAACAAAGGATGATTTTATTTATCTAGCAGCATTTTACAGACAGAAGCGTGAACTGGGACACGCTAGATACCGAGAGTACATTCTTGTTTAGACAGGAGTTATTGCCAGAACCTAAACACCTGAAAACTAGAGGCTTGTTCCGTAATTTAAGAGCTAGCCGTGCCTGGTGATGAGCTTTGAGATTGAAGTTCCTGGAGATATGATAACGCTCTCACACTTCTCGCTTTTCTGACAAGAAATTGCTTCTTCTGCTCTCCTGCAGACGGATGCTTCACCTCATGGGACGACTGGTTCTGCAGTTGGATCACCTGTAACCAATCTAGCAGCTAGGTTAGGCTCTTTCACATTCAGAAGAACGTCATCTGGCAGGGTAGAAACCACTACTGATTCAGGATCAGATGAAGCGGCATCAGTGGGTGGAAGCTTTTTCGAAACTCTTATTTCCTCTGAGTTCTATAAGAACACAAAGGTGACTCCTCCTCACTGCAGTCAAATGCTTACATACTTATTTTATCCTCTAGTTAGCACCCATCCGTGACACAGGTTGTGATGTTGTAGGTTGGTGATATCTCAGGAAGCTTCCGATGGGCACCATTTCTTGCTCTGCAGACATCTGACACGTTCCTCACCATGTTGCTTCTTCTATCCAAGTACAGGATGAAGAGCCTCCCAGTGGTAGATATGGGGGGAGATCACATTGAGAATATCATTACACAATCTTCTGTCGTGCACATGCTTGCAGAGTGTGCTGGACTTCCCTGGTTTGAAAGCTGGGGAACAAAGAAACTTTGTGATCTAGGTCTTCCTCTGATGAAGCCATACAAACTCGTTAAGGTACCTTCGAACGGCTGATCTCTGCCAACATTCATGTAACTGTTTTCCACTGTATGCATATAAGGAGGAGAATTTTGTTACAACCAGGAATTGAACTGAGCCGGGTCGAACAAATAAGGTCTAGAAAAAATTTAGGCAAAAAAGCAAGTGTATTCAACACAAAAAAGGTTCAAACAGATTCAATTTCATATTTCATCAAGCACAAGTACAAACTGACTACAAAGAACAAGAAAACTACATAAAGAATAGTGCTACATTTTGATAAGAAGATAGTACCATTAAGTTGAATCCATGTTGGCAAGACAAAAGTGTCGAGGAAGATGACCTCTATGGTCATTGTAGGAATGGAAACGTAGCATAATCTTCTTGTCATCAATTTTTGCAAATATCTCTTTCTCAACATAGCAAATCATCAAATTATTGAGCCAATCATCCCCTATCCTGTTTCGAAGATCTGTCTTTATAATATTCATGGCCGAGAAAACTCTCTCAACTTGTCATGTTGCCACAGGCCTGATGGATGGGCAGATTTCAAAATGTGATGTTTTGTTTCATCAATCAATCTGCAAGAAGGAACAAGAAGGTTCTCTGAATGTCTATGTGTTTCTGAAGTCCAAAGAACGATCAGAAATAATAAGTTGCAGATATAATAATGACCAGCTTATGAAACTGTCCTCTGGGCATACCATGTCATTACAGTATGCAAAGTTCCAGATGAATACCTTATCTTTGCTTGGGCTGAGTTTCCCCAGAGAAGAAATACTAATCAGTGAACTGCTCCCATCCTTTCTTGGCATGCGAGTTGGCTTGGTGTTCCCTCACTGGTCAGAGAAAAAACAATATAAACAAACACTATAGCAAGATGTAACTCCCAAACAGGTTGATTTTACCGCAACTTACTAGTACATCACTAAAAGAGTGTGAATTCGAATGGTAAGACTAGATGTTTAACAGATCAATGACTAGAGAGGGACTGAACAGGGCACTAGACAACTTAAGTCCGCATTCATCATTAAGGGCATGTGAAAAAACCGATATTTTTTTTAAATAGTTTACCATGTCCACTCATAACACAAAAGATGATGCAAATTTGACAAGATACCCTTTCTTCAAAGAAAACTGCTAGACCTACAATGCTAAACAGAGTAGTGGTGGGGGGCAGGAAGCGCGCAGATGTGCGGCAGGGGCGACCGGGCGAGCTCGGGGGCGAGGTCCTGGTGCGCGGGGATTCGCGGCGGGCAGGCGAGCTCGGAGCGGTGCGCGGGGATTCGCGGCGACCGGGCGAGCTCGGAGCAGGGATAAGGCGCAGCTGCGCCGGGGCAGGGACTGGCGGCGGGGATTCGCGGCGGGCAGGGCGTGGCGGTGGCCGGAGGGGCGGGGCGTTGGCCAGCGGGGGCTGGTCGGGCGGGGAGTTGCGGCGCGGGAGAGATGGGGATTAGGGTAGGGGCGAACAGGGCAAGGTCGGGCTCGGGCGGGTCGGGGATGCTCTGCTCGGTCGCTGTTTCTCGCCTGTTAATTTTTTCGCTCGAGCTGAGCCGGGTCGGTCGACCACCCTCGACCCCCTACTGGCGCCGCCACTGCGTGCTTTTAACAAACCGGCTTGTGTGGGTTGTGCCCTGTGGAAAAGAAGCACGAGTATTTTCAGTTGTGCAAATAGAACATACATTAACCTCTTATTGGCAACTCAGATAAGGAAACCCCATGTATACAAAATTCATATGCAACCTCTATATATACTTACTTTGCTATTCTGTGTGCAACAGTTATACAATTGAACAGCAATAAACGTTTTATCTGCAACTGAACAAAGTAGAAATGAAGGCTAAAATAGTTTACCTCCAACTAAACAAATAATAGACGATGTTTTTTGTCATCTTCTTTGTTCTCAATGACTGCTGAAATAATACCTACAACTGCCCTCTCCTTTTTATAGGTAAACGAAGATCAGCCAGTCCTAAAAGCCTTCCAACTGATGAGGGAGAAAGGGGTTGGTGGTGTGCCTGTTATGGACACAAGTGGAACAAGAGTAATTGGTAATATTAGCATCAGAGATGTCCAGTATCTTCTGAGTTTCCCCAAGATATACAAACAGTACAGGTTTGTAACTCTGATGCATACTTGTTCTCAAGCTTTCTTATCTTCGCTTACCTATGCAAATCCGATAGAATTTTACACTTGCACACCATGCATTCGCGCATACTTTTTCCTAGATCCATTTGCGCATACTAGGAAGACCATTGCACCTCGTGCTGCTACATAAATCTTACTTATGGCCTTATATATCTTTTTGGATGCATCTACAGGACAATCGCGGCGAAGGATTTTCTGACAGCGGTCCGGCACCATCTTCAGGAGCAACACGAGGCGTCACCTTTGCTGCACGACGTCATCATATGCAAAAGAGACGACGCGATCAAAGACATCATACTGAAACTTGACTCGGAGAAGATCCACAGGATCTACGTGGTCGATGACGAGGGGAACACTGAGGGAGTGATCACGTTGAGGGACATAATCTCCAAGCTGGTGCACGAGCCGCGCCACTACTTCGGGGACTTCTTTGACGGTGTTGTCCCCCTACCCGCAAACAGCACCGTATGACGACGCGATGCAGCTTAGATCGTGGCGCCAGCGCTCGTGTAAAGAATGTACATTATCTCTGGCCCCCTTCCCTTTCTTTTTTCTCAGGTTGCAGATGTTGTTGCCTGTGTAGAGAACCAAGCACTATCTCCTTGGGTGGACAGACAATTGTCCACCAGGAGAACTAATGGATGACAGTGCGCGGTAAAATAATTTGAGAATTACCTGAGCTTTGCGATGAGAGTGATGCCTCTTCTTTCTTGCACAATTAAGATGCTGAGACATTCTTGGTCTTGGGCGACCACAGGTGATGAGTAGGTTGAATCCAGCTAAGCTGTGTCACAACCTGAACCGACATTACATGTTCCACTCCAATACCAAGGATAATGTTCCACGATACCAAGGAGTACTCCGTCCGACAGTTCATGGTGAATGGCACCAAGAGAGCACTAGACAAGGTCCAAGGAGTGGATGATAGCAGTTAGCTCAAAATCACTTCCTGAACCGCAGTGACAAGTGAAAACATAGTGGATTCGGTCATTCAAAATACAATACCTTGCGGTTCTAGAAAATGACGAAATCAACGATCCAGTGCGTCATATAGAATTGCAGTTTAACCAGATGGACGGTTCCTCAAAAACTGGAGGGGACCGATTCCGGTTCATTAGGTGATAACAGCCCTTTTCACGCCACCGGCCAGTCACCACTGGTTTCTCAGAAACATGATTAGTGTGACCACCAGGGTACAACTGCTACTCTACAACCTTAAGAATCTCCAGCTAGATATACGACTACCTAACCCAAAAGGAAGAGTGTCCACAGACATAACATGAAGAAATTAAGGACAAACCTCCAAGATCAGGTCATAAAAATACACCTACTAGATATAAGAACAACAAAGTGTTTGCCATCTAGATCTGCCCTGTTGGTCATCACATGTGGAGAAAACGGAAACAAATGCATTATTGAAACCATGTAGGATGTGGCATCTAGAAGAAAAACACAACATCTCCATCCACTCTCTTCAAGAGATGATGCATCCTGAGTACAACACAAGGACGAAAACAGAGTCAAATCTATATGTTTGATTGCTTGAAGGCCCTCCATGGATTGACACAAAGACAAACGATAGCTTTAAGCAGAGTGACATGTAGGTACAAAAATGCCATTGCACGATATTTCCTCTAGTTAAGCCTCCAAAATGGTATTCACCAATTCTACTTACCTTTTTTTTCCTTGCATGGGGCACAGAGTGTCAGAAGTAAGAAAACAGAAACAAAATAAGCATATCTCCAACGAGGAGAAATAGGATATCTGGACAAGGTAGCTTTGAAGCTGTCCGATGAAACACGAATGGCCCTCAAAGTTTTAGAATGCTCTAAGCACTAGACGGATGGGAGAAGGGTGCCTGAGGGCTGCCTAAATCCTAGACGTCAATCCAGGCGTCCAGCAGAGCGCAAATCACACCTTTCAGCATAAAAAACTAAATTTATATTGCCTCCCTACTTAATTATACTGTCATGTCTGTTGCAACTTACAATAAATACCATCTATTTGCACCACTTCGCAAAGATATCATCCAATCGGTCTTCTGTTACCCCAGAGTATGAAATATAGCTGTGAAATATATTAAAATACCAAATTTCAACAAAATGAAGTTGAGACAGACCTTAATTTTCAACAGAGCGAATGTCCAGATTCTAGAATGCATATTCTTCAGCTTCCAATTCTCCATGTGAGCAACTACAGTTACGTTATTGGCAGTGACCCTAGCTCACTGGCTTGAGGGAGTTTAGTTTCTCATGGATGCGAATTTGGGTTCATAATTGTATTGTTAGGGTTTCCTTGCAGTTTTCCTTTAAAATAATAATAGCACCCTGCACCTATATAAGTACATTGCTTCCTAGGTGACCTCAGGATCCCAGCCTAAAAAGTAATGACTAGCGGAATCATGGCGCTAAGAGGACACCAAGTGCATATGCTATTTTTTTGAACACTGGGAATTCTTGTGGGGTGATTCAATTTAAATCCTCCTAGCTCATATGCAGTGCCTCTCATGTTTCATATCTTGAAGTAACTGTGCAGAATTTTTTAAGTTACAGTAGGACATTACAACAATAAAAAAAAGAAACTGACTAATTGATATGGAAACAGTGCATAGAAGAAAAACGCACATGAACACAGACATAAAAATTATTCCTAATTTTGCAGGGAACAAGCAGCACTATGATGAAAATTAATGCAAGAGGACAAAACCAGCAGTGCATACTAACAAAACAGTTTTAGGAGAATAGCTCACAAGCTGGGAAATATGTTCTATTCTCGCAACTAGATGCTACTTATAATGTGTTACCCTTCAGAATGCTTCGTAATGAACGCAATGTGGCCAGACTATATAACCCCCAATTTTTATGAAATACAAGATGCTCACTGAATGATAAGAAATTCCTGCTCACTTATACAACACAACTCCATATTTTATTCAAGTACAGGAATATTTTTACGTTCTGTTCCTAGATGAAACGGAATACCTATTTCTAATTAATTCCTATTATACAAAAGCAGTCCAAATAGACTGAGCAAAAAAAGGGCAAGTGTTGAGACGTACTTGGTTGTAAATTACTTCATATTCATTTATGTGCAACTCCGCAAAGCTAATATGCCAAACCATGGCCTCAAATGGTCATACGGGGCTACACAGAATTATCAATTTTAATGAGATGAATAAACAAGGATACCACTATAACATCAGGTGAACCAAGCTGAATACCTAACACGCATGCTCAGGTAGATCAAGAAGCGTTATCAAACAAGGGAGGCACCAAAAAAAACCTTGATCTGTTGGACTTAATTCAAGAAACAGCAAGTATAATCAAACTATTTCTTACGCAAAAAGTTGTCTACTTGCTTTCACACCAAGCATCGCATTATAGAACACAATTGTATGAACTTAGAATGTAACAGGGATCTACCAGAATGTAAAAAACCATGTTTTCAAAGCAAAGACTTAACTACTTCTAGTTTTCTGCAGAATCTACCAGAATTCTAGAATTCACCTCATACGTATAAGTAGCCACTGTCTCCTTTTTACCTTTTAAGGCATATTTTCGTCTTGCACAGGGATTAAGGGAGCCGTCAACAGTAGAGGGAAATGATCATCTTAGTCCTGTTTTTCTTGCCTTGTGAATAGGAGAAAGAGTATTCCACCCAGTCCTCTGAAAGCTACCGTTTTGGAGATCAACTGTCTTCAAAGTACAACTTTGACCATTAATTCATAATCTCACATTTCTAATTCGAAGTATCCAATCTAAATACTCATAAGGAGATTAGTAGTCAAATTTTACAAGTTTGACTCTGTTCTTGTCCAAAACAGCAGCTTTTCCAGGACTGGAGGGGCTTTGTGTGTTTAACCATAAATGATGAAAAGAGCTGAGAGAGTGAAGACTCGTGAATTCTAAACGCATGCCTTATATTTTGAAATGGGTGAGTACTAACTGTAGTCTTTCATAATTTTTTAACAATAGAAAAGCACTGAAATTCTTGAAATCCATTAATGAGAGACATCAATGTGCCTTTTGTCATCCCTATGTCCCATACAATCCAAGGAATTCCACCACAGTGACCTACTTTGTAAACTGCCGATCGCATGTGCCTTCTGAAGTATAACAACGATGATGAATAGTATCGCACGGAGGAGTAAAATCAGTTAAGTAACACAGATATATCTTGCCATGATAGATATGCAAAGGTTCTGGCCCAAAGAATGATAAATAAACATCAGATCGCATGTGCCTTCTGAAGTATAACAACGATGATGAATAGTATCGCACGGAGGAGTAAAATCAGTTAAGTAACACAGATATATCTTGCCATGATAGATATGCAAAGGTTCTGGCCCAAAGAATGATAAATAAACATCATTCTTAAATTCAGTTTATTACGTATATGTGCAATATAATAGTGCCAATAAATAATGAGCCCGACGATAACAGTAGAGTTTAGTTGTCAAACATTGCAAACACCAAGAGAAGTCCTAACAGTAGCAAGTCCTAACAGTAGCAATGAATAACTATTCATTTCAACAAGAAATTTAGCCCAACAACTCACCGGTAAGACCTTGAAAACAGCAATGCTGGACAGTATGCTATATAACTTTGTCAGTAACTAACACAGATGTTGAATCGCACTTTTAAATTAGTATTCCCTGAATGTCTGGTATCATCATTACCTTGTAGCAACACCTTACCTCAATGTCTGATTAAACAACCTTTATTTCAGACTCTGAAGATAAAATGTGTTTCGTTAATACTAGAGAAGCCATGACCATTCTAAGGTGACACATGTGAGTGTAATATCAGGAGTACTTATTTTCTTGATCATTACAATGAATTGGATTCTACACCATGGTCACTTTTGTCATCTCTAGCTTCAAGGATTTCAATAGACATGTTTGTGTCACTTCATTTTCTCTAAGCTTGCAAGTGACAAACTCTGTTTCTTTTGGTTTGGGGCTTAAACACGACCTCTTTCCACACCTTCTGAATTATGTTACTCCAACAGTTAACACGTAGAAACATGTTTAATCTATTCCAAGAAGTGGGCTTCTACATAGTGTGAAATCCTAAATCTTGGGATACTGAAGTGTGCAAGATATGAATTCACTGTAAAAACAATACATGTATATTATTTCTTGGTACACATAATCTGACTGAAACCAAAGGATCCTTCTGTGGTATTACAGCACCATAACAGGGAACAAGCACCAATACAATACATGTGATGCGATAACTCCAGCAGTTCAGCAATATGCTGACCCTTGTAACTACACATACCTGCAACCAAATTCCATCAAAGGGAACTACAATCTCCTCCTGGAATGATTGGCAGAACCTAGTGACCCTTCGAATAGATCAGACAGTTGATTCTCCAGGTCCTCCGCGGTGTACTTCATGTATTTACCTGAACTCCTTCCATTATCCACTAGACTACCATATCTCCCCACAAAAGCTCGATATGCTGGAATCACATTTTCAGATATAGATATCTTGAGTTCTTCACGGAGTTGAGGATCTGGTACCTTCCAGAGTGTTTGAGTCCGGTAAATCTCATCAAAGGAAAAGTTGAAGTTTTTAAACTTTTCTTTGATCCTCGAGCTCGAATTCCCAAGACTACCCCCGCTGCTCGAATGTCCATCATCCTTGAGATAGGACAAAACCTTGGTCCACGATATCCTAAGGTAGCTCTTCGAATTTTGTCGAATCTTTCCACGGCGCCTCCGCGCCCAATGATCACCTAAAATCCTCCCGAGCTCAGAATCCTTCACCTTTTGGACAATATAAAGTGTATTGTTCATGGTAAATATACACTGCAGTGCGCCGTCCTCATAAAGTTTTGATTTTTCTTCCAAATTAGCCTCCAAATAAGACATCAGCTTCACCAAACGACGTCCAAGTGGGGTCAAGCTCTGCAGATACTCCTCATCCTCATCAGCACCTCCTTGTGAAGCATTATGATCTACATCTTCGGCAGCATCGTCATCCAAGAGTTTGTCAAGCGTATCACTGTAAACGACCAACAACCTAAGATAGTTCATCACATAGCGCGTGATTGGGTGGATCTCACCGGCCATCATAGGCCGTCGTGATGACTCCTGCTGAAGAACCTTCCCAAACTCAAGAAGGTTGCCCTTTACTGCATCCCCAAGCCTCCCAAGGACCCCCTCCAAATCATAGATCACATCATCCCCAGGAGTCCCAAAGAACAGTTCTTTCAGCTCAGGAATGACCTCAGCAAGCGCCTCGTACATGTCAAGAATCCGGGAAACCTTCTCCGGCGACCGAGGGCACACAGCCACCGCATCCCCAAAGTTAAGAATCTGCATTATGCAAACCTTGGTGGATTCGACAAAGCACTCATCCCGCAGCTCATCGGACACGGCGAGCACCTGGTCGCAGAGCCGGCGCTCACCTGTGAGCAGGGAACGGACGACGGTCTTGACCCCGTGCACCCATTTCTTCATCTTGTCATTCAGCTGCTTCCACTCGATGCGCTGAACCTCATCGATGCTGAGCCGCTCGACGCCCAGGACCGAGAGGCATTCGTCGAGCAGGTCCCGGCGGATGCCGCAGTAAACCTGCACGAGCTCGCTCGCGTACCCCGCGCGGCTCATCCGCTCGGCAATGGCGCGCAGCTCATCGATGGCATCGGGCCGCACCAGGTCGAAGAGCTGGTCGTCGAAGGGGTTGGCGGAGATGCTGGCGCTGCGGGCGGTGTCCGGCCCCCTTCCTGGCTGTGCGGGGTGGTGGGGTCGAACTCGGAGGAGGTGTCGAGGTCGTCCATGGACTCGAGCGAGAGGCGGCGGAGCGAGCAGTAGAGGCCGCTGGCGTCGAGCGGCACGGCGTGACGGAGCATGAGGTGGCGCAGCTCGTCCTCGAGGCGCGCCATGGCGAGCTGCACGGCGACGCCCGCGCGGCCCGAGGCGGCGGCGGGGGTGGAGGCGGCGGCGAGGTGGTCGACCGCGACGTCGACGGCCGCGAGGTAGTGCGCGGCGTCCTCCTCGGGGGCCTCGAAGACGAGCGCCTCCGGGGTGGTGTCCCAGAAGTGGATGAGCTGCTCGGCGGCGTCGAAGGCGTCGGCGTCGGAGGGGGACTGGGATTGGGAGTGGGAGTGGGAGGGGGAGGGCGAGGGGAAGAGGTCGGAGGTGATGGTGGAGAGGCGGTGGTCGAAGCCGGAGAGGATGCGGATCATGTCGTCGGCGGCGTTCTTGGAGGTGGCGAGGGACTTGACGATGTGCTGCGCCGCGGCGAGCACCTTGTCGTTGCCGACGACGGCCACGGGCACGGCCTCCTCCTGCAGCGGCGGCGGTGGCGGCGGCGGAGGCGCCGACATGGCCGGCTAGGGTTTGGCCCCGCGGTGGGTTTCGCTCGCCCGCGGCTCGGGAGCTCGCGTGGTTTGATCGGGGAGGGAGATTGGCCGCGGTAAACAGTGGATTGCTGGTAAAGAGATCTCTGTGCTAGCGATAGCAAAAGCAGAGCAAAGCAAAGAGGGGCGGACGGATAGAGGCAGGGGAAGGGGAGAAGGGGCCGGCTGCGGTTTGATTGATGGCGAGCCTGGCTGCCTCATTCACGGTGCACCGTGCACAATACAGCACTCAGTGTGGACAATCCTCAGCAGCTCTCCCCTAGGGTTCCTCCCGAGCCGCCGCCGCCGCCAGAACCTCCCGCCGCCGCCCACCTCCCCTTCCCACCACTCCCCTACCCTATTCCCCTTCCTCCCGGGTCGCCCCCGCTCGGGCGGCTCCGGAGGCTCCCCACACCCTAGCCAAAGCACTCAAACTCGAGCTTTCCGGCCGCTGCCGCCGCCGTCCTCGGCGGCGGTGGCGGCGCCCTGCCCGTCTGTGAGGCGGAGGGCTGTAGGCGGATCCGGCGAGGCTGAGACGCTCGTCTCGGTCGCCGGTCGCGCAGTTCGGAGATGCGCTCGGCGGCGGGGCCCTAGGAGCGGCGGGGCGACGACGGCGAGGTCGAGCAGGCAAGGTGGAGGGGCGGTCGGCACAAGGTACTCCGGCGGCGGCGCTCTGGCACCGAGCGTGAGCGGCACACTTGGGCCCGCTTGGGCCCGATCTGGGCTCAGTGGGCCCGCTCAGCCAGGTCGTGTTTCTAGCTCTGCTGCTGCTCGGCAGAGCTAGACCGGCGCATGCTCGGCGGCGCTGGGTGGTGCTGCTGCCTCGCGGGATTGGAGGACCGAGGTGGTGTGGCGTGTGCAGCATCGCGCTGTTGCTGTTGCGCACGCCGACGTGAGTGGTGGTGGATGGAGACGATTGGCGCCGGTGCAGTTTTGCCGGCGGTTGCATCCTCCTGTCGGGTGGTTCGGCAAGCGAGATGTTGCTGCGAGATGTGGCAAGCGAGATGTTGCTGCGGGCGTTGCCCGTTGTGCGGTTGATGTGGTGGATCCTGGAGGGAGCGGATTGGCGCCGCTGCGGTTGTTGCATCCTCGGTCGGGAGATGAATGGCCCGCAGGCGTTGCATCCTCGAGGAGACGAATGGCGCCTAGTATTTGGTTGCATCCTTCCGACGGGAGAAGAATGGCGCCGCAGCGGAGGTTGCATCCTCCGTCCAGTGGGGACCGTGGATGGTTGGGCGGAAGCACGTTGAGCTTGCCGGGGAGGCGCGTTTGGCCGTGGAGGCAGGGATAGTGGTTTTGCAGGTGAGACTGATCAGGCTCCTGGGTTTGGGTTCCGCAGGCGAGACTGCCGGCGAAAGCCGTACTCCGGCTATGGCCGGAGTCGTCGATGGCGGCGCCTATGGGCGTCGCTCCCTTGTTGGAGGCATCGATGTAGTAGCTCTCACTTTGCCTTTCCCGACGTGCTCCGGGGGAAACCCTTGATCTAGTCTTCTAGATCGGACGATGGCGGCGCCGTCGGCGTCGTGTTCCCTCTTGGGGGCATCGTTTTGGAGTTGGAGCCGGCCAGTGGGACTCGTGACTAGCTAGGTTGTGTGTGTTGTATGGTTTTTGGGTCCGGTTTCCCTTATAAACTGGACCAACCTTCTATCTATACAGTGAATTTAGCAGTTCTCCTGCTAACATTCAATACAGCACTCAGTCACTCTCCTAGAGTCCAACTTGCCGACCTCTTCTTCCCCCTAGGACTGACCCCGAGCTACGGCACTAGGCATCTCCCTCTTTGGAGCACTCACATGTTGGTTCCTCTTCTCTTTGCATACAATTTCTGACTCAAGATTTTACTCTTGCCAAGAAGAGTATCGAGCTTGACGATGACATGTTCCTTCCAAGAGTAAATTGCCCATGTAACTTACTCCAAAGGGTACACCTATATCATTGTTATTCGTTTCCAATGGAGGATCATGGGTTATCGCTGTCAATTTTTCGCTCGTGTGCCACTGTCTCTTTGGGACGGTACGCCTCACTGAACTTGGATCGTTGTCAGAAAAGATACTTGGATCGCGTGTGGTATCGTCTCACGCTTGTTCAAACTACACACCATTATTATGGTATTTAACAGGTTACTTCGTTTATGTTTTCCCTCTTCCTCGTATTAGATCCCATCAACATCGCCCACGAACCTTTGCATGCATCCTAGGGAAGTCACGGTACCTACAGGTGGCCGAAACTTCCTTATGTTGCTTTCAGTTCATGACGAAATGTTCACTGAATCATAGATGGCATGGAGGAATCTTCTGGAAGCTGACTTTATCGAAGTGTATGCTCACCCATTTCATTCTGTACCTGACCACATTTGAGATACCTAAAACATTGTATATTTAGAAACGGAGGGAGTACTATCTACGCGTCTCTCACGCAACTTCAAATATTCTCGGTTTATCATTCAATGTCTTCTAGTTTTATCATTCAATCGATTCTAGTCTCTTGTAGGAAAAGTCTACTAATCATGCGAAAGATCCGCGTGTTGCGGCTCCTTGTGACTTTCTTTTTATGCGCGTCTCCTCTCTACCCCCACCCCACACTTTTTCTTCTCGCGCCCGCAACAAGATGGACGGTATGTGCCTCTCCGCCTCGTCCGTGCTAACTGTGTGCCCTTCTCTGACATTCCTCTTCCTACTTCTCCGACGAGCTCGCATCTCCTCCAAGTAAGGTGGAGGAAGACCCTCTTGCCAAGGATGTTTCCGCGGAGCTCACCCTCCATGTCGATGATCTCCTCGAAGGACACAAGTGACTACGGGAATGGTTACGGCCTCGTCGGATCTAGCCCCGACGGGTATTCGACATTGTCAGCGAGCCCCAGAGGGTGAGATTTGTGGTCCAATCAAGGTTAATTTTTTCGCAGATTTTCGATGTTGCATGGGTATTTCACACATGTTGTAAACTCTTGTGCGTTTTGTGCAAACCCATGAGCGAGATGTTTGCGAAGATTCTTGGCATCTGCTGTAAATATCGTTTAAGTGCTACAAATGTTTTTATTGAGAAGCTACTAACGTTGCCCTCCCATGTTGCACAAGTGTGTTGACTTTTTCTCAGATTTTTGTGCGACTAATGGGAATTAGCTCGATAGTATTTTATTCAATTTTTTGCTTCACGGGTGTGGTGATCGAACGATCCAGATTTTGAGTTATATGATTGTCAACGATGCGGGAGGGGGCCATCTTTTCTCAAATCATCGGGACGACCCTCTGCACTGTCCTATGTTTTCTTAGGCCCTATTTGCAATTGTCTTCCCTTGGATAGGGGCTAGAGCGACTTCTCGAAGAACCCCATGCCTTTTATTTGAACTCTTCTTGAACATGACACCTTACTCGACTCTAAAAACCAAAAATTCTAGTCACACAATGGCCATTTGCTAGCTACTTAGCTAGTTTAAGCGAGGACTGTGAGGTTCAGAATATGTATTACACAACGATAATTTACCGGCATGCAATGGTCTTTGGCCTAGAGGTCACATGAATATCTCTTATTCAGAAGACGTACGGTGAAAAGAAGGTGTAGCCGTGTAGCGACCATGGGTTACCTGCTGTGGTGTGGTGTACCATGATCACGTTTTTGGGCTTTCGGCAGGACGGTTGACGCATTTTGCGAACCAAAAGGAGATCCATCCGCCCGTGAACATTTGGATAAGAACACACGGTCTCACTCAATTACTCGATGAGCTGGCGTCACACTTGTGCTCCAAGCATCACCCACACATTGCTTCTGGTTGGAGTAGTGAAGAGTGGTTCTGTTTGGTGGATTTGGTTTCAGATCTTGCACACCAAAAGACGATCTAGTGCTAACGATGTGATGTACCATGTGGTTGTATACGCAGTGTCGATAATTCTGATTGCCCAACTCCCATGTGTGCCTGTAACGGAAATGAAGTGAGCACACGCATCACTGGCGACAAAGAAAGACAGTTTGTGATGCTATAAATGGCTACAGACAGGCGGTATTGAACAAAACAACAAACCAAAGATACCGTACATCCAAATCCATGGCGTTGGTTCAGTTCAAAAGAGCCTGCTCGTGTCGTCGGCATCGGATTTTGCCCCCCGAAGTTTACTCGCATTTTTCTCCCTCTACTAGATAGTACTATGTGTCTTGTAATTTTTTCCACCAGGAATTCACAATGAAAAACACAGCCTATTTCTCGCCGTGGACCTTTGACATAGCACCTTTTGACCTAAACCCTAAAACAGAACAGTAACAAGTGTGACAAACAACAGTTTGTAAAAAAAATATTTTGCAGAAAAACAAGAATGGTAAACATAAGGATCAAGATACGACTGGTGCAAACTGACAAGCCTCACACCACAATCAAGCCAGAGTACAATGGACAAATATGCTCTACCGCACCCTGGGAGAACATTATGCAAAAGTATTCAGAAATACAACACCCTAGTGAACCAAAAATGTATCAACGAATACAAGAGAACAAGATGGCCCAAGCCCCTTCAGACGATGAACCTGTACAGTTGCATCCACACGCTGCCTTTCCACGCAAGTAAAAAAGGCTACAAAACACTCAAAACAAAGACTCCTCGATTTGTGCGGTCTTCGAAAAGTTATATTCAAAACTGGACAGGTCGACCATCTCTGTCCCGGTCCTCACTTCACTTTTACTGTGAAACAACTCCTTTCAATTTTAACTTGAAATTCATGGAGTAACAGTGGTTGAGCGGATTAGATCATGACTAGAAGACCATACTGAGCTGTTTCCCTAAATTTTGCCTGGGAACATAAATGGGATAATCTTAGCATTAAAATTTCTATACTGATAAGAATAACTGAACAAAGCGGCGGAGATACTACAATTTCTTAGCTCCATAAGTACCTTGCGGGATTTTGAAACAATCCCCATTGTCTTCTTAAGTGTGAAGCCAATCCAACTAAATCTTAAACAATCGCCCAATCCCAATGCGTTACCCTAGGTGTTACCAGATCATGTACCCTGGAATAATTTCAAATATCTCCCTCGCTAAACACTCACTAATAAGAATCTGAAACCTCACTCAGCTTTTTTGGCAATGCCTTGAAAAGGTGACTTTGGATCATACTGTACAAGCAAAGAGTGTGGGGAAATCACTGAAATCATTCACATCTAAAAAACTACATCAAGGAATCAGTGACCCTTCCCACTTCCACAGGCATGTATGCGTATATCAGCTTATATGGCTTATAGGGTAGCAGGTCATTCAGAAAACTACCAAGACCATTGTATATTCGTGAACCTCTGTCCTCTGTAGGCATTTCAAATACATTAATCCAGAGTAGTAAATGGCAGAAAAGGAACAACTAATTAACTAAGCACAATCCTGTCTATGTTTCCACACAATGCTTACTGAGAACAAGGTGTGAATCAGTTCTTCAGGGCATAGAATAAAGTTTTGGAGTAAACTTGCACTAAGCTTGGAGATTTCGCGCTGATGAAAACAATTATAACAGACCTAAATGGCTTCAGGCTTGGCAAATGTTGGACGACACTTTAACAGGTCTGCACCATGAAACATAACCTAGCACTTCCAAAGTATGGGCAATCTTTCCTTGAGAGAATAAGTAGCATGAGCGAGCAGCTGCAACCTGCATCAAATAGCTCTGTAAGGTCAAGTGTGTTTAGTTATGCTTGACTGCTTGAATGGACGACACAACCACAAATGTAATGGGGAAAAGGATGCCAGCTTAGAAGAACTAGAGCAAATAACCAACAAGTTAGATAAAAAACACACCACATGCCTCTCATCAGGAACAAAAAAGGTGCACTATGCTCTCCTCACAGCTAACTTGGCTCTTAATTTGAAGTACATAACATGCCTAATATTCCTATTTTTAAATTCTGCAAGATTCTTTAAATACATAGTATCCGACAGTCAGTACTTGGATGCCTAGAGAGTGAGATTTAACTAAAATAGATGACGAAGAGATGACACTCGGTACAACCGAGAAAAGTACCGCATTCCCTTAAATGTTCAGACCATGTGTCATCTCTTGGATCATCTCTTGCCTAAGGTATGTTCATTCTCTGTTATCCAATTCCAGCAAACATGCCTTCAAGAATATGGTAACCAACACAACTAAAGCAAGCATAACAGAACATCAAAGCAGATATAAAATAGAGGATGGTACATAAGACTTACTGTCCTCAAAAAATATGCCAATGGATAAAGATTCTGTGAGCATCTATATCGACAAACAGTGTTAATATGGAATACATTTAGCTTAAATGTACGGCAGAGATTACATGGTAATGTCATAACCCCTTATAAACTTCCTTTACCGTATGAAATGCCCTCTGCTTTTCAGCACCATAGCATACAAGCTTCAATTTCCCTCGACTGTACAAATACCAGGGCCTTCGAAATATCTGTTACGTAGTGCTACATGGGTAGGCCGTCAAGAAAAATGCTGCTAGCCAACTACTGTACTATTCAGCTTTGAGATCAGATGTCCCTAGATAAACTATCATCCAGTAGGCCATCCAAAAATACAAGAGAAAAATAAACGTTGAAACTGATACAAACAACTAGTAAACAATTACCCGCTTTCACAAAAGTTAATATCTTGTAAACCATGTTATTGCAGGAAGAATAGAGCAAGCAAACAACATACTAGATCAAAACCGCACCTTTGGCAGTTATCACCACATTGTGATAATCAACAAATACAAACTTATTCCCGTGAAAATATGTCCAAAATTTTCGCCCAGACAAAATTTCAGAGACTTCATATCATCTGCCAAAATGAGAACCTTCTTTCATGGAAAGATAAACTGAGGTTTATGGAAAACTGCAATGGCCATTTCAGAACATAAAGATAATAGAGTGCAGATATACATATGAAGAGGATGGACAGTATCCTTTCTTCTCTGCCTACTACTGATGTAATGGGCATACCAGGAATCACAAATCAGTTCATCAATTTCATCCTGGATTACCAACAATCAATGAACATGTAACTAACATACATACTACAGAAGACATACACCACTTAGTTAGGCTAAAAACACCAGATCAGGTCTTGTCAGCCTAATACACCGTCTTAAAATCTGTTGTGCAATAAGCAGTTACCAGTTTCATACCCGTTCTTGGCTCATGCAAATCCGAATCTAGTTGGCACTTCCCCTTTGCAAGCAGCAGCATAGTCTTCAGCGAGTCGTGGCACAGCTGCACTGTGAGGGTATATGAACTTCTCCGTAAAAACCTTTTCGGTTGCCGTGACTGTATTATAGTAGTCCCGGTGGCGGTCTAGCAATCCATTTTCCTTAAGAAACATTACAACGTAGGACCGCGGCCTGAGCCGGCCCTCCAAGCTATAGGTGAGCATTATCGGCCGATTAGCGATGTATGCCGGTTCCAGCCCGACCTTGGAGATGAGGAACTTGGACCTTTGCTGCAGTGATTCCTTTGACTTCCTCAGCAAATTCGGAGCCTTAGACACAGCAATGCGCACCTCAGCATCTGACCACCTGAACGTGTTCTTCAAGTACTCCACTCTGGAGGCGATTGTCTCCTCAGGGAGAAATTGTACAGCCAGCAGCGCTTGCCTGAACATCCCAGAGCCACGGGGCACACCTAAGCTTTCGGCGCGTGCCACCATAACCTGGACGCGCTCTATTTTGCTGTTAAGCATCCTCGGCAGAAATCTGCACAGCTTGGCGATATCGGAAGCACATAGTCCGCAATCCATCAGGAACGCGACATTGGGCTTCACCACCCTCTCAAGGTCGGAGGAGAGAAGGGTGAAGCATCTCTTGAGTGCCCGCAGGAGGTTCTCGTAGGAGCCGAAGAGCAACAGGTGGTACTGCAGGTTGGAGACGATGGATCTGCAACGGAAGCTTTGGGGGACGAGGGAGACAAGGCGCGTGATCTCAGTTTGTGAGAGGCCGAGTCCGGTGAGATCGACGACGGTAGGGGCCAGGGTTCTCTCCACGCGAGCGCAGAGTAACTCCGGGTCCTTGGCGACGACGGCAGCGACGTCGGTGCTGGAGAGGCCGAGGCCGGCGAGGAAGGCGAGGACGCCATCGGGGTTGGTGGGGGCCTTGAGGTGGGAGAGCTTGGTGGAGGCCTTGAGAGCCTGGGCTCGCGTGAGGCCGCATGTGCCGACGAGGTAGTCATCCACAGCGAAGCTAGGGTTTGCGGAAACGGCGGGCGCGGCGGCGGAGAGGAGTCGGTGGAGAGGGGAGACGGGGAAGGCGGCGGAAGAAGAGATGATCTGGGTGAGGAGGCTGCGTCCAAGCCGGAGCATGGCGGCGCGGTAGCGCCGGCGGCGAGGACGGGGAATGGCGGCGGCGGTGTTGGTGCGAGACTCAATAAGCTTTGGGTCGGCTGGCTCAACCAAAGTGGTGTGGCCCCACACGCCAGTCCCTCCACGGTGTTTTGGCTCGTACTCCTTATGAAAAATGCATTTCAAATGTATTTTAAATTTAAAAAATTATTAATAAAAGTGTCAGGTGTACATCCGGATATGTTATATATCCGCACACAAAGTTTGCGAAAAATCATTTCTTATGGTCCATATAAAAACGTCAAATAAATCTCGTTAAAGTCATTTTGGAGCACCGAAATTTATCTTTTTTACACAAGTTATAAATAATACTCCCTCCTATCCGTTTTTATGTCGCTAGGAAATAACGAAGTATAACTCGGTAGCTTAACCACGACATTTTTTTCGGACCGGAGAGAGTATAATTCTTTTCGTAATACTTGGTGTGTGAACTAAAATATCCGGATGTACACCTGATTTTTTTTTGTTTGCTGCGGTTATCAGTTAGTGGTTCATCTACGCGTAGTTAAAGCATATTTCCCTTTCTATGTTGTGCCACATGATTTTTGTTGTTTAACTCATTTTAGAGCACTGTTACATAGCCTGGAAGTATTTTTTGTTGTTGTGCCTTTTCCCATGTTCTACCTACGCTCCGCGCCCATAGATTTCCTTCTCCTATGTCTGTCAACTAGGGAGGTGGAACCCTGGTTCATCCTCATCTGGTCTGTTGGCTACTCCGGAGAATGGAGGAGTAAAATCCTAGTCCTGCATCTGCTCTATAAATAGATAAAGGTTCGAAATTGCTTTTTGTCGAGTGCGCGACCGGTCGCGTGGTTGGGCGACGCGCGTCTAGGGGCACCCACTTTCTTCCTCCTCCTGTTCCCGTCCCCAATTTCTCTTCTTCCCCCGAGGCGGCAGCAGGCCGAGACGGCGCCGACGACGCCGCTGCGGAGCCGCGGCGGAAAAGGCGGCCGTAGAGGATGGACTTAACGGCATGGGTGAGGGGTGCTTGCCGGCGATGAGATCTGGTGGTGTGGGGGGCTTAGAGGGATGGCCAGGGCGACGGCAAAACGGCGGAGGGGGTGGTTTGAACAGGGCGGCAAGGCAGGCGTGGTAGCGCCGCCGGCCGTGTGTGGCGGAGGTAGGCGGTGGCGGCTAGGGCACGCTCATCTTTCTCCTCCAGCTTCTTTGTCATTTAGCAGTCGGAAACTGCGTGACGGCTCGCGCGCGCGTGTGCCCATAAAGGTTAGCGTTTGTCTAATGTTTCGTTGGGTGGAGAGGTGGGGCGGTGGGGGGAGAAGACGGTCTAACGACTTCGATTGGTTTCAACGACCATGCATTGCTTTTGTGTCATACAGCTCTACCTAGTACCGTTGTGGGTCTGTGGGACCGAGAGGTTTGTACAGGGGTCCATCGTGGTCCACCGATAATCGTCATCAATTCTTGTGTAAAGTTGTGTTACCGCCTTGCCAAATCAGGGCTCGTGATTGGGGAATGGTGGAGCTTCAATGGTGTCGGTTGGAGCCGGTTTTAGAAGTTGACAAGTCTAGTGTTCTACCCTGGCCGACGAGCAAACATAGACATGGTCAACAAAGCATTGGAGGTGTGATGACCCTATCTTGGTTTTCACCGTGCTAACTTCTCGTCGTCTTCTTCTTCGCCTATGTCGACGGAAGGCAAGAGACACAATGAATTCAAAGGAACTTACTGTACCTTTTTCATCATCACAATGCATTCTTAAAAAACAGTAACTCGGCAACATGTGATTAGAGCTAGAATTAATGACGATGGAGGATCAAGCATAAGTCAGACGAATTATGTTGCATCGTCACCTTTTCAAATACCCTACGAGCAGCAAGGGTTTGATTTGAATTAACAAATCACAAGACGTTCAAGGAGAAGACCACAAGTTCCACACCGTCCTTCTACAATTGGTAATGAAGAGCAGACACAGCATAGTGTATCTAATCACATCACAGGACAACAATGAACTCTGTTATGCGTTTTCAGAGACAACAACAAAAATTGTCTCCAAAGAATATTATACAATGACAAGTGAACAAGTACACAGACAGTACACCAACAATAACAATTTCATTTCTTACACTATAAGAAATAGATTTATCTCTCTTCGTTTCATTTCTTTTCCTGAAAAGAAAAAAAAATTAGTAGGTGAATTTGCGAGCTTTCTGCGAATTTTCTGTATACGATGGCATACTAATTTCTGTATACGATGGCATACACATGTAAACTAGAGAGCTTTCTGCAAAAAAATTCTCACATGTAAAAGTGGCTACAAAACGCTCAAAACCAAGGCTCCTCGATTTTTGCAGTCTTTGCGGAGTTTCATTCAAAACTAGAGAGGTCCATCTCTGTACTGTTCCTCGCTTGATTTAACCGCGGGTTGCCAAGGTTGAGTGGATCACAGATCATGGTGAGCTGTTCCCTAATTTTTGCACTGGGAACATAAATAGGATTTGGAAACAAACCCCATCGTCTTCTGCAGTCCATAGCCAATCCAACCAAGTCGTGAATAATCATCCAATCCTGATGCACTCCTCTGCGTGTTATTGAATAATCCCTGGAATTAATACAATATGAAGTTAAAAGTGAGAATTAAAACATCTTCCTCGCCAAGCACCCACTAATAAGAATCTGCTACCTCTCTCAGTTCCGCACCTTCACAAAAACTTGACAACCCCTTGAAAAGGTGATTCAACTGGGTCATATTGTACAAGCAGTCTAAGGAAATCACTGAAATCATGCACAAGCCATAAACCTACATCAAGGAATCAGTGACCATTCTCACTTCCACATGTGCATATCAGCTTATATGGCTGATAGGGTAGCAGGGTATTCCGAGAATTACCAAGCACCTTTGTACATTCAAACCTCCGTCCTCTGTAGTTGCATATCAAATATATTAGCCCAGTGTAGTAAATGGCAGAAAAAGGAACAAGCAATGGACTAAGTACGATCCTGCTTATGTTTCTACACAACGATTATTGAGAACACGATGTGGATCAATTCTTCAGTACACAACTGAAGAAAGTTTTGGAGTAAACTTGCACTAAGCTTAAAAATTACGCAGGTGATGAAAAATATTATAACTGGCCATTAAAAAATGTAAGGACCAGCTTCAGAAGGAAGCGAGATCGAAGAGAACGGCGACGAACTAGACGAGATTGCGAATCACTGGTTGATTTTATTGCTCCGGATCCTCCCCACCACCCCGGGCTAGTTCAAGACAACACGGCACTGTCGTCCCATTACAATTCAGTTACTCGACAAAACAGAAAAGGAAGCTTTGGTTGCTTTAAGTAGCAGGTGCTACGCCACCCAGGTATCGCCAGCGAGCCACCCTGGGCGCCGCCGCGATCTCTTGGGCCTTGCGCCCTGTCCAGCTGGGCCCATGTCCAATGGGCTTGTGTCTGCAGGAGGAGCCGGGTCGCTGACAATCCCCCCTTCTTCAGTACCTGCTTGTCCCCAAGCAGGAGCCTGTGGAAACGCTTGCTGGAGGTGCTCGAGATCCTCCCAGGTTGCGTCTTCCTCAGCGGTGCCACTCCACTGCACCAAGGCTTGCTCGACGGAACGCGCACCACGCCACTGCAGACGTCGACGAAGAACTCGGGCAGGGATCTTGAACACAGCATCAGGCTCCGGCAGGTTGGCGCAGACTGGCGGATGCGGGCCGATGCAGGGCTTGAGTTGGGAGACGTGGAACACGGGGTGAACGCGGCTCGCGGCCGGCAGTTCCAGCTTGTACGCCACCTCGCCCACACGCGCCATGACGCGGAACGGCCCGAAGAACTTGAAGGCCAGCTTGTGGTTCGCGCGCCGCGCCACCGACGCCTGGATGTATGGCTGGAGGCGGAGGAACACCTCGTCCCCAACCTCAAAGGTCCTCTCTGTACGATGCTTGTCCGCCTGCGTCTTCATACGCTGCTGCATTCGGAGGAGATGCTGGCGAACCGAATCGAGGACGAGAGCACGCTCCTGCAACCACGACTGGACATCTGTAGAAGCAATCTGATCAGAGGCGGTGATGCCGGAGTACCTGGGTTGCCGGCCGTAGAGCAGCTCGAACGGCGACTTGCCCGTCGAAGCATGCCAGTTGGTGTTGTACCAGAACTCGCACAGAGAGAGCCACTTGGACCAGTGCTGTGGATGAGCGCTAATGAAACAGCGGAGATAGCACTCGATGGACTGGTTCACTCGCTCCGTCTGTCCATCCGTCTCGGGGTGGTTCGCAGTGCTGAGCTTGAGCTCCGTGCCCGTCGCGCGGAACACAGACTGCCAGAAGTTGCTGGTGAAGACGGGGTCGCGGTCCGACACCAAGGAGCCGGGCATGCCATGGAGCTTGTAGACATTGTCGACGAAGACCTCGGCCACCTTGCTTGCCGTATACGGGTGGCGCAGGGGAATGAAGTGCGCGTACTTCGTGAGCTTGTCGACCACGACGAGGATGCAACTGAACTGCCGCGACATGGGCAGGCCCTCGATAAAATCCATCGTGGCCATCTCCCAGGGCGCGGACGGCACGGGCAACGGCTGGAGCAGGCCGGCGGGGGGAAGACGCTCGGGCTTCGCCTGCTGACAGGTGTGACAACAGCGCACGTGCTCCCGCGCCATGGCCTTCATGCCCGGCCAGCTGAACAGAGAGACCAGTCGCCGATATGTCACGGGGAACCCAGAGTGGCCACCCTGCGGGCTGTCATGGAACGCTGACACGATCTGCCGGCGGAGATCGCTGTCGTTGCCGACCCAGATCCTGTTGCGGTGGCGCAGGAGGCTATTCTCCAGAGTAAAGCCAGCCACGGCGCCCGGCGCGACAGCGAGCTCCTGCAGGAGGGACTGCGCACGCTCATCAGCCGCATAGCTGCGCACCACGGACTCAAGCCATGCTGGCTGCACTGTAGACATGGCGAAGAGCTCAGAGCTCTCTGGCGGCTTGCGAGACAGCGCGTCCGCGGCGCCATTGTTCACGCCCTTCTTGTACTGGATTGTGTACTGCAATCCCATGAGCTTCGTCAGGGCCTTCCGCTGCCAATCTGTGTGGAGACGCTGGTCCGTCAGATTGGTGAGACTCTTGTGGTCTGTTCGAATCTTGAATGCCCTCAATTGCATGTACGGCCGCCATTGTTGCATAGCCAGAAGAATCGCCAGGTACTCCTTCTCGTACACGGAGAGCCCCCTGTTCTTAGGTCCCAGCGCACGGCTAACATACGCGACGGGGTGGCCCTTCTGGGACAGCACGACGTCGATGCCCACGTCGCACGCGTCAGTGTCGATAACGAACTCTTCCGTGAAATCAGGCAGCGCAAGGACCGGCGCGGTGATCAACGCCTTCTTCAGCACCTGGAACACGGTCTCCGCCGCGGCCGTCCAGATGAACTGCGCGCCTTTCTTCAGCAACGACGTGAGGGGCTGGCAGATGATCGCGTAGTGTTTGATAAACTTGCGATAGTAGGTAATGCCCAGAATTCCTCGCAGTTCCTTCAGGTTCAGCGGCCTCGGCCAGTCGCGAATTGTCTGAATCTTGGACGGGTCAGTGGCGACGCCGTCAGCAGACACGACGTGCCCCAGATATGCCACCTGCTGCTGCGCGAACGCGCACTTCGACATCTTCACTTGCCACTTATCTCTCTGGAGTATAGCAAGGACCATGGCGAGGTGATCCAAGTGCTCTTCATAGGTGCGGCTGTAAATCAGGATGTCATCGAAGAAGACAAGGGCAAATTTGCGCAGCACCGGCTCGAGGGTTACGTTCATCGCATGCTGGAAGGTCGCCGGGGCGCCCGTCAAGCCGAACGCCATCACTTTTAACTCATAGTGGCCACTGTGCGTCTGGAATGCAGTTTTGTGCTCCTCACCGGGCGCTAGCCTGATTTGATGGTAGCCTGCCTTCAAATCGAGCTTCGAAAACCACTGCGCACCAGCGAGTTCATCAAGTAATTCATCGATGACGGGCAGCGGATACTTGCCCTTCACTGTCAATGCGTTGAGGGGCCTGTAATCAAACACCAAACGCCAATCAACCTCCCCCTTTTTCACGAGCAGCACCGGCACCCCGAAGGCGCTATTACTGTGAGTGATCACGCCCTGTTCCAGCAATTCCTTCACCTGCCGCTCGATCTCTGATTTGAGCTCCGGCGCGACGCAGTAAGGGCGGATGGAGACCGGCCGCGCACCCGGCACCAAGGGAATGCGGTGATCATACCACCGCCGCCGCGGCAACCCCTTTGGCGCCTCGAACACCGAAGCAAAGTTGCTCAAAATTCCTTGAACCTCTGGAGGAATCGCCACGTCCTTGTCCACTGCCTCAGCCTCGTGAACCAAACTGAGCTCAACAAGGGCATGTGTACTCAGCCTGGGCTCATCGCCGTGCAGTACCGCCTGCCTGCCCTCATGCTGGAACGCGAGCCAGCCCTGCTCCCAGTGCGTGAGCATCGGGCTGTGCTTACCTAGCCAATCAAGTCCAATGATTCCATCATAGCTCGCCAGACTCAGCACCCAGAACTTGTCTGTGAACGTCGCCCCACCTGCTATCCACTGCAAGGCCGGAAAGCTGCTAGTGCACTCCAGCATTGCGCCACCTGCGACGCGAACCATGGCTGGCACGGCCAGGCTCTCTGAACCCTCAAGTAGCTGAGCCAATTGCTGATCAATGAAACATGCAGAGCTGCCGGAATCGACCAAGAACAGGAAGGAGTGGCCCTGAATTTGGACCTGCAGCTGCATTGTTCGGGGGGCTGGTGCTTCAGGTGACAGGGTTGCGGCTGAGAGCACCATCGCATTCGCCTCCAGCTCCGGCGTTTCCTGGGCTGCACCTGGCTCCTCATCTTGGTCCTCACTCTCCAATTGCATGCAGTTCATCATTTCCTGGACCAGATGCAAGGGGATCGATGTCTTGCACTGGTGCCCTCGACTGAATTTCTCCCCGCAAGTAAAACAGAGTCCCTTCGCCCGCCTGTACTCCTTGAGGCTCCTCCACTTTTCCTCACTGGCACTCAGAGCACGTTTCTCTTCGACAGATTTCGAAATCCACTTCGCCGGTGGCTGCGGCAGCGGCGGTGAAACAGAAGCCACACGCCTGGGAACTGTGGCTGACTGCTGCTGCCTCGGCACGAGCCCCGTGTCCTCTCCCAATTCCTCGTACAGCAAAGCTAAGGAGTATGCAGTTTCCAGCGTTTTAGGCTGCTGAATTGCAACAAGCACGCGCACAGCCGGCCTCAGGACATCCAGGAATTTAGTGGTGATGTTCACCACATCCGGGTTGGGCTCGTACACCGCGAGCTGATCCACCAACTCCGAGAATTTCTGCACGTAATCCTCCACTGTTGTCTCCTGAGAAAGGTGAAGCAGACGCCGGCAAAGGATCGAGTGCTGGTTGCGACTGAAACGAGCGAGCACGGCCTCGACGAACTCAGTCCATGTCGGTGATGGCTTCTTCTGCAAGTAGGACTCTAGTCACGTTGCTGCAGCCCCTGTGAAGGAGGCTGACGCGTCGGCAGCCCAGAGCGACATTGGCGTGTGTCCGCGCCTGAAGAATTCTTCACAACGAATCTGCCACAGCTTCGGGTTGCTCCCCTCGAATTGGGGCAACGACGCATGAGAAACAAGTGGAGCATGGTCAAAACGCTGGTGCGGTGAACTCAAATCAAATTGCTGCAAAAGAGACCGGCCGGAGAGGTTACCTCCGACCGGAGGAGAGGGGTGTGAGGCACCCATCGTCCCCCGGTTCTGTTGTTGCTCGCTGTGCCATGACTGGCCTGCAGCACCGCTCCCTGGCTCCCGATGGGCCGAAGCAGAGGGGCGATCTGCCACCGCGCCTGGTGCCGGCCGCGGTGCGCGATCGAGGGCCGACGACAGCGACACGATCTGCGAACTCAGCGTGTCCTTGACAGCGATGAGATCCTCGCCGATGGATGTCCTTGTGGCCTCCAGATCCGTGTTGACGGCAGAGCGAACGGCGTCGATGGAGGTCCTGGTAGCCTCCAGATCCGTAGCGACGGAGGAACGCACGTCGTCGATGGCGGTGTTCATCTTCTTGAGCTCCTTCTCCGTGTCGACGACGAAGTCACGCACGGCGGAGAGCGTCCTCTTCTCGTACTTGAGGAAGCGCTTGTCGAACTCCTCCGACGTGGCGGAGTGGATGAGGTCGTAGATCGCGCGCGACGCCGGATCGAGGTTCTCCATGGCCTCCGCGCGAGCTCTAGCGGCGAATCGGGTGGGGTAGGTGTGGGTGGGAAACTCCAGAATTGGGGATCGGGAATGGCTCTGATACCACTTGTAAGGACCAGCTTCAGAAGGAAGCGAGATCGAAGAGAACGGCGACGAACTAGACGAGATTGCGAATCACTGGTTGATTTTATTGCTCCGGATCCTCCCCACCACCCCCGGGCTAGTTCAAGACAACACGGCACTGCCGTCCCATTACAATTCAGTTACTCGACAAAACAGAAAAGGAAGCTTTGGTTGCTTTAAATAGCAGGTGCTACGCCACCCAGGTATCGCCAGCGAGCCACCCTGGGCGCCGCCGCGATCTCTTGGGCCTTGCGCCCTATCCAGCTGGGCCCATGTCCAATGGGCTTGTGTCTGCAGGAGGAGCCGGGTCGCTGACAAAAAAGACATGAGAAAAACAAAGACAAACATGAATACAAACTACTAAACAATGACCTGCTTTCACGACAGTTTATCACTCAAAACACAAAGCTACTTCAGAAGAAATTAACTAGAGCAAGTAGCTAATAAATTGCACATCCTCAACTGTGATCCACATATTGTAGCCTTCATCCCCCGAAAAAAGAACAAGTCCGAAAAGGTAGTTCAAGGGGAAATATTATGACATATCGGCTAAGCTGAGAACCTTCTTACATGGAAAAATAGATTGAGGGTTGCACTGAAAACTGCATTGGACATTTGAGATATCCAGAGTGCAGATAGACTCTACTCGGTGATTTGCAAAGGCCTGATCTCACTCTTTTCGTCCCGATATATGTCACGAGGATGAACAAGTTCAGAGCCATGCTATGCTTGCTTCTCTAATGGATTATCCAATGGCCACATCATATACCAGGACTCATGAAACAAATTATCAGCTTTCATTTAGCAACAATCAAACCAACATCTAAGAGGCGTACTGTAGCAGAAAATCAACACCAGTTAGGCGCACAAACAGGAATTATGAGCTTACTACAGAAAACTTTCTTTGTACAAAGCCCCCAGCCATTGTCTTCTCGAAGAAGAGCACTGTGCATCCACATCCAATTTCAGCACATCTTCTCCTGGAAAAAAGAAAGAACCATCAGCCACGACATTCAGTAAATCAGTCAGTAAGGCTTCTATTTATTGCCCGGCCACTTTTTATTTGAGAAAATGGTACTCCTTTAATTCATGCCCACCCACATCTTCTATTAGCCTGGTAAGTCACTTCATCAAACATATCAACCCATTCCACTCGCCTGCATTAATCTTGTTTCTATGGCTCCACAAGCTAGGCAGCGGAGAAGGGATGCACAACTGATCATCAGACCACAGTTTTTTATTTGCCAGTATAGTCCTTCGCGTTACTGCAAGCACGCAGCTGAGATCTAACTTCTAGCTCCGGCAGCCTCACATCGGGAACAAAAAAAACGTGCAACATGCTCACCTCACAAGCTAGCCAACTATTCCTATGTATGGAACTCTGCAAGATTCTGTAAGTGCGCAGTATCTGACAGTAAGTACTTGCATGCCAAGACTGAGACTTACCTACAAAGGTGACGAAGAGACGACACTCTGAGAAAGGTACTGCACTCTTAAATTTTCAGACCACGCTTGGTTAAGTCTCTTAAATGTTCACACTTAACTACGAAGAGACCACGCTTAAAATGTTCAGACAACTCTGGGATCATCTCTTGGCTAAGGTAACAGTCTGACATCTTTTGTTTTTTTCCTCCAATTCCAGCATATATGTATTCAGAATATATTGCAACCAACACAACTAAAGCAAGTATAAAAGAGCGTCTAAAAAAGCATATATGAAGTAGAGGATGGTGCATATGACTTACTCCCTTAAAAGATATATGCCAGTGGAGTTGTGAGCATCTATATAGACAGACAGCACTAATATGGAGTAAAAATTGCTAAAATGCATGGCAGAGCTTACATGGTAATGCCATAACCCTTTTTAAGGTTAACTTAATACGTTCCTTAACTGTATGAAATCCCCACTGCTTTTCAGCAGCATCCTATACAACCATCAATTCCCACGGTTGTACAAATACCAGGGCTTTCGAAATATCTGCCACATAGTGCTACATGGGTAGCCGTCAACAAATATGCTACTAGCCAAATACTGCACTCTTCAGCTGTGAGATCATATGTCCCTAAATAAAGTAAGCCGGTAGGCCACCCAAAGATACAAGAGAAAAATAAACGAAAAAAACTGATACAAACAACTAGAATGACTGGCTTTCACAATAGTTTATATTTGTAAACAAAGTTAGAATGGAGATTTTCAGAACGAGCAAGCAACCAACATACTAGATCAAAACTGCATCATTGGCAGTGATCAGCGCATTGTGATCATCGACAAATACAAACTTGTACCCCGTGAAAAAAGACCCAAGATTTTCATCCAGAGAATTTTTTTGGGACTTCATATCATCTGCCAAAATGAGAGAACCTTCTTTCATGGTAAGATATACCGAGGTTTGGAATGAAAACTGCAATGGCCATTTGAGAACATAAAGATAGTGTGCAGATATACTACTCACTGACATTTGAAAGCATTTACAGAATGCCCTGAGCCAGCCGTGATCTCACTCTATTAGTTCCAATATGTGTATTACGACATGAGGATGGACAAGATAGCAGTTTTTGATGCTTTCTTCTCTACTGAATGATGTAATGAACATACCAGGAATCACAAATCAATTTATCAGTTTCATCCGGGATTACCAACAACCAATCAACACATAACTACTAATTAAACTACATACATAGCAGACATCCACCACATTTAGGCCAAGAACACCAAATCATGAATTGTCAGCCTAATACACAAGAGTTAAAAATTGTTGTGCCATAATCAGTTACCAATTTTCATAAATGTTCTTCCTTCATGTAGATCTGAATCTAGCAGGCACTTCCCCTTTGCAAGTGGTTGCATAGTCTTCAGCGAGGTATGGTGCAACTTCATTGTGAGGGGATATGTACTTCTCCAAGAATACATTCTCGGTCACGCTGGTAGTGTAATAGTAGTCCCGGTCGTGATCTAGCAATCCATTTTCCTTGAGAAACTTCACAACATAGTACCGGGGCCTGAGCCGGCCCTCCAAGCTATAAGAGAGCAATACCGACCGATGAGCAATGTACTCCGGTTCCAACCTCACCTCAGAGCTCTGTTTTTGAGTCGAGCGACTAGTCGTGACTAGTCGACGACTAGTCGACGAGTCACAATACAAAGTCCGACTCGGCATCTCGACTCGACTCATCGGTTGAGTTGAGCGACTCAATCGACTAGTCTCGACTAGTCCATGTTTTTGAGTCGAACGCGACTTAAAAGGTGCCCAGCTCCCCGTGAAAACCTAGATCGACCACATTTCCCCCCCGAGCCAAAACTCTTTTGGCGGCTTGGCGCTCGCTCCCTTTGCCGCTGTCGCCCCAAGATCCAGCCAGCCGGCGCCGCTGCCTAGCTCCTGACCTGCTCGTCCCCTGGCCTGCCTCTCCCTCCGCTGGTCCGCTTCTCCCTGACATGCTCGTCCCCTGGCCTGCTCGTCCCCTGCTGCTGATCTGCTCCTCCAACGGTGGCCGCTGCTACAGGTAACTAGTATCCTCTCTTTTCCTTTTGCTCTAATCTGCTCTAGTGCTTCTGCTTGAGGGCTTAGGGCTCGATTAGGTGAACAAACAATTGAGTGAAGTTATTTTCCTTGTTTCACAGCAAGCACCATGACCCAGTCCTAGCCAGAGATAGCCCAGGTTGTTCGTTCAGCTCAAGCTGCAGCAGAAGCTGATGAGCAATATGACCCATTCACTGGTTGCATGTAACTTAACGTTGGACCTGTTGTGTCTTAATTTCATTGTTGAACTGCTTTATTTGCTACCATATTCTTGCTGTGTTTGATATTTGATCATGGGGCTCGAGTGAGTGTTGAACTTCATTCTGTTTCCTACTTTTTATGCAAATCTGATTGCTTTTAATGTTTTGTAGGTTGCTGGTTCATGGAAAAGAGGAAGGCCTTGGACACTGTATGGAAATGCCCAGGTTTGTATTATAGACTATTAATCACCATGTCTATTGCTAAACGACTCATGTCGACTAGTCTACCATGAGTCTTGACTAGTCACGACTAGTCAAGAGTCGCTACCCCTGAACGACCCGTCGACTCAAAAACCTTGCCTCAGAGATAAGGAAATCTGATTTGCTCTGCAGCGTGTCCTTGGACAGTCTAAGGGCCATTGGAAACTTACAAACAGCAATGCCCACCTCAGCATCCGACCACCTGAACGTCTTCTTCAAGTGATCCACTTTGGCGGTGATCTTCTCTTTGCTGAGGAATGCAACAGCGTGCAGCGCGCGCCTGAACATCGGAGACCCACGGGGCGCAATAAGACTTTTGGCGCACGCCACCATCGCCTGGGTGCGCTCCAAGTTCATGGTGAGCACCCATGGCTGGGCGATGCACAGCTTGGCAATATCACAAACACTTAGTTCGCACTCACGTAGGAACGCGACATTGGGCTTGACCACCTTCTCCAGGCTGCATACCAGAAGACTGGAGCTCCGCTTGAGTGCCGGGAGAAGGTTCTCATAGGAGCCGCAGAGCAACAGGTAATACAGTAAGTTCGAGACGATAGATCTGCGACGGAAGCTGTTGGGGGCGAACGAGACGAGGCGCGCGATCTCAGTATGCGAGAGGCCGAGGCCGGTGAGCCCGATGACGTTACGAGCAAGGACTGTCTCCGCGCTGGTGCAGAGGAACTTGGGGTCCTTGGCGACCACGGCGGCGACGTCGGCTCTGGAGAGGCCGAGGCCGGCGAGGAAGGCGAGGACGGCGCCGGGATTGGTGGGGCATTTGACGTGGGAGAGCTTGGTGGAGGCCTTGAGGGCTTGCGCTCGGGTGAGGCTGCAGGTGTCGACGAGGTACTCCTCGACGGCGAATCTAGGGCTTCGGACAATGTGGGAGGCGGTGGCGTAGAAGAGACGCTAGACCGAGAAGCTGGGAGAGGTGAAGGGACAAGAGAGGAGGTGGACGAGAATGGAGGTTCGGAGGCGGAGCATGGCGCAACAACCACCTAACGGCGCCGGCGACGAGGAGGAGAGGGGACGGTCGCCGGCAGCTGTTTGTGCGGAGCTATAGTGAAGATTGGTGGTCTACTGGTCTGATCGGAACAGCGCAGCGACGCAAGCGACAAGCCCAACGCGTGAGCGCTCAAAAGGCCCAAGAAGTCTGTACCAGATTGCATCAAGATTGCTGTTAACTTTCAGCCCTGATCTCTCAGGTCTTTTTTTTTTTGAACTGATTCGACAAAAAAGGTTCTGAATGCTTACAAACAGCAATGCCCACCTCGATTATTCGATGAGCTAGCGTCACACTTGTGCTCCAAGCATCCACACACACTGCTTCTGGTTGGAGTAGTGAAGAGTGGTTCTCTTTGGTGGATTTGATTTCAGATCTTGCACTTTTTTTAGAGTGGTGATCTTGCACTTGCTAAGAGCATCTCCAAGAGCTTATCTAAAAAACCTTCAATACCTAAAAACTGTTTTTTTATGGGTATTTGGGGAAAAAACAACTCCAATAGCTTACCTAAAAGTGGTCCCAAACGAAAAAAGTTGGGTCACTACTCATATTCTAGCCAAGAATTGGCACTAACCTTCAACCGCTCCTCGCTGAAAATTCTGGCCCCGCCCTCCCCCGACCTCCTGCCACGCTGCCGCCGTCCTCACCGCCTCCAGTCACCGGCGCGCTGCCCGCTGCTCGCTCTCACCCCTCCTCGACCCCCGTCACCCTTTTCCCGGCCAGAGTCGGTCTCGACGCTGCCGCATCGAGCTCCGCCTCCCCTAACCTCCCGGCGGGACGACGCCGATTCGAGCCGCCGACGACCGCGCCTCGCCTCCCCAACCTCCGCCCAGCCTCCTTTCGGCTTGGGACGACCGCAGCGGCCGCGACCAGCCGGCGGCCGACACTACCCTCGCCGCATCCACGCATGCCTCATCGCGGCCCGCCGACGCGAGGAGGAGCTCCCCAGACCTAGTCGTCGCCCTCACCGCGTCCCCGCCACCCTCGCCGCGTCCCTGCCTACCTCTCCGTGCTCGCCGGTGGAAATCAACGCCGCCGCCCCGAAGGTGTTCGACGATTTGCCTCCAAGGTAATTTCTTCGGTTTTTTTTATTTTTTGTTTCAAACATCAATAGAATTTGATGTGCTAGCTTTGCTGTAGAATTTTATGTTCTAGCTATTTTTTTAGATGGTTCAGTTTGAGGATGAATTGAGCAACGATTCATCCTGGGAGGAAGAAGAAGAAGAATGGGATGAAGAGGAGAAGCTAGCTATTCTCATGATGATGGATATGGAGCCAAACAAGCGGCCCAAACATGGAGGTTCTCGTGTCGGCCCTGAGGCGAGCGTCGCGCAGCGCGCCGAGCACCGCTTGCTCAGACCGGCGGACCTTGCGAGCCTGCGTCGCCGCCCGGAGACGCGCAAGATCCTCCCCTGTCAAGGGAGCACCGGTGTCGCGCCGGGGAGGGGCCATGGCTAGGTGGTGGAGAGTGGTGCTGTGGTGGAGACGACGAGGAACCCGCCCCTATATAGCGGCCGGGAGGCGAACGGATGAGGGCGCCTTAACTCCAGCCAGCCAACGGCCCGCCTGCCACACCATTACGGCGACGCTTCAAAAGGCGCGCTCGCCTGCATTGACGCCGCCGTGGCGCAGACGCTTCCTTGCCGCAGAGAGGTGAGGCGACGCGTCGCTGCACCCGAATGGGAAACCGAGACTCCCACCATTAATTCAGCTGATCGGCCACACTCAGCTTCGCGTCTCAATGGCAGGCGTGGCCCGCGCGTCGGAGGCCGACGTGGCGACGCGCGCCGTTTCGTCCGGCGCTGCCCTTCGACTCCCCAAGCAGAGGGCGTGGGCTGGGTGTGCCGGACCAAAAAACGGGCCACTCCGGACCAAAATCACGTTTAGACGCCGCGAGTGGGACCCGATTTTTGTTCGGCACGCCCCAAAGGGCTTTGGGCGGCCGTTAATTGATACCACAATAGGCCCCAGCACAGTGAAATCATACCTGACAGTAACAAGAGAAGAAAGAAACATATAACGAACGGTTGATAGCTACAGAACGAGTAGGGGAAAATACAAATGGGAACCAAATTTATGAGAAAATCTGATCCTCCACACTGAAAAGAACAGTAACAACTAACAAGTGTGCAATAAACAATAGTTTGTAGTATACACGTAGGGCATTGCAAGCGACATTTCAATATAAGTGAAGCAAGAATGGTTACCGCTGGTGCAAACTGACAAGCCTCACAGTGCAATCAACCCAGAGTACAGTGAACAAATATATGCTCTACCACAACCCTGGGAGGACATTATGCAAAAGTATTCAGAAGTAGCACAGCCCTGGGAGCACATTATGCAAAAGTATTCATAAGTACCACACACTTGTGAGCCAAAAGTGGACAAACGTATCAAAGAATACAAGGGAACATGATGGCTCAAGACACACAACAGTTGTCCTGATCGATGAGGTAGTAATGAAAGGGACCAAGAGTCCAAGACATCTCTTTGCATTTCCCTCCACTTCCACGTTCAAATACAAAAGGCCAACTTTCTCAGGTCCTCTCGGGAGCTTCCTCATTGACTTCGTAACTAATGACAACCACATTGCTGCATCATACAAATCTAACCTTGCAGTCACATTTATATTGGTAGATAGACCGATTACAACACTTTTCCAGTTCAGCATTTACCATGATAATGAGGGATCACATATAACACAGCATACAATAGCTAAATCATTTAGGCAAACAAAGGAGGTAAACCTGCCAGGTTCCTCCGAACAAATCTCTACCACCTCTGAAGTTTTACTAATACAGGACAGACAAGTTGTTTCTACACCAAAGGGCGCTACAGTAATCTTCACCTCAAGAACCGCCAGCACCTGGGCCATCGTTGCTGCCAGGCGGTTTACGGTTCAAATATCTTATAACAGCATCCTCAACCCTATTAATTGGTGGAACAAAGAAAGTTTAGTCAGTATATGTACAAAAAGCAAGCAGCAGATGCACTAAGTAGAAGTGTAGAACCTAGGGGCATTGCTTAAGCTTACCATGGTTGGTTGTAAAAGTCCGCACGTCTTTCCCGTTCAATATTCCTATTCGCTTCACCAGCAACAAGCTTCAAATCTTTACTCTGGGATGCTATCAACGCATTGATGAACTCCACAGGGGACTGGCTGAACCCAAGAAAGAAGGCCCTCCTCCTACGATGCTCATGGATCTTCTTGATTGAAGCAGATATCACCTCATCACATGCCTCAATGTCCTTGTGCTTCTCCGTGTTGGCAAGAAACTGTGTCATCTCCTTCTGCAGCGGGAAAGGAACATCTACCAAAATATCATAGCAAGCGCTAGAGTTTGCTCCATTCCCAGATAGCTTGATCTTATGTTCCAAGTTGATGGGTGGTGGAGGCGCGAGATGTTGTGATATCTTCTGCGACAGCATCGCAAACCTCATCTTATCCTCCCCAAATACCTTCTTCAGCTGAGGATCGCACATGAAGTAGGAAGGATCACTTGGATTCTGCAGCTTCTTCGCCTTGATGTACTGCCAAAGGGCAGCGATAACCCTTGCACGAGTGTCCACCTCAACCCCAAGCACCTCCATCAGTGGCTGCGACAGCTTGAACTTCTCCGGGTTGTAGTTCATCTCCAGCCGGATATTCGAAAGAAACTCCTTATCCCCTTTCCGCTTGACCTCAAACCCTTCCTGCGGCGCAGCAGACCGCGCATTCTCCCAAACGATCACTGGGTTCTCCGGATAGAGTGAGTGGTCGAGTGCAATAGTCACCCTCTTAAAGAACGAGGAGAATTTCGGATACATTGGGTTGTGCTTCGGTACGACACCAGCTGGGTCCAGCTCTGCGCCGTCCTCAAGCACACGGCCGATGATCTTGAGTGACCAGGTGGGCGGCTCGGCAATCTGGGGTGGCGGGATGGTGCGGGGCGCCTGGTTGGTGAAGGTGTTGAAGACGTAGATGCGGAGTGTGCGCTGGAGGGACGGTGGTGTCTTGAGCGCCTCCTGGATGTCCACCTTCTTGCGGGCGAGCGCCGCGTCTACACGGGCCTCGAACTCGAGCAGCTGCGTGTAGAGCGCGGACTCTGGTAGCAGCGCTGCGACGCGGTCGGGGAGCTGCTTCTCCGGGAGTTTGCGCTTCTTGCTGCGGCGCGCAGCGGGGGTGAGGTCGACGCTGCCGGAGTTAGCAGCCTTATAAGCGGCAGCCACGGACGCTGCGGCAGCGGCGGAGGTGGGTGCCGGGGGCCGCGAAGGGGGCTTCTGCGGGGGGCGCTTGGCGGAAGCGGCGGCGGAGGCCGCCGCGGCCATTAGAGGGGTCTGAGGGGAGGAGGCGGCGCCCATGTGAATCTGGAAAGCGGGATTGTGGCTAGGCGGGGAGTGGAAGAGGCCGTGATAGGGGGAGCCGCCCATAGATGGGGGGCGCATATGGCTGTGCGGGGTCGCCGGAGAGCTCCCGAGCGGTGGCTGCTGCGGGCGGGGCTGGCCGGGAATGGCGTTGGGGTTTGGGTTGCCGCCGGTGGCCATGACGGCGATGGGGCGGGAGGTCGAGATCCGATCTCGGTCGGAAGGGGATTTGAGAGCTAGGGTTTGGAAAGGGGGAAGGTCGACGACTGAGAAGGTTTCTGCGGAGACGGTATTTGGGCCTTGTTTGTGGGCTGGCCAGATCTGCGGAGCCTCGCGCTTTAAATTTCTTCTATAAATTCCTCTTATATGAAGAAAAGTAAATCTCTACAACCTACAATCCTACAAGAAATAGCGAGCTGTGGTTGTTTTGGTGCGATACCGACTATCTTGGGCCTGCTCGCGTGTGAGTTGCACGTGGATTTCGAGTCTTCTGGTTCGTCCAGCCGTCCACCTCGTCCTTTGCTTAGGTCGGCTCGCTTGCGCGTCCTGGTGGGCACTTTGGTCGATCGTGTGTGCTCTTGCCGGTGGAGATGTCGACCTGCGGGCAATACGCCAGAAGCACGCCGCCCCAACTCACCACCGCCCCGCCCTTGCCCCGTCCAACTCTCTTATCTTTCCCTCTCCGGCGACAAGGTATTGGCCGGCGATGCGCGGCGGCCTGGAGGGGCTGTCGGCCCGGGAGCTACAGGAGGCTGCCACGGCTCTCGCCATGTGCCGTGCCGCCGATAAGGACGCCGACGGCGGCGCTGGATGGGGCGGACACCACCTCCAGGTTGGTCGCCTACCTCGACCCCGACCTGTGGCCGCCGCGCCTCCTTGCCCCATGCCGCGGTTGCTGTCGCGTCTTTGCCTTGTCCCGTGTGCACCCCCTCCTACTTGAAGTTCAGGTAAGCTCGCCGGAACTCCTGCTAAAGACAGCCGTAGATTTCAACTCTGTATTCTTATTTTTTTTCTCTAAATTGCCTCCAGTACCAATTGGCTTACATACCCCTTCCCATCTCATGTAGAAACATAGAAATACAGTACGATTTATGTCTCCAGATCCAACTTATTTCTTGTGTTTTTATCGTATTTGAGGCACACAAATCAAAAGGAAGTTCTGAACCTGTTGATCCGAGTTTCACACCATGGTAAGTGATTGTAATTGAGCAGCTCAATTCAACTGACTGTTTGAGCAACTGAAGAAGACAGATTGTATTCGATCAGCAAAGCAAGAAAATTCAAATAGCATAGTTCAAGTGTTAGCTTGGTTAGGATATTATGTGTTATCTTTGGTTCTATTACTAACTGAAATTTTATGACTTGATTTGTGGTGATTCAGTTCAATCAGATCAATTTTGCTATTTTGATATTTAAAATCAAAAAAATCCATGAAAGTTTTCTTCATGTATAAGTCTGATACTGCAAGACAAAATGTGACACAGGGGATAAAGCTATTTTTTAATCACGAAACACAATTTAATGGAGGCTCTTTTACATTAGAGTGCTATCTACGAAGATATACGACACTGGGAAATTTGTATCTATTAAGATACATCGTCTTGTTATTCCCTTTATTTGTCCGACAGGATAAGCCAATTTTTGGTGCGTACATCGAACTGTTGGATGCTGTCAAAATAGTTAATCTTCAAGCACATTTATGTGTGCTTAGGAAGTAGTCGATTCCATTGAGATATTATCTCCTTACGAGTTTTCAATCTGAAACCCTCCGTGCTTGACTGCTTGTGTACCATGAATTTGCCATGTCACATGTGCTTTTCAGCTCGTGGATTAACAACCTTCGGCACATTATGCGATGTCATCTTGTAAGCCCAAAATTCATCTCGTGCTATAAGATTACTCCATATGTTGGCCAACCATAGTTTTCCAAATCTCTCGCATATTATTTTGGCATGTACAAATCGTCAAATCTCAGTTGCAATATAAGAACCTGCCAATGATGATGCCTTTTTCTTATGTTCATGCTCCATTTCATGTTCTTGAAGTTTTATTCCTGATTTGTTTTACATTTTTTGGCTTCATGGTCCAGTTCACAGTTTATAAATATTCAGTCCAGATAATTTTTATTGCTAGCCCAAATGCATGTTTTGTTTTGAGTTTTTTCGTTCATTGTACAAGTTCTTGATTAGTTGATCAAAATCCTCAGTATTTTGGGTATCATGTGTACATGTTTCCTTCCTTCACGTGTATAGTTAAATAGCGCTTCTACTGGAACTTGTTTTTTTTTTCCGATTGTACCTTGATGCATCAGTGCTGGTAACATACACAAGCCTACTCTGATACTAAGAAATAATTTTCTGTTTTCGTGTGTGCGTTGTATACTAAATCCACAATCCCAAGTTATCATGTCAAAGAAACCTTACAGATTTTTTTTTCTGTTTTTGTTTTCGTGTGTGTGTTGATGCATTAGATGATTCTCTGATACTATTTCCAAGTTTTCATGTCAAAGAAACCATTCCCAAGTTATCAAACTCTTGCTGATTTTTTTAGATTAACATGGATTTCTCCACGGTTCATTTTTCAAGAAAACGAAGCCTTATGTCTTACAACTACATAGCTTAGGAGTTCATGCGAATTATAAACCTAAAGTTTCTCAGCTAGCAAACAAAGTTCAGAAATTACCACTACTGCTCCACACTGAGCTCATTACCAAACAAATGATCAAAACGAGAGAACATCAATTGTATACTAAACACATGCATTTTCTTCTCATCAGTTCTTGACAATGCTCAGGGAAACCTCATTTACCAGATTGATCTTCTGCCACTCTCGCTGAATTATTGCGGTTGTCAAACATGTTTGATCTTTCTTCAAGCTTGCTAAAGGTCTTTCATGATTCAGGTTTCCTTCACTAGCATAGAAAAACTCAGTCCATGCAACAGTTGTCTAGAGGACAGAAGACCGTGGTGGCATTAATGTTGTTTTTTTTCCAACGATGTTATCCAGCTCCATTCTACCTGTTCGATGAAATAGATGCTGCTCTAGATCCACAGTACATGACACCTGTCATGAGTATCCTTTTATATTTCTCTCTCTTGACTGCCCATCCCCACCATAGAAGAAGTCTTGATATGCTTGTTTTTCTAATGAACTATATACTTGTTATTATCTCCATAACCTTTATGTCATAAATCTCATGGTCAAGTGTCTAGCTAGGTGCATACTCTATGCATTTGTGTTCAGTGGGCTGATGTTCAGCACACCTAATACAGCTCTGTTCAGAACATCCAATATATTGCTTCTTTCCTTAAGTTTTGTTCAGGTGTGGTCTGGGGGTGGGTCTTGCTTGTATAAACCCTATCCTTAAGTAATTAGCACTGAACCATATTCCTATTCCTGAATTTTCAGTTCCCTACCTCACAAAACTAGCATTTGCCATATGGTGGTAAAAGTACAACTGCATTACTGTCTTCCTTAGGAGTTATCGACTATCAACATGGAAATATCAGAGATGTAAGCTTTCTTCTGGCTCTATAATGCTTGGGTTGCATTTATGTTGTAATGTTTCCCCGCATATAATGTCTAGAATGACTAGCATGTTACTGAAATGATAAGTTTGAACCTTAAGGCAATGTAATCTGTTTACGTTGACCCCTTGTTTGTTCTTCCCAATATGTTCAGTACTTGTTGATTGTTTGAGTGCTTGATTTCAGGTTCTTGAAATGGAGTTTCCAAGAGGTGTACATATCATAGATATGAAACTGTATGTGAGGAAATATTTGATTAGTGCTTGAATGCACCTGCAGGCCATGAACATTTAAATCTAATTGATATGTCTCTCGGGTAAAAGTCGACAGCTTATGAAAATTCCACCCCCTAGCATATTGTGAAGTTTCCTTGTTAACTGTTAATATAATAGTTTGGTCTTCATGCATCTGCGTTTAAAGTTTGAGACGTGGAGTGCACCTAGGAAATTATTGATCTTTCATTCTCTGTATACACCACCTATCTGAATTATTGTCAATTATTCCAATTCTCATGTAGTTTTTTACTAAGATTTAATGGCTTATTTTTTCATTTATGTGGTTCTCCACGAGCATTATACTGCATTTGCTATCTGCTATCATTCTAGAACTCACTGCAAGCTAATATAGCGCTACCCACTGTTTTTGCACTGCTGTAGACCAACATTCGATACCGATAATCATGATATTGTTAACTGTAGTTCATTTGTTTGCACTGTTAGGACTACCCTTCAGGTCTGGAGCTCATACTACTTTCTATGGTTGTTAGCTGTGGCAGTAAAGTACTAGAGTTAAGTAACTTATTTGCTTCCATACTTGATTTCTAATAATGCAGAGTGTTCTGGTAAATCAAAACATACTTTAGTCGCGTCATTGTGGGCTCATTATATTGGACACATGTCTGGTCTATTTCTTGGTGGTTTTGCTAATTCTCAATCTATGGTGATTTTTTAAAAGAACACTCAGCTTTCTATTTTGTTTCAGAGCTTGGTACTTATCCATCAAGGCAATTATCTCTAAAGTTTGACAATCTACTCTTCTCACTTTTGAGAATGACATTTGAATTTATAATAATAATAATAGTCCTTTTCTGAATCTTTTTAGTACATGAACGGCTCAGTCACTTGAATGAAGTGTTTTGTATACCCGTTACATGGATGATGCTCTTGTGGTGCTGTGACTTCATTACCAAGCCATCTCTCTCTCCAAGTTATTTCGCTTACCTCTAATGTTTTGTGTAAAATGGATTTCAGTTTGTGCCAGCAAAAATACTTTTGTCAATAATGAAGTAGAAATATATGTTTACATATAATGAGTTATTTGCATACATGGAGTTATATACACATGTTAAACTCTAATATTATGCGGGCGCAGCAGCGCGCGCCATACCCTTCTAGTATATGCTTTAATTCAAGAAAATCAACTAGAGAAAGACAAATGTGTCTGAAATCGAAGAGCAAGTATATGTATAATGGAGGTTTAGGACTGGTTTGGATTGAATTTAAATTTTATATGTTCGCGAGTAGGTAGTTCAACACCCTACGACAAACATCAATTTTTAGAACAGAACTAACCACACAAACCAAGAGCTAACATATTTTAACACGACAATGATTCATGTAGCTATCTTTCTCACTTCTTGCAGTGTTCCAGATTATCTAAGATGAGTTCTGTTTCGCAAAAGAGCTGACATGCTGCAATACGACAACAATTTGAGCCATCTGAACGATCGAGATGGACAATATAAACGGATTGAACAGGTTTCTATAATTTTTACTCTTTTCTTTTAGAGATTGGGAAGTGAATCCAACCGATATGCAACAAGCTATATGATGAAATAGATATTTCAAGTACAAAGGCTATCACAAATGTAAATGAGCTTGGATAGAAATAATCTTCGCGGTGAGATGAAAGTTTATCACGATTGTTCGCTTCCCTTAAGGGTTAGGCGTCGATTGTGAGCTTCCAATCTGTGGATCACCACAACCTAGTTTGTGAGGTTTTTTTATTTACTTAAAATAAACTTAAAAATATCGGGTCAATCTTGGGAGCCTTGCTGGTAGAGAAGAAGGGCTTAGTCCAGATTTTTTGATGCGCACATGCATAGACGTTGATTTGTTGCAAATAGATTGAATTTTGGGATCCACATCGTGTATATGTCAACTTTATAGTTCATGTTTACAGTTGTTCATATTGCTCTGTTTTTTAAGACTTAGTTTATCTGTTACTAAATTTGCTATGTTCCTTTTCGAAGCATGAGTTTTAGCCTATATCTTATTTTCTGTATTTATGTTGCCCCGTAAATCTGCTACTCTAGGCCTCAACTAGATCTTTAGGCCCATGAACTTCCTTTCAATTTCGATTACTCGGTTTTATAATTAGAGTAATCTTTATGAACTCGTATTTAACCCCGCCTACTCATATATCTTCATCTTTCACCACCAGCCGAGGGTCACCACGTTTGGCTCGATTGCACGGAGATGACCGAAATGACCCCTCCTTGCTTTGGGAACGAGCCCACCACCACTGCGACAAGGGTAGGAGCTAGTTGGGTATGCCGACGGTGCCGGTTTCTAGTGGTTTTTTCAAGTGGCCATGGAAAGTCCCGCGTCAGTAGGGAGGGACTATCAACGAGAAATGGTCTAAATTCAAACCGAGCTACAGAAACATCACATGACCTCGCAGATGAGGTGTTAAGTGTGTCGATTCATATTTGGTGTGAACGAGTGTGTATGCATATCTACTAGTGTTCCCAATTCTTTTAGCACTGATGTGATTGAAAAGTATTTATACAAGTGTCAGTTCATTGCACTTTAAGGTTGAAAGATAAATGACACCATATCGTTTGTCATTTGCTGTTCGATCGAGCAACCATGCAGATCGATGGCCGAGATGAATTCGTTAGACATGAGTGGTACCAACTTGGCCCACACTATCGTGTTCTATAATCTTCACCATCCTTCACGGATCGGACGGATGGGAACAACCAATAAGAACATGTAACTGTTGAGAACCAAACGTCACGCCTGTAGAAGTGGAAAAGAGCAACCGTCTCCTAGAAGCACCGACATAGTTTTCCCCACGTTTTTCATATGTACAAACTGCTAGGCAGTTGCCACTTTGTAACCGACCTACTCCATGTATAAATAGGCCTCTGGCCAGATCAATAAAGCAGTAGTTTTCATTCTATTCACAACACGTTATCATGCACGCTAGGCTCTAAACAAGAGCAATCATCGGAGGAAAGGAAGGAAAGAACAGGGATAGGTAAGAAAATGGCAGACATGCACCTGCACGCCCTGGCTTCCTCTTTTGCTCGCTTTCTTCGACGCGAGAGTCGCCGCCCGTTCTTCGCCCATCGCCGTCGTCGCTTCGGCAATGTCTCCCGGCACCTCCGCCGCAGGGATGGTACCCGTAGCCACGCCCCCTGGGCCAGCTTCCGTCGCCACGGCCCGGCGGCCGGTTTCCGCCGCCACGGCCACGGCAGTGTCCTCCGCCACCGCGCTGGACTGGGTGGCCACCGCCGCCTCCGCGGCAACCGCTTCCAAGGCAATCGCCTCCGCGGCAACCGCACTGGACGCGGTACTCCGGCCGTCGCAGTGAACGCCCATGGCCTTCAGGCTGCCCAAGCGGCACCACCAAGCCCACCCGCTCCTCTGCAACCGGCGTTCCACGTACCGACTGGCTCCTCGGCGGGCCGGCGGCTCCGTTCCTCGGGGAAGAGGACGGTTTCGGCGCCGCCAACGCGCCACCACAGTTCCCGGCGTACTTCCCAGGCGCGCCCTTCAACCCGACGTCACCAACGCCGTCCGTCGACCTCCCTGAGTACGACTACTCGCTGGGGTACGGTCCCGAGACGGACGCATACTTGGTCCTCCCGACGCCGACGCCGGCGCTAAGCGACGAGGACCCGGAGCACTTCATGCCGTCGGGATACGACCCAGTCCCTGGACTGGAATCACCACCATCGGCCGAGGAGGCCGGCGCTCCCGCCGCTGCTGCGCCGTTCGCCTTCGACCTCAACGTCAAGGTCGAGCCCGAGGACGAGGACGCCGGCGCTCCCGCCGCTGCTGCACCATTCGCCCTTGACCTCAACATCAAGGTCGAGCCCAAGGACGAGGACGCCGGCGCTCCCGTCGCTGCTGCACCATTCGCCCTTGACCTCAACGTCAAGGTCGAGCCCGAGGACGAGGAGTCGTCTGTTGCGGCTCCGGCATCGCCTCCGACTCAGGCGCCGCAGCAGGCTAGGCCACCAACGCCGCCTCCCGAAGCTCGCCGCATCCTGCGCCGATTCGCGGCAGCCATGGCATCCTGCCAGCCCGGCGTCCGCCTCGGCACTTGGAATCCCGCCTCCCTTGGCTTCCTGCCTAGCACCGGCTTCCCCGGCAACTCCTCCGACGAGGAAAAACGCGGAGGGAGCTCCTCTCGACGCTGGTGAAGTGGCCGACCGGCCATGGCAGCCTCCGCTGTAGAGGTCGCGGTCGTATGGATTGGGGATGGAAGTGACTAGTACTACAGTCTCTCTCCTTATCTGTTCGGCCGGACAGGCTAATCCTAGTTGTACTGTTACATTACTATATTCGCTTAGTAGCTCGTATTTATCAGCACTTAGCAGATCAAGTCACCTATCACTAGTACAGTCTTAGTGCTTGTCATGTTTTAGGTTCTGATTTCGTAGATAGGTCCAACTACAGTGCTACAATTAGTACTTGTCATGTCGTAGACCATCTATATCTCTGTATTTGAATTGTATTGTATATTGATGTTCTAGACCGAAAGTTGTCTATAAATGATTATATGTTCAATGTGTTTGCATTTTTGCAATCCCTATAACATATCACAATGGTACAATAATATTATTTTGCAATGTGATACATTCTCTTGCAAAATCAAATATCAAGTCGCCATCAATGAAGTCCGGAAATGCGTAAAAGGCACAAAATTGACTTAATTCGAATTGACTTGACATGCAAAATTGTGAAGTGATATCTCAAAAGCGAGACGGACACTATACAAATGGTGATATCTCACAAATGAGACGGACTCCATATAAATGGTGATATCTCACAAGTGAGACGGACACCATATAAATGGTGATATCTCATAAACGAGACGGACACCATATAAATGGTGATATCTCATAAACGAGACGGACTTATCTCATAAGAGAGACGAACTCCACAAATTTGCAAATCTTACAACATAACCATGATGATTTTAATTTACATACTAGTAAATTTACAAATCTATGGTTCTCATTCATGTAGGACAAAATGACCGTCAAAGAGTTTGAAGAGCTTGCGCTCGACGGACATAACTACCCTACATGGGCTATGGATGTTAAAGTTAGTCTTTCATCCCGTGGAATTGCAGAGGCACTCATACCACCTGAGGACCCTGCACAGCAGGGAGTTGCCCAATTAACCGGGCAACAAAAGTATTGTGCCTTATACATTATAAGAAACCATATTCACCCAGATCTGAAATCTGAATATTTAATGGAGGAATCTCCAAGCAATATGTGGCAATCACTCAAAACTAGATATGAACGGCAAAAGGCAGTTATACTACCTGAAGCTACTCATGAGTGGACCCATTTAAGACTCCAGGATTTCAAATCCGTTGGAGATTATAACCATGAGGTTCATAAGATTTGTTCAAAGTTACGGTTTTGCGAGAAGGAACCTTCAGAAGCGGAGAAGATAGAAAAAACTCTATCAACTATGCTCCCGGCTGACAGGATCCTACAGCAACAATATCGTGCAAGGAATTACCAAGTTTATTCTGAACTTGTGCATGTGCTCTCCAGGCAGAGAAACATGACGAACTTCTTTTAAAGAATAGTCATCAACGCCCGGTTGGGGCTGCCCCTCTCCCTGAGGTACATGCAAATTTTCAGAAAAACAATAAGTTCAATGGCTCTTTCAAAGGTCGTAACAAGAACTTTAAGGGTAACCACAACCGCAACCGCAACAACAAGAACAAGCCACACAATTCAGACAAGGGAAAGGGCATAGCAAAGAACAAGTTTGATAAAACTAATCTTTGCCAGAAATGTGGATGCTACAAGCATGTCACCAAAAAATGCCGCACCCCAAAACATCTGGTAAACCTCTACCTGCAATCCATGGGACGTAACAGACCTGCCCAAGGAGCAAGATATGAAGCACACTTCAATCTTCAACCTGAAAACAACATGGAAGTTGGATGTTCGCGAGATGTTCAAGGAGAACCAAGCAACACCGAGGAATTCCATCTACCACAGGACTCCATGGACAAGGAGAATATGATGATCGAATACGCCTCAAACGACGTGTTCGGAGACTTTGACTAGTCAATCAACTCCATTAGATAGCATATTTGTTTACATCCATAAGATTGTTGTAATAAACATATTATTATTGTTGTTGTCATCACCCTATATTGTAAAGCACAATATATATTGTATCAGCACTTTGATATAAATAAAGTTGTATATATTCTATATATCCAATAAGTTTTTCATTGATGAAAATTCTACATTTCAATATATAGATTTCTACGGGAGTCAATCCAAATGGAGGAGGAAATGTGCCTTGTGGACAGTGGTACCACAAACTCTATACTTAGGGAAATAAAGTATTTCCAAACTCTTAAAAGATGAATGGAGATATTTTAACAATCGCTGGACGCGATGCGGTAATTGTTGGCACAGGACGTGCCATATTTACCCTCCCTATGGGTACACAAATTATAATTGAGGATGCTTTATTGTATCCCGATTCAACTCGTACCCTCATAGGATATAGAGATATCCGTAAAAATGGTTTTCACATTGAAACCCATGAAGACAACAAGGAGGAGTATCTCCTCTTCACCAAAGACAACGGATATGGCAAACAAATATTTGAGAAAATTCCCTCTTTATCCTCAGGATTGTACTACACATACATAAAACCCGTAGCACACGTTGCGTATAAGGTAATTTTTCAGAATGTTAATGCATTCCAAACTTGGCATGATCGCCTTGGTCATCCCGGTATCGGGATGATGAGGAAAATTATCTGCAATTCCAATGGTCATGACTTAAATGAAGCAAAATTCCCACAATCTTCGATTTATGTGCACCGCATGTGCTACTGGGAAACTCATTTTAAGACCCTCTTATCTTAAAATTCAAGCGGAACCACTCAATTCCTTGAACGAATTCAAGGGATATTTGTGGCCTATCCAACCATTATCTGGACCTTTTAGGTATTTCATGGTTCTAATTGATGCATCTACACGATGGTCTCACGTGTGTTATTATCCACACGAAACCATGCATTTGCCAAAATAATGAGACAAGTTATTAAATTACAAGCTCATTATCCGAGAATCGAATTAAATCAATTCGAATGGACAACGCTGCTGAATTTTCCTCGCGTGCCTTCAATGATTATTGCATGGCGCTAGGAATTGAAGTTCAACACTCGGTCCCATATGTCCACACACAAAATGGATTGGCTGAATCTCTAATTAAGAGAATTAAGCTCATTGCACGACCATTATTAATGAATTGCAAATTACCAACTTCATGTTGGGGTCACGCAGTTTTACACGCTGCTGACTTAATTCAATTGCGACCAACTGCATATCACAGCACTTCCCCTCTGCAATTAGTACGTGGAAATCTACCAAATATTTCCCATCTGCGTAAATTCGGATGCGCCACTTATGTGCCGATCTCACCACCGCAGCGTACATCCATGGGCCCACATAGGAAATTGGGGATCTATGTGGGGTACAAATCACCGTCGATAATCAAGTACCTTGAACCCCTCACAGGGGATTTATTCACAGCCCGTCACGCTGATTGCATCTTCAATGAGGACCATTTCCCGGCATTAGGGGGAGACATCAAGTACCAAAAAGAATGCCCGGAAATCGATTGGAATGCCCAAGGCATTTCCTCCTCTGATCCACGTACTCAAGAAACTGAACTTCAAGTTCGGAAAATAATTGATTTGCAACACATTGCAAATAACTTGCCAGATTCATTTACTGATTATAAAGGTGTTACAAAATCCTACAATCCTGCCAAAAATGCGCCGAAAGAGTGGAGGTACCAACAAAAACCACTCAACCCCTTGTTCAAAAGAAGAGGGGGAGAAGTACGGCCACAACAGGATTCAGCTCCTCGCAAGCAACAAAGGAAACCGAGGAACAAACCCTCTAAACAAGTAAATGAAAATCAACCTAAAGTTGATAATCATCAAATGGGTAATGAACACCCAGTGGAAGGTCAACCTCCACAACCCAGCTCAGTTGTGCACTCAATGACTGGGACATCGGAAAACCCTGACTCAATCGTATTGGGAAATCACGACCAGTCAACAAGGGTAAATGAAATTTCCACAAACTATATAGATTCTGGAGAATCTTACAATCGTAAGTCTACAATTGTCGACATATATTTCTCAACTACTGTTGCAAACAACCTTCTAAATGATCATGATCCAAAGACCATGGCAGAGTGTGAGAAACGCTCCGACTGGCCTAAATGGAAGGATGCAATCCAAGTTGAATTAGCCTCGCTCAATAAAAGAAAGGTATTCACCGAAGCAATACCTACACCTCCCAGAGTTTTCCCTGTGGGATTCAAATGGGTTTTCGTCCGTAAGAGGAACGAGAACAATGAGGTGGTGAGATATAAAGCAAGGCTTGTAGCCCAAGGTTTCACGCAGAGACCAGGCATTGATTTCAATGAAACATATTCTCCAGTAATGAGTGGTATTACTTTCCGATATCTTATTTCAATGGCAGTACAAAATCGTCTATCTATGCAGTTGATGGACGTAGTGACCGCTTACCTTTACGGTTCACTTGATTCGGACATATACATGAAAGTTCCCGATGGAGTTTCAGTCCCGAATCCAAACGCAAAACGCAACGCATATTGTGTAAAACTAAATAAGTCTTTATATGGCTTAAAACAGTCGGGACGCATGTGGTACAACCGACTTAGTGAGTTCCTTTTGAAAAAGGGATACTCCAATAATAATGATTGCCCATGTGTTTTCATCAAAAGGTCCGCAACTGGATTTTGCATTATTTCAGTGTATGTTGATGATCTGAACATCATTGGCAACACACAAGATATTGATGAAGCACGCGATCACCTCAAGACGGAATTTGAGATGAAGGATTTGGGTAAAACCAAATTTTGCTTGGGATTGCAACTCGAGCACCTTCCCTCAGGTATTTTGGTTCATCAAACCGCCTATATCCAGAAAATATTGGAGAAATTCAATATGGACAAATCCTATCCATCCAAAACTCCCATGGCTGTTCGATCTCTAGACGTAGAGAAAGATCAATTTAGACCAAGGGGTGATGGAGAAGAGATATTGGGACCAGAAGTTCCATATCTCAGTGCTGTTGGAGCGCTTATGTATCTTGCAAATTGCACCAGGCCTGATATTGCATTTGCAGTGAATTTACTAGCTAGACATAGCGCAGCTCCCACTAAACGCCATTGGGCAGGAGTTAAGAATATCTTTCGATATCTCCAAGGCACAAAGGATCTTGGCCTATTCTTTCAGTTTCAGAGAAATCTGGACATTGATATGATTGGGTATACAGATGCTGGCTATTTATCAGACCCCCATAATGCCAGATCACAAACCGGTTTTGTGTTCCTACACGGTGGGACAGCCATCTCATGGAAGTCTTCCAAACAGACTCTAGTGGCTACATCCACCAATCATTCTGAAATAATTTCACTATATGAGGCATCACGCGAATGCGTGTGGCTTCGCAGATGATAAACCACATACAACAATCATGTGGTAAAGGTTCTATCGAATCTCCAACCATTATCTATGAAGATAATGCTGCTTGTGTTGCTCAGATGCAAACGGGTTACATAAAGAGCAATATCACTAAACATATTGCACCTAAATTGTTTTATCCTCATGAATTACAAAAGAGTGGGGATATAAACATCTTGCAAGTTAAATCATGCGATAATCTCGCTGACCTATTCACAAAGTCTCTACCAGCTTCAACATTTGAAAAATTTGTTCATGGAATTGGTATGCGACGACTTCGTGATTGCAAGGATCAGGGGGAGTATCTCTCTGAACTATAACCCATTCAAACATTATATTACACTCTTTTTCCCTTTATGAGTTTACTCACATGGTTCTCATCAAGGTTTTTAATGAGGTAATATCAACACAAGAGTGTATGTCATATCTCCTATTTTCCCCACCGGGGTTTTTAACGGATGTATACAAGACATATTAATTGTCATCTAAACTTAGCAATGAGTTTTATCCTTTTAAGGTTTTCTCATATAAGTTATAAAGAGACAATGACCATTATATGTTGTATCATTTCTCCTTACTTTTCCCACCGGGTTTTAAAGGAGTTTTTCACAACATATCAAATACTATTCTCCTCATATTTTTCCCACAGGGTTTTTGGGGGAGTTATTCACTATAACATACGCTTTTGATCAAAGACAAAATATTCTCAAGATTATACAAGGAGTACAAGATACAAGAGAAGCAGCTTGTACAAGGGGGAGTGTTGAGAACCAAACGTCATGCCTGTAGAAGTGGAAAAGAGCAACCGTCTCCTAGAAGCACCGACATAGTTTTCCCCACGTTTTTCATATGGGGAGCGCTGAGCGTCCCCCGGAGGATCCCGCGTACCGATCCTCCGGGTCGACAGCCGTTCGATGGAAGAGCGCGTGGCCATCCGATCCCTCTGCACGCCCGCATCGCTCTCCCGTGCAGGAAACGCAGGTGCTGTTGCTTTCCCCCACGTGGGTGGGCCCGTATCTCCAACCGCACCGCACCCACACGTTTGAGTCTTTCCCATGCTTCTTCTACCCGTACCTGCTCGCAAAAGACGCCGTGAAGCGTCCATGAACTCGTCGCCCAGAAACTCCGGCGATCGCCAGGCTTGTTCGACAACACCACCGCCTCTCTTGAAAGCACCATGCACTAGTGCTACCATGGTCCACGACGGCAGCAGCGCCTCAATAACATGGCAGCACCGCAAGACCACTACGACAGCACCGCCGTGCTTCTTCGGTCGCACCACCGCCGCCGCCGGCTAGAAGCACCACGTGCGACCATGGTAGCACCACCCCACCACGACGGCAGCAGCGCCTCAATACCATGGCAGCACCGCACCACCACTACGGCAGCAGCGCCTCAATACCATGGCAGCACCGCCGTGCTTCTTCGGTCGCACCACCGCCGCTGGCAGCTAGAAGCACCTACGTGCCATCATGGTAGCAAGACCAACGTGCCATGGCAGCACCGTGCCGCCACCACGAGAGCAGCGCCGCCGGGCCATGGCGGCACCGCGCCACCACGACGGCAGCAACGCCTCCGGGCCATGGCAGCACCGCGCCGCCACGACGGCAGCAACGTCTCCAAGCCATGGCAGCACTGCGCCGCTACGACGACAGCAGCGCCTCCGGGCCATGGCAGCACCGCGCCGCCACGACGGCAGCAACGTCTCCAAGCCATGGCAGCACTGCGCCGCTACGACGACAGCAGCGCCGCTGTGCTATGGCAGCTGGTCGAGGAGACGAGACTGAGCTCGCCCGTGGCCTCGCCGGGCGGAGGGAGATGGGAGATGGAGGTCGCCGGCGCGGGTCTATGTCGACGGGCAGGGGCAGGGATGGAGGCGGTGCGTGGCCAGGTGCTGTGAGGAAGACGATCAGCCAAGAGAGAGAGAGAGAGAGAGAGAGAGAGAGAGAGAGAGAGGTAGGGGATGAGGTCGCTCGTGGCTTGGGCCTTTGGGGTCAAAAACGAGTGGACAGAAGTGATTCCGGGAAGGATAAGGCCGGTTGGTTTGGCCCACAGACGTGCATGTCTTCGTTACCTTCCGCCACGAATCGGACGCGTGTCACGCGCGCGATGCGGAGGACGCGGAGGATGCGATCCTCCGGCTGATTCAAAGCGTTTTCCTTTTCATATGTACAAACTGCTAGGCAGTTGCCACTTTGTAACCGACCTACTCCATGTATAAATAGGCCTCTGGCCAGATCAATAAAGCAGTAGTTTTCATTCTATTCACAACAGTAACTATACCGTCGGGGCACTACACGTCGACATGGAGCGTGAAGGACTAAAGCGGAAATTTACAGGGAGATCTAGCCGAATAACATTAGCCGTTTGATGGACGGGTTAGCAGATCTCCGCCGTCGCTTCGGGCCGGAAGCCCTCGTTGAGAAGAGCCGCCATCACCCACAGCTTCACCGTCCGCTCGCTGATCATCCCGTCATCGCTTGATTCACTGACCTGCACACATTTGCACGCGTACGGATGAGTACAATTCGCACAGAAAACAGTAAATTTTGTCAAACAAATCCATGTGCGTGTTGGGAGTTAATTAGTGGGTACCTTGAGCGTGAGAGTTGACACGACGCGGTCCGACTCGCAGCCGATGGTGGAGCTCTCGACCCGGAAGCAGTCCAGGGACTCGACGGCCGCGCAGAGCGGCGCTGCCACGCCGCTGGTCCGCTGCTCGCACTCAACCGTCACGAAGAACCGGCCCTCGCCGACCTGGACGGCGCCGACGTGCGTCACCCTCGCGCCGCCGCCTCCTCCCCCTCCTCTCGAGCTGCTCCCCTCGTCGTCCTTTTTGCCGTTGCGGCCCTGCTGCCCTTGGCGTCGGCCGGAGACGAGGCGGTCCTTCTGCTGCTGCTGTTGCCGCCGGGCGGGCATTCCTGGCCGCGCCTCGAGCGTGGCCACGTCCTCCTTGAGCTTCCTTGCGTGCGACTGCAGGTTCCGCACGTACTCCACCGCGTCGGCGATGATGGAAGCCTTGTCCATCTGCACGTAGACGACAGTAAGAATCGATGCAAGAAAATTCAGATACTCGTCTCTGTTTCTGGTTCTGCACCTCGATCGATCGTCACAGGAGATATGCTGATTACCTTTGTGATGTTTGGGACGAGGGACCTGAGCTCGTAGAGCTTCTCCTTCATCCGGAACCTCCTCTTCCGCTCCGACACGATCGTCTTGGACCGGTCCCTCCTCTTCCTCGTCCCCGACAGGTCGCTGTCGTCGCGGCTGCGCTCGCGGCCCTCGCCTTGCTCCCCCGAACCCTCAGGGCTGAGCACGTCGTCGTAGCTGCCCGGCTGGTCGTCCGGCGAGCCGCCGTCGCACTCCTGCTGCCATGCCTGGTCATCACCCAACATGTCGTCTACGACGACATCGTTGTCCCCGGTGCCGCCGCCTCCGCCAAACAGCTCGTCACCGAGCTGCATCAGGTCCTCTATCCAGGCGCTATCATCGACACCCGCCGCCACGGCCACCGCCGCGGCGATCGGCTCCACGAAGCCATGTTCATCGTCGTGGTGGAAATGCAACGGGTCAACGACGTCGAAGAACCCGGGGCTGAGCATAAGGTGCTCTTGGTGTGGCGACAAATGCAGCAGCCGCTGGTGGTGCTCCATTATCGATTCGGTAATCGCTACTGTATTACGGTGGTGGTTGGTTGTCCCAAAAGTGATTAAGGCACAGGCAGTAGCTCCACTGGGTGCCGCGTTTTTTATATACCTCTCGCCGCCATCAGTATCGTGGAAGGAATCTGATTTGGATTAGTTGTCTGTGCTTTACAGGAGGAATTAACTGTGGGGAAGAAGATGAATGGTGATTGGAGAGGATTATTAGATTACTGAACTGTTTAATTAATTATAACCGTGCGCGGCTAGCGGTTTGACACGAAGCCAACTGTATATAGCCAAACAAATTGCTGTGGGTTAATCTAGTTAAGTGGCATGAACTGAGCACCTCGATGGATTAGATGCTCGTTGATTAGGACCAGAGTTACGTTTTCTTGGTTAACTGACAGTACTACATGGGAATCGACACTAGACCTCTGCCTAGGTTTATCTGAATGACAACCCACTTGGAAATATATATACTTGAGTGAAAGTTGTACCTAGGTAGCTTCTGTAAACTTGAATAAGTGTGTCACTCGATTGGAATTAACTTTAGGAATTACAGGTGTCTAGCACCAACCTTATGGGAACAGGACAATTTGATAGAAGCATCAAACTTTAGACTTGTCAGATGAAAATGGTACTTATCTGACTGAAAATAATTTGATAACATGACAAATATTTTTACTGGCATACTCGGTGTGCAGAAGGGCATGCACTATGTTTCCTTTTCGAGACAGAAACGCCTTGTGTTCTTCAACATGAGTGGCTAAGAACATGTTGGACTTTTGTTGTCAGAAAGTCAGAGTCATACAAATTCGTGTCCCCGGTGTACCATCAAATTTCGGGATAGGGACAAACCCCTGCTTTCTGTGTGATATAGTCAGCATGCTGGAGTTGCAGTTTCAACTTGAAGTGCTAGCTTAAGGGTTCTTGGCTGTCTTGCCCATCCCTCGTCCAGGATCTTGGCGCAGGACACCCACTGTGCTTGCCTACTGGCAGGCACTTGCGAAGACTCCAACTGCTCACCCCAAGGGTCTCAAATCAGTTTTAATTCTGATAACTTGGGAGTTGTGGAAGGAGCGGAATGCGTGTGTCTTCAACAACAAATTCACCATGCCTTCGGCTCTTCTCGATAAAATTAAGGATGAAGGGAAGAACTGGATCCTGGCGGGCGCAAAGCATTTTGGAGAGGTTGTTTCCTGAGTTTTTTTACATCATGTAATTCCTTTTAATTTGGCTTAGGCCATGTCCATTTGCTTCTATTATATCAATAAAAAAGGCAAATCTTTTGCCTCGCTTCAAAAAAAAATTAAGGGTAATTTTTTTTTTAGAAAAGGGAGCATCGCCCCAGCCTCTGCATCAAATTAAGGGTAATTACCTAGTATTCTTTGGATGGGTTTCTCTTTTTTCCTCTCTATAAAAACATGGTTGTTACTTTTCACATTGAAGATTGACCAGATTAAATTACGTGGAAATCCTGCAAACTTTTCCTGATTCTCACTTTATGCCATCGATTCTGACTCGGAGGTTCTTGAAAGTTCAGTTTTACCTGAGGGAGAGTTAGAACTAACTGCATCCCGACATGTGGAGAACAGATAAGATTGTGTGGAATCCATCACCAGGAGGATAAGCTCACATTCGGTTCTGGCTCATTGCTTTGCTGAGTGCTCGCGCGAAAGAACGATCACAATTCAGAAGTGGTTGCCACTGCGACACTCGAGCAGCTCCGGTCGAGAATCCATCGGATGAAGATGAACTGGCTGCGAAATTCACCAGTTTTTTCATGGCCCGCTTGTTGGATCATCCATTCTGCGCGTCGTCCACCGAACAGGCGGGTTCACTGTCCCGTTCAGATAACACTTCGGTTGATTGACTCTTGGTTATCTTCAAGCACTAGGCTATGGTAGGGGTGCGTAATGGAGAAAGTTCAGACCGACCGGCTTTGAGCACCACTAGTCTCTCGTATGTTGCTGACGAAATGGAGATGTTGCTGACGAAATGGAGAAAGTTTGATTGGAACACACAAGAACATAAAAACGTGGACACCCACACACGCCGTCATCAAGCAAAACTATCGTTAGCGTGAGAGAAAATCAATGTAAATCATTTGGATTTGAAAAAAAGTGAGTTCTATTTGTTTTCTTTTTTGTGGAAAAGGCCTAAGGCCATATATTCTGAAACCAGCCCTTACAAGAACATTATTCTTACAACAAAAAGAAATAAAACGTAAGTCCTTGAAAAGTTTAGCATCATCTTCCTTCTACATCACTCGACGGCGCGTCGTGAGCAAAGCTCAACGCCACATCTGGGCATCAGGCGTAGCAAAACTCGTTTCAGAGAAATCTTGAACAAGTCAGGCGCTTGTAGAAGCAGCAGCCGGAAACTGGAAGTCGTCGATGTAGACCAGAAAATGTCGGCGGCCACGATCTCGAGAGATCACCATCTCGGAGAGGCTAATATCGCGAAAGGCCGAGAAATAATCTTAGCTCCGGCCAAACGGAGAAGGGGGACACCAAACTCGCAAGTTCCCTGACGAAGTCGTACCTGGCCGAGCTTCATTAGGCGGAGACGGAACTTGTGAACACCAATACATTCCGACCCCATCCCCACCGTTGAACGCCGCCATCATAGACAGACACCACGCCAGACCTAGTGTCGTACAATCGACTCCAAACTCTAGACCATCGACGCTCCTCCAGGGAAGAACACCGATCTGGAGTGGGCTGAAAAACCTTTATTCTCATCGTCGCCCATGCCCCTACACCGGAGGCAAAGAACTCGAAAACCCTATGGGGACAAGTCATCCAATCCGAAGTTCCCCCATCCTCCAACTGTCGTAGCCATTGGCAGAGGGAAAGGGAACCAGCATTTAACCTGGCAATTGTACATTTGTGACATACATCAATTACCGTATCCTATCTAGTGAAATTTTCTTCAAATTACTCCACTTAGCGAAACTTGCTTTCAACCGTTACCTCGTTTAAGTATTTTTTGCGTTCTTGTAGGTACAAGTGCAGGTGCGCTCAATAGAACATAGCTCGAAGGCGTAGGCCAGACAGAAAATAACATTTTGTGGAAGCTTTTGGTAGTGACACTTCCCACGCGGGACCTCAATGCTGGCATGCGGCGACGGATCGAATACAGCGAGAGAATATATAGTGTTACCAACTTTTTAGATTCTACTATGTTCTCATGTTAAAATAATAAACTTTAAATGTTTCAAATAATTCTTAAAAAAATTAGAATATTCAAAAAGAATTTATCTATAACCACCAAAAAATTCAAGTGTCCAAATTCAAAAATCAAATTGAGAAACAAAAAAGGCAATTACATATGTGAATAGTGTTGACTTTGCTTTTATACTTTTGTGACATTATTCATATTAGATTTTTCTTTTTTTTCTAAAATATGCCTTTCTATTTTGGAACTAATTTTTTTGTAGGTTTAGACACATTCCTTGTGAATATTCACACTTTTAAAGAATTTTGGAACATCTAAAATTGATTTTCTTAGAATGGTATCATGTGAGACTGTATATGATTTCCTTCTTCCAAATACCAAAAGGAATTTTGCATAAATTGGATTATTACCGATCAAGATTCTTTTGGCAAGGAGATAATGAGAAGAAGAAGTACAGACCGGCTAAATGGAATGTTGTTTGTCGCCCTAAAGATCAGGGAGGGCTTGGTATTCATGACCTTGATGTCAAGAACTCAGCCCTCCTAGGTAAATGGCTTTTTAAGCTGCTTACTGAAGAGGGGATATGGCAAACACTCCTTAAGAGAAAATACATCGGCACAAAGGCGGTATCACAGGTATATTGGAAACCTGGTGATTCCCACTTTTGGGCTAGACTGATGGCGACAAAGAAACATTTCTTTCGCTTCGGGGTATTTAATATTAAGGATGGCTCGGAGATTAGATTCTGGGAGGACAAATTGTTAGACAACACCACCCTCCGGGATCGATATCCAGCCCTATACAATATAGTTCGTCATAAGGGAGACACCATTGCCACCGTCATGCAATGCTCTCCTCCTAATGTGACGTTCAGGCGAGATTTGTTCGGACCAAGACTAGCGTCTTGGAACTCCCTGCTGGCACGGTTGAGATCAGTTCAACTCACACAGGGCCCCGATGAATTTCGTTGGAATCTATGTGAGAATGGTAAATTCTCTGTGGATTCCATGTATAGGGCGTTAGTACATTCCGATGTGCCAGTTGATGATAATAAAAAAATATGGCAAATGAAGATACCACTTAAGATTAAAGTATTCACGTGGTATCTTCGTAGGGGTGTCATTCTAACAAAGGATAACCTTGTTAAACGAAATTGGCATGGAAGTACGAAGTGTATGTTTTGTCCACATGAAGAGACAATAAAACACTTATTCTTCGAGTGTAGTTTCACACGTTCTATATGGTCAGCCATCCAAATAGCGTCTAACTTATATCCACCCAAGTCTGTTGCCAATGTTTTTGGTAACTGGTTACATGGGATAGATAAAAGGCTTAGAACGGTTATTAGGGTGGGAACGATAGCTGTTATATGGTCGCTTTGGCTTAGTAGAAATGACAAGGTTTTCAATGATAAAAATGTTTCTCATATGCAGGTACTCTACCGTTGCACAAGTATTCTCCGTATGTGGTCCACCTTACAACGTGCGGGACATCGAGACCTCTTTACGGAGGCGTGTGCACGACTGGAGGAGGTGGCAAGGGACATTTTCTCACAACATGGGTGGCCGCTTGATCGCCGCATTGGACCTCCATAGGCCGTCGAGATTAGCCATGACATAGGCGTTTTACATTATCTTGTTGGTTGTAATGCGTCTATTGTTGCACAACTTTTTACTTTCTCTGTTGGATTGCGGCTGTGTGCATTTTTGATGCAGAGACCGGGTGTAATGCTTAAACTATTTGAGTAATAAAACCCTTTATCTAAAAAAATCATGTGAGCCTTAGTAGCAGTAGATACCACTTCATAATACATCATAGGGACCTTGACGCCACGTGCCATGGGGCCTATATATGTATGACTTATATGTATTGTTTGGTGTTAATTTTCTTACATATATACTCCCTCCATTCCAAATGAGTTGACACATATTTGTCTAGAAACAGATATATGCATATATCCGTTTCTAGATAAATGTGTATCAAGTACTCCCTCTGTTTTAATATGTAAGATTTTTTAGCCTTTTTCTGTACACATGTATCTAGACCTGTTTTAGTGCAAGACTATTTATGATAGATCTTTCGCTGATGGATTGGTATTGTAGATGTTCATATTTTTTTTCTATATAACCGGCAAGGGTCTCGTCAAGAAGTAACCACTAACGGGCCTTATCTTGCATGTAGGATCTATGATATCATGATCCAAATTGAGTGGACCGATTCCACGACTCTAGTCAGTATGATTCTTACAGTTACGATCCTATGATTTTCTATACTATGATTTTCTATACTTATGATTTTCCACTATTCTTTCAGTTATGATCATACGATTTGGGATCCTACCGTAGGGCTTGCGGTCTGTTACAAAATCGCCATTCTGACAACCATGATAGGAACAACCTAGTCGGTGAATGGTATGCTATTTGAACATCAACAGTTTTTTGTTTTAATTATCATCAAAATTGTAGGTATTGTAGTGTACATCTCACGGTCGTAGAAATCGATGGATGTGGCATAGCATTTTTTCTAGCGAGAAATAGAAGAGAGAATGTAGAGCAGGTCCAAGTGAGCGGGAGATAAAAGGGTCTGTTTGGTTGCTCACCGAGAACTAAACCAGGCCAGTGGATGCAAATTTGGTGTGTTTTGTTTCGTATCCTTCATGTGAGATGTGTCATAGGTGCTAGACTTTAGGTTGCCCTCACCTCCCTTGTACTACTTCCTATAACCCCTTATAATATACTCCCTCCGTCCAAAAATAAGTGTCTCAAGTTTGCTCAAAAGTGGAAGTATCTAGACATGGTTAACTTATTTTTGGACGGAGTGAGTACATAAATATACTTCAAATCAAAATAATTTGAACATGAAATATGTGAGCAACGACGAGTAGATTTCATTCCCATGATCGGTTTTAAATTTCCTAGATAGCTTTGGTCCTTGTAAGTTTTAGGTGTTTACTGGTGACTTTAAAAGGAAGGTTGTCAGAATGTGTGTGCCGGTGACATAAATAAGGACCAAAGTTTGCACCATTTTTCGATAAAGTTTGTTAAATTCGTCGCACCTGGTTGACCTTTTAAAATTTCCTTTCACGAGTAGATCTATCTCGTCGTTTCGTACAATGTTGTAACTTTTTCGTTTTGACAGACATACATGAATAGATCTTGTAGTTGTAGTGTATATATGTACGCTTTTACAGTTTGCTCGTTGAAACAGTCTAGGGTTGTGATCGTGTTTGATGGCGCTCCAACCTTCGCTGGCGTCGGTGCAGCTGCTGCCGCGGCTTTCGCCACCTCACGCCGTCGCGCCACTCTGTTGTTACGCTCGCCGGTCTCATGAGTGTCATACAGACAAACTTGTTACAATCGTAGAGGTGTACGGTAAATTCATCATATAGATTAGGACATAAGAGTAGCTCGTGTGCGCATGCAACAACCAGGGATGCAATGCAGGTAACCAAACATGAAAACACGAAATAAATAGGTTAAAAATAAAGAAGATATACATGCACCAAACGAGATTCCCCAACTTGGGTTAGTCCACGTTTTTTCTAGGGTCAAGCTGATTTGGGCCACAGATACGAAAGGCACACTTGTCATTGGAGTATAATCGATGCGAGTAACCAAACACGTCCAAGCACCTATCATACTCAAATGGCATAACTGACGCTTGTTCCGCTGTAATGTACTACTTGAGCTATGTCTTTGGTAAATAAAGTGTGTTTTATGTTGTGGTAAACAAAGGTGTCGCCTTCACGCGCTTGCCACGAGCGTGTCAAATATCTGAAATGTCGACTGCATGCGCGCAGGCAGGACCGCAGAAACACGGGAGATCGAACTGAAACTCGCTCCTATAGCTCCGCTAACTACTTGATGCCAACATTGCAGACGACTTGCCTGTTGTCGCTTCCATGGATCTCGGTCGAGAACGCATGAAAGCTGCCCAAGAACACCTCGCTGTCCGTCCATCTTCCCTTTCACCCAGATAGACGTAAGCTTCACCTCGCCAGTTCGCCGGCGAGTAAACTATCGTCGGTGAAAGATAATATACCTTACGCCATGGGAGCCCAAGTGGCAGCTCACGCGGCCGCGTAGTCGCGTTCCGGCGCCCGCCTCCGGCCGCCGGTGCGCCGGAGCGTGCCGTGCCCGTGCCCAGGGCGCACGGCCACGGGCGGGAACGTGACCGCTTAATCTACTCCGGGAAAACCTATCCCCAGACGCGATGCTGGCGTCGTGCGTTCGGTACACCGCTCTTTGCGCCTTACCTGTTCCTATATCTTACGTTTTCCTCAGTTAAGTAATCCAGAGACGGTGCTGCTTGATTTGAGTATGCCTTGTAGCTCCGCCGAGAGGAGCTAGAAAATTGTATACGGACCCAATCATCACGCCATGACGTGGATGCTTTTCTTTCTCTTTTGTCCCTGTCCTTCTTATGCCCTTTTTGTTTAGAGCCGAAGGAGTGGCAGTACTGCTTTAGGAACACAGTTTGTGCAGGTTTTCTTCTTCTGTTTGTGATGGCTCCTGGTGGAAGCTCTTCTGCTTGTCTCTTTCCGCAAACGAAATGGTTAACCAGACGAGGTCATGCATTCACTTTTTTTGTTGTTAAATGTGGGCACTTCAACTACTCGTACACCACAGGATATTATTCTGGGACTTTTGTTGTTTTTTAACACAGTACTGATTCGGTGATTCCAACACCATTTTGCATAGCCGAAGCTTACTCCTTGAGAGAGGGTATAAGTATGGGACAATTTCTCGGTACCAACAAGTTTATCATCCAATCTGATAATGCACAAGTTATTGAGACGATGAAAGATGGGGGCTTTTCGGCGACATCATCAGCAGCCATTTTTGATGATCGTGTTCTCCTCGCTTCTGGCTTTAGAGAAATTAAATTCGAACATTGTAATAGGGAGGCAAATGAGGTTGCTCATGTGCTAGCTAGGCATAGTTTTTCTAAACATATAGATTGTTTCTGGGACGATGATCCCCCTAGTTTTATTTTCCCTGAGCTCGTAAACGATGTAAATGTGTTTGAAAATCAATAAAGTGTGCCGAATGGCTTTCCCTCAAAAAAAAACACCATTGCATAGCTTGTTCAGTGAACCCATATCACACCTAAATTGCTTCCTAAGATGCCATCTCCTGCAAGTGGATTTGAATCTGGAGAATACCGGTCTAGCTCGGCGTATGCCATTCAGTTTCAAACTTCCTTTCTCGATTCGAACCGGACAAGATATATATGGACGACTAGCGGAGCCTAAATGCCCTACTCTTCTCATGTCTTGGGCTCCAAAACAGGATTTTGACCACCGAGATACTGGCTTCCAAGGAATGGCTTCATGGTTTAAAAAAAAGGAATGGGCTTACCCGGGGGCTTCAAAGAATCAAACAATACATTTCATATTAATGAAAGAATGTGAACATGGAAAGTTCTAACAAAGGTACCTAGACTAGATTTCTATTCTGAAGGGTTGAAATTGTATAGATTTTATTTTATAATTAAGTCATGTTCGGTTCAAGTCAGCTTGGGTCGTTCATTGAGACAGAGCCAAACCTAAATGGTTGGGCAAAATTTCCCGTCAAACTTGGCCAAACTTTGTACCCAAACTTGAAAATCTTAAAGTGATGGAAAATGGCCTGCCCATATTACCAAGTATACTTACTTTCATTTACTATAAGTTTCTCACTTTCTTGCGTACGGTTTGAATTTTAACTTCGAATTTGGCTAAAAAAGTTAAAAGCGACCAAAACCCTAAATATTAAGGGAAAATGGCATGAAAATTTACAAGAGTACTCAAGGTATCTCATTTTCTTTCATATATTTTTAAAAATTGTGTGAAGTTCAAATGTTTACTTCAAATTTGGGTGAAATTTGAATTAAAAAATCGAAATCCCTAAATGGCTCAGCAAAATGACCTTCAAATTTCCCCAAATATTCAGAGTTTTATTAACAATAATAATTCATTTTTTATGTGCAAATCCATATATTTCCGCATTTTTGGCTAAACACTATTTGGCTCGCACAGCTGGCTCAAGGCGATGTCAAACTGAGCCATCATGATCAGTCAATGATAGATGGGATCCTTGGTCAGTTTTTCAGTCAATTAACTAACCATCGTAGTTATAAGTGTTTTGTTACTCATTAGCCCTACGGTCCAGGTTATGTACTGTTAAAATCCCCTGAAGTTGTAATCCTTTTGGTTACTCCATCCCCTGAAAGTGTGTTTTGCTGCAATTGACTCTAACACAAAATCAAAATCACAAGCAAGTACTTTGAACACGATTTTAATGGGATCAATTTTATGCCATATAAAATAAGTGCTAATAGAGTAATAGTTGCTAAAACCGTTGTCTTAATCAATCAAAATAAACCACAACTCCAAGCAGGATTTAGCTGAAACGCCAAGCGCAAACCGGCGATGACTCCACACTATTGAATATGTCCTTACAGAATCTTGGCGGCCACTTCTGCGCACAAAATTGTCTAAGAACCTGAAGATATAGTAGGCCGACACAAACTGATCAGAACCACTAGATGGACACTGACTCAGCGTTACAAATTTAATAGTATCATCAGCATTATATGTACCCTTGATGGTAGCGTCCTACCGAACTTGATAAGAAGCTAATATATCTCCTAATTTTCTAGCTTTTGGAGGAAAACATTGTCCATTTTTGCAACAGGTCTCATATTGCAGACGCCTATACAGGATTGATTTACATCCCGCATCAAACCAAGGACTACCCATGAAGTTACTACAAACTGGTTATGTTTGAAACAGCTTATTATCCTCTTCTGAAATGTTACAGATCAGTTTCTCAGAGAGATTATTATGCAGTAATGGGTCTCAGCTTATCCTGAATCTTGCTAAATTCATAGGAACACCTGCTCCGGATGCCTGCAAGTGCAAGCAATGCTGTGCAATATCAAACAGGTCTTATCTCTTGGCCCATCGCACGGCTGACAAAAAACAATGCACAAGATTCCCTGGGTGGCTGTCATGTATTTTGTTCTATTTGAAGTACAAACTAACTTCTGACCAAACTAGTGGTGATGATAATCAATTTGCAGTATGTTTAGTCGGGGATTTTGTCACATCTTGGTTGCTTGTCAAGATAATGCCTTCCATTTGATTCCTGATGTTGTCAAGTACTATTAGAAATGGTCAGACTAATGATCATATACATACAAAACATTTGTAGCAACTCGAGCCCTGCATCACTTTTCTCGGCCTGAGCCGCGTACAATCTTTCTTCATATGATGGATGATTGGTCAAAATGGTCAAAGTAAAGACGGCTCAGACCTGGTGATATATTGTTCTTACCAACCAAACCACAGGTCGTTAAAAGGGGTAACTGACGTTGATCTCTGTGACCGTTATATCATTGGACAGCTGCAGTTCGTTTTTCTGGTAACTCTAGCTGAGGCCCATAGGCATCCTGGACTCCTGAATCCTGCCTTGTGTGTTTCTCATGTCACTCTGAACTTATTTGCCTATTTTTCCGAGAAAACTCAAAGGACCTCTGCGGTTTCATTTAATTGAAAAGATGGACTTTCGAGTTACAATCCACCTAGGAGGCAGGGTATAGAGCAAAAGAAAAACATCAGTGAACGTCCCATGTTAGTGGCACCAGCTCTAGCCTCTAGCCCATAGAGCAGCCTCGTCTTTGATCCTGGCGACCAAGGCGCTAATCGATGGGCGGTCTCCGAGGAAGATGGCAGCTATCGTAGTGTTTCTAGATTATCCATGGGATGAGGAGGGTCGTTGACGCTAAGCCTTTGTGCATCGACTTCGGGGTGTTCTGTCTAGCAAGAATGCCACCAATCGACAAGTGAAGCCTCCTTATTGGGGGACAGGTCAATCTCAGCCAAACAAGGACCTTTGGATATAACAAGTTAATGTTGTAATTTGTAAACACAAGAAGGCATAGTATGTGCCGCTCTTATATTCTGCTCTGCATGACTGCGTCCACAACCGCGAATAGCCCATCCTAATGGACGTTTGGTTTGCATGATCCAACTTTTTTCGTTTATCTTATAATCCTATCAGTCTAAACACTGTTCAGACACATCACCCAGAGTTTAGGTTCTAGTTTTGAAAACTGCCAAGAAGTTCCGTAGTAGCTCAAACATTGTGGCTGTTTCGAATGGAAGGACAGGCCTGACTCAGTGTTGAAGTACTCCCCACTTGTGCCAAGAGGTTTTGGGTTTGACTCAGCCTCTTTTTTGCAGGGGTTCAACTCAGCCTCTATGCATTGCACTTTGCAAGGATAAGATTTGACTCGTATAATCCTTCCTCAGACCCCACCTGGTGCGGGAGCTTCTAGCATTGGATCTGTCCAAACATTGTTGGTCCAAGGTCCACTGTGAGCCGAACAAGAAACTAGCCCAATGGTAATTCGACTGATGCCTACAGACTACAGTGATACTTCATAAAAATTTGACTATTCACGGATACCTTAGAAGTTGAATGGGAAATTTTGCTTCTTTGCTTAGCTTCCTTTCTTCTTCTTACTGCTTTGTCATACAGAAACAAGTAGTGACTGTCACCATCTAGAGCACATTGCTATAGTTTCCCCTTGTCTACACATTTCTATTTGCAAAACCTTGCTACACAGTAGAGTTAAGGACGCGGCGATAGAAAGCCAGCTATGTACATCATCCATGGTTTGTTTCTTGACACTGTTTAGAGTTGGTTAGATCAGGTAACAATCGGCTTCACCGTTTGCTAGCACGTCGGCTCACACCAAACTGATAGTCATCGTCAGGGTCATCCATTTCAGCATCAATATCATCGAGAAGCGATTGGTTCATCTTCTTCCTGGACACCCTCCTGTGCTTTTTGAGTTGAAGGCGAGGCTCGGCTTGCTTCACACCCATGGTACCTGTTTTGTATCTGCAGAAATACGGGTATGTTTGCGCTGTTATTACACATGCAGCATCCATCAAGAGCAGGAACTTTGTTGCGCAGAAAACGGCTGTCAACATGATATTGTTTAGTACATTAACATATATGTCTAAAGTAAGCATAAGTTCATGAAAAAGACCACGCATACCCTTATGAATCGGCATCATACAGTTACTTAACCTTTTCCAGAGCATTGGAGTAGGGTAGAGAGAAAACATTCCATTAACTAGTCTTGATTCCCTCAATGGATAGATATTTTTAAAAGAAGTGTTCCGAGACCAAGGACAGTTGTAATGAAACGGATGGAACAGTATGTATGGAACCTAAGCAAATTAAAAAACCACATGATTGCGCATCAGAAAAATTCAGCATATAGAGAGGATGATCATTACAGTACTCTCTAAATAAAAGCAATTGCTGCCACCAGAATCATGGAGAGACCGTCACATGTTAATCATGCCTCTATTGAATAGGTGTGAGCCGACGTGCCTATGGTAGATTTCATCCACCATAATGCATTAAAACCTTGCCAAACTGAAATAGCTAAACCATCCTCCAAACATTCATCTTTATTTGGTAGATATGCTACAGGATATTTGTTGAAAGTCTTTTTAAATGTTGTAGCCAGACTAGTACAAGAGAAGAAAAGGCGTGTCATCTGGTGACTAGTGTGCATAATAATTCTCATAAAAGGAAACGTGAATTACCTGACATCACCTTCCCTTTTAGTTCCAAATGTTCGTAACTGGAAGGATTCTCTGATTTTGATCTCATCAAGCAACTGCAGATAGTATGGGTATCTTTCCCAGTCACCTTTGACAACACATCCACGTTCACCAGTGTGAGCACAGTCATTAAATAAGCACTGTGAGGGCTCATTTTCTTCAAGCATCCTTCTTATCTGGATATAAAAATCAATACACAATTATGTATATGTCATAACAAACTATAGTGTAGGCTTCACAGAGTACATTGTTCATGCACAGATGCTGGAATTAAATAAAGTACTTATAACAACAGAGCATCGAGTGAACAAACCTCCGGAAAAGTTTCCGCAAGACCCTGTTTGGTCAGTTTCATCAGGCTAGGCTGATTAAATCCAGGAGTATCAGCAAGAAAACCTCCATCAACTATCGGAAGCAATGAAACATGACGCGTGGTGTGCTTTCCTTTGCCGCTTTTCTTGGACACAGTTCCAACACGTTGCTCACCGAACCATTTACTATTCTGGAAACAATGTGCACAAGCGAGGGACTTCAGTGTCCGAATTCAGATAGATTTCAACACATGTTAAAGTTTACTGGAACGAGGTTCAGAAACTTCGCAACAATGGAAAAGCGAATAAAACATGTCAAATACAGGTAATCCTATACAATATCTGAGGTGCGAAGAAAATGACTACTTCGGCCACATAAAGAAACAGGCAACAGTGCACTATCTTCTGCATGTTTCGCCTCCAATTCCGCAAGCTAGACCAACTTAGTACCATATTAATTGGCATGTTAGAATTAGTCATGAGTACCATATCGGACACATATACACACTATTTCAGCAAATCCAATACACAATATCTCAATGCAAAATATTGCTAATAAATCGGTCCTGTTTTTTTTTCATGAAAGAAGATTTAATTACTCCCAGTAAATTTACCATGTAACCTTAGTATCCAACTGTACATTTTATAAGTTTGATAGAAAAAATAACAAAACAAGAAGCTATGAAATTTTCAGAATGGATTATCTACGCACATTGAAGGTGCAGAAAATTGTGAAAAGGTGAAGTGGGGAAATATATGATAAATGCACTCGACGCCAGCTATACGTCATTAGTTTGATAAACCATATGTTTAACCAATGCTTCCATCTTTCACAAGAACCCATACTTCCATTGAACCACATGTATACATATGTGATTAAGTGAAAGTATTGGTTAATCCTATGGCTACATAAAACTGATGATGGGGGGTTTAAGTACAATCTGAATGATAGAACAGTCACCTGCTCAACAAGTTGATGTATTGGATCTTCTTCTGAAATATTTTGGTTGCGTCTCAAGGCATTAATCAGACTGGACTTCCCAACACCACTTGGACCTACAACTACAGTTGTCTGCCCTTCCAAGATCTCTTCAAGAGCAGCTAATCCAGATCTCTGGTTAACACTCAGAAAGAGTGGATCATAACCCCAGCTCTTCAACCTGTCCCTCCAGTACGATATGGTCTGCAGATAACCCGTTTATAAGTACCAGATGAGCCATACAAATATAATCTGGGGTAAAACCAAGACAACATAAAACAAGTTCATTAAATTTTAATTATAATGACCTTGAGCATTTGCACATTCTAATTGCTCAAACTGGCACTTCAGTGAGGGAAACCCAAAGTGTGAATGCATGATCTTATCTTGTTCGAAAACAATAATGCATAGCACCAGATCTTGAATCTCTGACACTTTATATTCAAATAAACGAGGAATGAACTTGAAGGCATGCCTTTTACCCATGACAACACAGAGATTAATGGCCATAATTGGCATTTGACATCACCGAAAGGGGCGTGATTCTAAGGATGTTTCGCAACATAATCAAGTAGATGTATGTTGTATGGACCAGGAAGCTATGTCTCACTCATGTATTAAACTATTAATACTACCCGGCTAATGCTTAGGTGGCCCCTTTAGCTGAATATTGAGAGGCAAATCCCCTTCTTACAACTCAAATAGAATGCTTTTGTTCCATTTAATAATAAAAATGTGAACAAGGAAAAAACCCGTAGTTAAGATTTTTTTTTGTTCATTCTAAAATCCTTGCTCTACTTCAAAGAGTGATGTAGACACTGTTGAATACAATATGTTAGTGCTGGGAGCAGATGAACGCTTTTCGAAGCAAGAGCACCTGAGAGAGTGCAGCTGTTTGGCAGCGAAGTGTTTCTAAAACCAAAGTATTTGAAAACTGTAGTATTTCCATGCCTACGCAACAAATACTTCAGTTTTAGAAAAATAGGTCCAAACCTCTTTTTTCTATACTTCAAAATTAGTGCAGTTCTGTAAATACCAAAGTATATAAAACTACAGTTTTTGCTAGCGCCAAACACCTCAAAGCATCTAAAACCATGGTATTTTCAGAAACCACAGTATTCTTAGAATACTTAAAATAAATTTGCTCCCAAACGCACCCTTAAAATTTTTTTCTTCCTTTTTTCAATTTTCAGAAAGGAGTAGTTTTACATGGCTGAAACACCCAGGGATTGAAACCAGGTCACCAGTGCGCATTCCAGGACCCCCACCACTGTGGCCTCGCGGTTGCAGTGTCTTAATGCTTTGTTATATTCCCACTCTATTGAGCACGCCACAGTAAACTGCTGAATGAGCCCCTAGATGTTCCTATCCACTCCTCACAACTCCAGTGCAATGCACTGCACTACAGTAGCTAATTTACACCACACTAGATAAGAGTAATTGTTTAACAATCAATTTAAGAGCTGGTTGGTATATATTTAGCATGTAGTACTTACCCCCAATTAATTTAAGTGATTAATCTAAGTTACAAAAGTACAATCTAACATGCTGGAGCTAAAGGCCTTCCATGGCGATCCATCCCAAGCTAAATAAAATGTAGCTTCCAGTGAGGAAGTAGGAACATATGTTTCATCTACCATCCAGTTACTGACAGTTGAAGCTGCCAAATTGAGTTATGTTGACTCCCTAAGCAGTTCGAAAATCCCCAATTTCGCAAATGAGTGCAGAATGTTTTCTTAGTTTCCTATTAACAAGTGCATGATCTCGCTATACATTTAGGACACGCTCGTATGCCTGTATGTATCAAATTGTACGCACTCCTTAAACTCACAGTAAAGTGTAAGCATGTGCCATACCACGTGGCCGGTTGTCTCACTAAAATAGTAAAGTTTAAGTTTGCATGGAATGAGCCGTCGATTGAATCAATGATTTGTTACTATGTGAAGCTTAACTATGCACCAAACTCCACCACAATGATCACAATTCTTACTAGATAATCTGAACTCCAATATAGTAGTTCAAAGTGACAGCATTATGACAGAGATGGAAGAGAAATTTGATGCGTCTTCTCATCCCCCATCCATCACTGTGGCTCCAACCGAGTAGAATATACCTGTTGGTCGACGAGCTCGACCTTGTTGAAGACAATCACGAAGGGTATCCCCGCGGACTCGGCATCGACGAGGAACCTGGTGATCGTGGCGGGCTCCGGCTGCGGCTGGTCGAGCGAGAAGAGCAGTACGAGGCGGTCGACGTTGGCGACGGGCGGGTCGGCCACCTCGCTGCGTCGCTCGAAGACGTCCTCGATCATGCCGCGGCGGTCGGTCCAGTCGACGGCCCCGACGAGCACCCTGTCCCCGACGAGCACGCGGCGGCGGATCTTCTTGAGCAGCGCGCGGACGACGCAGAGCAGGTCGGTTCCCTGGTGCTGCTCGAGCCCCGGCGCGGTGGAGGCGACGATGACGCGCATGAAGTTGGCCTGGGAGGCCGCCACGAGGCCCGTGGCCTGGGTCGGGAGGAGCGCGTCGGGGGGCGGCGGGGGTATGGAGGAGCCGGCTGCCGCGACGGGGAGGAGGAGGCGCGGGTGGCGGGAGGCGGCACGGCGGAGGAGGAGGAGGCTGTGGGGGAGCGGGAGCGGGAGGCGGAGGTGGAGGCGGGGCAGCGTGGCGGTGGAGGGGGGTGGGACTGGGAGGAGCGGCATCTCGGTGGAGCGGGAAGTGGATAGCGGGGAAGAGATGAGCGTGCAAAATGGAAATTAGACATTCCCCACCAAACTAGATTTCCTCTTCACAGATATACTGAAAAGTTTGCTGAAAATAGAGCATCTCTACAACATACAATTCCACAAGAATTCCTGGCTTGTGGTGACTCTACCTCATCATGCATTTTGGGCCTTGGATGGACCAACATGCATGTGATTACTTCATGCCTTTGGATTTTTGATGGGCCCACATACATGTAATTACTTTATGTCATCTTTTAATATATGTTAGTACAACACAGGCGAACCAAGTTTTGAAAAATCACAGAATCAACTCTATCTAATCCCATCCATATACACAGCCGTATTTTGATTTGAGAAAAGATATAAACGAAATATATGCATGTCGACGAGTAGTTTTCATTCCCGTGCTCAGTTTCGAATTTCGTCAATTGTAACTTATTAATTTTGGACCGAAGTTCGTATCTTTTTAGACAAATTTTATCAAATTTGTCGCACTCGTTTAACAGTTTGAAATTTCCTTCGACAACTAGATCCATCTCGCCTTTCTCCATAACTTTCCTATTTCAACAGACATATTCATATAAATATTATACTATATGTACGTGTATGACCATTCCCGCAAGAAACTTTATTTGTGCCCGAGAAGCTCCGGCAGCTGCACTGTCGTCGCACCGCGCCATTATACCGTTCACCGCTCCTCACTTGACTGTCAGCTAAACAAATTTGTTTATATGTGGTGGTGTGACCTAAATTCAACTCTTAACCAAGTGGTGAGTACGCGAAACGTAGTACAAACCACACAATCCACCTTTACGTTTCTCCAGATATAGAAAAAATTAATACAACAATGGAGTTTCACAAAAAAATCTCCTACACATGGATTGACGAGATTGGTTATAATGAAACATGGTAACTGAAAGTGCATAATAGATTAGCTTTCTACTGTGGAGATTAGTTTTTTCCTAGAAATACATGACATTTCAGTTAAATAGTTAATCCTTCAAATAATAATAATAGTAGGGGTAGTTTTCTCATTAGTATCAGGAAAATAAATGATATGACTTATGAGTTTGAAATATATTTTTTGTCATAAACTTTGTGCCGAATATCCTCATAGCACTCACAAAATTGTTATAATGAAGAGATATAACATATTTTGTTTATCTGTCAAACTAAACATGAAAAAAAGAAGATAAAACGCCTTATTCAAAACCACAAAAAGAGAACAAAACTAAAGACACAAATACATTAAATGAAAACAATTAAATCCGGCGTGGCAAAGCGCGGCCTTACCTTCTAGTAACTTTAAAATGTATATGCAAATTTGATTTAGATCACATACTTGACCTCCTCGTAACAAAAAAAATAAAAATAAGTTTCAAATTTACCACGAAATTTTCAATTACTGAAAAGTTCTTCATTGTCCGTGACAAAATTATTTCGAAGGAGAGCGGTCGATGTAGTTAGTAGAAACGGACGTGGGCCTCGTACATTGTGTTTCCAAATAGTTGATCATTCCCATCGCCTATTGTTAATTTTGTTAGTTCAGTATGGCATTTTATGAATTGATGAAATTTCCAGTACTGATTCATTTTTTAAAAAAAAGTAATCTGATTAATCGAATATTAATTTAAGTTATAATAAATTTTTTGCGTTTATATCCTGATGTAAGCGTCAAATTTTTGCTACTCCCTCCGTTCACTTTTATAAGGCACAGTAGCTAGTTATTCCGCTGTGGCGACATATATATACTAAAATGAGTGAACCTATTTTTTTCAAGATGACATTAAGAAGAAGAAAAACAGGTGTTACAAAGTTTTGCTACAACGCAACACCACGCTGTAACACCTGAAAACTGCAGTACAACGCTCTGCAGCCTGCCTCTAATAACTACTCCTCCCTATAATCTGCCCATGCCCTAGCCTTCGCCCAGAGAGCAACTTCCTCTCTAATCCGCTGCAAGATCAACTCCATCGAGGCTTTCTTTCTCTCAAAACACCTGTCATTCCTTTCTAACCAAAGCCGCCAGCAAACCACCACTGCCAGCGAGGACAACTCGTTCTTCTTCTTCCTTGGGCGACAATTCTGGAGCGAACACCACCAACTCCTCAGGACAGATGCAGGTGCTGGGACATCATCATCATCGAGTATATAAAAGCTGGGCATTTTCGCGGCCTGAGAGCTCCCCAAGTACTGTAGCAGCTACAGTATTACTGTAGAAATGAACAGTGTTGAACAGTCGCGGTGGGGCCCACATGTCATCCTCACACCGCGCTGCCGTTTTTTTGCAAAAAAACACAAGGGGATCCAAAAATTACACACCCTTCACAGAAAAAAACGTCGCGAAGGAACTGTTTGAAATTACGTGAAACTCCGGGTTCTTTTTTGTAAAACTGCCGCAAAACCTCTCCCCCTCTCTCTCTCCCCATGCGACGGCCGCACTCGCCGGCGCCGCCGACGCCTGCCGCCGCCACTCCGCACCACCCCGCCCAAATCCACGCCCACGGCGGCCTCCGCCGCCGCGCCCTCTCCCTCCTCGCCCACTATTGCTTGCCGGGAGGCCGCCGCCTTGCTGGAATCGTCGCCGCCGTGACCGCGGCCCGCCGCCGCGTCCGCACGTCGCCGGCGCTGTTCCGGCGACCAAATCGTGGCGGCGCCGCCGTATACGGGCGTCCCGCGACGAGGCGTGTCCGTCGCGCCCAGCGGCGCGTGCTGGGACGCCGTGGCGCGCCGCCGCGGCAGCTCCGCCCGACCGTGACGTCACGGCGACGTCCTGGCGGGCCTGGGCTGGTCACATGGGCCGTTACGTGGGCCGGCCTGGCTGTGTCCTTCCCCTTTTTTTTTCCTGCTTTTCTTTTTTTGTTAGGACTTTATGCAATAACATTCTTTCTCTCTAAAAAATATTCGATTATTTTCTAAATTTCAAAATATATTCCGAGAATATATCTACACTGCTTCAAAGCGTAAACATTCCAAAATTTAAATTCACAAAATTGAATGTTCCAAATAATTTTTACAAATGAAAAACAAAATGTATTTCCCCATGACATTCTTTCTATCTAAAAAATACTTGATTATTTCCTAAATTTCAAAATATATTTCAAAAATACACAAAAGTTAAAGATCTTTTAATTTATTAATTACAATTACAACAATTCCACTCATACACACAAAGGTAAATTTTTCCACAAATGCTTGATTACATGAATAATTGCACAGAACACGAATTCATATCCCCAAATTCTGGTTCACAGATAAATTAAATTTCATAAACTCTCATATAATGTATTTCCTCAAATTATTAAGCCAAAATAGACATCTAATCTAACACAAGTTCACTAACAACACACTCGACAACACACAAGTTACAAATTGCATAAAATAAAAAATATTCAAAAAAAAACAATATGTTTAAATCTATCCACTTGAAAAAATATGGATGACATATCCGACCGAAAGCCAATATATCAGGAAAAAAAAAATCAAATGCATTTCCTCCAAATATACAAAGGTATTTTTTCCCACAAATGCTTGAATACATGAATAATTTCAGGGAATACAAATTCATATCCCCAAAATATGGCTTGGACTTACATTAAATTTCACAAATTCTCATATAATGTACTTCCTCAAAATATTGAGCTAAATTATACATCTAACACAAGTTACAATTTGCATGAAATAAAAAGTACTCAAAAACAATTTTTTTGAATCTATCCACCCAAAAAAAAAAGAATAACATATTCGACCAAACAAAAGAAATAAATACTTGCTATTTATGACAAAAAAAACATGTTTTCGAATTTCAAAAAGGGCTAACATATCAAAAAAGAAAAAAAACTACTGCACTTCCTCAAAAGAAATAAATACTTGCTACTTATGACAAAAAACAAACATGTTTTCAAATTCCGAAAAGGGCTAACATATCAAAAAAGATAAAAACAAAACAGCTGCACTTCCTCTACAAATACGAAGGCAAATTTTTCCACAAACGCTTGGTTACATGAATAATTGTAGAAAACACAAATTCATATTCCCCCAAATATGGTTTGGATTTATATTAAATTTCACAGATTATCATATAGCGTATTTCCTCAAATTATTGAGCTAAATTACACATCTACCACAAGTTCAATAATTTCCCAAAATTTCCACAATTTGAATTTTACCACACGATATTTCCCGAAATCTGAACAATTTTTTTAACGTACGTTCTCTTTGCACTTCAATGATTTACAAATGCCCACACTTTTTAAATAAGGACATTTCCATATTTGAATTCCACCACACGAAATTAAAACAAAAAAAAACTTTCTAATTGCAGACAACGAATAATGTTACAAATTAAAAAAAAAGAAACGAATCTTCCTACCGGGAAAATGTGAAAAAATAACTCAAACAAATCATAAAACTAAGTGCTAACTAATTAAGACAAACTACAAACATATTTTAACATTTCAACTCAACAAATTTTTTGAAAAAAACAAACAAATGCACTCACTCCAACTATATGGACAGTATTACGGATTTGAAATTCTTTTTAAAAAGAAAAAAAAACAATTATGGGATTCAACTGAATATATGTGCGTTTCCATTCATTAAGAACTTACATTACAAATTAATAAAAACAAATACATCTTCAAACATTCCAAATTACATAAAAATTTGAAATACACTACACTATATGAACAAAACATTCCAATTTGGCCACAGTTTGGAAAAAAAAACACTTGTTCCAGTTATATGGACACATATATGGAGTTGAATTTCACAAAACAAACTCTCTAATTATGAAATTCAGTTCGACAAATCATCTTTCGCAGTCATTATGGACTTAAATTACAAATTGACAAACAGACATAAACATTTTTAAACCTTCCAACTTGCTTAAAGATTGAACATACTCTAAGATATATCAGTTTTTTTTTTCTTTTCAGAAACAATTTATGGAACTGTTAAACTTCCGACATGTGGGCCTACCCTATTTAAGCAGATTAGAAACAAAAATTCTAGAGGTAAAATTCTTCTTCGAAAAAACAAAACGTTTAAATATAAGCAACTTTTGAACACGTACATTTCCAAAATGAAAGTTTCTTTCCCAAGTATTCACAAATATGACAAATATAGGAATACTAACACAACAAACTACCTTCCTCTAATTACGTGGAGTTACATATATTAAATGCTCACATAATGCACTTCCTCTAGCTGTGATCTCAAATTAAACATTTCAATTTGGTAAATATTTGAAAGTAATATGCACTCCCTCTAATTATATGAAATTCAATTGAATAAATGTGCGTTTCCCACACATGGACTTCAACTAACTACTGATAAAAAATAGAAACATTTTCCCGCCATTTCGATTTTAGATGTACCAACATGCTTACAAAAAAATAAATGTGAACTATTTAAGTCAACATACCAGCGTTTTCAGACATTTCCAATTGCTTAAGATTCCGATTTTCCACAAAATATAACGCAACTGCTCAAAAAAACAACTAACTACTGATAAAAAAATAGAAACATTTTCCAGCCATTTCGATTTTAGATGTACCAACATACTCACAAAAAAAAAGTGAAGTATTTAAGTCAACATACCAACATTTTCAGACATTTCCAATTGCTTAATATTCTGATGTTCCACAAAATATAACGCAAATGCTCAAGGAAAAAAATATATACTCATGGCAAATTACAAAAATATTACAACATTTCATTTTGGCCAATACTTCGACACCGTACGAACGAACTTTCCGCAAATGTAGAATTAAATTCAAATGGATTTTCCTGATTTCACTTAAATATTAACGTCGAAATGCAAACATGTTTAACCATTTCGATCCACTGAATATTTGAATATTATATACAATATATCCGAAATGCACACAAAAAATGCTACCTATTCATGACAAAAAAAAACATGTTCCAACATACCAATTTAGCTACCATTTTTGGTCAACAAAAAATATATATACTGCACACAAAAAAAACATCAAGGGCGTGCCGTGACTAGTAAGCAGTAAAACCTCGCTCTGAAAGAATCTGGAACCAGATCGACCTCGACGTGGGGCATTGCACTAGCAGATGATCTATTGTCTCGGGCCTCTGATCGCACAGCGGACAGAGTCCTCGGAGATGTTTCCTTCGCAATCTCTCCCCTGTCCAGAACCTATTACCAAGCCCCAACCACATGAACAACTTTTCCTTCAATGGTGCCCAGCAACTCCATAAGTTCTCGGCATAATCAGTTTCAATGCCTCCTCTGAAGAAAGCTAAGTAAGCTGATCTTGCCGTGTATTCACCATTTGCCGTGAGCCTCCACCTATACACATCTGGCTCGGCCGACAACGGCAATATGCCCCGGACTGCCTGCCACAACTCGACGTACTGCACCACTGCCGGCACCGACAGACTTCCTGTGATCTTACTCACCCACTGGCTATCCTCTAACGCTTGAGCCACTGTCATACGGAGCGCACTCGCCGGCTTGATGAACTCCTCCAGGGCTGGAGCAATGTCTAAAGCACTCCTGCCATCTATCCATTTGTCGTACCAGAACAGCGTCAGTTCGCCATTTCCAATGGTGCAGTGGGTGGTTGCATGAAACATAGCCTCGGCCGTTGGTGCAATAGCAAATTGTAAACCATTCCAAGAGCGAAGTGGCCCAGATTTCTCAAGCCATTTCCATCTAATCCCCAGAGCATCGTTCAACAATTTCAGGTTGTGAATCCCAAGTCCACCGAGAGCTTTTGGCTTACAGACTTGCTCCCAAGCTACCTTGCAATGTCCTCCCTTCACATTGTCAGTTCCACGCCAAAAGAAGCCGCGACAGATTTTGTTAATCTGCTTGATGAGCCACGGTGGCAGTTCCAAAGATAGCATATGATAGACCGAAATGGTCATCAGCACAGAAGTGATCAGCACAAGCCTGCCTCCTTCAGTAAGCAGCGCTACCCTCCACGTTGCCAGCCTCCTGGCCAGCTCGTCCAGCAGCGGCTGCCAATCCTGCCTTCGCAATGGTCTAGGGGACAGGGGTAAGCCAAGGTATTTACACGGAAACTCTGCAACTTGACAAGGGAACGCTGGCTGCACCGCTTCCACGTGAGCCGAACTGCATCGAATCGGCATGATCATGCTCTTGCTCAAGTTGGTAACCAGGCCAGATGCCGCTCCGAACACCTCCAGCAGCTGCTTCGCCGCCTCTAATTCCTCCTCTCGTGGTCTGATGAATAGCGCCACATCGTCTGCATAGATCGACAGCCGGTGCCTCACTCCCCATCGATTAATTGGCTCAAAGATACCCGCCAGCTCCGCCTTAGAGAAGGCTGCAGTCAGTACTTCCATGACCAAAATAAAGAGTTGCGGCGAAATTGAATCCCCTTGCCGCAGTCCTCGTGCGTGGAAGATCTGCTCACCCGGAAAACCATTCACTAACACCTTGGTACTTGCAGTAGATAGACACACCGCAACCCAATAGCAAAATCTCGGACCAAAGCCTCGACGGCGAAGAACCACAAGAAGGAACGGCCAGGAGATCGAATCGAAAGCGCGGGCAATGTCCAATTTCAGAAATAAAGCGGGAACCTATCGCTGATGGAAAGTTTTCAGTGATTGACTTACAAGCATGTAGTTATCTTGGATCGTCCTTCCTTTGATGAATGCACTCTGGTTGGGCGCGATCATGTCGCTCAATTTCGGCGCGATGCGTAGCGACAGAGCTTTGGAGAAAATCTTGGCAACCCATACTATGCAACAGGCTGATCGGCCTGAACTCTGCTATATCCACTGCTGCCGGCTTCTTAGGCAATAGGGTGATGTACGCTCGATTTAAAGCTTGAAAACTGCGGCTGTCTTGTGATGTGAGATGCTGTATCGCCGCCATGACATCGGCTTTCACAATAGACCAGCAAGATTGGAAGAAACGTATGGATAAACCGTCAGGACCCAGTGCCTTGTCAGGCGGCAACGACTTGATTGTGCCCCAAATTTCCGCTTCTGAAAAATCTCCTTCCAACGAGGAGAGATCAACCTCCGGGAAATCCAGCGCGTCCAGATTCAGAGTGCTCTGGCGCGCCTGTGGAGTTCCAATCAGATTCTGAAAAAACTCAGTGCTGAGCTCGTTCATGCCCTCCTGTGTAACTTCCTCTCTGTCTCCGTTTCGAAGCTTAAAGAGGTGATTCCTTCTGCGCCTGTTGCTCGCGTGCACATGGAAATACGACGTATTTGCATCCCCCTCCCACAGCCAAGGAATGCGAGAGCGCTGCCGAGCGATAGTGCGCTGCAAAGAGGCGTAGCCCAGTAATTTCTTTTTCAGTTCTTTTCTCAGTCAACTCTCCGCCGAAGTCAGGGCATGACTATCTTGCGCTGCTTCCAATCTCTACTATATTAAAGCGCAGACGGTGGTGATGGTGATTGCGGTACGTCGTAGCACTCCTCCCGTCCCCGCACGTAGCTGCATCCTCCTCCCGGTTCCCACACGAAATAGCAGAAGGGGAAATAACAGCTGTGAACCGCGTAGACTTCCAACAGAAAAGACACGATCTCTCCTTTTTTTTTTGATGAAAAGACACGATCTCATTCTCATCTCCACAACCAACCCCATGCCGAATACGTGCGGCATCATCGCTCTCCTCTCCCGATCGGGGGGCTCTTCTCTCCTCGCCGGCGCCCGATCCCAGTGCCCCAATTGCCACTTTGTTGCCATGGTGGACCGACGTCAGCCATGAACTTCATCAACACCACATACATGTGGCCGTGAGGACTCAAACGACAGCGTCGTTGAGGCGCTCGAGAAGTCCAGGGCAGCAGTAGGAACCCGGCGTCGCGGTGGTCGATTCGTAGATTATCACATGGCTCCACGACGACGGGACGCGGCGACAGGCGGACGAGAGGCAATGGGCGAACTGACTAGCGAGTATTGGTTGGCCATTCGTGCGGAACTGAATGCGGCCACAGGTTCAGATTTCGTAGCCTGCTCCCAGCGATCATGATCGGATAGGTTGTGATCAACAATACCAGGTTTAATTTTTGTCTCTTCTTCCATCTTAGAAACTCCTCATGTTTGCATGTTTTTTCCGTGTCCGTAGCTCTTTGCCTTGTGGTTCACTCTGCCTGGGGTGTTCCACTGAGCTGTGATCTCTACCTTATGGACATTGGCCCCTGGTCATAAAAAGGTTTTTGTGCATCCCTGGTTATAAAAGCGTCTTCGATCGAGAAAGATCGGTCTCATATCTCAAGCGTAATCACTGATATTCAACGAGTTGTTGACCATCTGCCAGAGTACAGATTCAGAACAATATCTTGGGAAGACAGAGGATGAATCGCACGAGCTTGCTACAGCTAGTCATGTGGAGTGTAGTGGAGGTGTGTTGCAACTTACAAGGTTCAGGCCCTCCCTGCTTGTTGGACATGTCCTTGAAGGATTGGAATCAAAGCCTCTTTATTAATTATTGCACTTCAGTAATTTTTTTTTTGCTCGTTCTTAATTTTTTTTGCTTGAATTTCGGGTCAAGATTGCCTACCACGTTTATGCAATTGTGAGGTTCTGATGACGAGATCTACTTTCTGCGTGACATTGTGTCTTATGTTTTCAAGATTTCTGTCCAGAAGGAAGTGAGGAATTAACTTCTTTAACTTAATCACCCTACACGTCAGGTGCATTAATATTTTAGTCAAGGTAAGCACAGCAAACATGAAAATACTACTATGTAGGAATTAAGTTTTCAGGATTACATCCTTAAGAGTGCTGGCCAAATATGCATACACTCCCTGCTCCTGTTTTTCCTGCCGCCATCGCTCAAACTATATCCAGAAATAATCATAAGTACGTGTTGCACCAATAAAGGATGATGATTTTATTCATAGCGGAATATCTACAAAAACATTGTGTACAAATTTGTACTCATTTCGTAGTTGTGTTTATGTAGCGCGAAAATTTATATTTGTAAATTGCGCTGTTGTTGGCTGAGAAGATAAATAGAAGAAGTATGATCTCGTTTTATGGATTTGTATGTACCGAACCAAGTTTCTATCATCCCCTTTCAATTTGTTTGACATTGTTGTTTAACAGTTGGTTGTGCCCGATCTTCACCTTCCTTACCCTCTGGGACATCACGATTGTACGTGTTCCATCGCAACGCACGGGTATTCAACTAGTTGGAAAATAATTTCCTTGGCCAACAACATCTGCTTCTTGATGTTCCCTATCCGCTTCTGTCCCCACGACGTAAGAGCCCGCGCGGTGTATCTCAACTTGGAATCCAGAGCGAACAGAGGGTCTCTGTCAGTAACTGGAGTCGTCCACGCCGCTGAAACTGCCTCTGTGAACCCTGCCAAGGATCGGAGGGCCAGAAACTCTCGAAGTGAAACCTGCGTTTGGTGCGGAAACTGACATTCGTCGACATCTGAATAGGGCAGTGGTTGGAGATACCAGACGTCAACGCTTGCAGAAGGCTGTTTGGGTAGGCCGAGTCCCAATCCGCAGAGTAAAACCATCGATCTAATTTGACCAGCGTCGGCGAGGCGGGCTCGTTCGACCAAGTGAATCGCCTGCCAATTAGCGGAGCTTCAGCGAGCTCCACGTCGTTTAGTAGGCGCCGAAATCGCCCCATCATTCTCCTATTGATCACACCTTGATTTTTGTCAGTGGCTTCCACAATAAGATTGAAATCGCCCGCCACTGTGCACTTGCCATTACACGTATTCCGTATCTCACGCAATTCCTCCAGAAATGCCGGCTTGATATCCTCTACTGTGGGGCCATACACCGTAGTATGCCACCACTCCCCACCATCCACAAAGGAGAAAAAGGCCGTCACCAAGAAGTCATCCGTGCGGGGGTAAGACACAGTAACGAGGCTAGATTGCCAGGCCACAATAATCCCCCCCGCCGTGCCATTAGCCGGTAAGTAGATTCACTCATTTTGATGTGCATGTGGCTAAAATAGAATGGCTAGCTAGTGTGCCTTATAAAAGTGAACGGAGGGAGTAGTATTTTTGAGTCCTTCTACCATGTTGGAGCTTATAAATTTTCTGAAGGAGGCTTCGGATTAAGTTTCAGAAAAGAAGCCTTCAAATTGTACCACTACCACCAAAAGAAAGAAAAAATTAGATCAGCTAAAGTAGTATTTTTTCCTACTCCCTCCGTTCATAAAAGGATGTCTCAATCTAGCCCAAATATGCATGTATCTAGACACAATTTAGTGTGTAGATACAAACAAATTTGATCTAGTTTAAGACATCCTTTTGTGAACGGAGGGAGTACAAAATTGGGACTGTTATCCAACCTCTCAGGCTCTCAAGTTTTAGAACATGTGCTACATAGTACACAAAGGAACTAGAGAGCAGTAACCAGAAACTGCCGATAACACAAGCTTTTACACTACACATATCCAAGAAGAATAAGGGCCCCAAAATGTCAAATCTACCAGATGAAGAAACTACTACACTGATCGTGGCCCGAGTTTATCTAACCACGACAGGATTATCTCAGCTCCTTTCTCCCACGAGCAATCTAACATCATATCGTGTGCTACCCCTTCCACACAAACAGGCTGTACATTGTAGAATCTTGCAGTTTCAGAAAGCCCTTCCGCGTCCTACATAAAAGAAATGTTTAGAGAATGAGAAATGAAAAAATTGTTTCGTAGTTGTGAGAGATTTGTTTGGGGGTTGGATCCACTCACCACAATGAAATCATTGCTGGCACCCATGACAAGAACTTCTAATGTACCGCTTGCCGCAGAAGGTACAGGCAATGATGCATTGAGTTTCCTTAAGTCAAATAGTGGCAACTTCGAGCTGTCCTTCATAAGACCTTGGTACCTAAAAGATGGGGTAGATGTTCATGCCATCACAAGAAAAGAGAAACTTAGACTGCAAAATGGCCTATGTAAGTTGGAGAATCAGCAATTGAATGAAATATGCTGTAACAATATACAGTCCATTCAGTCGGCACAGCGGTACCGGTAATACCGTAATAACTCTCTCAGTGGTACACCGTAAACCAACCCCCATAGCAGATATGTTCAACTTTATAACCTTTTATGTGAAGTTTATAGTCTAATATTCAAAATATTAGGTGTGAAATGTAAATGGCATGGCAGGATAATACCTCAGGACAAGTTCGTCATCCATTTGTGATGAGAAAAAAGTTTCCTTACAGAGAGGCAATGAATTTGCATATGCTTTTGCAGCCAAGCTGAGCGTAACCTGCAGTAAGATGACAAAATTTCATGTACGTGTGAGAACAAATTACGTACATAAATATAGTATTCAATACTGAAGGCTTGATGAGACACATGAATTTCCTAGTTTGTTGGCATGTACATGAAATATATGATCATATATGCACCGGTATCCATATCAATCCGTTGTTTATAAATATAAAATATTAAACTTAACTTGTAAAGAGAAGAAAAGAAAGTCAATCCCTTCTAGACTCAAGTCAGCAGAAGAGTGAACTTCAATATGGATGGAATAATTCAGGTGCAATAAATTGTGGATCAGCAAACACATTCAGACTACGCAAAGGAGAATTGAGGGAATTAAAATAGGAAGGGGGAGTGCCTATTTTTATATTCCCTCCGTCCAAAAATAAGTGTCTTAGATTTGTCAAAAAGTGTATGTATCTAGATTTGAAACATGTCTAGATACATCCACTTTTGTGCAAATCTAAGACACTTATTTGGACGGAGGAAGTACAAGATAGGTGAAGAAATGACTGCCAACAAGAATGGTGTTTCGCAAAGTGAAGCTTCACTAAGTTTGTCCAGTGGTTGATGCTATAATTAGCAGGCACTCCATATTAAGAAAACTTTAGAGGTACTCAAAAGGAAAATGATCGCTGATTGTATAATACATGAATATTCAAGGCATTTCACACCTGTAACATGATTAAGGATCAACCAATACAATGTCAGAAACGTGAAGACAGAGCAATACACCCACCATAGGTGCTAGAGTAAACACTAGACAATTTTTTGTAGATGCAGGGCAGTGTTGCATTAAAATTACAAAACAGCTGAATGATAAAACTCGAAGGAAAAGGTCAAATCATAGTTTAGTTTACCTTGACAGCAGCAATTGGCTTAGTCAAAAGGTAACGCCATACCAATCCACTGGAGGATGATACAAAGAGTTACATGATAATAATTGTACGATAAGCTGGTAAATGTGTAGCAAACAACAATCTGCATACCTGTTTCCTGAGGGAGGCACAGAACATACAAGAACAGCACCAGAGAGCTTTGGATGAAGAGGTTCTGAATCTATAATAGAATCATAGAGAAGGTGGCATGTAATGAATTCAGCGTAAATGGAGAGACTAACATTACTTCCCGTAAGAAAACTGAGACAATCATTGCTCATTAGCAACTTGTGTATGGTAATGTACTAAACATACAGACAAGAGAGTGAAATAGGACGTACTGTTGTGCTGATAAAGGACTAAATTTTACTAACATGAGTACTATGACCAATGAGTAGCTGTAAGAAACCACAACATTGATACATACAAGGTAGCTTTTAAACGTTTGTAAATGGTGAGCGGATGAATATTTGTAACAGCAAAAAAAACCAGTAACCCCCTCATCATACAATAATCAAGTTTCACTGCTGTAAGGTCAGCTAATCTTGCACTCGTTGACATCCATCCAAAGTACCCGAGTTCAAACCCAACGGCATTGCAGAGTGGAGACATGGTTAATGGAACTGAAAACCTGCTCCATTTAGAGGATGTACATCTCTCTGAGTCTAGCCCATCTCATTCTGTGGCAATGAGGGAGCGTAAATCACCTCCATGCAATAGGGTGCAGTTGAAGCCTTCTTCTTGCCATTTTCCTTGTGGTTTGATGACCCACCACAGGTGTCGTGGTAGCTACTGAATGAAGCAGGCTTCAGCTGCACCCTAAAGCGCTCAGAACCACATGCCCTTATCCACTCAGAATGAGGAAGACTAGAGTTATGGAGATGCAAAAACTAAACTTGGATTGGATAAGGTTAGGCAATGAATACTGGTCCGAATGTATTTGATTTGGGGTTTTGGGGGGAAAAGGTTATCTGCTTGTGTACTAGGCTCATCAGTTATTTTGTAAAAATGAAAAATTATCTATCCCAAATAACGATTCTTTATGTAATATTCCCTCTGCTGATTTATGTAACGCGTCCAGCTTATTCAGATTTACCGTTTCCCAGCAATTAACAATTGGTTTCAACAGTATGTATTATGTTATACATAACTGATACTGTTGGGTGCCTATTGTCCTATTCAGAAGTATTTTCTTTCCAAGCATCAGACTTACTATTTGTCAACACAAGGTTGGGAAGACGAACAACATGCTGAGCATGGCAAGAACACTGCCGAGTAACATATATACTGCAAGAATGTACCATTCAAGAGAACATACCTTGTAGGCATGATATATATTGCTGCACAATCAAGCCTCCAAAGGAATGTCCAATTAGGATAGGTTTGTCAGGAACCTCCTTTCGGATGAAATCAGCAATATCGCCAGTATGTGTCTACTGCAAGTCAATCACACATTGGGGCTGACTCTAATGAGGTAATAAAGAAATACAGTATGAGACAGCCAGTGCGGAAGTGCTGAAGTAAACAATGCTACTAGTGGCAGGAAGTGCTGCAATCCTTGCAACTTTCTAATGATTTATGCTTGAGAACACGCATAGGGTCACAGAAGAACATAAATTACTATGATTTTTCTGTTATTATCTGAAGGACCCTCAATTTTGCCAAGTACCTCAAGCGTACCAGCCACTGCCTCAGATGGAATGCTGCTTTCACCCTGCAACAGTGATATATGTCGATTAAAGTTGAAACTTCGATAAGAAATACAGTATATATGTCTTGTAAAAATGCTCACAATATGTCCCAATTTTTTTTTCCTGCGGGTAAAAAACTAAAAATGCTTGACTTCATGAAATCATCACCAAGGTTTGTCATTAAAACACACTAATGTTGTGTAGGTCATGGAATATTTTACTTGTTGGTTTATGCAACAGAATCCACCATCGAATTGTCTGAATTCATCTCCAGCCACATTTGCTTTCCCGAGACCTTATCCCAATTTTCAGTTTCTGAGACGCGCAGGCTCACTAATGTTAACACCACCACCACCGGCGCAATTAAAAAAACGACCTACATTCATGTATTCATGGCTAACTACCTGCGCGCGGAGGCTGAGGGCGAAGCAGGGGAATCCGGCGTTCGAGAAGAAGGGCAGCCAGCGCTCCGCCCAGCACCAGGCCGCGTGGAAGCTCCCGTGCACGAACACCAGCGGCGGCCGCTCGCTCCTTCCCGGGGTCGGGGCCGGAGTAGGCGGTTGCTGGGCGATTACCTCGAGGTCGAGGCCGCAGGGCAGGCGGTGAGAGCGCCGGGACTGGCCCTCCTGGAGCGAGTAGCGCACGCGGCGCGGAGGGGCCTGGTCCTTCTCCTCGTCATCGTCGCTGTCGACGACGCCCGCGCTGGCATTGGTGGCGACATGGGCAGGCGGGGAAGGCTGAGGGCGGAGGTGGCCATGACCATGAGCGGTGTTTGATGGTGAATGGGATGTCGATGTGACACCGTCCGGCGTCCGATGTGGGTTGCGGACCTGCGCCGGCGCTGGTGGGGAGCGTGTGACTCCGGATAAAATGGTGACAACTTTTTTTTTCAGAACAAAATGGTAACAACTCATTTTTTTTGAAACTTTTTTAACGGTCACCTGGGAAAATCCCCACCTCAATTTTTCATTCATCTTGCATTTAGGCCTCCTTCAATTCAAAGATATGAAAACTAAAGGAATAGGAATTGTGTAGGGTTGAATTGCCATGTCCAATGAAATGCTATGGACATAGGAACAAGACATAGGATTTTTCCATGAAATCCTAAAATATTCCTTTGGAAATCCTACAAATCAAACGTGGTCTTAGGGTTTGCAGCCTTAACAAGATAGGTTCGAATGAACCGACACACTTAGGGATTACAAGAGGCGAGAAAACCAGAAAAACATCCGTGCACGGTGACGCACAAATACACGCACGCACGCACATCAACACACATAGGACAAGAAGACCTCGAGCAAGTATCACCACGCCACAAGCAAAACCACTATAAGGACCGAAGAGACAATATCAATAGCGGGCACAATGAACGAGAAGAACCAACAAGATGGCCGAAGAGCTCCGATCAATCGAAACCAAACCTTGACACCTCCATGCTACCAGAGCGTCGGAGGGCAGCACACATACCGAGCTACGCTGCAACACCAAGAGAGTCGTGAGAGTGGTCAAGAGCAACAAGCAGCCGAGAGAGAGTTGAAGGGACAACCCACCGAGAACACGAACCCAAAGGTGAATTGTGTTGGCAACACAACCGAACATATGCATGCCGTGGAGACCGTAGCCCGACTGCGACGTCGACGATAAAATCGAAAGGCAGCACAAAGCCGAGTCTAGAGAGCTCAACAACATCCCCGCGACACTGGCACTCGCCGCGTCTAGAGCCCCAATCACAATCATAGGGCACAACTTCGCCGAGATCGGACCGTCCACTGTCATCGCAGGAGAGCAACAGAAGGCCGAGACGCACCGTGGACACCACACAGGGCACACCTAGATACCCCATCGGAGGAAGCACCTATGGCAAGAAACTCACAAGATCCAAAACCCCATTGCAACAACACTCCTCGATGGGGCAACGCCACAATCATGGCCGCCATATGCTAAGCCATGTATGTTAGCTCGATGGAACGACATCCATCGCGATCTGGCAGTGAGACAAGGGGGAGCTCCCCAAGATCCCCCTAAATCAAAGGGGCAGAAATCGGGTGCCAAATACTTGCCCAAGTCTATATAAAAGAGTTGAATTAGGAGGCCATGACAATCCAAACATACAACACCTATACATCTACATTCCGAATAAAACATAAACGACCACTCTATAAAAAACTTGCACATTTAAGATGCATATACTAGAAAAACTTCAGATCTACAACAAGTTCACTGGTTCCATATTTATATCACTAATACTATTATAGAGTGCAAATATCGTAAGCCATAATGAACAACATAGGGATAGACTATCCTGTGCATTATTTTATAATGTTTGGAGCATATTGCTTGAATTTCACATTTCTCGTGAGGAAATATCAGAAATCCTACATGAGCCTATTGTCGAGTGGAGATTTCTGACTTCCGTTTAGAAGGTAAATTATATTTAGAAGGTTCATTTTTTGGGAGATGTATAAAATGGTGTATCCCACAAACATGCAAAATATTAATTTCAAATATTTTATAATCTGAGCTACATAAAAATGTGGAACTGAGTATACATATTTGCAAATTTATAAATTTATCAAATTATGTCATTCTTATGTACTCCCTCTGTTCCAAATTACTTGACTCACATTTGTCAAAACAATCTAGACATTAAACAAGTACAGATACATCCAAATTTAGACAAATGCAAGTCATCTAATTTGGAACAGAGGGAGTAGCCCATAACACAAATACTTTTGCATTGTGATTTTTCATATTTGTAGTATACATTGTTAGCTATGTCTCTTCAGAAATTTTTGAAACCTGTAAAGATAATATTTGAATATTTTAAAATGAAGGGAGCATTGGAACTCTCGAGACATACACTTTCCGCCTATTGTCCAAGAAAACCCCTGCATGTAATTTTTCTCGCAATTCAAATTTGGAAACAGCAAATTCCATCGCAATTCGCAAGTCACAGCAGGTATCTCACACAAACATACACGCACAAAACACACTTCCCTCCCCGGCTCCACACAAAACCCCAGCGAAGCCCAAAAAAAGAAAAAAGAGGAAAAAAGCCCCCACATTCCCCCTCGCTCCCAAACCCAACGCTGTCGGCGCCGATGGCGGATTCGGCTGCGGCCGCTGCGGCGGCGCAACCGGCGACGGTGGGGCAGGCAGTGATCCCGCTCGTCAATAGGCTGCAGGACATCATGGCGCGGCTTGATGGCGACGCCGCCGCCGGCGTGGAGCTGCCACAGGTGGCGGCGATCGGCGGGCAGAGCAGCGGCAAGTCGAGTGTGCTGGAGGCGCTCGTCGGCCGCGACTTCCTCCCGAGGGGCCCCGAAATATGCACGCGCGGCCCCTCGTGCTCCAGCTCGTGCGGCACTCGGCCCCCGAGGAGTGGGGCGAGTTCCTCCACGCCCCCGGCCGCCGATTCCACGATTTCGAGCTCATCAAGCGCGAGATCCAGGTCAGTTTCTCTCTGCCATTTCTGTAGCTTTGCTCGTTTGGTGCGTGAAGACGATATGTTTCCTGTTGCCGGAGGCTTGAAACGAGCACCCCAGTCTCAGTGATCGATGTGGCTTTGCTTGCTTTCGGAGTGTAGGCTATATGTTTGTTGTAATGCAATACCTGTGCCTCAGTCTTAGTGATTTATGTAGCTTTGCTTGTTGGCTGCTTGTATTGTGTAGGCAGTTCCTTTTTGTCGATTCTACAACCCGAAGGAGGATAGTAATAATTCGTAATCTTCGCGATATTAATATATACTCTTTATCTAAAAAAAAGTAATACTCCCTCCGTTCCATTTTAATTGACTCACATATATCTAGATATGGATGCATCTAGACACGTTTTAGTGCTAGGTACATACATATCTAGATATACGTGAGTCAATTAAAATGGAACGGAGGGAGTAGTTCGTAAGGGTTCCACTAAAATTATACACATTTTGCAGTTTGCGTAATTTGTGGACGGAGCAACGAATATGCTGACATGGTGTATTAGTTCTTTGCTACATTGGCCAATATCGTGGGCTACATTTTAATCAGTCAATAATCATCTCAGACACTAGTATTTTTTGTTAAAATATATATGTTCCTTAAACTTCGTAGCAGATAATGTGAATCATGCACTTTAGCATTAGATATGGACCTTACAGTCAACCTTATGTATATAGTTATTCCGGTATGGGGAGAGGATCATGAGCAGGTCAAAGTTTGAAGGTAGTTTTTGTTCTTTTTTTCTCCATTGCAAGGGACCACGTTGCAAGATGCAACTAATCTTAATATCAATATGCACTCCCAGAATACCGACTTTGGATTTACTTGTTAACTAGTAGTAATTACTCAATTGACTCACTGGTACTTTATTAGCCATAGTATATGCTTAAATGCTGAAGCCAATTAGGCATCAGCATATGAGAGGATCATGTATGATAAATATTCCTTAAATTTAGAAATGCTGCCTTTATGGAACACTTAGGAGAGTTTGTCATGTTCTTACACGCCCATCCTATCTTGGTGGGTGTTGCAAGTTTGCACGCTACGTCATGTACGGGGATAGTAGAGGTTTATATGTAACCTCTTCTGTAACCAGGCATAAATTTTGAACTTAAGTTCTGTTTGCCATTATTCATTTTACTAAGCATTTAGGTCTGAATACTTGGCTGTTTGCCATTATTCATTTTATTAAGCGTTTAGGTCTGAATACTTGGCTTTGTTCCTTTTTTATATATTAGTCTTGCGTGACACTGATGCTTTCCTCTACTCTCTTATTCAGTTATTCCACCCTTTCCATTTGTAGCACCTCTCAAATAATATTTGAAGTTATATTACTCACTAATTCAATACTTCATAATGTTCTCCTGACTCACGAGAGTATATTGACTGCTTTCAGTCGGAAACTGACAAAGAAGCTGGAGGTAACAAAGGGGTTTCCGAGAAGCAGATTCGTCTGAAAATCTTCTCACCAAATGTCATTGACATCACCTTGGTTGATCTCCCTGGAATTACAAGGGTTCCAGTCGGAGATCAGCCTAGTGATATTGAGTCAAGAATAAGAACAATGATCATGCAATACATTAAGCATCCGAGCTGCATTATCTTGGCTGTCTCACCCGCAAATGCAGATTTAGCTAATTCTGATGCGCTTCAACTGGCAAGGCTTGGTGATCCCGATGGTACTTAAGCAACTCTATTAAAGAATTGATTGTGAATTTCCTTATAGTGTAAGGTAAGTTAAGAAGTGTAAACCTTAACTGTTTGCTCTCTTTCGGACAGGATCTCGGACAATTGGTGTTATCACCAAGGTACTAATGTGCTTTACACAAACTGCAAAGTTCTTAACTTTATGATCAGTTAATCACTATCTTAATCTTTCTCGATGGCCTTAGTTGGACATCATGGACAGGGGCACTGATGCACGTAACTTTTTACTGGGCAATGTTATTCCCCTCAAGCTTGGTTATGTAGGTATCGTGAATCGCAGCCAGGAGGTATATTCTAAGACAATTCTCTATTAATTGTGTTTGTCATTTTGAATTCCCTGTTCCAAATTCTTATTTTTGTCATATAGTGCAAGATTCATGTTGGCAACCACAATAAAACTGTGCATAAGAAAACCCATGTCCTCTTATATTTCTATTTTTTATTTTTAATATGTGTTGATAGTTGATTCAATTGGTTATTTAAAGTTTTAAATTTGGATTTTATCATTTGCTGATAATGCTACCACCTAAATTTCTTATCTATTTGTTATAACATCTAACAAGTGGATGATTCCTACAGGACATCAACTTTAATCGAAGCATTAAAGATGCACTTGCCTTTGAGGAGAAGTTTTTCTCGACTCTACCTGTATGCCCAGAACTTGTGAATTTTCTCGCAGCAGTACAATCCATTGTGAACTGGGCATATTTGCTTAAAAGCAGTGGCTGAATATATTAAGTTTGCTTTGACTTAACAGGCTTATCATGGTCTTTCACAATGTTGTGGTGTTCCTCAATTGGCCAAGAAGTTAAATATGGTATTGACCTAGTGCTGTAAAAAAATATTTATTCTTGTACTTTGCTTATGTATCTTTGTATGTAGTTGGTCACTCTGTACTTCATTTGTTGACAATATTCTGAACAACCTTCCAGAAGAAGTGCCCCGGACACAAATTTGATTTTAGAATGAATTAGTCCAAAGAAGAATTTTAATGAGTAAGTTGAAACATCCAGTTTTAGGCTTTAGCAAGGAACTGAGAGAGTAACTTAGTAAAAACCAGCGTGTTTAATAAAACTAATACTCTTTGAATTGTAACTAATGAAAGCAAAGTTTTCAACCTTTGCTGTATGTATTAGTGCAGTATCTATGTGCACCATCGATTGTCCATAGATACTGTCCTTGATGTTTCCACAAATGATATTCATACATCTAATGGTATACTATCTGTACAACTCATTAATGCAACTATTGGCTCTTATTTACAGATTCTACTAAAGCACATTACGGATATGCTTCCAGGTTTGAAATCTCGAATAAATGCTCAGTTGGTAGCAGTTGCCAAGGAACATGCTGCTTATGGTGATACTGCAGAATCAACGGTAATTTCATATAATATCTCCATAAGTGCAAATTGTGAATAGTTGCCTGTATGATGGAATTGTAATGCATTGCTGTGATGCATTAACTGTGTATATGTTTCTAGTTTGTTACATGCCTTGCCAAGAGAATCACTTATTATGACTATCATATGTCATGCTTTGTCGAACCAAATACATGACACATCACATGTGGCTCCCTTATGCCTGTTTTTCAGTAACCATACACTTCTGGTCCTCTTATTTCATGCATTTGTTGGTTTATTTCTAGCGACATTTTTCTCCTCTCAACCCTGCCATTCTGGTCTTCAATACATGCAGGCTGGTCAGGGAGTTAAACTATTGAACATATTGGGAAAATATTGTGAAGGTAAAGAGGAATAATCTGTTCCATTTGTTGTAAAACCTTAACTTACTAAAGCATGTTTTTTTACCATTTTTTAGAATTATAATCTGCTGTTGTGGTGATGCACAATCCTTCATAGTCCCATTCAATAATTATGTCAAAATTCTGAAAATTTAATGCTATCCTTAAATTATCTTAAATTTCTAGAAAGCATTTTCTTGTTTCTTTTCATCGCTGTGAAACTCTTTTGATTGCATGCCAATTTGGATTTGAGAATAATTACTAAGAATCTCTTCTGTAATTAGTTTCTGTTCTTTTCAATCTGCCTGTTTGATTTTGTTAGAGCTATGTTTCTCCAATGTTAATGTTAACTTTCCTGTTCCCAGCCTTTTCTTCAATGGTAGAGGGCAAAAATAAAGTGTCAACAGATCAGCTTTCTGGTGGAGCAAGAATTCATTACATTTTTCAGTCAATCTTTGTCAAAAGCTTGGAGGTTTGCAAAACCAATAGCTTTACATATTTACATAGTAGACATATATCCATCGAATAGCAATTCACTATGTGTTAATGTGAGACTGATATTTCTAAATAAAGAGAAAATTGCTCTCATCACAAAGCAGTCCTCATGAAAATAGTTTTGCTCTTCCTGCAGACCAGTTTGATTTCTAGGAAGAAAAATTTTACCTTATGCCAGTGTCACATTTTCATCGTGTGTAGCCGTATGGCGTTACGAACTACATTTTATATTTTCATAATTTTAGCAACAATATGTGTTATGTGTTATAAATTTCACTTGTTTCATCTTGTGGTTGACATTTTCCCCTTTTGCTTTGTTTTATGATACACCTAGTGGCTCACATTTCTTAGTTACTCTTATATGCAGGAAGTTGACCCTTGCAAGAACATAAGCGATGAAGATATCCGCACAAGCATACAGAATTCTGGCGGTCCAAAGGGTGCTATGTTTCTGCCAGAGGTAGCTTTTGTTTGGATGATGCAATCCTTTCTTGATTACATTTTTTATTTCCTCCCCAGGCAAAAACATTTTGGTATTCCAATTCATGTTTTTTACCTAACTCCTCCATGCTCAGAAGTATGTGTTTTCCTATTAAATTATAGGCGCCTTTTGAGATTCTTGTGCGAAGGCAGATAGGCCGTTTGCTTGATCCAAGTCTTCAGTGCGCTAAATTTATCTATGATGAGTTAGTCAAAGTACGTACTCGTAACTCTGATATTCCTATGAACCTCTAAATAAGTTGTTTATAAGGACTCCTGAACTATGCAGATTAGCCATGGTTGCTTAACCAGTGAGCTGCAGAAATACCCAATCCTTAAAAGGCGGATGAGTGAATCTGTTAGCAATTTCTTGAGAGATGGTCTTCGACCTGCGGAAACAATGATAACCCATATAATTGAAATGGAGGTAAGTGTTCAGTTTTAAGAGTTCTTATCTGCCAATAGTAGGTAACAATTGGATTACTCCAGCAACAAAGTTTAATTTTGGAGTGTTAATTTCCTCAATCATAGTTTCCAACTCGAGATAACCATTCAATGATGGGTTGCTTTCATACTGAAAATTGTCTTCTGCACTATTGGATATGCTTTGAAAAAGAAGTTGGTTGTTTAACGGTGTAGCTGCAGTAACCAGTGCCGAGTACCTGGTTTATATGTCCCACACTACTGTTTTCCCCTCCTTTTACCGAAAGCTGAACAGACTCCTGAGTATTCTGTAAAAAGTTGGTTATGTATGCTTTTATTGTCAGTTCTATTTTAAACACTGTTGACCATGTAGAATTGTTTATTCTTTTCCTTTTTGTTAGTATTTTCTGGACATTTGTCCTTGCCAAGAAAAAGTTTAGGCTATTTGATTTGTCACCTCGAGCCTATAGTTTCTTTGAATTTTGTGTAAGGGGACTGCTACTTTATAGTGGAGTTGCAGATACATGTTAATGAGCCTCTTTGTCTGTTATGTGCTTGTGCATATACCTCCACTTTAATATCTTTTGTGTCTATTTTCTTGTATGCAATGATACAAATCTTTCTACAGATGGATTACATAAATACCTCACATTCAAGCTTTGTTGGAGGCAGCAAGGTTGTTGAACTTGCTAAGCACGCAGGTCTATCTTCAAGAGGACTAACTTCATTATCGGTTCACAAGGTACCACCTTTTCCACCCTAGATTACATATTCCTTCATCTTTTCCTGAATAACATAAAGGAAAAGTCTAATGAGGGTGACTGGTCTGTACTCTGCTATCTGCGAAGTAGTTTTATTTTTTAGCAAAATTAATCTTATTTTTCCTGCCAGTAAAAATTCAGTGTTAAGCGTCACCCACAGGTGCTCCTTTTGAAGAAAACAACTAATCGAAGGAGTAGGTCAAATCGTATGATAAATCACATTCACATACTGTTAGCACGCACGTGGAATGTATTTAACCAGTACTAGTTAAATGTATAAGAGCATCTCTAGCAGATCCCTTGAAAAGGGAGCCCTTAAAATGGCTATAAGAGAAACCGTAAAATGGATATAAGGGTTCAAAACGTGCGTGCAAGAACAGAAATCGAACCTAAAATACGAAAGAATATTTTGGCGCTAAAATTCAGAGAAGTTCACAGCTGCATTTCATCTTCAGTTCATACACTGATCTAGATAAACATAATTTACATACATTTAGCAAAAGATAAACCCTAGATCTAGTTAACCTAACCCTTGCATTAGCAAAAGGGGCTCCGGGAACAGTCACCGAGCCTGCATTCGCGACGGCGCCGCTCCGTCCTCACTCGTCTTCGTTGGAGGAGGGGACGTTGATAAAGTCGAGCTGGCGCGCCGCCTCCAGGCGCCATTCCCGCTCCTTTGCTGCGTGCTCCTCGTCCACACGTACCCGCTTGAGGAGGTCGGCATTGAAGGCCTCGAGCTGGGCCTCGTGGCGACGCAGCTTCTTCACGCGGCGGCGCTCCGAGCGGATGCATTTCGCCTCAACGAGCTTGACGAGCTCATCGTAGTCATCGACGTCGAGCAGGTCCTCGTTGCCGCGTGTCGACGTCGCTCTCCTCCTCCGCCGCGGCCGTTGGCAACACGGGCGGCGACCGAGCATGCACCACCCAGTGTGAGCCCCCGCCTCGGCGCCGTGCGTGCTGCGGCCGAGCCCACGCCACACGAACGGGTGGCGAAGCGACAACATGCCACGATTGTGGCCCTGCTCCTACCGCGCCAAGCGCCTCCTCTCCTCATCCGCCGCTGAAATCAGCGTCGACACGGCACGGCCATGGCACGCGGCCATTCGGGCCTTAGCGTGGCCACGGGTGTTGTTGACGGGCCACATAGTGGTGGGGAAGAAGATCGGGGGAGGGGTCGTGGTGGGTTGGCCGGAATCGCTCGCCGGAGGTGGAGAGGAGGCGCGGTGGCGGAAATGCGGGGTGAAAACCCTATTTTCCGACAGAACCCGTAGATATAGTGGCCGTGCGGGTCGATTTACAGGCCACCGAACAAATGTTTACGGGCTGGCCCGTTTTACGGTTTCTGCTCAGGCCAAAAAAACTGGGCAAACCCTTAAATCCGCCGGAATTTGAAGGGTTTTCGCTTTTTAAGGGATCTGCTAGAGATGCTCTAAGCATCTCCTTAGAATTGTTGCCTAATTAAGCACTCATCTTTCAAAATAAGCACCAATACTACCCTACATGGCAAAAGAAGACTGGTTTATTTTGCTAAGAACCTCTCTAAGCACTTGCACTGTACATGCTCTTAAGAGATGGCAGAAGCCACAGGAGCAAATTTAAATCTAGGCTTTCAGATGGAGTGAACGAGGCAAAGCTGACAAGATGACATGGCCAACTATCTATACAAATATAAAAAGTGCGAGATAGGTTTTGCTCCAAACAATCTCAGCCATTCCTAACGTATATAATTTTTAATCTTTAGATCCAATGGCTGAGAATCTTAATTGCAACCTTTACCCTTGATCTCTCCACTAATGATTGTCTACTTGATTGCCTGATTAAAAATAAATAAGTAAACAATTAGCTGATTAAGCCTCTCACGCTGTTTTAGGCTCCTCACAACACTAATATTGTGGCATTGATCCTCTCTCGTCGTCTATTAAAATTTTAGCAAACTGAAAATACCACAATTAAACAACATCTACACTAATAAAGTGCAATTGAGGCGTACATAAATCTCTCATCAACAGTTCAGAATTTAAGTTGAATCCTTGTATTTTATCATGGCATAGTAAATCCCCGAATCAACCCCCTACTAACATCTCAATTTCTGTTTATGTGTCAGTGTCATGCTTTTATGTATGCTTAATGCATGACCTTTTTCACCTGAGTAGTTTACAAGATAAAACATAATATGATAATTACTACACCTCTATTATAAATATGGTTTTCCCCATATGCTAGTATATTGTCCATGCAATATATATTCCAAGAAACGGGCATTTCACATGTCAAGTTGCCAGTAAATATAAGCCATTGGAGCAACATTATTACATAGCTATAAATCAATTTGGACACAAAGTTTGATGGATTTAGCAAAGAATCAACTTGTGTTTTTTTTAAACAATAATCTCAGTATAGATAACTATAAGATGGTACTTGACATGCATCAACGTTTGTAATTAGTTGCTAAGCTCATTTGATTTTGGTTAGGCTCGAGCAGAAGATATTACAGCCTTTTTTCCACTTCCCTTATTGCAGGATGGTATAGGTACAAGTTCTGAGACGCAGTTAAAATCTTCTATTGAGAACAATATGCAGCTCAAATCTGAAAGAGGCCAGAAGTCACGTGCCGTTTTTGCAAGGGATGCTACCAGAGGAGCAACAGCTGAGCAGGTTATCAGATTTCTGATACTACCTTACTGTTGTTTCAACTTTGGTTTCTAGATGTGTTGTAAGATGATATTAACATTTTTACCGAACTTCATTTTCTGTCTTGTGTTTTTCCTGACAGGGATTGCAGCCTGATAGAGATGCAGGTAAACCAGTGTTATTCTTAGCATTGTAACATCTGTGCATGTCATTGTTAGCACTGAATTGATTGCTTGTTTTTTTTTTTCACTTGAGGCACATTGTTATTCTTTATCAGGGTATAATGATTGTCTTCATATGATATTGCATTTGAGTCATGTTTTCCTGATAGCTCATTTCGTTTCAAATTTGAACCAATTATATATTGTATAAAAAACTAAGCATTATTTGTACACTATGGTTAGTAATCTGTCTAAGAGGTTTGAGTTCCCATTTCCTATCTGGTTACGGTTACTGCTGGCAGACTGTTAATGGATCATCCTCCAGCTGAAACCTGTGGCCTGAACTAGAATAATCTGGGTCAGGAACTCAGGCTAACCAAGGTGCCTGTTGAACCAGGCAATCCTTACCCAGCTTCTCTAGGGTGCAACCAAACAAGATCCAGGAAGCTCCAGGTCAGCCGTTGAACAGCCAGGACACCGATCAAACTAACCCCTAGACCCGATGGCTGAATCAGTCAGAGCTAGACATATATGGGATTTGCTAGTAGCCATGCGTGGATGCACCAGAAATATTCATACTACTCCCTCCGATCCGATGTAAGTGTCGGACGTAATGAACTACTCACGTACAAAACAAAAGTAGAAGTCACGACGGTTTTTTAGGATCGAAGGGAGTACCATATTTTCACTTTTCATTTAGAAGAAGATAACTAGTTTCTTGTTGAGCCATTTGATGTGCAGAGTGGAAATTGCCTAACTTGCCCATGGTTAGATCTATTGTGTTTGAACATGAATTTAACGAGTCACTGGTGGTACCTGGCTGGTATAACCTGCCCTTAACCCTAGCTGATCTGATAGGTTAACATTGGATATTGTGTACTGCTTGGCACACATTCATACCAAAGATAAAAAGATCTGCTGATGTTCCAAGTTTTGAACTGTAGTATGATATAACCAAATCGACCTTTTTATGCCTTTGGTTTATACCACTATCTGTAGAGGAGCACTTACTCACTTGGAAGCCATATGACATGAATACCCTTTGTCTGGAAACTTCGATCCATCCTTTTTTGCTAAGTGATGAGATTGGATTTCCCATGTAACTATCTGATTTCTGACATAGTATGTTTGGATCTAAGGCAATGGAAATCCTAGCCTTGCCAGGCGAGCTTAGTCAGTTGGTAACATATATAGCTTTTGCCTTTTGGTGGCAATGTTGCCTGCAACCATGCTAACAGACGCTTGATGACCGAGTAGAGGTGAATCAAGTCTCAGGCATGGGCAAGCGAGCGACCACAGAAACAATATTGGATATATGAAATTGTGGTTATCCTGATTGCTTCTTGTCTTGAACACCATCCATTAGAACATGCATTAGAGGTTAGAGCGTCATTGCTGTGGAGTGTGGACCACCCATTTTGTCCCATCCATCTCTGTAGACACCTTTATTGCCCAGGGTCTCGAGAAAATAGTGATTGCAATAAGTTTGACGAGTTGTCAAAGTATATTCTGCATTTTACGTTTTCACCCTTCATGCAACCAAACCGCCAGCCTTACTTCTATGGCCTAAATCTCATATGGGTTAGATTAATCTTGTGTAGCTATGCTATGTGAGGTAGTAATGCAAGCACACCCAGTCTCCAATACGCACTGTTGATCATTACTCAATACTCACTGTTAACTATTACTGTATGTAATTGTATATTAGGCAATGATGCAATAGCATGTATGAACTTGTATATGAAAAATTTACTAACTAGTATGTTCTGCATGTATTATTTTTCAAGGTTATCTAAAATTTGTGTGCACACATGGTAGGAATAGGATGATGTGTACCTTTGGACAGCATTACAGCTGTAGTGATTTATTAGAAAGGGCAACCTAGACATACTTTAGAAGTAAATAAATCCTGGGGGCATATATCTAGCACATTGTACAAGCATTGTTCCTTGTACCCTATCATCTGACATCTGGTATAAGCAATGTAGGAACAAGTGCGGGAGGTGGAGGCCAGAAGGGTAACTCACTGGTCGATGGGAGCTTCTCAAGCATGTCAGATCCGCGAGTCCACAGCCTAAGTAGCTTATACTCTATGATTCGGTTAAGAGAGGTAACATTTGCTTCACAAGTGAGCCTTGGAATTTAAAATTACTCAGGTTTGAATATTTTATCTCCATTTGTCATCCTTATTTGTACTAGCCACCCATCACCTTGAAACCATCAGAAAACAAGACTGACCAGGACAGAATAGAGATAGCTATCGTGAAGCTATTGATCAAATCTTACTATGACATTGTCAGAAAGAGTATTGAGGATGCAGTTCCAAAAGCTATAATGCACTTTCTGGTAAGTTTAGCTTCTATAATGCCTTGGAATCTTACTATGACATGTTAATTATCCACTTATTGGTGTATTTGCATTTTAATTCTACTTGACTTGTGATTATCTTATTTGTTCTTTGCTCCAGTTGTCTTCGAGCTTTAGTTATTCATGCATATCCATGTTGAAGGTTGAATTATCAAAGAAAACTGGGATGCATCTATTACGTGGGGGTGTTATGATAATTCCTGCTGTAGATGTATATATCCCATGTAATATTGCTATACTCTTAAACAGAGACATGTTGACCCACGACCTTCAACTTCTCATGATAGAACTTAGCATTTCCTTTTGTTCCTAGTGAACATATTCTTGCATGGACTAAAAAATGTTGCTAAGTGGTCATACTCCAGCAACGCTGGTTGCTGTGCCAGCCAAGTATCACTGCTTGTTAATTAATGCTGCGATTGGTATCTGACTTGCAATGTACTCCGTAGTTGCTGTATTGATGACACCGGTGTTTGACTGATCTTTTACTTAAGGTGAACCACACAAAGCGGGAGCTTCATAACGTTTTAATTCGGAAACTGTACAGGTGAGTTGCATTTGTTTTTGTACGTGCTAGTGAGAAGCTCAATCGTACAATTGAGATTACTGTCTGCCTGAAAGAATTGATCTAAAATGATTATCTGATGTGTAGAGAGAACCTTCTTGATGAAATGCTGAGGGAAACAGATGAAGTTGTTATCAGACGGCAGCGTATTCAAGAAACGCTCCATGTTCTTGAACAGGCACATAGGGTATTTCTTCTCTCCTAATTGTCCTTGTAAACTTGTGTGTTGATCATCCTTTTGACATCTGTATTTTTTCAGACGCTCGAAGAGTTTCCCCTTGAAGCTGAAAAGGTCGAGAGGGGCTACAGCCTATCTGAATATACAACTGGCCTGCCAAAAATCGCTGGGCTTGGCAATCGCAGCCCCAGCTAGTACAGTTAAAAGAAGCATCTCATGTAGATGAACATGCGCCTGTGACACCTTAGGGCATCTCCAGCCGTTGGAGACCCCCAGGACTCAAAATGGAGACTTTTTGAACGGGACGGGGAGCGCCGGCGCAAAACGAGATCTTGGGTGAGCGATTTCCCAGTCGAACATGACCCCAACCCGAGCAATTTCCCAGTCGAGTCAACAAAATAAAAATAAAAATATTTGCTCCATGCGCGCCGCCGTGTGCCCGTCCTCCCCGCCGGTCTCCGGGAGCAGCGCCGCCCCGTCCCCGTTGCTCGCGCCTCCTGGGCCGCCGCGCCGGTGGGGGAATAGGGGAAGGCGGCGTGGCCGAGGCGCTGGCTCTTCGAACGGAGAAGGAAGTCCTGGCACTGCTGCTGCTCGGCAACGGCGGCGTCCATCTTGCAGCGGCGAGCGCCGCGTCGTCGTCGGGGGGCGCCGGCCGCGACTGCTGAGCACGCCCCCCGCTCCTCCATCTCTCCGGCGAGCTCGAGGCGGGCGGCGCGCATGGAGATCACCTCGCGAGCTCCGGCGAGCTGGATCTCGGCGGCCCCGGCGAGCTCCATCTCGCGGAGGAGTAGGGCGGCGCGAGGAGGGTGGAGGGGCGGCGAGCTCGAGCTCGGGCAGTGGAGATGGCGGGCGTGCCGGCCGTGGAGATGGCCTCCGTGGTGGGTGGGGAAAAGTGGGGAGAGAGAAAAAAGAAGGGATGGCCTCCGTGGTGGGCCTGGGCAAAAAGAGGAGAGAGAGGGAGCAGAGCGGCCTGGGGATGCCGGCAGTAATTCGGCTACTGCCGGCGCTATTTGAGCTCCTGGGGGGCATGACTGGGTGAATTTTTGCACTTTTTGCTTCCGCCGGCGCTAAAAAGGCCTCCTGGGGGGGTCCTGGAGATGCCCTTAGTCATACCCAGATGCCAATAAAGGGCACCTTTCCACTTGATTTTGACCCGATCCAATCTTTTTCGAGCACTGCGCTCGAGTTCTTTTGACCTGTAAATCCAAATTTTGTGCTACAAGGTATTTCGTTGCAACCGGAAGATATGGCTGGAATAGCACCAGTGTAATTGCAGCAGCTGTACCGATAGCTGGAGTAGATCAATATGCAAGTACCCTCAGGTTCCATCATCTTTAGTTTACCTCTGAGAGCGGGAGACACTTACGCCTTCTTTGATTTGTAGGATTTCAAAACGTAGGAATAGGAATAGAGATAGGAATGCAAGTGCAATCCTGAGACCACGGGATTGTGTCTCGTTCCTTGCAAAGAAATGGAAAAAAGAGGTCCAACTGAATTTTTCTGTTCCTCGAGGTGCTGTAGGAATCTGATTGCAAAGGATTTTTTCCTAGTTTCCTTTTCTCCATTCCCGTGAATCAAGCACTGCTACAGTACAACTCCCTATAGGAAAACGAATCCTATACTTTCCTACACAAATCCTGTGAATCAAAGGAGGCCTATACACCGATATTATTATGCAAGCTGCAATTACTATTTATAGGGAGTATCTAAAGAAAATTTAAACCCATGCCTGCCATATAGTAGTTGGCAAGATTTATGTTGAGTTTAGCTGGGCATCATGTGTAGGACGTTATTAGCCAGGTATGAATAATGTGTGTCAGCAACCAATTGGTCAAGAGCTCGAGATAATGTAGTGCTTGAACCATATCGGCTGAAAATTCATGCAGCTAGAATTGTATATTTTAGCCGTTATCCGTTTAGTTTTTTCATCGAGTTTTTTTTTGTAGGGTTGATTGATTCAGTTCGGCCGCGCCATAGATTCCAAGCCTTTCCCGACTCTCCTCTTCATTATTTTTGAGGGACTTAAAACTGTCCTCTTCTAGTTGCAGCTGCAATCCATCCACAGGCAGCTCGCTAGACGGACTAGTAGTAGGCACCCGTGTGCTGTGGCAGACACGTAGGTTCGGCGGTAGCCACGGACCTTACCGAGGCTGTTCTTCCATTGTCTGCACGATGCCGTCCCAGCCCATCCCTTTCAGAAGGTCGCAGTGGTAGTGCATCTGCACTTTTTTCAGAAGGTCGCAGGTTCAAAACACATCGAATCACTATTTTTTTAAGTTTTAATTAATTATCTCACATTTCGGTCCCAAATAATCTGTGACGAGCAGAGTGACACCCTAAATCCGTCACCAGGGTAATCCGTGACGAATGTAGTGACAATAAAGTTGTGCGTCATGCATTAACGATAATGCGTGACAAAAGTGAAAATTGCGTCACCTATTATGGCTAATCAGTGACAAATTTGATGTCGTCAATAGGATTTTTGTCACAAAAAGTCAGTTCGGTTGTAGTGAGGGTGCTAGTACCACATTAGCGGGGTGACGAATTAACTCATTAGAAAATTACAGGGACCATGATCAATGTCAGCTCATCTAATCCTCTCTCGGTGGGCAAGGAGAAGCGATCTCTTCGCCGTCTTGCTCCTCCTCGCCGGCGCTGTTGCGCGCCTCGGTGACACAGGAGAACGCCGGGACGGCGCCATGTCGATGTCAGCGTCGCCCCTATGTAGGGCTGGACCTGAAGCTCGAGGCTCGAGGCTCGGCTCGGGCTCGACAAGGCTCGGCTTGGCTCGAAGGTGGTGCAAGCCAAGCCTAGACCTTCCGGATAAGGCTCGAGGCTCGACAAGCCGGCTCGGTGAACCTCGCAAGCCGGCTCGAAGGCTCGATAAATAAAAAAAATTGACATGGCCTTTGCCAAAATGTAACATTTGACGATTGTAATCAGCAATAGAGCATAAATAATAACAGTGGCATGAACTAAACATAACAGTGGCATCCATGACAAGTCGATCGCACAAAGACATGTACTTGGTCCAATAGTCTCATACATCACAAACACAAGTGCAGTTAGTTCAACAAATAGAACACGGCATGAGTTGTATCTCGATCGAAACACAAGTCTTAACAATTTAACATAAAGTTCAACCACAAAAGGACTTCAGTGCTCATTTGTTGCATGTCAAATGTAAAAGTGCTCACTGTTTTTGTCAAGAAAGTTGCTCAATGTTTCTTTAGCACACTTCGGTGAAAAGCCAATCCAATGGTCGCTGAATAAGATCAAACCAATAGCTAGCAGCATGCGTACAGGGTTGGCACAAATCAATCCATGTTCTTTGGCGAGCAAACTCCTGGTTATCCACAGGGGCATGTCATTGGTTGCACTTGCATCGCCAGTGGAGGAGAAGAGCAACAACAGCAGGCCAGCAGTGCAAGCCGGAGCGCCAGACGGTGGTGGAGGCCTGGAGGAGCGTAGCAGGCGAGCATCTGGCTGGCTGGCAGGAGAGGGCCGCGAGATCCTAAGGGTACCGGGAGGAGCAGCCAGTAAGCAGAGCCATTGGAGAAGACGATGGGGCGGGCGCTGGCCAGCGGCGGCGGCCGGCGTTGGTGGCTGGCTTCTGTATCAGAAGTCAGCGGCGGTCAGGCGAGCACAGTTATCTCTTCCACACACGGATGGAGAGAAAAGACGGCGGCCTGCTTCGATGTCCCCGGCCGTCGGCCGGCGGCGGCGTTAGCGAGGAGTGGCGAGGGATTCGATATTTCGATGGGTAGACGACGAATTTAGGAATTAAAAAGTAGGATCTGGAGGCAGGCTCACGAGCCGCCGAGCCGAGCCGCAAGCCCACCAAGTCGAGCCTCGAGCCCACTTCACAGACATTTTACAACACCAAGCCGAGCCCGGCTCGGCTCGGGTTTTACCGAGCTTGACCGAGCCGAGCCACGAGCCGGCTCGGCTCGGCTCGATTCCACCCCTACCCCTATGCCACCGTGCCGCGGCGAGCCGGCGTGGTCTTCTTGAAAACGCGACAGACCACCCAGTCCTTGGGCTCGGAGTCTGGGACTCTGGGGTGTGGAAGCTTTTGACGCAGAGGCCGAGGGCGGCGGGGAGCAGGCGGTACTCGTGCATTGCATTGCCCAGTCGATGCGCGCGCTGCCGCGGCCGCAGAAGACGAGCGTCCGCTTGGCGACGACAGGCCGCCCGCACCGGGACGCGACCACCAGCCTCTCCTTCCCGGATGCCCTTGTCAGGTCCCGCTAGGGATTGACATCACAGCAGTTCAGATCAACAACCAATAACAAGAATTAAGGAAAATCAACACACGAATTGAGCACGGAAAACTCTACTTCCAGATACCCCGTCTTAGGGTTTGAGAGTATATTCAGAGTATAAGCTATTAGGGTTTGCTTCTGGGCAATAATCGAGAGAGAGAGGAAAGTGCCAGACCCAGCTGGTCTTATCGACTTGGAGCTCCAGCTCACGCATACATGACGTTGACAGCTTAGAGAAGAAAGGTAAACAGTGACTTGAAACGGTATCGCAGCATCGTGGCCGTTGGTGAAGCGACGTCGTAGTCGTTGGATAACTGAAGATGAAGGTGTTGCTAGCAACACTGTCAGTTAACTGACAATGCCCTCTCCTTGAGTGACTGCTTGTCCTCAAGCAGTCGAATCGCGCTGCATCCATTCATCGACCGTAGCGCGGAAGAAGTGAGGAAAAAATTTCTTGATGAAATCAGCATCTTCCCAAGAAGCATCTTCAGGTGATAGTCCCTCCCATTGAATCAACCATTGAACCACAGCGACATTGTTGCGAGGAACTTGTCGAACTTGAATGACCAAAGCCGGAGCATGATGAATTTTGCCGTCAGGAGCAACCAGAGGCAAATCAGGGCTAGGTACCACTGTTGCGCCAATGTGCTTTTTAAGCTGGCTTACATGGAAGACTGGATGTATCTGGACACCATCCGGGAGCAGAAGTTTATATGCTCTGTTGCCCACTTTTGTCAACACTCGAAAAGGGCCATAGTACTTGCTGTTGAGTTTGATTGCACCTCTCAATCCAAACGCTGCCATGCGATAAGGCTGCATTTTAAGATAGACCATATCACCAATTTCCAATGAACATTCACTGCGATTCAGATCAGCAAACTTCTTCATTCGAGCAAAAGCTTGTACTAGATTCTGTTTCAAAACGTCCAACATCTGTTGTTTTGCAGTTAAGAATTCTGCTGCTTCTAGTTCTGGAGGTCCTGGCACTAATAGTTCACTGATCTGAGGTGGTGCAAAACCATACAAGGCTTGGAATGGTGTCATGTTCAGTGCAGTATGAAAAGAACTGTTGTACCAGAATTCTGCCAGAGATAACCACGACATCCATTTCTTAGGTTCCTGAAAAATCATGCATCTCAAATATGTTTCCAGGCATTGATTTACTCGTTCTGTTTGACCATCCGAGTGTGGGTGATAGGCCGAGCTGAAACGCAATTCAGTTTGAAAAGCTTTGAAGATTGTTTTCCACATTGTGCTAGTGAAAACCCTGTCGCGGTCAGAGATGATGACCGTTGGTGGACCATGGAGTTTCACAATGTTGTACATGAATGCATCAATTACTGTGTAAACTGTGTAAGGGTGTGCCAAGGGAATAAAATGTGCATACTTTGTAAATTTATCCACAACAACCAATATTACCTCTTTTCGCTGTGATTTTGGCAGTTGCAATAAACCTGGGTATTTGCAATTTTCATGTTTGGATCGTTGACACACCGGACAAGATGATACAAACTCTTCCACATCCTTTTTCATGCCGGGCCAATAGAATAGCTTCTTTACCCTTTGGTAAGTTGCTTTTATTCCTGAGTGACCACCCACTGCAGATTTATGCAAAGCGCATAAAAGCTTTTGTTGCAATGTTTTGTCTTGGCCAATGATTAATCTTCCTTTGAATCGTAACACGCCGGCATTCATGGAGTAGTCAGAATTTTGCTCTGGTGGGTTAATCAGAAACTTCTGAACTAATTCCATTGTATGTTTATCAGCTGAGTAGCTGTTAACAACCTCGTAAATCCAAGTTGGGGTGGCAGCAGAGATAGCAAAAACTGTTTCAAATTGCCTGGAAAGAGCATCTGCAGCTCTATTTTCTTTGCCTTTCTTGTATTCGACATGGAAATTGAATTCCAACAGCTTGAGCATTAGTTTATGTTGGATTCCTTCAGCGATGCGCTGCTCATTGATATATTTCAGACTTTGTTGATCAGATCTGATGATCAAAGTGTTACCAAGGAAATAATGGCGCCATCTCTTCACTGCTTTCAAAATTGCAAGAGCCTCTTTTTCATAAGCTGATAACCCAGCATTTCTTTTTCCCAGGGCTTTGCTGCAATAAGCCAATGCACGGCCTTCCTGCAACAGCACAGCACCCACACCTGTGCCCGAGGCATCAGTTTCCAGAACGAATGGTTTGTTGAAGTCCGGCAAAACCAGCACTGGTGCCGTCAATAAAGCATGCTTTAGTGTTTGAAAAGCTTGCTCATGAGTGTCTGTCCACACGAATGGTACTTTCTTCAACAAATCATAAACAGGACGACAAATTAAGCCATAATTCTTAATGAATCGGCGATAATAGCCAGTGAAACCCAAAACCCTTCTCAATAGAGTGATGTTGGTAGGTGTTTTCCATCCAGCAACTGCCGCAACCTTAGCTGGGTCTGTGGATACCCCTTTTCCAGAAATGATGTGGCCAAGGTACTCAACCTGTTCAGTACCGAATACACATTTACTTCTCTTAGCAAATAGTTTGTTTGCTCGTAACAACTTCAATGCAATAGCAAGATGCTTCTAATGGGTTTTGATGTCTGGACTGTAAACAAGGATATCATCAAAGAAGACCAAAATAAATTTCCTGAGGTGATCTGCGAATATCTCATTCATGAGAGCCTGAAATGTTCCAGGAGCATTTGACAACCCGAACGGCATGACCAGATATTCATAATGTCCATTGTAGGTTCTGAAAGCTGTTTTCACAATGTCAGCTGGGCACATGCATATTTGGGGATACCCTGAGCGAAGGTCCGGCTTGCTGAACACTTGAGCACCATGTAACTCATCCAGTAAATCTTCAATAACTGGTATTGGAAATTTGTTTTTGATAGTCAGTGCATTGAGTTTGCGATAATCAACGCAAAGACGCCAAGAGCCATCTTTCTTCTTCACCAAAATGGCAGGTGAAGCATATGGCCTTTGACTTGGACGTATTACTTTGTTTTCAAGTAATTCTTTGATCTGTTTTTCCATTTCATCTTTCTGTTTGTGTGGAACACGATAAGGGCGTACCATTGGAGGTTGAGCACCTGGCTGCAAAGGAATTGCATGATCACACTGCCTGTGTGGTGGTAGTTCTTTAGGTTCCACAAACACATCGTTGTACTGGTTTAGAAGGGATTCTAGTTCAGGTAAAATTTTCGCTGTTTCCTCTGGAGAACTGGACAACACATTTAGTTGTAAAACATATGCTTGTGCACCTTGTGCCAATAATTTCTGCATTTCTTCGGCTGGTATCTCATTCAGAGTTTCTGCTGTATTGCAAGTTTGAAATGTTGTTGGTTTTCCATCTTTCATGAGTGTGAGAGTGTTTTTCCTCAAATCCATTGTGAAAGGACTGTGTTTCTGAAACCAATCACATCCCAGAATAACATCATGTCTAGGTAAATTCAGGACTCTGAAGCTTTCAAAAAATTTGTGCTTAGAGATGGAGAAAGGGCAATCTATAACTGAAGAATTTGATAGTAAAATGCCCCCACCAGCAACCTTTACTTCGTTCTCTGCCGAATCAGTCAGTGTGCAGTTACTTTTCAGAGCAAAAGATAAGTCCATGAATGAGTTGCTACTGCCTGAATCCAGTAAAGCAACAGCTCGTTTGCCCATGATATTTACTTCAATAGTTGGCGTCTGATTGGATGGTTTCTGACCCATCGCTTGAAGTGAGATGCTAGTGCACACTGCTGGGTTTTGTTCTTGAGTAGTTGCTTCCTCTTGTTCGTCGTCCTGTTCTAGAGGTAGCTGATCTATTTCTTGCTGGGTTTGTGCAATGGTCTGTGCTATGAAATTCAACACTGGAATTTGTCTGCACCGATGGTTAGGATTCCAATTTGGTTCCCCACAGCGCCAACAATCACCCTTCTGTCTCTGTTTGGAAGGTGCATTTTCTGAAACTTTACTGACAATAGGGGTGAAATTCGAAGGTTGCTTGTATGCATTTGTGGAGCTGAATTTCTGAAAGGTAGGTACAAATTGCTTCTTAAATGGCTGACACTGTTCCATATCCCGGGCCTTCCAATAAGCAGTAGTAAGAGTCAAAGGATTCAGAGGTCTCAGTTGAGATTTGATCGAGTCCTTCATGCCATTGACGTAACATCTGACAAACCAAGACTCCTGAATGTCTGGGTTTTCTTCTTGAACATCCGCCATCAAGTTTTCAAAAATTTCTGTGTACTGCTTGATGGAGAGGTTATTCTGCCTGACACTGTTGAATTTTTCTGCTAATTCATAAGTGTTGTTAGAAGAGAAACGATGGGTGACTTCTGCAGCAAATTGTGTCCACGATAGTTGTTGTCTATGTAGGTTGGATCTCCTCAACCATACATCTGCAGCTCCAACGAAATACAATTGTGCTAAATGAACTTTGTATTCTCGGAGCAGCTGCCATTTGGAAATATTTCTCACACTGACGAATCCAGCCAACCGGGTTGTCCCCATCAAATTTCGGGAACTCCATGCGAGGACCTTTTGTGATTGACTTAAAGAATTGCATTCTCATTTCTTTTTCATAGTCTCTTGCATAACCTTCCCATGCTTGTTTCAGTTTTGGGTTCTGCTGGTGGTTTGCATTGAACACTGGAGTGGCATTATCTTTGTGAACAGACTCCAGATTGATAGCATTATCTTTGGTGAAACCTGCAAAACCAGGAGGAGCTAAATGCCTGCCAGTGTTGATGGGAGGTAAATTTGCCCTTGTTAATTTCTCCAGGTATTGTGTCTTCTGCTGTTCCAACACTAACCGTTTCTTGAGTTTTTCAGTTAATTGCCCATGTTGTTGTTGTTCTCTCTGAAAAGTAGGTGACTTTTCTTGCTCTTGTGAAACTGTATCCTTTTGCGTTGCTTGTGGTGGCACTTGTTGCTGTATTTGGGGACGCAAAGTATTGATAGCTTTAGCCATAGTTGCCAACTGTGCTGTCATTGTGCCCACTGCAGTATGCATCTCGTTCACAACTCCAACCACTGCAGTTTGCTTCTCGTTCATCGCTCCCATGTCGAGCTTGATTTGGGATACTTCCTGCCGCAAGTTTTCAGTTTCTTTCCGGTTCTCTTGGAGATCTTGCCGTAGGGCACGAAGTTCTTGAGCATCTTCGCCCTCTATGCTGGGTTTAGAGCGAGTCATCCTGATCAAACTCACACGGAAAAGGAATTTTACGCCGAAGATTTTTCAGCAACCCGAATCCTGGAGTAGATCCTGCCGCCTTCTCGCCGTCCCGCCTCCAAAGCACACGAACCGAATTTGTCACAGGAATTTTACTACCGGAGGGGATGTTCTCCAGCAACCCTGACAGAGAATCGATTTGTGCCCGAATGTTTGCCGCCGCCGCCAAGCCGCCACCGTCGACTAGTCTGTAGAGAGACTACACCGCCACCGACGCCTCCGTCGACCAAAGCCACACCGCCGCCGCGATAAGGGGACAGAGGAAGGGGATTTTACAGGAGATCCAAACCCTACTCTTCCACCAAATCGGCTCGCCTCCAAGGATTTCTGGAATCTGATACCAATTTGTCAGGTCCCGCTAGGGATTGACATCACAGCAGTTCAGATCAACAACCAATAACAAGAATTAAGGAAAATCAACACACGAATTGAGCACGGAAAACTCTACTTCCAGATACCCCGTCTTAGGGTTTGAGAGTATATTCAGAGTATAAGCTATTAGGGTTTGCTTCTGGGCAATAATCGAGAGAGAGAGGAAAGTGCCAGACGCAGCTGGTCTTATCGACTTGGAGCTCCAGCTCACGCATACATGACGTTGACAGCTTAGAGAAGAAAGGTAAACAGTGACTTGAAACGGTATCGCAGCATCGTGGCCGTTGGTGAAGCGACGTAGTCGTTGGATAACTGAAGATGAAGGTGTTACTAGCAACACTGTCCGTTAACTGACAGCCCTCCACACGCCGCCGGTGCCCTTCCGCCAGCACCTCGTGAGTCGTGATTAAGATCAGTGTTCCCATCTCTCTTGCACAGACGTGGTATAGGTTCGATGCATTAAAAATTCATCTACCTAAACCTCGGCAGCAGCTCGTCATCGACCCCACGCGTGTGTAGGATGCATGCCGTCCCATTCAAACGATGCAGGTGGTTGGGGACGTATTCCGGATGCAGTTTACACTGACTTATACTACAAAACTACTTATGACGTCAGATAGAGAAACGGAAGGCTGGATTGGAAAAGGGATATGCGGAGCAAGCGAGCTCTAGCTCACTTCGGAGTTTTCGAAAACCGATTCCATATCCACGCAAATAACTGCACCATAATAGCACTGACCCTATGGTAAAAATCAAAACAAACAAAAGTACACTGACTCCTAGTTCAAGCGTTCGAAACAGAATCGACGCAGTTGCGCCCATGTGGATGAGTTCAACCATAGCTTGATCTGGAGATTTTTTTATCCCCAAATGGGGAGTTTCAATCCCCCACCCTCAACAAGGATATGACACAACCGCACGTCGACATTGGCTAACAAGTGATTTAGCTCGCCCTCGAACCCATTTAAGTAGGAGAGATATCTCAATTTTTGTTCTCTTCCTCTTTTGTTTGTTTGCCCTTGGGTTTCGTATACTGCGAAAACGCTTATTTGTTATAATTGACATTGTGACTCAGAGTGTGATTCTTTATATGGAAAGAATATCATTTTCAGTTTATGTCTCTAGCCTTCACTTAGAGAGAGTCGTCGTAAGGAATTTACAGAATAGTCTCAACTTTGCCGGAACTCCCACCGGTCCAACGTCCAAGGTGACTAAGGGTGTGTTTGGTTCAGCTGTGGATTCCAAAAAACCTGCTGTAGACTGTGAGGTTTGAAAAACCCGCTGTGAGATGAGAACTGTGTCAAAACTGAAAGTCGTTTGGCTGAAACAACTGTGAAACTGTGAATTTGTATTCGAATCATCTCTAATACCCCTAAGACCGTGGGAGAGCCGACGCCACGCCTCACCGGTCCACCATGTCAGACTACCTCCAGCCACCTTGATATCGCCGGACCCTCGCCGGAGTTAGTCAGACCTCGCCGAAACCTCACTGGAGATAGGGGAATACACGCCGGACCTCATCGGAGTCACGCCGAAACGCGTCTGGCCACCTTGATACCGCCGGACTCTCGCCGGAGTTCGCCGGACCATCGCCGGAGTTGGTCGGACATAGCCAAAACCTCGTCGGAGATAGGGGAATACACGCCAGACCTTGACGAAGTCGCGCTGGAACGCCTTTGGCCACCTTGATATCGTCGGACCCTCACCGGAGTTGGCCGGACCTCGCCGGAGATGGCCAAAACCTCGCGGGAAATCATCAGAACCATCCTGAAACTTTTCGGGACCTTGCTCAAGCTGCCTGGACGTTTCCGGAATGACAATTTTGGTACATACTGTTTATTTTTGTAATGTGGAACACTTATAAATAATATGGATAGAAAGTGACATGTCCATTTATTACAAAAGATTTACGGATCACACAAAAGACATGGTTCATATAGAAATATCCTCTCGCATTACACATATCCTATTCCGCTCTCTCAACCAACATAGCTATGTCTCTCTCGCAGCAACAAGAGAATCAGCTATCCGATTACGGATATTATTCATTGTATCCTCGTGATCCCCTTCTAGAACGTCATCAGGTTGTGTCTGTGCCGCTCCACGTGCCGCTGGAGGTAGATAGTCCTCATTCGCATCACATTTATCAAACTCTTTGTCACACAGCTTGCTATCACGTATGAAATGATGATATGCTTCTGTGTACGAGGTCGGAAACTTGGCATAGCTTTCAATATCCGCCACTTTTCTTGAGGACCCCAAATGCACGCTCAATGACATTGCGAAGTGATGAATGCAAAAAGTTGAACAACTCATATTTCCCTTGAGGTGCACGGCGACGACGAAGACGAAACTCTGGAAGATGGTATGTACTCCCCTTGAATGGAGCAAGGTATCCAGTTCGGTTTGGATAACCGGAGTCCACAAGGTAGTATTTTCTTATAAACACAATGTTAGCGTACAATGATAACAACAACATTAGTGATGACATAGGTAATTATTTAATACCTTTGGGAGGTATAGGAAATGAGGGAAAATTTGCTAATGCATGATTGAGAATCTTCGTGTCATGCGCAGAACCAGGCCAACCAGCAACAACAAAGGTAAACCTCATGTCGAAGTCACATATTGCAAGCACATTTTGAGATGTATACCCATGTCGGCACGTGTGGTTAACAACCTCCTCAGCAGGCACTGAAACTGGCACATGTGATCCATCAATAGCACCGATGGCGCCTTTGAAATGAGGCAAAAAACGAGCTTCTTTAGCCCTTTCATGTTCAGTACTAAAAGCAGGGTCTCTAGGTTTGATGTTATCTTTTGCTAACTTGTGCAAACATAACAAGACTTCCTTAAACTTGGTATGAACTGTCCAGAGTGACCGTACAAAACGGTTTTCAGCTTGACAGAAAGCCTGAGGACCTTCAACAATTCATAAAAACATGGCTAGTGACTCGACCGATGAAACATTGTTTGTCGACTTCAAGCCATAGGTAGATACAAGCAAATCATGGAGTGACATGAAAACTTCAGTACTCATCCGAAACATCTTATAAAAATATCTAGGACGATCAAAGCACTCCATGACCCATTGAATTCCTGTTTGTTGAGCTTCTCTATATGGACTTTTGTTCAAGTATCGCTAAGTGTAAAGGTTACCTATGTTCCCAGTGGTGGCAGCCTGCTTTGCAAGTTCAGCAAGAAGTAGTAGTCCCTCATGTCCCTTTTTGGCAACATCTTCCATGCTTGCATCCATCTACACAAGACAATAACATACGGTAGCATCAATAATATTTTAACATTGATAATTTGGTGGCATCTATGAAATGATAACATGTACTATAGGAAAACATCATGCAAATAAATTGTTCACGGCTCAAGGATATAAAGTTATCCGTCAAGAGAATCATACGTGCCTGTGTGCTAGCTGCATATACGATGGGTGACCAGTGGGTGCTAGCTGCATCGAATTGTCAAGCTGATGCTAGCTAGCTCGTCTACTCTATTTAGGAGAAATATACGGCTAACGGCGTACAGCGAGACAGTGGCATCATTACCATGCACACTTTATACTCCCTCCGTCCACAAAAACATGGTTCAACCTAAATCAAATTTGCATGTATCTACACACTAAATCATGTCTAGATACATATAAATTTGGACTAGTTTGAGACATCCTTTTGTGGACGGAGGGAGTATTATTCTAACCCTGATCTTATCACCGGAGCTACGTAGAGTAGCATCACCACCCATCAGGTCGGCTGAGAAGTGAGGGAGAGAAGGAGTACCTGATACGACGAGATAGGCCGGCGGTAAATTAACTGGCGGCGCTGGTGTGCCTGATCGGTGATTTGAAGGGATCTTGGAAGCAGGTCTTCGTGAAAATAAAGAGCGGGGACGGATCGGTCCTAAGGAACGGAGACGGGAAGGTACAGTTGGACGGGCGCCGTGCTGCCGTCGGCCGACCGGAGCCCGGAGGAGCGAGGCGGAGACAACCCTAGCTCTGCTTTGGCGCCGCCATGCGAGCAGGACAGGGAAATTAACGAGCGGTTAGGTGAGATGGCGCGATCTATATGAGGAGGAAAAATATAAGACCAAAGCGGTATGACTTATTGGTGGCATAGGTGGGTAATTTTTGTTGGAAGTTGAAAGTGGAAGCAGCGAAAGCAGGGTAGACCTGCTTTGTGAATAACACTACGAAAAGCAGGCTACTTTTGTGGAATCTACTGCGAAAAATACCCCCTTTGATTAGATTTAGCTTTTTGATAGCAGAAGCAGAATGGAAAAGCAGAACCAAACATACCCGTGTGTTCCAACGTCTTGCGTCCTGCTTCTGCATGTAGACGACCTTGCTTTGGTGCCAATCAGCTAGGAAGTGTCAACCGCCCGTGTCAGAAATGGGTTTGTAACTTGTAAGTTGTGTGCGCTGAACTATCTTGGTCTAGGTTTTCTAGGAGAAGAAAGAGCTCTAAGCAAAAAATACCTCTTCGTGTCATCTAGTACTATGACACCATGTTTCAGCCCGTGATGGCAAGATCCAGCTACAACAACATGTTTTTTCTGTACCAACAACTGATGTCGGTAAGCTCAATAACCCAAATGTACTCTCACCTGAGAACTGTGTGTGTAATTATTTCTCGACGTTTTCTATTCCCTAATTTTCTTTACATACATTCGTGTCCTTCTCCTCATCGTAATTTTTCACTGGTCTCCATCAAGTATTGAGACTAGTCACAATGTGGAGTAACTTAGACTAGTAACATGCATATGTTACTACTCTAAGTTACTACCTCCATAGTGGGGAGTAACATGTGTGTAGTGTCATATTTAATAGGTTATACACTCATCTTGCTTTGAAATGTGTGATGTTATGGTAACATAGCTAGTTACCACAACCATCTCTCTCTTCATTAATTACCCACCACATCAGATTTTTTGCCTATGTGGCATTGATGTTACTCCTATGTTACTCCCCATTGTGACTAGTCTGATATGTACTTCCTCTGTTCTAAATTAGTTGTCTTTCATTTGTACAAAAGTGGATGTATCTATACTTGTAACATGTCTAGATACATCCACTTTATACAAATGAAAGACAACTAATTTGGAACGGAGGGAGTAGTTGTGTACACAATTAGAAAAAGGTGGCAATGTCAAATTGTAAACGAGTCCGTCACTCGCAACGAGGGGGCATATATATACAGGTGGAGGTCAGTAGGGACATTAAATCCATATTTAGTTCTTCACCGATTAAGTTCGCCTCTTTTTCCTTAAAAAATAAACTTGTCCTTTTCTTTGTATTGAAATTAAGAAGTATCGCATTTTTATTTTTCTACATTGCTCTAGACTTTATTAAAATCAGATATACCAGTGTTACAAGAGAGGAGTTACCACCGATCTGTCTCAAAAGCCATGGCATCACTTTGATTGATGATCTGTCTCCTATATAAAAAAACAGGTTTCAGCGTGTTTTTGTTTGTGAAACACAGTACAACGCAGATACTCACATACACGCGCATACACTCACCCCTATGAACGCACACACGCACACCCTACCCTTATGAGCACCTCCGAGAGACTGAGCCGGCGGATCTGGTCTTGAGATTGAAGAAGTCAACATGAGCGCCTCGCAGTCGACGGGAACGTCGTCTCCCACTGAAGAATATTCCGCTTAAATGAGAAGCACCAACGTCAAACCTGTGGTTTGAACTCTGATGGGCTGGAGGTACAACCACCCTCCTAACCATCCTACCACATGCAGGTTCTCAACAGGTTTCAGCGTTTAATCACTAGATCTAACTACAAAAGTAGCTACGTAACCGACAATTATCTGCGCATGAACGCACAGGTATTCCGATGGGTCGGCTTGTGTGCCATTATTTTTTATGCTACATATTTCATATGTGAAATTATGGTGTATTTTGTAAGAAGCGGTCAAAGCACATTTTTTAAAAAGCGGTCAACTTTTTAATTCTTTTAAAAGCCATCGTATTACAAGGGTGTTCGCTTAAAAAGGTATTGGTGGAATAAATTACAGACACAAATATTATATTTACACCACATAGCCTTCGCATGGTAGGAAAGTTTTCAGTCGTTCATTGCAAGAATTGTAAGCACTAGAAGGATTTGACGTGCTTTGCTGCGCCCGGGGTATTATTGCGGTTGCATGCTTGTCTGAGTAAATATTAGTATCTCAGACATGAACATATACAAATCCGTACCATTTTCACGAAAATATTGTACCTATTGGTCTAGCACATGCAATATAAACTGCATACTACAAAAGTGACCACTTTGGATTTATTAGTCTCTTAGCGAGGCAAGCCCGATAACTGGTATGTAGAGCCGGATGAGCCGTGGAAGGGGGGCTACTCGAGGTGCAGCCGGAGGCAGAGCTATTGTGTGTCACTCGTGCTCCTGCTTGCAAGGAAGGAGACGAGGCACAATGAGAAAGTGGATGGGAGGAGGGCAGCTCGGGTGGCTCGTTAGCCGGAGCTACAAAAGGGAGTAGTGGTGGCTGCGCACGGGAGGAGAGCGAGGACGGCACTCAAGACCGAATCTCTCCCGGTCTATGATGCCTTTGAGCACTGGTGGTGAACTATCGATCGAATCGGCAGATTTGTGGCAGAGCTGCCAGATTCGAGACCGAATCGATGGGAAAGAGGCGGCGGGTAGTCACCGGAAGAGGGGAGTGAGGGCAACATGACAATTATGATTGGCAGTTGCCGTGCACTCGTTGGCAATTATGATGGGAAAGAGGCGGCGGGTAGTCACCGGAAGAGGTTCCATATCAGCAACCTAAGTGTTTAACTTTACAACACCTGTCGTTTTCTTGGTTTGACAAAAATTGGGAATTTTTACATCAAGAACAGTTGTTGGAGCAAGGTTTTTAGCCCCAAATGACCTAATACGGATGTGATTTGATGGTGGCCACGTGCGGGCGGAGCGCGACAGACAACATCCCACGAAGATGAATCCCTCCCGATCTGCAGTGTCCCTGTAGAGTGGTGGTGGATTCACCCCCGAATTGGCCAAAGTTGTGGCGGAACTGCCGGATTCGAGGCCAAATCGATGTGAGAAGAGACGATGGTGGTCATCGTTGGAGTGGCGTGAGGGCAACATGAAACTTCCGATCGGCAGTTTGTGTGCGCGTGTTGGCCTCTCTATTATATAGCATCCCAATTTTTAAACATTTGCAACACTTGGTGTTTTTATTTAACAAAATATGACAAATTTTACATCAAAATCAGCTGTTGGAGCAAGATTTTTGATCTCAATGACCTAAAAAGAGTTTCCTAAAATAGGGCAGCTATTGAAGATGCTCTAAGAGAGGGGTAACACATTTGTTTGTATGCAATAAATTAAAAAATATTTTTGTATTAATCTGAACAGACAATTTTTTTTATCTTTACCTTGATCCAAACCAATAGCATGTTTACATGTGGAGTAACAAGAGAGCTCTATTTCTAGGGAGCTTAGTTCTTTGAAGGATGGAAGTTCAGAGTCTGTCCCTGAACATCCGGGGGGTCTAAGTTCCAGCCCCAGTACTCACGCTATCTAGAAGGTGGCGCACAGTTTTATACTTAGTGGCATAACTCTCTGGATACCTCGGAGGTTAGCCCGGAAGGATACATCCGGAGAATCAACAAGAACTACATGGATTGTGCTTGCAGTTGGATCTTTTCTCAACTAGCAAAACCGCCTCTATGAACAGAATCTAATACTCGGATTTGTGCTAGTGAATATGTGTGATTATTTTTACATTTTAGGAATTAATTGTTTTATCACGCATAGCTCGTGGTACTGCTTGCGGGCAGTTGAGTATTTGTTCTTCACTACCTATATAAAGTTCGAGTGAATAATAGCCAATTTGGTGATTCAAAAGCAGGCCTTGGCGAAGATTAGACAAAAAGGATGAGACAATATGTACATTTACTTGCTATTGGTTCGAGTTGTTTATGTGTCCCAAAAGGGCTCCAATCTATGTACATTTCCTTTCTATTTGTTCGAGCTGTTTATAAGAAAAAGGATTAGACAATATGTATGAGGAGAAGCCAATCAGCCTGCATCCAATGAGCTTATCGCTCCGTGTGATAAGAATAAGACTATCAACAAGTGGGTTATACAACAACAAAAAAGTCATATGAACAACATAATCAATTCATACATACCATTTCTTATGAACAAAAAGTTCGGGTAAAATAAGAAACTTTTTTGTTTTCATAGGTTCTCAACTCTCACTTTTGTAATATTTAGCTATCCAAGATTGAGATAAAATATATACATATGTTCGTGAGCAATACGACATGTCAAATATCTTAACCCGGTTACATTAGTTTAAAATTGTTCATGTAGATACGGTTTTTAAACATACATTTGAAGGACACACACTGTACTTCTACTCTTCCATTTAGATAAGGTTATGTTTTTTTAGAAATGTGGAGCATAGCCCCGGCCTCTGCATCCATGATGCACACAACAATTTTATTACGAGATTTGAAAGTTTAGGTTACACATAATGGTCACTTGAAGTGGCCGCAAACACAAGCCAGTGGAATACAAAAAGGATGATACACCTATGAAACATCTAAGCGATTAAAACGCTGACAACCAGCCAGGTTGTAGAAAAACCGACCGACCGTCAAAACAGGTGCATCCAGACTCGATATGCTCCCTTTGCTCCAGCCTTGTGATAACCTGCAAGTAATTAACATGTCATGTCTCGTTAAAAACCAAATCATTCGTGTGATTCCAAATCGACCATAATAAAGCATTTTTTTTAGAAAAGGGGGTGCGGATCCCCGGCCTCTGCATCGAGTGATGCACACAGCCTTCCGCAATTATTCATCAACACCTTAAAAGAGAAATACAAAGATCAACCTGAAGCGAACCACCAAACTAGCGACAAGTTCGCTACACCTACAACCCTGATGAAGGGGGTGGAACAATCAGAACCGATGCCCTGACCTCACACACCAACGCACATCATCTAAATCCGGAGGCTTCAACCAGGCCGCCCGACAGCGCGCCAGAAGCACAAACCGGTCCAGCCGATCTTCAATGTACGCCGCATGCGCACAACAGAAGTCGCTGCCACCAACCTCCGCCATCCCATCTTCAGGAGCGATCAACGTGATGACCTTGCAAGGCCTGCCATCGGCACTGCCATGGCGCCAAACAGCTCCACCATCCTTCACGAGTCCATCGTCATACGCCCGTCGCCAAGACTCCGCTGCACCGCGCCGCCGAGACTTGTCGTCGACAACGCAATAGATGTACACCGCTCCACTTCTTGCCTCCTCCATTCAATTGCTGCTCCAAAAACGATGCCCCAAGAGGAAGAAAGATGCCGAAGCGCCTTCATCGTCCGATCCGGATATCCGAATCTAGGGTTTCCCCCAGAGCAGCACGATTGAGTAGGCGCAGGTTGCAAGGGCGATGCCTTCAACAAGTTAACGGTGAGGAAACACCGCCATCGCCCGCCATGACCGGAGTCGAGGCTCGGTTTTCACCGGCAACTGCACCCCCCAACTCGCCGTCGTGACCAGCGGGCCGACCTCCTCCGGCGAAGAAGGAAGACACCAGCTTCCTGCCGAGATCAGAGCCACGGACTTCCTCAAGATCAAACGAAGCCGAGGATCGCGGGAACCAACGTCGGAACAGCCTCGGCCCGAGGCCCAGCCGACCACGCCGCCAGCCACCCGATCCACCTCGTCGCCGCTTCGCCGCCGTCTTGCTGTCGAACCACCCTAGCGGTCGCCGCCGCGACAGGCCGCTCTCAGGCCGAGGATGTCCGCCGCCGCCACCACGCAACCCGACTTGCCGGGCGACGCCCTCGGCGGCGGCAGCGGGAGGGGTAGGCGGGGGAGAGGGCCTAGGGACGGGGAGGGGCGGGCGCCCCGGCGCGGCGTGGCGCCGCCGCGCGGAGGCGGAAGGAGGTTAGGGTTAGGAGGCGGCTACCATAATAAAGCATATAATCCTACATGAATGCGCGTCTCATTATGTTTACCAATTCGATGCAACCAATTTGCAAACTTATTTGTGTTAGCTGGTGGTGGCAGGTTAAAAGTAAACTCAATAATCCTCCAAATAAAACAAACAATAGGGCAAGCAATAAATAAATGATGTATCTTACACATTTCTCACATCCCTTCCACTTACGCTTACCCAAATTGTCTTTAATTAATAGCACTTTTCTATAAATAAACACATGAAGACCTTGATCTTCAATGACAATTTAAGTTTCCACAGATACTTACGAAGGAAAGGAGTATGATCGTTCATAAGATCCAAATACAACGATTTTACCGTAAAAATAACATTCGAAGTCAAGTTCTAGATAAAGACATCCGGTTCATTAGATAATTCAATTGTCATCAAGCTTTCGACTAGGTGCAACCATCTTTCCTAATTATCCCCAGAAAGGCTACGTCGAAATTCAATATTCAAAGGATTTTTAGACAACTCATAGCCATGAAACATTTTTTTCACACGATGTTGTAGCGGCCAGTAGCAAATCCCCTAACCACATCATCGATTGTATAATGGGAGGCCAAATTCGCGTCCCCTCCGCGCCCCGTGCCACTGTAGCTCGAACTGTAGCTAGCTACAGTCAGCCACAGTACACGGTGGGGCCCGCGCGTCAGCGACCCAGCGCGCCCGGAATTTTTGCAGAGAAGCACGGGGGGGGGGGGGGGGGGGGCGGAAATTCCATGTGCTTCTCAGAAAATTCGGCGAGAGGGACCTGTTTGTAATTTCGCGAAACCCCGGGTTCTTTTTCGTAAAACGCCACGAACCCCCCGTCCTCCTCCTCTCTCCCGCGAGCGGCCCGAGCTCGCCGCGGACGCCGCCGCAGCCCGCCGCCGCAGCACGTCTCCGCCGACGGACACGTCCTGGGACCGCCGCATCGCCTCGCAATCAGCGCCGCCGTCCGTCGGCATCCACCGCCGTCTCCGTGCTCGCCACCGGCGCTCCGGCGACCATTTGGTCGCTCCCGCTGCCCTCCCGCCTCCGCCGAACCTCCCTCGCATGGATCCGCGCAAATCCGCCCACAGGAGCGTGCTGGGGCGCCCGTCGCCGTGCTCAGGCGAGCTCGGCCGCCGCCGGCAGGTGACGTCGCGGATGACGTCGCCACGCCGTGCCTGCGGGCCTGGGCCGCCCAGCTGGGTCGCAGGTTGGGCTGGGCTGGCTGCTTCACAGCTGGCTCGGCCTGGCCTTTTTTTTAAAAAAACCTGTTTTTCTTTTTCCTGTTTTCCTTATTTAAAAACTGTTGCAAATTGTTGGTGTCCATCTAAATGACTAAAAAAAAGAGGCTTCCAACATAAAATACAAAATAGAAAACTTGAATTTTCCATATCGAACAATATTTCGAAAAGTTTGTGGAAAAAAACACAGACATATTAGACCATTTAAATCCAAATTTGAAATCTAAATTTCAACAACAAAAAAATGTTTAAATCCCCATGATTTTATGACCGTGACATGTGACGTTTCCCACTTTCAATAATTTTTAATACATATACAACAGGAAATACAAAATAGAAAACTTGAATTTTCCATATCGAACAATATTTCGAAAAGTTTGTGGAAAAAAACACAAACATATTAGGCCATTTAAATCCACATTTGAAATCTAAATCTCAACAAAAAGAAAAAAAATATGTTTAAATCCCCATGATTTTATAACCGTGACATGTGACATTTCCCACTTTCAATAATTTTTAATATATAAACGTTTTTAAAAATCGCAAATTTTTCCCCAATTGCATAAATTTCAAAATTTAACCAATCTCTAAAATCCAACCATTTTGAAACGATTTTTTCCCTGAATTCCGATTATTCCCAGACTACAACAGTTTCAGAATGTTGCCATTTTCGCCTACTAATATAAAAAACACATGTCAGTAAACATAACTTTAAAAATTATATGAACTTCCAAGTTCCAAAAAAAAAAAAAAACTTTCCAGATGACCTAACAAATGGCTATATTATATTTCCAGACAATATTACCTACTGCCAAATCAAAAAGGAAAAAAAACTATCACGATAGTTTCCAAACGATAGATATTTAACCGCACCAGATAAATTAACATGAATTTCATCCTTTTTCGAAACATTTTTTTCAGGAGTTAAGTTTCTGACAGGTGGTGCCCCTTTCCTTCAGTAATTACCATAGAATAGAAAACGTTCAACGTAACTCAATTTTTTATATTTAAACAAATTAAAATACGCCCTCTAATTAAATATCAGACTTACCGAATTCTCATGCGATTCATTTACTCAAATTATAGAGTCAAAATAGATATTTATGATGCAGACATATTTAACCATTCCAATTCACGTTATTAAATTAAATATTTACTCCAAAACACATGCATACTTCAACATTCAAAACCACTAAGTACCTACAAATATTTTAAACGACAAATACCACCCAATTTGAATTTTACCACAACTACGCGGCATAGAAGTTTGAATATTTCAAAATTTTATTAGCCTTGCAAATCTAACCAATTTGCAAACATGAAAACAATTCGAAACAAGTTAAATGAAAACGATTGGTTCACTCTCGAAATAACTCCATAATTACGTACTACCTACCTAGAAGTAATAAAACGAAGATTTTTTTCCATGATCTACAGAAGACAAAAGAAATATGAAATATTCCGAGTTTTGTTTAAACAAAAAAAAAGATAAAAAAAAGAGGCACTATTTCTGCAAAGTTCCAATTCCTTAAACAAATGATAATAGAGTCGTTTTTTTTCAATGCTCCAAATGCTTCACACCTTACTTAATAATATTAACATTTGTCTAGAAACTACAATTACTTTTCCACTTTATAATAGCAAAATAAAAAAATGTTTGAAAGTTACAATTTGTCTAACATTTGAGCGAATACTCCGATATTCCATAAAATAAAACCAAAATGCTCACCAAAAATAACCACAATGTACTCCAAAAAAAATACCAAATTTATTTCAACATATTAGGTTAGCCAACATTGCTTTCCCCAAATGTGGAATCAAATTCGAATAGATTGTTCTGGATTCAACTAAATATTAACGTCGAAATACAAACATGTTCAAGCATTTCAAACCTTCAAATATTTGAATATTGTACACGATATATCAGAAATGCATACAAAAAAATGTTACCTGTTCATAAGAAAACAAACAAATATTTCAACACTTCGATTTAGCCCACATTTTAGTTAACAAAAAAAATACAAATGTTCCACAAAAAAAAAAAATTTCTATAGTCAAATAAAATCAACAGAAATAACATCAATAATATCATTCAATATGACAGACCGAATAATCTTTTTTTGCTACAGGCCATCTTACTTAAATATTTATATCATGATTCAAAAATATTAACATAAAAGTACCACACATGTAAATATTAGGAAACAACTGTTAAAAAAATCGTAGACAAGTATATTGAAACTACAAATCAAATTCTAAATAAAGCATGCTTAACAAAATTTATAACACTACAGACGTATTGTTTGACAGTATTTAGATAATTCTATAACACTACTAAATGCTGAATTGACTACTTATTGAATGTGACCAAATTAAAAAAAAATTAAAACATTCAAATGCCTTCAAAATCCACCAAAAAAATATATATTAATTCAGCAATAATTTTCTATTCAGACATACTCATCCAAAAAAATATGAAAACATAGCAACATAACTACACGCAAAAAATGCTAACATTACATGCCAGATTGCCGAAATTCAAATTCGAAAATTCCAAACAAAAATGCCTTCGAAAAAATAGCATCAAGGGCGTGCCGTGCCGGCACGCCAAATTCAACTAGTATCCTTCCAAAAGAGAGCTTTCATTCCGTCGCTGATAAGGTTACGCTGCGCTGCCATGGCGATCAACTTATGTAGGAAGATTTATTTTGACCGATTTAATAATAAGGGCAAGCTCATCATCGCAAATAGTCGGGTCTAACAACAATTTTATGGTCTTAGTCTTAGGTATAAACGGTGAAGCATACACGAGACAAGGAACTTTAGCTAGACTCGAATCCTGTACTAGACATGAGTCTAAGAAGATAAAAAAAAAAGACTCCTTATTGGAGCCAAAAAGGCTAAACTGATCTTTTTCAAGTAGAGACAGAGGATGTAGTGATGGGAGCCTCTACTAAAAAGATTCCAAACTGCCCGTAAGTACATCCTAGCTAAAAAATCCACAATATTCTCCACAGCTTGATGCCTGACCCCGCTGGCGTTATCACAGCCGCTAATGTGTTCACGCTCTAGAGACGATGCCTAGTGGCCTCCACAGCAACGCGACCATGGAACAGGGCTTCATCGTGATGCGCTTGTACTTGTGCGTTTGGTGGTTAAGCTTCAGTTGTGGTGGAAGTAGCCCAAGCCACAGACAAGCGACGAGGTCTTTTCTGAAAACTAAACATCCTGTTCCGGATGCCTCTTATTCCTAACTCGTTAAACGTTGGCTCCTACCTTGGGACACTTTTTCCTCCAACCCCGAGGAAATGTTACAGACATGTACCCGCTAATGTGTGAGAACTGAAATGTTTGATATAATATAGGGTATATATAGGAGTAAAGTCAGACCGGGAGTACTATGTTGGTAATTACTGATGGCCTGGCCGTCGACTAGGTCCTCTTTCCTGGGTCATAACATTCTAGAGACATTGCTCCGGCAGTATAATTGGGTATTTACTCCGTACTTCAAGAAAAGTATTTCGAATATTCCAATTAAAACAAGGCCAAAAGCTTTGCCCTAACCGAGAGGACTTGCTGGTGGGTGTACATTTGAGTTTCTGGTCTACACTACTTCTATCATGATGACAGCCAATCCAAAATGGTACTCCCTCTCTGATCCGATTATTTGTCGTGGAAAGTAAACTGTGCTAGTGGAAAGTTGTGAAGAGCCGGCGATAATAATTTTGGATCGGAGGGAGTATTATAATTGAGCACTTCAGGTATCAGGGAGGTTCAGATACAGATTGCGATTTGTTCCGTGAGTTATATGAAAACAGGATTAGCCTGTAAGGGAAGAGCCGATCACCGGCATTCGACAAGTTCGTTCCTTCTCCCCGTGATAACTGATAAGGCACACGACTACCAACAACATGCTAGCTTATTCAACAATTCAAAAAGTCAAATTATCAACAGGATTAATTAATCCATATATTTCTTAGACTTATGAATTGGCCAGGGAAATAAGAACATAAGTCAGAGACACCTCCATTAGTTTACAATCCGTCTAACAACATATTTTTGAGAGTACGCGAGCCGTACTGCAACTCTTCTATTCAGATAAGATTATGCGGCGCTGCCGTGGCGATCATCTTACGTACGGAGCTTTAACTTGACCGACCAACAACCTCTAATCCTGATAATAAAAGTGCGCCGATCACGCTGATCAGCACATGGTATAGCTGACTCTGCACCATTCCGCCTTTCCACTCCCCCACGAAGTTCATATAACGACATCTTCTTCCGTGGCTACTATATCTATCAGCAAAAAGGAGTTGACCTGTGTGATTTTGCCTTTTCGTCGCGTGTAGGGCTTTCCTATGAAGAGTAGTACTTTCTCCATGAGTCTATCACAAACGCCGGTTCAGATATGAACAACTGATCCATTGCCATTATCTTTGAGTTTTATTTAGCTCACAGTTATCTTACATCTCCTCATACACGTCATGGCGTGAACCACTACCAATCTTGAAAACGCAGTTGTATAGTTTTAAACTGTCGTCCATCAAAACTCAAGGGAAAATCTTGATCACCTAGGCCTAGGGTGATGAAGGATTGGTTCTTGTAGGTGTTGCACACAGAAGACATGAGTAGTAAATGGGAAACGATAAACAGAAGTGTTTTTTTACAAATAAAAGTAAAAGGGTAAATCTGCTTTCTATCCATGTGAAATTGTGAATGCTTTAGTATCGTGCTGCTACTTGAGGGCCTGTTGACACAAACATAGCGTGAACATATGGAGCCCGAGCTGAGGACTTGGCCACAGCTATCTTGACCCTGGAAACATAAACCCGAATAATAATGAAACAACACTGTCCTGTCGGTTGAGAGCCGTATACGACTATGTAAATTAAGAACCATAGTGCACACCACACACGAGTTAGTTGAACAATTTCTGTGATATCTTACTTCCGGATCTGTGTACTAGTGTAATTACTTATTATTTTTCCTTCGGGGAGAGAGACTCCCGTTTCCGGAGAGAGCTATACCAACACTCCAATAGAACGATATATTTACTTTAGTATTTTGAACAGCAACTGGCTCTATATAGAAGGAGCTAGCAACGAAGCCGCAAGAACATGTCCAACTCTGCTTCGTCTTCACCTATCCCTTCTGATCCAGTTTCCTGTGGAGACTTGCACGCCATATTTATCTTCCTTGTGTACACACAAAGCTTGGAGCTATAGCGCGGAGGCAAAACTTTCCAGTCCAGGTAATCATCTCTCTATCACTACTCAATGTTCTTTACTCTCTTTACCACTGGTTTACGTGGGCGTAGAAAGGTCGATTCCGATCAATTGTATGATCCATTGAAACATTTCTTTCTCCGTCTATTGGCGGATGTTTTGCACCTTAATTGAGCTTCTTTCTCTCCCATTGGTCCATTCAGCGCTGTTCGACGAGGAACTGGTGGCCATAAATGTCATATCTCTTGATCCAAAGTTGCAGAAAAAGAAAGATCTTGTCCACATGAGCTCCTGTGTTGACAAATAGTTGTGTTTAGGTGATGTTATACAAATCGGGAAATAGATCAACGGAAAATATCAATACTAAATATATACTTTTGTACTGGTTGAGCTACATTTTTGCGCAACCACTATTAAGTTTGATCTTGAAATCTACGTCTTGATAACATCATCTCCTCAGTACAGTATAACATCACCTCTTCAATACAGTATTTCGTAGGATCTTTTGAAACTTCCATGTGATTTACAGCTAATAGTTTGTTGCATTACAATCAATCTATGTATGTGCAATCTTTTTTGCATTTGTACTCTAATTTTTCTTGCCAACTATCATTTTATTATGGGTGACATTAATATAGTTCGATATATTTTTGTAGATAATAAGGTAATGTACAAAGGAAGAAGCTTCTTATACTTTATCAGTAATGAGACAGAGGCTGTCTGTTCTTGTAGAGAAAACCATTCCAAGGGCTTTACTATCTGATGACACTTGACGCAGCAAAGATAACAAAGACCGACCAATGCAAGTTTAAGAATCTCATTTCAGAATCATTCAATCCCTTGCCTTGTACTTTCAATTGGTATCTATCACCATGATTTATTCTATTTGAAGTGCCATCATACATTTTTCGATAAAGGGAGTTTTATTACTTAAGAAGTTAGCGCCATCATACATAGCAAATAATTATGCAGAGGCTGGGACTCCCCCCTTTTCTAAAAAAAACATAGCAAATAATTAAGGCAAACACACAGAGAGAGTATTCGAGTCATTTCACATCTACAAGAAACTTTAGTGTTCCGAAGGTGCTTTAAAATGCTTGCACTTGTCGGAGCAGTAGAACTACATGTTCAAGCACAAACCCGTGCTACAATGCCACTCAAGTCTCTGGCCAGGCAAAGACTTTCTCTAGTTTCACTGACTGAAAAAGAAACCAATCCACATAATGGACTAATACCCGGTTTGCCAGAAGACATGGCAAAGATATGCATCGCGTTAGTCCCTCGGAGATACTTTCCTGTCATGGGTGCAGTGTCAAGGAAGTGGATGTCATTCATCGGCAGCACAGAGTTCTGTGCTCTCAGGAAGGAGGTTAGGAAGATTGAAGAGTTGGTTTATGTTCTCGTTGATGAAGCTGGGAAAAGGGGTCTCGCTGGGAGGTCTTGGAGGAGCACAAGAACAGGGCAATTCCTCCTATGCCAGGACTGAAAAAAATTGGCTTCGGTATGGTGGTTCTTTATGGCAAGTTGTATATCATGGCTGGCTATGCTGCTGTCCATGGGAAGGACTGTGTTTCTGACGAGGTTTACCATTATGATGCCAGGCTCAACAGGTATATTATGGATCTTTTATCCTAAAGACAAGTGTCATAGATGCCTTTTTTTTCCTTATACCAGATAATAATATTGTTCTCTGTATCAGTTACATGATTGGTAATTATGAAGAATCCAGTGCTCTTAGTAGTTATCGGTTTGATGCTATATATAAGTTCGCCAAACAACAACAAATTGAACCACGAAACTAATTCATCATCTTCACATTGCATAGGTGGGGTGCACTTGCCAAGATGAATTTTGCACGCCGTGACTTCGCTTGCACCGATGTCAATGGCATAATATATGTTGCTGGTGGATTTGGCTCTGGTGGCAACAGCTTGTCCATCGTCGAGGCATATGATCCCCAACAAAATAGATGGACCCTAATCGACAGCCTACGCAGGCCGAGGTGGGGCTGTTTCTCTCATGGGTTGAACAACAAGTTGTACATCATGGGTGGCCGCTCAAGCTTCACGATCGGCAACTCCCGTTCCATCGACGTCTATGATCCCAGGCGCCGTGTTTGGGAGGAGATCAAGAGAGGATGTGTGATGGTCACCTCCCATGCGGTTCTTGGCAAGAGATTGTACTGCATCGAGTGGAAGGACCAGCGCTCGCTCTCGGTGTTCAGCCCTTCGGACAGTTCTTGGATGAAGATTTCAGTGCCACTAACGGGTAGTTCAAGAACCCGATTTTGCCTGGGGGTGAGTGCTGGTAAGCTGCTGTTGTTCCCGCAGGAGGTAGAAGATGGGTATCAGACGATGACGTACGATCCAGCTGGGGCACCTGATTCTCAGTGGGGGACATCGGAGCTGAAGCCCTCGGGACTGTGCTTGTGCAGTGTGACCATTGAAATTTGATGGTACGCTAGGGTCTACCTCTTGCAGTATATATATCCTCCCATTTTACCGCCTAGATTTTCCTCTAGTCATTGAGTTGAAGCTGGTGTCATATGGCCGTATGCAAGTAGAGCTGTTGTTCACCTGTTCTCTTGGATGAAACATTTGTATATATTCCACCTAGTTCCATTATCAACGTTGTGGTTCACATATTTTGAATTTTGGATGAGGGCGGTGAACTCGCTTCAGTGCGCAATGTGTGGCTTAATGTAAAACTGCCATATGTGTGAGCTTCACAAGGGTTGATATGGATGAGGGCCACACGCTATGTTTAGACGAAAAGGCCAACCGTAAAGTTATATGATAAAAGCGTTAATATAAATTTAGGTGACACAATAGCACCAATATGTGGCTTAATGTAAAGAGAGGAGATTTGGTCCCGGGGGCGGCAAGCCTCTTGACAGGTGCCCGTTGGACGGCCATCCTGACCGAATTGTATATATGGGACGTAATAGGCCTTAAAAACAGTTTATCTTAGCACGCTCCACAACCTTCCGTACATTGCCACACATGCGACTGTTCGACGAGTGCCGGTTTGGGCAGGGTCAGACCACGATTTTAAAAGTGAGAGCTACCCCTCCTATCAGGCTACTCACCTCGCTTTATGGTTGAGTTTTGATGGGCCGAGATGCTGGTATAGTGGACCCATGCATGGTGTAGTGGGGACTGAAAGGTTATTTACCGGGTCACTAAATGTACAACAACATAAGAGTTCATCCCACAAAACTTATCGATTTTTATAAAGTACTATCATTATTATTATTACTCTAAAATATCATATAGAATCGCAATAAAGTGTGACCTAACCATCTACGTGTCGAAAACAATACGCATTGTGACACAAAGAGAGTATTGCTCGAATTGCACGCGGAGGAATCCACCTATAATATATAAGATCTCTAGTGGGTCTAGTGCTTCTTAATTATAGTCTATATATATATATATATATGGAAAATAGTTTTGTACCTCTGAGTGTACGTACTCCCACGTTCAATATACCACGTACTTGAACTGATTATACCTCTTTATCATTTTTAATATACTTCATTATTGTATAGTAGATACCTCAAAGTGAGTTTTGTGAAAATTTTCATTTTAAACTATATGCTTTATATTATTTGCACATATACTGTTTTTCTACACGTAAATATTGTATATAAAAAATTGAGGACCTTTGGTGATATTTTTTTTTCATACTACTTGTATTGAGGTATCTTACAATAATTAATGAGGTATATAAAGAATTATAAAGAGGTATAATACCCTCGTATATGAGTTATATTGAGTATGAGAGTATGTACACCCAGGAGTATATAATAGGAGTTCATATCACATGCACTCTACGTACAATTTGTGTCCCAGTCATTTTCTCATCTACCATCCATAAAGAAATACAAGGTCCACCAAAACCAGGCACACACCATGTGCATTACTCACTATAGATAATATCGACACAGCACACTTAAGTAAAACATACGATGGACACTAAAATCATGAGTGGGAGTCACGTAAGACAAATTTCTTGGATGCATTACTCCGGAAAGAGAGACTCATCCATGAGATAAGTGTAGGGATGGGTGGTATTGGAAATGCAATAGCAACATCGTCATAAGCTCATACTAGTTGTTTCGATCCCAATGGTATTGTTTGATACTTTGAGGGCAAAGGGCATACGATGGATGGAGCTGTGAAGAACACTTGCCTTATGGCTAAATTGTCATCCCGATAATGTCACCCATTCCTACACTACTGTGAGAATATTGTCAGCCCAGTAAGAACCAGGGTGTACTGGGCCAGGCCTCTATAACCCTCAACACTCGGCGGTGGATCTCGCTAAGGACCAGGCCTGCAAGCCTGGGGTGCCCGCGGGGCAGAATCGCCTCGCGGAGGCCTGAGGAGGCAGCTAGGGCCTGCGGAGCCTCTACTCCGCTGCCTCCTCTCCAAGGAAGTTTTCCCTGAAGGGAAGTCAACGCAGAATCCTCCACAGGGCGTTCCCGCCCACGCGAGGGTTCCTTCACTGTAAAGCAAGCTCTGCGGAGCGCACATGGCTTCCGCAGCGGCCGCAGAGTGACCGCGCCTCTGCGCAGAGTGACGACGGAGCTACAGTCCCACTTTGGTGATAAAGGAGTCAACAAAGCAGGGGCAACGGCGCAGACCACCAAGCTTTCCTCTTTGGTGATAAGGGAGCAGGCCGGCGCTACGCGCCAAACGCGACGTCACCGTGGGGACTCTCCCGCTCCTCTGCGGCGGCAGCTGGCCGTCCTGGATGGACGGCGGCCTCTCTGCTGCGGCCTCAGCTTTTGTGCCCATGGACCGCGCTCATGGACGCCCAAGCAGCGGTGCACCGTGCTCCCGACCGTTGTCGCCATGTGGTAGCTCCTCCGCTGCACAAGGACAGGGAGGAGGCCCGGGCGCCTATAAAAGGAGCTGGTGCACCACCCTAAGGGGGATCGAACACATTTTACTCCAGTCTAGCTACTTGCGCGCAAGGGAGAAGAAGACAGTAGTTTCCCTCCCCTTGTACGCGCCATTGCCACAACAGTGCCTTCGGCAAGCACGCTGTACTGTAACCTCTACAAGCAGCAATACAGACAGGCAGGACGTAGCGGTTTTACCTCCACAAGAGGGCCGTGAACCTGGGTACGCGCCGTGTCTCTCTCTGCCGTGATGTCCCTCCTCAGGCACGACGAGCAGCGTCGCCGCGCCGGATGAGGGTTGATTGACGTCGTGTTCAGCCCCTTACACGAACTCTCTTCGCGAGTGTGACTGCCCCTGTTTCGTGGGAGTCATTCTCCGACAATTGGCGCGCCAGGTAGGGGGCTGAGGCGCGCATTCAACCTCCATCGACCTCAACGCCATGGCGGACACTCGCGCTGCTCGCGCCAACCGGCGCGCGTCAGGCCGAGCTGAGACCGAGCCCGTCGTCCACGCCGCCAGGCCACGCGGCCGTCCGCGCACCAACCGCGCTTCGGGGCGCACTACTGCGGAGCCACGCGTGGAGCACCCCGAGGATGAGGACGACCGCTACGACGAAGACGTCGACCACGAGCACAGCGAGGACGCTGAGTCCTCGCATCCATCTCGGCGCCAAAGCGCGTCCACGCTTGGACGCCCGGCGCCCAGCCCAAACACTGCGCTGCTCATGGCAGCAGAGCTCTTCCGCTACCGCCCCACCGCCGAGGCGCACGACAACTGGCTTGGCCGTCTCCAGCACCTCGTCGACATCGCGGCTGCGCCGCGCGCGGTTCCAGCACCTTCGCGCTCCCTGGTGCACCACAACTCCGGGCGCGCAGGCACCGCCGCGCATGGAGCGCCTCCGCCTCCGCCTCCGCCAGGACCACCTCCGGCTGCGGCAAACAAAGCCGCCTCTCACGCGTCCTCGCCGCATGATTGTCAAATCGTGCAGCGGACGCCGCCGGACGCGCGGGTGGAGATGGAGCGCCAGCGGGACCTCCAGAAGCGCATCGTCGAGGAAATTGGCCAGGCCGGGCGCCAAAACCGCAGAGCTCTCCAGGGCGGTGTGGCCACGTACGCCACTGGCTGCACGGCCTTCACCCGCAACCTGCGCCGCGTCGTCTGGCCGCAGAAGTTCAGGCCAGACCTCCCCAAGGGCTACGATGGCACGAACAACCCCATCGAGTTCCTGCAGCTCTACACCACCTCCATCCAGCTGCGGGAGGAGACGACAAGGTCATGGCGAACTGGTTCTCGCACGCCCTCAGGGACTCTGCCCTGTCGTGGCTCCTGAACCTCCCTGAGGACTCCATCGACTCCTGGGAGGACCTCTGCAAGCAGTTCGTTGCGAACTTCAAGGGCACGTACGAGCGCGCCCTCACCTACAACGACCTGCGCGCCGTACGCCAGAAGTCTGGCGAGACTCTCCGCAAGTACATCCAGCGCTTCAGCCAAGTCCGCAACAAAATCCCCAACATCCCTGACTCGCACGTCATTGCTGCCTTCAGAGAGGGCGTCACCAACCGCAGGATGCTTGAGAAGCTCGGCATTCACGATACCCTCTCCTCTGTCGTGAAGCTCTTCGACATCGCAGACAAGTGTGCCAAGGCTGAAGAGGGTCTCCTCTTCACCAAGGTGGCCTCTGCAGATGACCCCCCAGAGGGATCCAAGGCCCACAAGAAGCGTGACGAGACCAAGCGCAAGCCTACTGCTGTGCTGGCTGCTGAGCCCGGCGCTAAGCACGCTCGAGAGGACTCTGCAGAGGATGGCGAGAAGAAGATCGACAACCGTCCCTTCTGCATCTACCACAACAGGCGCGGCCACGCGACAGAGAACTGTTACGACCTCAAGCAACTGAGCAAGAAGCGCGAGCAGGAAGAAGGCAGCGGTGGTCGCGGCAGAGGCCGTAACTACCGCAAGGGCGGACGCAAAGGTGGCTACCAGAAGCCTCAAGGGACTCAGGCCAACGCCGCTGAGAAGAACAACAATCTCCCTGACGAGGAGCCTGGGGGCTACCAGGCCCCTAGAGGCGCCATGGCGTGCATCCTCGGCGGGGCTCAGGCGCCCAAGTCCAACAATCAGTTCAAGCAGTTCGCCCGCGAGCTCAACGCAGCGCTGCCCGGGGTGGAGACATCGCGTCCCCTCAAGTGGTCTCAGTACACCATCGCCTTCGACGCCAAGGACCACCCCAAGTCACCAAGACTGTAGGCACCCTCCCGCTGGTGTGCACCCCCACCATCAACAATATCGCCGTCGGCAAAACGCTCATTGATGGGGGTGCAGGCCTGAACGTCATCTCTGTCGAGACCTTTGAGACGCTTCAAGTGCCCTACGAGTGGCTTATGCCCTCCAGGCCCTTCACAGGGGTCACCAGCGGCTCAATCTCGCCTCTGGGGCAAGTGAGGCTTGCAGTCACCTTTGGCACGCAGCAAAACTATCGCACCGAGCTCATCGACTTCGACGTTGCGCACATTGGCCTGCCCTACAACGCCATCCTCGGCTACCCCGCCCTCGCGAAGTTCATGGCCGTCACGCATCACGCCTACAACATGGTCAAGATCCCTGGCAGCGGCGGCACCATCACCATCCATGGTCACGTACAGGACGCTACACGCGCTGTCGAGCTCGCCTACAAAGCTGCTGCCATGGCGTTCCCTGCTGACGAAGACCTGGAGCCCCTCGCGAGGCCCAAGAAGAAGAAGCAGCTGTTCTCTCAGGAGCAGGCTGCTACAAAGAAGGTGTCGCTGAGCACCAGCGATTCGGGGGCTGAGGGCTCGGGGGCTAGCGTCACCATAGGCGCTGGCTTACCTCCCAAATAGGAAAGCGCGCTCGTCGCCTTCCTTCGGGCAAATTCTGACATGTTCGCATGGACTCCGTCAGAAATGTCCGGCGTACCAAGGGAGGTGATCGAGCACCACTTAGCTGTGTGTCCAAACGCACGCCCCGTCAAGCAGAAGGCACGGAAACAAGCCCCTGAGAAGCAAGCCTTCATCATCAAAGAAGTAGAAAAGCTAAAAGCAGCAGACATTATTCGAGAAGTTGCCCACCCCACCTGGGTCTCTAATGGCGTGGTTGTCCCAAAACCCAATGGGGGAGGCCGGCTCTGCATCGATTACACTGATGTAAATAAAGCCTGCCCCAAGGACCCATACCCCATGCCAAGGATTGATCAGATCGTGGACTCCACAGCCGGCTGTGATCTCCTCTGTTTTCTGGACGCCTTCTCAGGCTACCACCAGATCAAAATGGCTAAAGAGGACGAGGAGAAAACAGCGTTCCTCACCCCCTGTGGCGTGTATTGCTACACTTGCATGCCCTTCGGGTTGAAGAACGCCGGCGCCACCTTCCAGAGGCTCATGAGGATCGCCCTGGGGGCTCAGATGGGAAGAAATGCAGAGGCATATGTTGACGACATCGTAGTCAAGTCTCGCGAGGGAGACACTCTCTTGAAGGACCTCGAGGAGACCTTCGCCAGCCTGCGCAAGGTGAACATCAAGCTAAACCCCGCCAAGTGCGTCTTCGGGGTACCTTCAGGCAAACTCCTCGGGTTCCTCGTGTCCCATCGCGGCATAGAAGCAAACCCTGACAAGATCAAGGCCATAGAAGAAATGCAGCCACCCGCCGCCTCAAGGACATGCAGCGCCTAGCTGGGTGCATGGCCAGCTTGGGCCGCTTCATCTCCAAGTTTGGCGAGAGGGCCCTGCCATTTTTCAAGATCATGAAGAAGTCCGGCACCTTCAAGTGGACTCCAGAGGCAGACAAGGCATTTGAGGACTTGAAGAAGTACTTGGCTAGCGCACCAGTTATGGTAGCCCCCAGGACGGGCGAGCATCTAAAGCTGTACCTTGCAGCCACTCCACAAACCGCAAGCGCCGTCCTGGTGGTCGAAAGAGAAGAGCCAGTCCTCCCCAAGAAAAGTGCAGCCACTCCAAGTCCAGAGCCTCCCGACAAGGAAAAAGTCCCTCCAGGCCCAGAGCCAGACCCACAGCCAGCTGTCGAGCCTACTTCAGGCACCCCTGCTGAGACTCCTCCACAAGGAAACCTCGCCAAAGGGCCTGAGGAGTCCCTCGAGGGAGCCAACGCTGCGTCACCCTCCACAACCCTTGTCGAGCATCCAGTCTACTATGTCAGTACTGTGCTAAGAGATGCTCGCGAGCGGTACCCTACGCAGCAGAAGCTCCTTCTCGCCCTGCTCATCGCCTCCAGAAAGCTGCGCCACTACTTCCAGGGCCACCCTGTCACGGTGGTCACATCATTCCCTCTGGAGCAAATCCTGCGCAACCCCAACGCCACTGATCGCGTAGCAGGGTGGAACATCGAGCTGCAGCCTTTCAACTTGCGTTTTGACACCACAAGGGTCATCAAAGGAAGAGCACTGGCAGACTTTGTCGCCGAATGGACAGACCCAACTCCTGAAGAGCCTCCTGAAGCAGAAACTATACCGCCTGGAGATACGACGCCAAGCCACTGGACCATGCACTTCGATGGAGCTTTCTCCTGCCGCAACGGAGGCGCTGGCGTTGTCCTGACCTCGCCTAAAGGCGACAAGCTCCACTATGCCGTCCAGTTGTGCTTCACGATGGACAAGATCTCCAACAACATCGCTGAATATGAAGGCCTCCTCGCCGGGCTCAGAGCTGCCATTGCCCTCGGTGTCAAGCACCTACTCATCAAAGGCGACTCCCAGCTCCTGGTCAACTTCTCCAACAAGAGCTACACCCCTAAAGACAGCCATATGGCTGCCTACCTTGAAGAGGTCCGCAAGCTCGAGAAGCACTTCAGGGGCATGGAGCTCATGCACATCCCGCGCAAGGAGAACCAGGAAGCAGATGACATCGCCAAGCGCGCATCGCGAAGGGAGGCCCAGCCCGCAGGTGTCTTTGAAGAGAGGCTCTCCAAGGCATCCATAAAGCAGCCGCTGCAAGCACCAGCTACAAGCACAGACGAAGTACTCCCACCACCTCCCACAGGTGGCGCACCCAACTGTGGCCCATCCTCAGGGGAGCGTCTGATGCTAACCATGGTGCACCAAGAAACAGGCTGGGTTGACGAGCTCAAGGACTACTTGCTAAAAGGAGTCCTTCCCGAGGAAGACGCAGAGGCAGAACGAGTCGCTCGACAAGCGAAATCCTATTACATCCTGAGGGAGACCTATACCGCAAGCGCCCAAATGGCATTGCCCTCAAGTGTGTGCCTCCTGAGGAAGGACGCATGCTCCTCAGGGACATACACAGTGGAGAGTGCGGCCACCATTCCTGCGCGCGCACCCTCGCCGGCAAGGTCTTCAGGAGCGGTTTCTACTGGCCTCAAGTGCTTCAAGATGCCGTCACCATCGTTCAGTCTTGCGATGCATGCCAGTTCCACGCCAAGCAAGTCCATCAGCCTGCACTGGGACTCCAGACCATCCCGCTCTCCTGGCCGTTCGCGGTCTGGGGGCTGGACATCTTGGGACCCTTCCCGAGATCGCAAGGGGGCTACCGTTTCCTCTTCGTGGCTGTTGACAAGTTCACCAAATGGGCAGAGGTTGAAGCGGTGCGCACCATCCCTGCCAGGGCAGCCGTGAAGTTCATCAGAGGCCTGGTCTGCCGCTTTGGTGTGCCAAACCGCATCATCACCGACAATGGCTCACAGTTCACCAGCGGCATCTTCAGGGCTTACTGCGAGAGCCTCGGCACCAAGCTCTGTTTCGCCTCGGTAGCTCACCCACAGAGCAATGGTCAAGCCGAGCGAGCAAATGCTGAGGTCCTCAAGGGCCTCAAGACGAGAAGTTTCAACCGCCTCAAGGGCTACGGCAAGGGCTGGATCGATGAGCTCCCCTCCGTGCTCTGGTCCATCCGCACGAACCCTACAAACCCACTGGTGAGACGCCATTCGCCCTGGTGTATGGAGCCGAAGCAGTCCTCCCCACAGAGATCAAGCACGGGTCCGCAAGGGTCCTTGCCTTCAATGAGGACAATCAAGAAGACCTCCACAACGACGACCTGCTGTTCCTCGACGGGTTGCGCCGCCGAGCCGCCCTCAGAGCGGCAAATACCAGCAAGACCTGCGACGCTACCACAGCCGCCACATACGTCCGCGCACTCTCGAGACAGGCGACCTTGTCCTCAGGAGGATCCTCTCCAGGGAAGGTCTCCACAAGCTCTCGCCCATGTGGGAAGGCCCCTACAGGGTCGCGCATGTCGCCAGACCTGGTGCGGTGCGCCTCGAGACGGAGGACGGCATCCCGGTCAAGAACCCTTGGAACATCGCGCATCTACGCAAGTTCTACCCGTGATCTCTATCACACCAGGCATTTTTTGTCTCTAGAGGAAAGCGCACAGCTTCACCTCCAAGCTTCACAAAAGCTTCTCTCTCTGAGGGCCAGTCCCTCTGAGCTCTTCCTGTAACGTGCCGCCGCAGGCCGTGAAGAGTCTCAGCCACTGAATGTGGTCCCCATGCCTCGACATGGAAACTTTATCTTGGCAAGCCCAAGTGTAACGAACCAATTCGTTTCCTAGTGAAACATTGCGCTGCGGCGCCGCTATGTAATATTTTGGGGGTGAGTTTTAGTTCTCGTTACTCTGTGTTTTCATTCGCGCTCATATCTTTCCCCTTGCGCACCTCGCGAGCGGGGGCTGAGTACGGTGACTGTGCCTCGGGAGCATCCCAGCAGCACCGCAAAACCCAAAAGGATCCGAGCTCTAACACGTGAGCACGCTCTCACGCCTGTTACCTCACCAAAGAGCTCTGGCCCAGGGGCTTGCTCCCAAACCTGCCACCTCACCTAAGGACCTTTGGTACTTACTCTCCTCGCGAGGCACCCATGAGGAAACCTATAAGCGCGCATGAGTTTCTCTACCATGTTTGCTTTGGTTCCACCTCTAACCTACACAGGGAACAAGAGTCCCCCCAAGGCTCGTGGAGTCACGCTCCAGACCCAAAGAGGGAAGCACATCTTCAGGGAAATCAACGCCCTCCACGAGGCAGAACCTCGCTAAGCTAAGTCCTGCGCTTACACCTCAGGCGTTGTGTTTTTCCTCTCACGAGCAACTTCCGTCCCTCGGGCGGGTATTTTCTCCTTCGCATTTCATGGACTGCTTGAGCGTCAAAGGGGAGCCCTCGAGCATCGCGACTCGAGAGCTCTTACCTCTCTAAGCCTTAAACACCCCCCGGCCTTGCTGAGTCATTGCTCTGGCATACCGTAGTGGCGGAGTCATAGCGCTAAGAGACGGGTCCTGACGACGTAAAGCGAAAAAGGCATGGAATAGGGATAAAATGCCCGTCGAGGGGCACACGCACATTGCAGCACAATAAAGTGTTTTACAGACCATCACAAATGAAACAAAGTCTTTAAACAAAGATAACTTGCGCCTCAGGCGCGACTTGTGGCAGGAGCAGCTTAAGCAGAAGTCTTGGCGGCCTCATCCTCCTCAGCGTCACCTTCCTCCGCGCCTTCCTCCTCGACGTCTTCCTCCTCGCCAGAGGCCGGCTCTTCAGCGACCCTCTTGAAGCGGTTGACATAGTCGTTGATCTCCTCCCGCAGCGAGTTGAAGAGGCGCGTCTCGGTCTGAGCATCCCCATGGGCTCGGTCACGGACTCGAAGTCGAAGCATGGATATAGGCGCTTGAGGTTGACGAAGACGCGCTCGACCGCCACCAGCAGGAGCTTGCGGCACTCCTCGTCGACAACATCGTCGAGTTCCGCCACAGGGCCCTCAAGGACGGAGAAGAGCTGGTCGAAGTAGGTCAGATACGTGGCAACGTCGGCGTTCCCGTGGACGGGGACGGCAGGAGCATCCACCCCCAGCTTCGCAGCAAGAGCGTTCCCGCGCGTCACCAAAGATCGGAACATACGCTCCCGCTGCTGCGTCAAGACCCGTGCCGCCACCGCGCTCTGCTCAGCCTCCTCGACCCTCTCCACAACAGGGGCCACCTGCGCATTCAGCTCCTGCATGTCTGCCATCAGGGCTGTGAGGTCCTGCTCCGAGCGCTCGAGGGCCTGCTCCGTGCGGAGATTAGCGTCCTTGGCGCGCTTCAGCGAGGATTTCAAGTTGGCGTTCCACTCCTCCAGCTGGCGAATGCGCTTGCCGAGCTCTCTGCGCTTTTTCTGGAAGCCGTCCTCCTGCTTCTTGAACTTCCCAGCATACTCCCGGGAGACGGCCTGTGTGACAGCAGTGCGGTACTCTTTTTGCTTGGTGAGGGCCTCCGCCTCTGCCTCCTTTTTCTTCTCGGCAAGCTTTTGGTTGGCCTTCTCCACAAGCTCCCGGTGCCGCTCCACCTCCTTGTCGTGCTTGCCCATGGCCTCAGCCAAGCTGCTCTCGCGGGACTCCAAGGCCTCACGCTCTCTGTTCATGTCAGTTTCCGCCTGCTCCAGTTTCTCCTCACGCTTGAGCACCTCAGCTTCGCGTGTCGTCATGGCCTGCTCGCGAGCCTCCAGCGACAGACGATGCTGCTCCAGAGACTTCCTCACCACCTCAGCTTCAGAAATTATCTTCTCCTCGCGGCTGGCCAGCTCCTTGCGCTGGTCGGCGAGGGAGGTCTCGATAGCCGCTCGGTCGGAGGCTGCAGCCTGGCGCTCCGCCACAGCCGCCTCCCGATCCTCTGCAGCCGCCTTGCGCTCCGCCTGGACCGGCGCCAAGGCCTCTTGCGCCTCGCGCTCCGCGTTCTCGCGGATCTCCTGGGCCTGCCGCGTCGCCTCGTCGCGCTGCGCCTGAAGAGCTTGGTCGTCAGGGCCACTCCGCCGCCTGACTTCGAAGAAGCGGGCCCAGTCAGCAGCAAGGGCGTCATACCTCCTGCCAAGCTCCGCCTCCTCAAGGGCAAGTTGGGTCTCTAGCCCGTCTAGGGTGCCCCTCACCAAACGGAGGGCAGCTTGGCGGCTCGCGCCGCTCCGGCTCCGGTCGCTCAAGACCAAGGCCCAAGAGCCCTCACGTGGCGCAACGTCCTCCGCCCCAGCGCCAGCCTCTGGTGCAGAAAGCACAGTGCTTGGACCAGGGTCAGCACGGGGCCACAGGAGCGGGCCCCCACCGTCTTGTGCGTCGTTGTTCTCCACGACGACCTCCTCGTGGGCCGCGGGGGCTGGCGAGGGAGGCCTAGCCACCAGGCTCAACCGCAGCCTCGCCTGCTGCGGCCTCAGAAGAAGTGGCCTCCCCCTCAGGCTCGGAATTTGGAGGGGGCGGCGGAGGAGTTCCCTCCTCCATCTCGACGTCGGCGCCTCCCGGCGTCTGTGTGCTGGTCCCCGCCGTCTCCACGGCGGGTGTCTCTGGGGGCTCCAGTGGAGCATCAGGGCGCGGCGGCGACGGAGTCTTCGCCGCCTCCTCAACTGACTCTCGGCAGGAGGTGGCGAGGCAGTTGCTTCTTCAAGGGGCGTCTCCCCCACAGGCCTCATGGCCTCGTCAACAGCCGGGCCCGTGGTGACTGTCACCACGGGCTCCTCAGTCTCCTCTCCAAGGGGCGCTGTAGGCCCCTCAACAACGGTCGTAGCGTCGCGCCGCACGTCCGCAGCCTTGCGGAGTCGGCGACGCTTCGCATGAACCAGACCCCTGATAATCAAGACAGTGAGATCCTCGAGAAAGGCAAGAACTCTCGATAAGCAAGAACGAGTCAAGAAGAAGCAGTACTCACCCAGATGACTTGGCGCGGGTGTCCACCCACACCTTGTTGGCGGAGCGCCGCAGGCCTGTTGAGGCTCCAGCGCTGGGCTCCTCAGGGGCCGCCCCAGCTTTCCTCTTGAGAGGAGTGCTCTCCAGGCTTCTGGCGGCCCGGTCGTGGATGGCCTTGGTGCGGGGCTCGCACCGCTTTGCCGCGGCCTCCGGGCCGCTATCGTCCCGTCTTCGTCTTCTTCTTCTGTGGCCCGTCGTGACGGGGCCACCACAAAATCCTCGTCCACATCGGACGATACCTCCAGGATCTCCTCCTCAGGGGCCGCCTGCTTTGAAGAGCTCGCCTCCCCTGACGAGGGGTTGACTCCTCCGGCGGCGGCGTCAGCTTCGGCGTCTGAAGCAGCAGAGGACTCGCCAAACAAGTCTTCCTCCACCACAGGCGCCGCAGCCCCCTTCGCCTCTTCTCCCTCCAAGCCCTCTGGCGTGAACGTCGGCATCATCTCCAGAACTGCGAGGCGCTTCTTTGGAGTGAGCTGGTGGAGGGGCCTCAGGTGCTCAGTGCCCGGAACAGGGATCTCCGGGGCGATGAAGAGCGTGCCTAAGATGGAGGCGACGTCGTCTGGCGCGTGGGCGCTGAGGTGCAAGCGCATTGGATCTGCCGGGCCGGAGTACATCCACACCGGCTTCGTGTGCGCCTGGAGGGGAGCGATGCGCCGCCTCACGAAGTCCTCAGCGACCATCTGCCCCGTGAGGCCAGCCTCGCGGACGAGCTTCATGCGCGAGACCAAGTGGGCAATCTTCTGGTGCTGGAGCTTCTCGCTGGACCAATTTGAGTTCTTCAGCGGCGGCGCCTCAGGCTCATCGAAGAAGGCATTCCGCTCCTTGGCGTCGACGAGGACCCACTTCTGGCGGAAGTCCTCCACCTTCTTCGTCACCCTCGTAACGGCCTTGTCGCCATCCCACGACATGGGGATGTAGACGGCGCCCATCCCGTCTGCGATGCGGAAAGACACGCACCCAGACCGCTCGCCGGGCGCCGTGTTGCGGAGCGCGTAGAAGCTCCGGAAGAAGGCCACGGAGGCATCACTCCCAGATACGCCTCGCAGAGATAGGCGAAGATGGCGAGAATCAGGATGGAGTTCGGGTGGAGGTGCAGGAGCTGGATCTGATAGAAAGCCAGCACCTCCGCAAGGAAGGGAGAGAACGGCGGCACCAAGCCGGCGAACAGCGTGTGGACGAAAATGGGGTACCACCCCGCCGCCAGCTTGCCGAAGCGCGCCGCCTTGACGCCGCTGGCGCCATGCTCATTATTCCTCCCGGCGACGAGGACCTTCAGCCTATCCAGCGCCTCCGCTGTGGAGACGCGAGTGCCGATGAGAGCCGGCGCAAGCTCCTCCTCCCGCTGCGCTTCAGCGGAGGCCTCCACCATCGCCGCCTTGCCTTTCTTGGGGCCCATGGCTCGCGAAGGAAGGGCGGCGGAAGAGCTCGGAGAAGAACGGAAATCGCCGGAGTAGTGGAGCACCGGAGGTGTATGCAAGAAGGAAAAGGCGTAAATGCGGCGGAACTGCTGCCGGCACAGCCGCGGCAGCCTTTATATCACCTCAGAGCGGTTTCCGAGGCGTCGTGGGTCCCACCACGACGCCCACCTCCTCCGGAGAAGCCGAGACGCACCAACCGCTCGCCACGTGTCTCGGGCCGGCCGGACACTTTGGGCCCATGACGCTTCGCCTGCGCCCCCTGGACCGCGTCGTGCCCGTCATGGGCCCGGGGGCTACTGTCAGCCCAGTAAGAACCAGGGTGTACTGGGCCAGGCCTCTATAACCCTCAACACTCGGCGAGTGAATCTCGCTAAGGACCAGGCCTGCAAGCCTGGGGTGCCCGCGGGGCAGAATCGCCTCGCGGAGGCCTGAGGAGGCAGCTAGGGCCTGTGGAGCCTCTACTCCGCTGCCTCCTCTCCAAGGAAGTTTTCCCTGAAGGGAAGTCAACGCAGAATCCTCCACAGGGCGTTCCCGCCCACGCGAGGGTTCCTTCACTGTAAAGCAAGCTCTGCGGAGCGCACATGGCTTCCGCAGCGGCCGCAGAGTGACCGCGCCTCTGCGCAGAGTGACGACGGAGCTACAGTCCCACTTTGGTGATAAAGGAGTCAACAAAGCAGGGGCAACGGCGCAGACCACCAAGCTTTCCTCTTTGGTGATAAGGGAGCAGGCCGGCGCTACGCGCCAAACGCGACGTCACCGTGGGGACTTCCCGCTCCTCTGCGGCGGCAGCTGGCCGTCCTGGATGGACGGCGGCCTCTCTGCTGCGGCCTCAGCTTTTGTGCCCATGGACCGCGCTCATGGACGCCCAAGCAGCGGTGCACCGTGCTCCCGACCGTTGTCGCCATGTGGTAGCTCCTCCGCTGCACAAGGACAGGGAGGAGGCCCGGGCGCCTATAAAAGGAGCTGGTGCACCACCCTAAGGGGGATCGAACACATTTTACTCCAGTCTAGCTACTTGCGCGCAAGGGAGAAGAAGACAGTAGTTTCCCTCCCCTTGTACGCGCCATTGCCACAACAGTGCCTTCGGCAAGCACGCTGTACTGTAACCTCTACAAGCAGCAATACAGACAGGCAGGACGTAGCGGTTTTACCTCCACAAGAGGGCCGTGAACCTGGGTACGCGCCGTGTCTCTCTCTGCCGTGATGTCCCTCCTCAGGCACGACGAGCAGCGTCGCCGCGCCGGATGAGGGTTGATTGACGTCGTGTTCAGCCCCTTACACGAACTCTCTTCGCGAGTGTGACTGCCCCTGTTTCGTGGGAGTCATTTTCCGACAAATATGAGTCGTGGTGAACAGCGAAGAAGGTCAAGGGCATGTTGGCCAGTGTGTGCAGCAGTAACCACGGGGGATGTCAAACGGGGGAGATGCCCTCACGACACCTTCGGCATTGGGTCTATTGCACAATCATGAGAATTTTCTCAGTTTACTGAGTCTAGTGGGTTCCTTTGCCATGGGGTATTTAGTTCTTTGGTTTCCCATCTACCACGACTGAAAATGCATTTCCCTCTGTTTGATGAACAACCAAAGTCGTAAAAGCATTGGAGTGAGTCTTGTTTCGGTGTCTTCGGTATCATCTCTGAGCAATGAGTTTATACCTCCACGATACACATCGTGTGTGTGTGGGGTGGCTGTTTTTGTACTTTGACTAGAGAATTTGGGGTGTGAGAAATTTGGTAGGGAGTTCCAAAAGTTGTTGCCGCAATTATTTCTCTTATAGCAAGCGTGAACAACAGATGAATATTCCTAGGAGTCAATGGAGTTGATGCATAGGGCTCACACTAGTGCTTGGGATCCTAAGATTTTTTCTTTCTAGGTTTGTAGATGGTCTGATGGATGAGATTAGGGTGGTTGCTATTGCTTGAGTGGAAGTGAATAAGGGGAGCGCACGGGTGGTGATTTCCCAACACCCTCAAACACCGGCCACTGTTGCAGACAAATGAGGGCATGAAGCCGCTCCAGAAACATAAAACCAAGGACTTTAGCTCTAAGACGGTATCGTCGCTATTGGGGATACTATTCTGTGTGCGGAGAAAAATGGATTGTGGGACACAAATATTCACCTTCGGTGCAACTACATGTTGTCCAGGAGATGTTGGGTACCATGGGATTTGATACACTGGAAGGAGGGATTGTCGTGGAAGAAACTACTAATAAGATGTGCCACTTCTCAACAGAAGCCCCTAGTACGCTCCGCTCGATGGACAAAATTCAAAAGCATCGTGTGATGATGCTAATGAAATTTTGCAGCTCCCATTTGTGTGTTAATTAAGGGATCCCGTCATGCTGGAATGCTCATAGCAAGCACTAGCGCCATAAGGGTGAAAATAAGAGATGGAGGAGAGCTGATATGTGACAGAGAGCTAGCTAGTTGGCTGTGAGTGGTGTTGTGAGGCAGTACTCTCTCTTTCCACTTGAAGGTTGTTCTATCGAGGGCCTGCATCGTTATCATTGGGTTGGACTGGCTCCAGGCCCACAATCCTATTGGTGTTGATTGGGTGGGCCAATGACTGGCCTTTTGTCAAGGATACACAACAGTTTGGATACTTGCAAGGAGATGGATCCTCGAGTGCTTAAGAACTACTCTCTCCGTTTCAATTTAATTGACTTGCTATACACCAGATATTCACATTTGATGTATAGCAAGTCAATTAAAATAGAACGGAGGGAGTAGCTGCAGAGAGTTGAGGAGGCAGAGGAGACAACTACAAACATGCTAGTTGATATTGAACACATTCCGGTATGGTGATCGCCGCACCGAAAGGGTTGCCCCTAGTGCGATAGTTTTACATGTCATACCTTTGGTGTTGGGCAAAACCTGCTGACCGACGACCTACTGCTACAAGATGAAATCGAGAAACAAGTGGCACCTATGTTGAAGCAATGAATCGTTCAGCCATGTTTCAGTATGTTCGCTTCTCATGTTTTGCTTGTCCAAAAGAAGGACTTGATCACCAGGCGATTCGGCATTGTCTACATACTCATTAATGCAATTAATAGGAAAAATTGTTTCCCTTTTCCAATTATCAATATGGTAATTGACGAATCTCAAAAAAAAAATATGGTAATTGACTAGTTGGCAAGCGCTAAGTGGTTCAGAAGTCTGGATTTGAGGGCGAGATTTCATCCGATCCGAATCTGGCTGAAATACGATGTGAATATGGCCTTCAAAACTCACCACATACATTACGATGTCAAGGTTATGTTCTTCGGAATGATGGGTGCTCCGCTAACTTCCAGAACACGCTCGATAGAGATCATGCAACATTCCAGAATTCTGTAGTTGACAGAGCTAGCCAAAAACCGGATTTTCGTTACTTTGGTCGGTTTAAGGTAGTGGCACGCGTCTGTGAGGTCTCTTGCAAGATGCCTTCGCAAGATCCTGAGGCTCATCCACCGGACGACGAAGTATAAGTGCATCTAGCTTCCGCTACTACAACACATGACATCGAGCGGCAGCAGGATGAGCCAATTGAAGTGCTACATCCACGTCAATACTTGTGTGCCTCCACGGTTCGCAAGCAGGTGCTAATGCAATGGTTATCAATGCCAGAGTCTTTGGTGACCTAGGAAGACGAAGCTCATCTGCGCTCCCGGTTTCCTCAGGCATGGGCTTCGGGACAAGCCCATGCCGAAGGAGGCAATGTTACGATCCCGTACATCTGACAGGTGGGCCATACGTACGAGGCGTGCCAAAGGCAATGCGATAAATGAACCTAATGGCCGACCAGAGGAAGACATTTTCATTAGGACTATGCCAATGCAAGTTTCTTAGCACGGTTTCCTATGCATTTTGCTTATGTGGCATGTTAGTTAATGAAGAGAGAAGGTGGGATTGTATCTTAGCTAACATACAACCTTTGCACGTGGCCATAGGCAAACAATTGTGCTAGCCCAATTAAATACATGCATGAGGCCAAAATCATTAAATTAGATACAACACATAAGAAACAATGCATTGGACAAGTAGTTTCTTAATTATTTATTATACATATGATAACGTGCTAAGATACAATGCATTGGCACAGGCTTAGAGACGCGTTGCCTGGACAACCCAATGCATGCGTCATCTGATCTCCAGGCAAGATCCTGTAGCGTGCGACCTTAAATATCTACGATACCGATGGGCATGGCGTTGATTAAGATTTTGCAACTCTCAACATTATATTCTTTTTCTTTGTCTTCACCAACCCATTCCTCTCCGAACCTACTGGCATCTGAACTCGCTTAGTTCGAAATAGAGAAGGGACAATCTTCAGAGAGTAGCCGAGCAATACAGATAAAGTTCATTTTACATTTACAATTTGCATGTGTACAGGAAAAATTCAAACTACTATTTACTATAATCCAAATTATAGATTATCTTTAGTTGACAAAGAAAGATGGGAATCTTCGGTAACATAGTATGTGTACAGGAAAAATTCAAACTACTATTTACTATAATCCATGTATTGGAAACCTACTCAAGCTTTGTTTTACCGATCACTTTGCAACATCCCATAGCCCAAAAAGATTTCTTAATGATTGGCCCACGGACAATCCGGCAAAATCCGGAGCAGTGTGAGAAAACCTCTAAAATGAGGCCCTATCTTATTCTAAAAAGTAATGAACAATTTTAATGTATATTTCATAATATTTTACATATCAATTGGATATGTCAAGAATCATACCTATAGAAAAAAAATATAGGTCGCTTTCTCGCTTTTTCTGGCAGACTGATGAGCATAAGCATTAGTACAGATCAACAAAGTGGAATTAATTATTAAACCAAAAGATCAGGGATGTCATGGAATTGAGGTTTTCTACTTGAAAAATAAATGTTTAACTAGAAATGGCAATTTAAATTGTTAAATGAAAAAGGGATGTGGCAGGAGTTGCTTCGTAATAAATATCATCATACTAAAACAATAGCTCAAGTTGAGATTAGTCCGAAAGACTCTCCATTGGAAAAGTCTCATGCGGGTTAAAGAGGAGTTTTTTAATAGAGGTCTTTTAAAATTGGGAATCGGATGTCCACGAGGTTTTAGGAAGATACTTGGTTGGGGGACACCCCCATTGATCCATAAATATCCACCATTGTATAACATAACTCAACGGAAAAATGTTTCTATTCACAATGTGTTGGCTACCGCTCCCCCCTTTAAATATGAGTTTTAAAAGAGCGCTAGTTGGAGATAAATGGGACGCATGGTCTCATTTATGCCTCCGCTTGATGGATATTAATCCTTCGGATCAGGACGATAAGTTCGTTTGGAAACTCACTAGTAATGGTGTGTTCACTGTCAAGTCGATATATGAGAACTTAATGAACGATCATACTATTTACTTACCCAAATTTTTGTGGAAACTGAAACTTCCTCTAAAGATTTAAGATTTTTATGTGGTTCCTTAACAGAAAATTCTTGCTTACGAAGGATAACCTAACTAAAAGAAAATGGCAAGGATGTACAAAATGTTCTTTTTGTGGCTTCGAGGAGACAATAAAACATTTGTTCATTTCATGCTGTGGCGTGTTGTTTTTAGCTCTTATAATATACCACCACCAACAAATATCAAAATTATGTTTGGAATCTGGTTGAATGGTATAGACAAAAATACCAAGTATATAATTCATATCGGATATGCTAATTCTCAGTCGACTGGGAATTAGTTAAATCTCAGTCGACTCGCTAACCGCAGATCTGTAGTGTTAAGATCTACAGAAGAAAGATTTACACATTCAGAGGCTGGTTACCGATGCGGGCATGGCAATTACCACTAAAGACAAGGAAGAGGTCCTCCTTCAGCACTTCAGCTCCCACCTCGGATCCACGGTCCCCAGGCATCTTAGCCTTGATTGGACGGCTCTGGGCTACGCGCCCCACGACCTCTCGGAATTGGAAGCCCCTTTGGAGAGTCCGAGATTAAAGAGGCGGTGTTCTCCCTGCCTTCGGTAAAGGCTCCGGGCCCCGACGGATTCATCGGCGCCTTCTACAAATCCTGCTGGGAGATCATCAAGGTAGACACCATTGCGGCAATCACCCACATGTCCTTGCATAGTGGGGGTTGCACAAGCTTAGTCAACTCTGCAAACATCGCGCTCCTTCCCAAGAAGGAGGACGCGACCGCGGTGGGGGACTACCGCCCGATTAGCCTCATCCACAGCCTCTCGAAGATCTTCTCCAAGTTGCTTGCAAACCGCCTTGCGCCCCTGCTGTCCACGCTTGTGTCAAAGTGTCAGAGCGCCTTTGTGAAGAAGCGCAGCATACACGACAATTTCTGCACGTGCAGAATCTGATAAAGGAGTTGCATTCATCCAAGACGCCGAGCCTCTTTCTCAAGCTAGATATCTCAAAGGCTTTCGACTCGGTGGGCTGGGCCTACCTCCTCGAGGTCCTCACGGCTATTGGTTTCGGTCCTAGGTGGCGGGAATGGATATGTCTCTCCCTCGCCTCAGCCACTTCTAGAGTTCTCCTGAACGGAGACCCGGGGACTCCTTTCACTCATGCACGCGGACTACGACAACGGGACCCGCTGTCCCCCATGCTATTCATCATCGCCATTGATCCGCTTCAGAGAATTCTCTCGCTGGCCACTGATCATGGTATCCTGAGCCCCATCAGGTCACGGACCGCGCGTTGCAGGGTCTCTCTCTACGCTGACGACGCTGGCATCTTCGCAAACCCGGTTAGGAGGAATTACACGCCATGTCCGCCATTTTGGAATGCTTTGGAAAGGCAAGCGGGTTGGTAACCAACATGGAAAAAACCGAGGTCTTTCCGATCCGCTGCGCCGCTATTGACCTCCCCGACATCCTCTCCGACTTCCCAGCAAAGATTGTTTAACAGCCCACTTTTGGTATTGCAAAATATGGACCAAATTTTCACTTTTCTTTCCTCTCATGCATCATGGCATCCATGCATAATCATGTCCCATTTGAGTTAATACAACAGCTGCATGGAAATGATGTTGAGTTGTTAAACAAAAGTTTGCAAATAAACATATTTGTCAAGGAAGTTCCAAGAGTCTAAAAGTAATATTTTGCACTTGCTCTAAAAATATTAAAGGAGCAACATTTGGAATTTAACAATAATGCCATAATCAAACCTTATGAACAATTGTTGTCCACACTATTTTATTTTGAGACACCAAAATTTGTGGTGCTTCTACATGCTATTAGGAGGCTATTTGAATTTTCTCAGATTTTTGTAAAACGTTTAAGTGCCTTAATAAAATCACTGAAATGCTGCTGGTTTTATTTCAAATAAAAGAAAAGGGCTCGTTGGTAAATAAGAAAAGAAGGGCCGGGGGCTCTCTGCAAAACTGCCGTCTTCCTCCCCTGTAGCGACCGCGCGAGCTGCTCGAGCCGCGTCAGCTCGCCGCCGTGCCCTTCCCTGCCCCCCGCTGGACAGCGTGAGGTGGATGAGACCACCCCGTGGCAGCTCTCCCTCTCTCCCCCGAAGGATCTTGCTCTCCGTTCTCCCTCTGTTCCTCCCGAGCCCGAAACCCTAGCTAGAATGCCGCTGCTCGCCGCCGTCGGTTGAGCACGCAAGGAGCAGATCGACCACCACCACAAGCTCCGCCGTGATCTCCTCTACCCCCACGCAGAAGGAATCGTGCCGGATCGCTGCGAATCGGCGCCACCGTACTCGTCTTCCTCACTGCCGGCCGTTGTCTCCTTGCTCGAATCCGGCGCCGTCGACCTCCCTCCGCTGTCTCTGACCTCTCCGTCGTCTTGAGGGTGAGCTCCCCGTGCCGTAGCACCCCTCCCCTCTCCTCCTAGCGCTCTGTATCCTCGCGTCGTGCTGCTCGCCGTAGCCACCGTAGCCGTAGCTCCCGTCGCCGTAGCTCGCAAGTCCGGTCGTGGAACCGGCCTGGACCGGGCTGAGGGCCGGTTCTCACGGGCGCATAGCCGGTCTTGGAGCCGGTCCAAACCGGGCTGAGGGCTGGTTTGCTCTGTGACATGTCCGGCCTGGAAACCGGCCCAAACCGGGCTGGAGGCCGGTTTACCTGGTTTCTTCCTCGCTGCTCCTTCTTCGTTTTCCCCTCTTGTGCATGCCTCCCGCTCCTCCCTCGCGCCATTAGGGACATCGTACTCCAAAGTTTTTCCTGTTTCTTCTCCCTCTTTCGAGTGGGGTAATTAATGTTATTTGTTGTTGAAAATAACTTATTAAAAGCACATGTTTACAAGAGGGAGTTTATAAATGTACTAACCTGTTTCTAGTTCATCAGAAAATTGTATGTAATATACCAAAATGCTCAGAAAAACATGAACTATCCAGAAGCATCATAATCATGCATACTTGATCACAATTACAATACTGTACTTTTAGTAGTATTAGAATCACTAAGTAAATGTGGGGTACCCCTCTTCCCTAGATAAAATAGGTATCGCCGTACCCCATTTAAAATTGCTAGATAGCTTATAATAAGTTCAGTACATTAAAATGTCATTGTCATCATGTTTGTGCATTGCACCTGTTGTGTTCGTGGTTTTTATTGGTTCCTTTCCGGTGTTTGTTTGTGCATCGGTAGATCAAGGAGTTGAAGTGGCACCACCGTATCGTGACGATCCCTATTACCAGCCGTATCAACAAGGCAAGCGTAATCCCCCTCTGAGCATGTCTTATCCTATATTTCCGCAAATATTTTCTCCACTATAATATTGCATTCGGTTCTAAATGTCAATTTGCTTGGATTAGAGTATCCTATAGTTGCATTAAGTTTCCGATGCCATTACCTGTTTCCCTCCTATTATCCATAGGTTTGTATTGTTGGCCTGAGATACTTAACCATGCTATGTTGTTGCTTAGCCATGCTTAGTTAAATGCTTATTCGTCCGATGGATTTTCCTGTTGGAAACAGATGCTGAAATGTTCGGATGATGGTGGAGGAATTGTGGTGACAGGTAATAAAATGCTTAAATGTGGGGATGAGAGGCCACTGTGGTTGTGGTGATTTGTCTCGCTCTCGCCGCCTAGGTGCGAGTTCTTTACCTCTTGAACCAAGATGAGCATGCTTCCTTTCGGTGGGGTATATGGAACCCTCGTTGACCAACTAACTTGTGCGGGGCTAGCCAGGGTCCTCTAGTTTGAGCTTCCATTTGCGCGTGCGTTGAGATGGTGGCAAAGACAGAAATGAGGATGGTGGTGTTAGGAAAATGAGTGGCCATGGGGCAGGGTGTTGGAGGCACTGAACCTGTCCCGTCCTCACTGATGATCCTGGGTTAGTCTCAAGCAAGGTAAAGGTTGTAACCATTCCCACTCAGCAAGCTTTCCCTGGAAGAGAGCTAAGCGTAGGCAATGAGCCGGGCGGTACCGAAGGTTAAACACAGTGCACCCCTGCAGGGTTAAATCTTTTCGAAAAGCCGTGTCCACGGTTACGGACAACTTGGGAAAGGACGATAAGATCATAGAATAACTTGAATGGAATGCTTAAAACCTGAGTACTAAAGGTACTACTCAAGAATGCAAGGTTAGCTTCATCGAGGGTGATTCGGGGAGGTGCCTTTGTAGAACAGGTACAATGATGATGGTGGTTGATGATGAGAAAGGTGATCGAAAGAAAAGAGTACTTCTTACCCCTTTTAAAAATACTCTGATTAGTCGATGCCATGGAGTTATGTTTCTATAAATAAAATCAGCTTTATGCAAAACAACCATAAAACCTTGAAAGCCTCATCGAGCTAAAGCTCTATATTTAATCTTGCGAGTTCGTCGAACTCAACGTCGTTTGTTTTGTTTCAGAGGAGGACTTCACCGACCTCGAAGGTGGGTTCTTTGTGGACGTCGACGAGTAGTCTGGGGTTCCCAGGTGGCAGCTTGGGACATCTCGGAACATCTGGCGCTTGAATGTTTATTTGTAGGCCTCTTAGGCCATAATTTGGATCTTGTTGTTTAGAACAACTTAATTCGCTTCCGCATGATGTACTGTTGGGTCTGTGACCTCTGGTTGTAATTTGCTATCTTTCTCTATATTAAGAGTTGAACTATATTGATTTGTGTCGTAGAGTCTGTGATGTGCCAGTTGTTTCACAAGTCTTGATCTCTCTATTATGCCTGCCAAAGGTTTTGGCCGGGGATTGGTAAACCCGTAACCTCCGGTTGTATCGCTTAACCGGTGACACACAGCATCACTGTATAGCAGTCGGGTCGGGGCGCCACAAGTTGGTATCAGAGCATGACTGCCTGTAGGAAACCCTTCTACTGGTCGACGTTGAGTCTAGTGTTTGTGAAAATATTTTTAACCTAAAAAATGAGTTGTGAAAACCATCTTAGGATTCTTTTTACTCCTTATCTGGTTACATTCTAATCTCGGAGCAATCTTACCTCGATTTGAGTTAAAAGTTTTACTTCTCATCTGTTACTTCAAAATTATTAGTATCACGGGGTTGGGTTCTACCTTTAGTGTTATGTGTCCGGTTGCTCCCGCTGCGTTACAATGTCAACTCAGATGTTGAACACTGTTGTTTCTACCGAGTTTGATCACTATTCCTTCGTTGGGTTTTAACCCAAGGACTTGAACAGAAGATCCCGGATTGTGCCAACTAGAGTGTGTTGAATCACATGGTTTCTTAACTATCTGAATCCCATGCTAGTAGTACATGATGCTGATCTTTGACCCAAGTTCTATCTTGTTGGTCCCTTGTTAGTTGTTACACAAGTATTATCGTCCCTAGTCTGTGTACTTGAGTAGACGCTAATGCTATTGTTTCAACCATTCGGAGGAAGATACTAACTGTGTCCTTGTAAATTCTCCAGAATGGCTCGAGGAGGACGTGGTAACCACAATGATGAGGAACCACCGCCACCACCCTCAATGGCTCAGGTCTTGATGGCCATTGAGGAGAACCGCGGGCACAATGAGCGACTGCTTGAGCAGTTGGTGCAGCAGAATGCACAGAGGAATGGCTGCAACACTCTCACTGAGTTCCTGCGCTCGCAGCCACCCACCTTTGCTGATGCTAAGGAGCCACTGGAAGCTGATGATTGGCTTCGCGCTCTGGAGCGCAAGTTCTCCGCGCTGCATGTCCCAGTGGCCGAGCAAGTCAACTTCGCCACCTACCTCTGGTTGGTGCAGCTGGCTGTTGGTGGGAGAGCCATGTGGCATTGTTTCCGGTCAACCATGTCTTCACTTGGGCAGATTTCCGCTGCCTTCCGTGCGGCTTACATCCCTCAGCCGATCATGGATTTGAAGAGGAGGGAGTTCCTGGATTTGCAACAGGGACGTATGGACCTCCGCACTTATGGTTGTGAATTCAACCATCTCTCTCGTTACGCCCCAAGGGACGTGACCACTGATGCTGACAAGCAAGAGCTGTTCCGCAAGGGTCTTGCCCGCAGCTCCGCTATGAGTTGCTGCCCTTCAAGTTCCAGACCTACCAGGAGCTGTTCAACCAGGCTCTTACTCTTGAGCAGGGAAGGAAGGAACTCGAGGCTTCCAAGAGGCCAGCACACGGGGACCACCAGAGTTCCTCGGGTTCTGAGAGCAAGAAGCGCAGGGTGTTTGTTCCCTACAGCGCTGTCCCGCGTGCTCCATTTATGCCGAGGGCCGCGGGATACAGGCCACCACCTCCGCGCCCCACTACTTCAACTTGGGTCGAGCGGGAGTGGGTATCGTCCCAGCTACCTGCTCCACCTGGACTCACCTGCTACATGTGGCCAGGCTGGCCACTACTCCAGGGAGTGCCCCCAGAAGGCACCTATCACGGGAACTCCTGCACGAGCCCCGCCACTCCAGCTGGCAAGGCTGGACCTATTGTGCGTGGTCGCCTGAACCACGTCTCTGCTGAGCAAGCTGAAGAGGACCCCGGCGTCCTCATGGGTGAGCTACGAATCAACAACAATCTTGCTACAGTTTTGTTTGACTCTGGAGCATCGCATTCATTCATATCCATAGCTTTTGCAAAAGACCACAAAATACCGTTTGAGAAAATGAGACGTCCCTTGGTGATCTCCACTCCTGGCTCCAAATGGCAAACCGATGGGGTTACTCCTGAAGTCCAGATTACCATAGGTTACTCGTCTTTTCCTTTTGCTTTGGTAGCTCTGAAGTCAAGTGGCATTGATGTCATACTGGGCATGGACTGGTTAGTAAAATACCGGGCTAATCTCGACTGTGCTGCCAAGACCATTACCGTGACCACCTCTTCCGGCGACATTGTTGAGTATTGGTCTGCACTATCAAGACCTCCATCTTCAGTCATACCCAACTCACCCGAGATCCTCCTTTGCTTTATGGAAGGCGAATCCCCTCCGGAAATACATGGAATACACGTGGTGTGTGACTTCCCGGATGTGTTCCCGGAAGAATTGCCTGGCATGCCACCTGATCGAAGTGTGGAGTTTGTCATAGATCTACTTCCCGGTACGCTCCGATTTCCAAGAAGCCCTACCGTATGCCGGTGGAAGAGTTGGCTCTGTTGAAAGAGCAAATTGATCAGCTGTTAGCGAAGGATTTCATTCAGCCTAGCAGTTCACCTTGGGGTTGTCCGGTACTCTTTGTCAAGAAGAGGGATTCTACCGTGCCTCGTCTAGTCTCTGACTATAGACCGTTGAATGCGGTGACAATCAAGAACAAGTATCCTATTCCTCGCATCAATGATCTGTTGGATCAGTTAGCTGGTGCAACAGTATTCTCCAAGATGGATCTGAGGTCAGGATACCATCAGATCAAGATCAGAAAGGAGGATATCCAAAGACGGCATTTGTTACTCGTTATGGCTCATATGAGTATACCGTCATGTCCTTTGGTCTCACCAATGCTCCAGCTACTTTCATGAGGCTCATGAACTCCATCTTCATGGATTATCTCGACAAGTTTGTCGTCATTTACATCGATGACATCCTCGTTTATTCCAAAACCGATGAAGAGCATGCCGAACATCTTCGGTTGGTTCTGACACGACTTCGAGAACACCGCCTCTATGCCAAGTTCTCCAAGTGTGAGTTCTGGTTGGATAATCTTGTCTTCCTTGGTCATGTGATATCCGCTAATGGTGTGGCTGTCATTCCCGACAAGATTCAGTCCATTCTGGATTGGAAAACTCCAATGTCAGTCAAGGACATTCGTAGCTTTCTCGGATTGGCAGGTTATTACCGCCGATTCATCGAAGGTTTCTCCAAGATAGCCAAGGCTCTGACTGACCTTCTCAAGAAGGTAAAAGTTCGTATGGACGGACAAAGCTGAGAGAGCTTCAAAACACTGAAAGCCAAACTCACGTCCGCTCCTGTGCTTGTCCTGCCGGACAAGCAAGGATTTCGTCGTCTTCTGTGACGCCTCTCTGCAAGGCTTGGGCTGTGTGCTAATGCAAGATGGCCATGTGGTGGCATATGCTCTCGCCAATTGAAGCCGCATGAGCACAACTACCCAACTCATGATCTAGAACTTGCCGCGGTGGTCTATGCTTGAAGCAATGGAGACCATACCTGTTTGGTAACCGTTGCGAGATTTTCTCGGATCACAAGAGTCTGAAGTACCTCTTCACCCAGCCGGATTTAAATCTCAGGCAAAGGCGTTGGTTGGAGTTAATCAAGGACTATGATGTGAGCCTGAACTATCAACCCGGCAAAGCAAACGTCGTGGCTGACGCGCTAAGTCGGAAGTCTTATTGCAACAACCTGATGTTGAGAAAGCCCAACCTGCTCTTCATGAAGAGTTCGCCCGTTTGAACCTGGAAATTGTTCCCTCTGGCTACCTTGCAAATCTGGAGATCAAAGCTACTCTGTAGACCAGATTAAGGATGCTCAGAAGCTGGATGAGGGTATCCTGAATATCAAGAAGAACATTGCTAGCGGAAAGGCCAAATGTTTCTCAGAAGATGAATCCGGAGTTTTATTTTGGTGACCGCTTGGTAGTGCCAAAGAACCGGAATTTGAGGGAGCTGATCCTACAAGAAGCTCATGAATCACCTCTCTCTATTCATCCCGGTAGTACCAAAATGTACCAAGACCTTCGACCACAATTCTGGTGGACTCGGATGAACGAGAAATTGCCAAGTATGTTGCTGAATGCGACACATGTCGACGGGTAAAGGCTGAACATCAAAGGCCTGCCGGCACTCTTCGCCCTATTGCAGTCCCGAGTGGAAATGGGATGAAATCGGTATGGACTTCATCACCGGGTTTCCCCGATCCCCTAAGGGCAACAATGCAATTGGGTAATCATTGATCGACTGTCCAAGGTTGCTCACTTCCTACCAGTCCGTGATGATATACGGGCAAGTCAACTTGCTGATTTATATATGGCTCGTATTGTTCCATTGCATGGGGTCCCTCTGAGGATCATATCGGACCGTGGAAGTATCTTTGTATCCAAGTTTTGGCAGAGTTTCCAAACTGCTATGGGTCCCGTCTCAATTTCAGTACCGCCTACCATCCTCAAACTGATGGTCAGACCGAAAGAGTGAACCAAGTTTTGGAAGACATGCTTAGGGCATGTGTAATCTCTTTTGGCAAGGGTTGGGAAAAGTATCTCCCTTTCGCGGAGTTCTCCTACAACAATAGCTATCAAGCTAGTCTGGGCATGGCTCCATTCGAGGTTCTATATGGAAGAAAATGCCGCACTCCTCTAAATTGGTCCGAGACCGGAGAGAGAGCACTCTTTGGTCCAGATGTGATCAATGAAGCTGAGGAGAAGGTCAGAATCATACGAGAGAATCTGAAGATTGCTCAGTCTAGGCAGAAGAGCTACTATGATAAGCACCATCAGGAAATTCACTATGAAATTGGTGATAAAGCTTATCTCCGCGTCTCTCCCCTTCGTGGCGTTCGCCGCTTCGGTATCAAAGGGAAATTGGCCCCTCGCTACGTTGGCCCTTTCACCGTTCTGGCCAAGCGAGGAGATCTTTCTTATAAGTTGGAGTTACCGGTCATCTTCCCAAATGTACATGATGTGTTTCATGTCTCCCAACTTCGCCGTTGCTTCAAAGATCCTATCCATGGAGTCAATCATGAAGAGCTGGATTTCCAGGAAGATCTCACTTATCGCGAGCACCTCATTCGTATCTTGGATGAAGCCGAAAGGAAGACCCGTAACAAGACTACCAAGTTTCTCAAATTTCAGTGGTCTCACCATTCCGAGGAGGAAGCAACTTGGGAAAGAGAGTCTAGTCTTCGCGAGGAGTATCCCGACTTCTTCCCGCAATCTTAGAATCTCGGGACGAGATTCCTGTAAGGGGGGGTAGAATTGTAACAGCCCACTTTTGGTATTGCAAAATATGGACCAAATTTTCACTTTTCTTTCCTCTCATGCATCATGGCATCCATGCATAATCATGTCCCATTTGAGTTAATACAACAGCTGCATGGAAATGATGTTGAGTTGTTAAACAAAAGTTTGCAAATAAACATATTTGTCAAGGAAGTTCCAAGAGTCTAAAAGTAATATTTTGCACTTGCTCTAAAAATATTAAAGGAGCAACATTTGGAATTTAACAATAATGCCATAATCAAACCTTATGAACAATTGTTGTCCACACTATTTTATTTTGAGACACCAAAATTTGTGGTGCTTCTCCATGCTGTTAGGAGGCTATTTGAATTTTCTCAGATTTTTGTAAAACGTTTAAGTGCCTTAATAAAATCACTGAAATGCTGCTGGTTTTATTTCAAATAAAAGAAAAGGGCTCGTTGGTAAATAAGAAAAGAAGGGCAGGGGGCTCTCTGCGAAACTGCCGTCTTCCTCCCCTGTAGCGACCGCGCGGGCTGCTCGAGCCGCGCCAGCTCGCCGCCGTGCCCTTCCCTGCCCCCCGCTGGACAGCGTGAGGTGGATGAGACCACCCCGTGGCAGCTCTCCCTCTCTCCCCCGAAGGATCTTGCTCTCCGTTCTCCCTCTGTTCCTCCCAAGCCCGAAACCCTAGCTAGAATGCCGCTGCTCGCCGCCGTCGGTTGAGTACGCAAGGAGCAGATCGACCACCACCACAAGCTCCGCCGTGATCTGCTCTACCCCCACGCAGAAGGAATCGTGCCGGATCGCTGCGAATCGGCGCCGCCGTACTCGTCTTCCTCACTGCCGGCCACTGTCTCCTTGCTCGAATCCGGCGCCGTCGACCTCCCTCCGCCGTCTCCGACCTCTCCATCGTCTTGAGGGTGAGCTCCCCGTGCCGTAGCACCCTCCCCTCTCCTCCTAGCGCTCTGTATCCTCGCGTCGTGCTGCTCGCCGTAGCCACTGTAGCCGTAGCTCCCGTCGCCGTAGCTCGCAAGTCCAGTCGTGGAACCGGCCTGGACCGGGCTGAGGGCCGGTTCTCACGGGCGCATAGCCGGTCTTGGAGCCGGTCCAAACGGGCTGAGGGCCGGTTTTCTCTGTGACATGTCCGGCCTGGAAACCGGCCCAAACCGGGTTGGAGGCCGGTTTACCTGGTTTCTTCCTCGCTGCTCCTTCTTCGTTTTCCCCTCTTGCGCATGCCTCCCGCTCCTCCCTCGCGCCATTAGGGACATCGTACTCCAAAGTTTTCCTGTTTCATCTCCCTCTTTCGAGTGGGGTAATTAATGTTATTTGTTGTTGAAAATAACTTATTAAAAGAACATGTTTACAAGAGGGAGTTTATAAATGTACTAACCTGTTTCTAGTTCATCAGAAAATTGTATGTAATATACCAAAATGCTCAGAAAAACATGAACTATCCAGAAGCATCATCATCATGCATACTTGATCACAATTACAATACTGTACTTTTAGTAGTATTAGAATCACTAAGTAAATGCGGGGTACCCTCTTCCCTAGATAAAATAGGTATCGCCGTACCCCATTTAAAATTGCTAGATAGCTTATAATAAGTTCAGTACATTAAAATGTCATTGTCATCATGTTTGTGCATTGCACCTGTTGTGTTCGTGGTTTTTATTGGTTCCTTTCCGGTGTTGTTTGTGCATCGGTAGATCAAGGAGTTGAAGTGCCACCACCGTATCGTGACGATCCCTATTACCAGCTGTATCAACAAGGCAAGCGTAATCCCCTCTCTGAGCATGTCTTATCCTATATTTCCGCAAATATTTTCTCCACTATATATTGCATTCGGTTCTAAATGTCAATTTGCTTGGATTAGAGTATCCTATAGTTGCATTAAGTTTCCGATGCCATTACCTGTTTCCCTCCTATTATCCATAGGTTTGTATTGTTGGCCTGAGATAGTTAACTATGCTATGTTGTTGCTTAGCCATGCTTAGTTAAATGCTTATTCGTCCGATGGATTTTCCTGTTGGAAACAGATGTTGAAATGTTCGAATGATGGTGGAGGAATTGTGGTGACAGGTAATAAAATGCTTAAAGGTGGGGATGAGAGGCCACTGTAGTTGTGGTGATTTGTCTCGCTCTCGCCGCCTAGGTGCGAGTTCTTTACCTCTTGAACCAATATGAGCGCGCTTCCTTTCGGTGGGGTATATGGAGCCCTCGTTGACCAACTAACTTGTGCGGGGCTAGCCAGGGTCCTCTAGTTTGAGCTTCCATTTGCGCGTGCGTTGAGATGGTGGCAAATACAGAAATGAGGATGGTGGTGTTAGGAAAATGAGTGGCCACGGGGCAGGGTGTTGGAGGCACTGAACCTGTCCCGTCCTCACTGATGATCCTGGATTAGTCTCAAGCAAGGTAAAGGTTGTAACCGTTCCCACTCAGCCGGCTTTCCCTGGAAGAGAGCTAAGCGTAGGCAATGAGCCGGGCGGTACCAAAGGTTAAACACAGTGCACCCTGCAGGGTTAAATCTTTTTGAAAAGCCGTGTCCACGGTTACGGACAACTTGGGAAAGGACGATAAGATCATAGAATAACTTGAACGGAATGCTTAAAACCTGAGTACTAAAGGTACTACTCAAGAATGCAAGGTTAGCTTCCTCGAGGGTGATTCGGGGAGGTGCCTTTGTAGAACAGTTACAGTGACGATGGTGGTTGATGATGAGAAAGGTGATCGAAGAAAAGAGTACTTCTTACCCCTTTTAAAAATACTCTGATTAGTCGATGCCATGGAGTTATGTTTCTATAAATAAAATCAGCTTTATGCAAAACAACCATAAAACCTTGAAAGCCTCATCGAGCTAAAGCTCTATATTTAATCTTGCGAGTTCGTCGAACTCAACGTCGTTTGTTTTGTTTCAGAGTAGGACTTCACCGACCTCGAAGGTGGGTTCTTTGTGGACGTCGACGAGTAGTCTGGGGTTCCCAGGTGGCAGCTTGGGACATCTCGGAACATCTGGCGCTTGAATGTTTATTTGTAGGCCTCTTAGGCCATAATTTGGATCTTGTTGTTTAGAATAACTTAATTCGCTTCCGCATGATGTACTGTTGGGTCTGTGACCTCTGGTTGTAATTTGCTATCTTTCTCTATATTAAGAGTTGAACTATATTGATTTGTGTCGTAGAGTCTGTGATGTGCTAGTTGTTCCACATGTCTTGATCTCTCTATTATGCACTGATAGTTGTGCCTGTGTTAAGTTATCAATCGGGGTGTTGCGTTGCCGATGATCAATTCGAGCAACGCCTGCCAAAGGTTTTGGCCGGGGATTGGTAAACCTGTAAACTCCGGTTGTATCGCTTAACCGGTGACACACAGCATCACTGTATAGCAGTCGGGTCGGGGCGCCACAGATTGGCACTTTTTCGGGGAAATATTTGGGGCTCCCTCTTCACTTTCGCCGGCTTCGTAAGATTGACATCCAGTCCCTCATTGACAAGACCGCTGCCAAGCTCCCGGGGTGGATTGGCAAGAATCTGGCTCGGCCAGGGAGGGTCACTCTTGCAATAACGGTGCTCATGACCATGTCTACCCACTACAACAAAACAGAGTTTAAGTAGCACAAACATGTAACACATTAAAAGATATGTTACAAGTAAAATTGCAGTAACACGTGATTTGTGTTACAACGGCGGACAGTAACGCATAATTGATGTGATCAAAAAAATGTTACAGTGATATTAATATAGTAAGATGTAATTTTGTGTTGCTCCAAACGTGTTACAAACTAGGATTATGGTAACACGGATCATCTGTGACACGTAGTGTTACATGTCAGTCTTATGGACAAAATATAAGAATTTGAAAATTAATTGAGCAGGCTGGCACGTATAACCATCCAACCGTTATCCACCCGTAAATATAATATTTTAGTCGAAAGTTGACGGAGGGATATCATCTGTGACGCGTAGTGTTACATGTCAGTCTTATTGACAAAATATAAGAATTTGAAAATTAATTGAGCAGGCTGGCACGTATAACCATCCAACCGTTATCCACCCGTAAATATAATATTTTAGTCGAAAGTTGACTGAGGGATCGAACCCACGACTCAAGGATTCATACCGCACGTGCTTAACCATAAGACCTTGCTACCGTTCCTGATTTGGAATGCATTAACTGCCTTTAATCACGACACGATACTAGGTGGGCCATATGTAGGCCTTAAATAGCGACATGCTTTTTCGTTTTTTTATTTCCAAGTGGGTCAATGGCCCAAAAGCTAAAGCGGACCGATAACTTTGTTCACTAATAGAGTAGAAAGAGAGAGAAAAACGTGTGGGCTTCATAAGAGATTAAGCCCAGAAAGTGGAGGGAGTCCTGAATTTATTTTCTTCTACAGACGATAAATAAATGGAGAATAAGATATTAAATAAAATAGGAAACTATCTGAAAAGTGCAATAAATTCGTGGATGAATATTATAATATTCAAATACCAATAAATTCACCTTCATTATTTTGTATGACCCCTAATTGATACGACACAAAAATGTTTTCACTTCGCTGAAATAGAAATTTTTTATGGTGATAAAATTCTCATTTCACGTGATTTAGTGTTCAAATCCTTTAAATATGTTGATTTCACTCCTTTGTTTGAACACGTAGTGCAACCCATGACAGCTTCTTCTCGTTGACAAAACCCAATCCATAAAATATATAATGTTATTTTTGCTACCAGTAATACGTAAATGGTAATGAATCGAGAAAGATCTTTAACAGGATAAAATATCGTCGAGATTAAATTATTTCAATAATTCCACTATCAATTTGTATACGACATCAATTTGGGAGGATGAAAGAATCAATTTTGTTCCCATGGATGAAATGAAAAACTTTCATGTTTGGTGAATTCTTCATTTGACTTCATTTCAAATGTACCTCCTTTAAGATTTAAATATGCGAGACGTATTCTGAACGAGATCAATTATTGTATGACTAATTTAAGTAATTTTACCGTGGATATTGCATATGAGGTTAGATTGAGATGATGACAAAAAAAACTTTGTTACTCTCTCTGAAATATAATACTTTCATGTTGATAAACTCTTCGTCTGACGTCATCTCAAATGGATGTCCTTTAAAACACCTAAATAGAATGATTGTTTATCATTTATTTCAACCACGTTGGCTTGGGTCGAGCGGTACAACACTTGCATACAGAAAACAAATCCTAGCCCAACATAACCAAGTTCCTACTCAGGAACAAGGTCGTGGAGTTTACTACTAAACATGCGGGTGGGCAAGTCGAAGTCTCGCGTCGAGGCTGTCCTTGTTCAGCTTGTTTAGGACAATTCCGCCGGGTTGAGGTCACGAAATGCAACACCGTACGCCGGTGCCTCTACTGATGTTCCACACGTCACTGGCGGAGCTAGGGGGGGACCAGCAGGGGCTTTGGCCCCCCTATGCATGGACACATCAAGGAAAATCTTATGCCTAAGCTATGATTAGAAGCAAATTTTAGAGAAAATTAGCATGGTTGGCCCCCCCAATGGACGATTTAGTCAGTTTGGCCCCCCTCAAGCTTCAATCCTGCCTCCGCCCTTGCCACACGTAGAAGGTGAAACTCCGAAGGCCGGAGGGTGAGATGCATATGTTGAACGAAACCAAATATCTACCAGTATGAATGGTTTGAAAAATTGTACTATCAATTCGCATAAAACCTCAGATTGAAATGATCCCTGAATAAACTTTACTCCCATATTGAATATAGACTTCCGAAGTGATTTACAATTTTACATATATTAAATGGAGTTCCACACTTTTCGAAAAAAACTGAGCATGCTGAACATAGGATGTCACGTAGGGCCTACATAGAGCAGGTCCCAGTGACAGCCACTCAAGGTTAAAATACCGATGTGACAAAATTAGCGAGGATGGAAGCGCGGGGAGGAAAACAATTCCAGTCCCTTGCGCGGGGAGGAAAACAATTTCAGTCCCTTGCGCGGGGTATCAAAATTTCTACCCATTTATTCCGCATCGGCCGCAACCCACAGGCCTAACCCTCGTCCTCTTCCTCTCCGTGCGCCGCCGCTCATTCTCTCTCGGCTGCAGTACACCTTTCCCTCGACGCCGCCGCATATTAGCACGCCGGATCCATCAAAGACGCGACGGTCGTGGCCTTCTCTTCTAGAAGCGCAGCGCCGCCGAGCTTTTCGTCCTCATCCTCAAGAGGTTTGCACTGGATCTCTAGAGGCGGCGCACCGTCGACGGCGGTCTCGGCGAGAAGGCAGCTGTCGTTTCGAGGTGTCGTTGGCCTTTATCAACGCCAAGAATTCATGGGGCTTCAGATCTGCATCAAACCTATCTGTAATGGAACACGGTGAGACCAATATTATTGTGGTGCCTTGTCGTCCATCATCCGTTGCCAGTGGCGGAGCCACGCTATAGCTGGGTAGTCAATTGACTACCCAGGTTTTTGGTAATACAAGCATAAATCATGCGAAAATTAATTAAAAAATAGTACAAATACATGTATCTGACTACACTACTTTGCTTTGACTACACATATTTGTAGAGCTGGCTCCGCCACTGTCCGTTGCGTACCTATTATCACATATCTGCAGAATTTTAATCTCTGTTTTCCTCCGATGTTGGTGCTGATTGGCTTGTACTTGGTGGGGGGACAGATCGTTGCTCCGCTCCCCCAACGCATGGAAGGAGGAGATCATTCATCTAGGTGTGTCGTAATCTCCATGTCCGCGTTCACACCATGGATGTCAAGATCAGTTTAGACCGTGCACACCTAAGCAGCTAGGTGAGTATCTCTGTTCACCGCATGCTGCTTTTATATTATTTGGTAGATAGAAGCCACAAATTTCATTAGTCAAGACGTTGAGAAAGTACGGACGTCGTACAAATTCGTAGGCCATTTGTTTCCATTTATCCCTATCTTCTGAATTGTTCAAAATTCGAGTTGCAGGTCAAACTGATTGATAACTTCACCGATGTTCACTGCATCTTTGGTCCACACTATCTGATTTGTTAACAAAAGGCTCATTGACCATCAGAGTTACTCCACATCTGCAATTCTGCACATCTTGTAACCACGTGACTAGCAGCTATGATTACCACTCTAGAATGGTCTCTTAGTGTACAATGAACTGTCAGTATTTTTTTTCTTCCAAAAACAAGACAATACTTGAATTTGGCCGTACTTCAGTGAAGGAAAAGGTAACTTCGTGTAAGCATTTACCAATATTTATATGATTAGTGTTGTTTTCGATATTTAAATTGGCTGTTTCATTTATATGTTGTTGCATCAGCTGTAGGAAAAATTCCAGTTTGACTAACAAATACGCCATGACTATAGGAAAAAGGTTCACCGTTTTTACACGCCTGCTTCTGTCGAAAAGGCCAACTTACGAAAAGGTATATAAATCTAACACTAGTGGAAACAGGGGCTTTGGTGGAGAGGGGTGTTGGGCTCTAGTCCCGGGCGTGGTTCGATCCCGGACTAGAGGAGGGAACTAGTACCGGGCCGGCTGCTCCGACGCTGCGCAGGTCGGGTCCCGGGTTGTAGGGCACCTCTAGTTCCGGGCCGTGATACCACCCGGACCGAGGCAGTCAGCGGCAGGGTGGAGACAGGAGGGTGGACCTTTCGTCCCGGGCCGTGGTACAGCCCGGGACTAGAGGTCCCGCTATATCATCTCCCACCCCGGGCCAGCCACCATTTTTGAACTCTCAAGATCATCTCCATTGTTTCCTCTCTCAAGCTCAAGTGTAGCCCCATTTTTTTCCAAGATTTGTCAAGATAGACGGCACCCATCTCTCCAAGGGTTAGCAACACTTGATCCTTTCACCCGGCGGCCGAATTTTAGCCATTTCCATACAAGTTTAGCTCATTTCATTTTTATAGTGCTACCTAGGTGTTTGATGAAATGCCTAAACTAGGTAGTTCATTTTTTTATGTATTTTGAGCTCAAATTAATTTATTATTTGTGGATTTTAGTGTCGTCTCGGTCCTCACCGCCGTCGATAGCCCCCGCCATCCCGTGACCGGCACCACCTCGGTGAGCCTCTTCTTTTATCTGTTATTTTACAAAATTACTTGTATGATTTGATGCATAATTATTTTTCTTGTATAATTTTCTTATGTTTTTTATGTATAGTGTCATGGTTTTGATATCCGTCCCCGTCGTCCCTCGTCCGGTCTATGATTCGGATGTGGTATATTTTTATCACTATTTATTTTGTTTCGTGTTTATAACAATCATGCCGACCAAATTGACATAGATATATTTTTATTTAGGAGGTAGTTGAACCGGAAATTCCAGCCGACCCTATTGTAGAGTTTTTTAAAAGAAAACAACGATTTGAAAGCAAAATTGAAGATAAGTGAAGATCTTCGTCTCCAATGCCTAGAAGAGAAGATGGTATTGGACTTGAAGATTGCCGACATCGTTGATGCTCACGGGGTCGAGCTTACCGACGTCGTCGCTGTTCACGAGATGAAGATGGATGCAATGCGCTTGAAGCTTAGAAAGATTAGAAAATATGTCATTAGTCAAGAGGCTTGGTATCATTATGCTGTTGGTTCAATAGTTACCTTAGTTGCGATTCTGATCGCATTTGTTGTTGGATTTAAATTCTTTAGATAGTTGTATTCTAGTTTCAATTAATTTATGTTTTATGAGAACTATGTATTACATTTGGTCACTACTATACTTTGGTTTTAATGTGATGAACTTGTATTAATGAATATGATATGTTTCCTATTATGTTGGTTTATCGTAATGGGTTTTAGCGGTGATTTGCAGATGAGTCATCCGTGGATGTACGCTGACCGACGCTCTAAAGAGTACATGGATGGCGTGCAATCTTTTCTCAATGTGGCTAAGGATAACAAGGGGCCCAATGGTTTTATGTGTTGTCCATGCAAGAAATGTCGGAATGAGAAGGATTACCCTAACACAGACAGAATTCACCTCCACCTGATAACTTCTGGTTTCATGCCCGGCTATAATTGTTGGACCAAGCACGGAGAAAAAGGGGTTATGATGGAAGATAACGAAGAAGAAGAGAACGATGACAACTACATGTACCCTGAATATGTTGGTAACCCAACAGGGGAAGCTGATGATGAAGAGGTACCAGATGATCCCATCATACATGATGATTTACGTGGGGTCATCGTTGATGCACATACCCTAGCAGAAACTACACTTGAGAAGTTGAAGTTGGAGCGCATGTTAGAGGATCACAAAACAAAGTTGTACCCAACTTGCGAAGATGGCAACACAAAGCTCGGTACCACACTGGAATTATTGCAATGGAAGGCAGCGAATGGTTTATCTGACAAGGGATTTGGGAGTTTACTGAAAATAGTGAAGGACAAGCTGCCGCTGGTAACGAATTGCCCGAGAGTGCGTATGAAGCAAAGAAGATTATCTGCCCTCTAGGATTAGATGTGCAGAAGATACATGCATGCATTAATGACTGCATCCTCTACCGCGGTGAGAAGTATGAGAATTTGAATGAATGCCCGGTATGCGGTGCATTGCGGTATAAGATCAGAGCAGATGACCCTGGCGATGTTGAGGGCATGCCCGCCAGGAAGAAGGTTCCTGCCAAGGTATGTGGTACGCTCCTATAATACCACGGTTGAAACGTTTGTTCAGAAACAAAGAGCATGCCAAGTTGTTGCGATGGCACAAAGAAGACCGCAAGAGCGACGAGATGTTGAGACACCCGGCTGATGGGTCGCAGTGGAGAAAAATCGATACAGAGTACAAGGAATTTGCACGTGACCCAAGGAACTTAAGGTTTGGTCTTAGCACGGATGGCTTTAATCCTTTTGGGGAGCAGAGCAGCAGTCATAGCACCTGGCCTGTGACTCTATGTATCTATAACCTTCCTCCTTGGTTGTGCATGAAGCGGAAGTTCATTATGATGCCAGTGCTCATCCAAGGCCCGAAGCAACCCGGTAACAACATTGATGTCTACCTGAGGCCATTAGTTGATGAACTTTTACAGTTGTGGCGTGATGAAGGGGTACCTGTGTGGGATGAGTACAAACAAGCGGAATTTAACCTACGAGGGTTGTTGTTTGTAACCATCAATGATTGGCCTGCTCTTAGTAACATTTCAGGACAGTCGAACAAGGGATACAATGCATGTACACACTGTTTAGATAGCACTGAAAGTATATATGTAGGTAACAAGAATGTGTACCCGGGTCATCGTCGATTTCTTACAACTCAGCATCCCCTAAGAAAGAAAAGCAAGCAGCAGCATTTCAAAGGTGAGGAAGATCGCCGGCCGAAGCCACCCCTCCAAAGTGGTGAAGATATATATGATGCGGTCAAGGATTTAGATGTAATCTTTGGAAAGGGTCCTGGCGGACAGTCTGTTCCGAAGGACGCTAACAACCACGTTCCCCTGTGGAAGAAGAAGTCTATATTTTGGGAACTACCCTATTGGAAAATCCTAAAGGTCCGCTCTGCAATCGACGTGATGCACGTGACGAAGAATGTTTGCGTGAACCTGCTAGGCTTCTTGGGCGTGTATGGGAAGGCAAAAGATACTCCGGAAGCACGAGAGGACCAGCAACTTTTGAAAGACCCAAAGAACCTGCATCCAATGAGGACGGATAAAGGACGTCTACGTCCTGCTAGCTACGTTCTTACCAAAGAAGAGAAGGAGATATTTTTTGAAGTCCTGAGCAGTATGAAGGTCCCGTCTGGCTTCTCGTCGAATATAAAGGGAATAATAAATATGGCAGAGAAAAAGTTCCAGAACCTAAAGTCTCATGACTGCCACGTGCTGATGACTCAACTGCTTCCGGTTGCATTGCGGGGGCTTCTACCGGAAAATGTTCGAGTATCCATTGTTCAGCTATGTGCGTTCCTCAATGCAATTTCGCAGAAGTCAATCAGCCCAACCACTCTATTAAGGTTACAGAAGGATGTGGCTCAATGTCTCGTTAGTTTTGAGTTGGTGTTCCCACCATCCTTCTTCACTATTATGACACATCTCCTAGTACACCTGGTCGACGAGATTCACATTCTGGGTCCTGTATTTCTACACAATATGTTCCCCTTTGAGAGGTTCATGGGAGTGTTGAAGAAGTATGTTCATAACCGTGCTAGGCCAGAAGGAAGCATCTCCAAAGGGTATGGAACAGAGGAGGTCATTGAGTTTTGTGTTGACTTTATTCCCGGCATTAAGTCGATTGGTCTTCCTGAATCGCGACATGAGGGGAGACTAAGTGGAGAAGGCACTCTAGGAAAGAAATCATACATATGCAGGGACGGGTATTCTTTCACAAAAGCACACTACACAGTTCTGCATAATTCCACTTTGGTGGCTCCGTATATCCAGATGCACAAGGATATTGTACGCTCTAACAACCCGGGGATGGATGACTCCGCCATTGCAAAGGAACACATGGAGAATTTTGGCGGTTGGTTGGAAACGCATCTGAACAACAACAACACAGTCTCAGATGAGCTGTTCTTGTTGTCTAAGGGGCCATCTTCGACTATTTGGACTTTCCAAGGGTATGAGATAAACGGGAATACATTTTACACGAACGCCCAAGATAAAAAGAGCACCAACCAAAATAGTGGTGTCCGCTTTGATGATAAGAGCACGAATGAGGCCACGGTCACATATTATGGTTGCATAGAGCAGATATGGGAACTTGACTATGGACCTTCTTTGAAGGTCCCTTTGTTCTGGTGCAAATGGTTCAACCTGAGAGGCGGCGGGGTAAAGGAAGACCCATTGTACGGAATGACTACAGTGGATCTCACGAATGTTGCGTACGACAACGAACCATTCGTTCTAGCCAAGGATGTGGCTCAGGTTTTCTATGTGAAGGACATGTCTACCAAGCCAAAAAAAAAGAAAAGATAAGGAAGTGAATACATCAGCCGATGAGCCAAAGCGCCACATAGTTCTTTCAGGGAAAAGAACCATCGTGGGAGTGGAGGACAAGACAGACATGTCAGAAGATTACGACAAGTTTCATGAAATTCCGCCCTTCAAAGTGACCACTGACCCAAGTCTCAAGTTATACGCAGACCCTTGTCCATGGTTACAGAGCGATCAGAAGAAAGGGTCTCACAAAAAGAAAAAGCGAAGACTAAATAGGGATGTTGTTCATGATGTGTAATAATTTATTAAACTTTTATATAATTTATAGTATGGAGGACAAGACAGACATGTCAATGAAATCAAGCGTATGGCGGTGGCGGAATGTAGTACTTAATTTATAAATTTTTGATGTAGCATCAAACTTTGTGATGTGAAATGATCCACTGCGCATGTAGTACTTGATTTATAAATTTTTGAATTGATTTTAAATTAAGCGTATGTAGTACTTAATTTAAAACCAAGCGCATGTGATACTTCATTTTAAACCAAAACAGAAAACAGGAAAATGAAAGCAATTTTTACTTAATTTAGACAAGTAAATCAAAAGATATAAAAAAAGTAAGAAACCAGAAAATTAAAAAAAATTAACCTCTAGTACATTATTACACATGATCACGGTGGCCACCTTTGACCAGGTTCTGGCCCAAATTTGGGCTGGGCTGGGATTGGGACAGCCTATGTTTTTTTTTGAAAGATTTTTTTCTTTAGATGCAATATTAAATTGTTTTTGTTGCATATTTGTATAGTTCCCTCCTTTGAATTATTGTACTAATGCTATTATTGTTTTATCTTTTTTTGTATTAGTTAAACAATGGATGTCGATGCTCCCTTCGTAACGAGAGAAGGGGAAGAAGAGATACTTTCCTACATTTTGGAACCCGGTGAATTTCGGCATCCCGCGGAAGGAGCTGAAGATGAGGACTCGGAAATTGGTGGACCCACGCCGTCTGGCGAGGTATATTAAGCCTATGTTGAGCAGATGCAATAACTGATTTGTGCATATATATGTATTCACACATGTTTCATATTTTTAGACCTCCGCATCGAACCAATCCACTAAACGAGGCCATGCCCAAGGGATGGGCAAAGATGAGCATCTCACAATTGACGAGGTGAATGCAACTACTAGCCAACCACTGGCACCCGTGCCGAACGCAGTTAAGTTTGTGCATCAATGCGGAGTCACTGTCAGGGACAATGTTTATATCAGCACTCAGGAATGGATTAAGCCAAAGTTAGAGGGAGTTAGTTACGTCGACAAGAGAACCAAAGATGTGCTTTGGAACAAGCTCATTGCATATTTCACCCTACGGTCTTGGAAGATGAGGTGAAGACAAAAAAAATGACGGACAAAGTCAAGCATTTCGCTCTTAAGAAGATGGCTCAACAATTCAATAACTATAAGAACAAATTATTCCGTGAGTGGGAAGAAGATGGGAAACTTCCGGATTTCACCGGCACACGAGAGAGGCAGCGGCCTCACTGGCCTGCATTTCTGGAGTACAAGAAATCAGAACGAGCTAAGAAAAGGTCGCAAACGAATAAGAATAATGCAGCGAAAAAGAAGTATCACCATAAGATGGGGCCAGGTGGCTACCGAGTTGCCGAGCCTAAGTAGGAAAAAATTGAGTCCGAGTTGCGTGCAAAAGGGCTCACCCCGGTCACAAAGGAATGGGACAGAAGGATAAGGAATTGGCTACTTGCGCATGGAGGGGAGTATGACATGGAAACAGGGGAGTTAATAATTGATGAAATCAAAGTAGTCAACGGAGCCCAAAAAAAAATTATTGACTTAATTGTCAAGTCTAAAGAGGGAAAGTTTATTTCCGACAGAGAGAAGGACGAGCTGTCAGAGTCCCTCGGGACCAAAGAAAAGGAGGATCAACACGAGGCTTAGGAGAAGTGTCGTGGATTGAAGGGTTTCCCGAGGACCGTGCCTCTTATAGAAGCCGATTGAGAGCAAAGAGGAGGAAGGAGCAGCAGGAATCAGACCGGTTGATGATCTTAGAAAGAAATCATGACCAGATGGTTGCTCTCTATAAGGAGCAGCAGAAGCAAATAGATCAAATGCGTGAGCAAGGGGCGCCAACTCTTCAGCTGGAACAAGCGAGTCAAGGCGGCCCATCGCATCGCAGAAGCAGCGTGGCTTCCTCGGTTATGGTCGGTGATGATGAGACAAGTTACCCCGTGGATTATATCACGGAGAAAACAACTTGTGAGCTGCATGTCCCAGTATTTAACTTATCCATGAAGGCGGCGGACGGCTATGCATTCTCCATTGACTCTACAGCATCGTGGCTTGGCAATGCCATTCCAGATGGATTTGCTCGTGTCGGCGTGGATCAAGTTGTACAAGGATATGAATCACTGAACCTTGAGTTCCCAAGAGCTGATGATGAGTCGGTGCTAGGGGACGTCGTGGCTGGTCTAATTCTATGGCGGAAGAAATACATCAAGTTTGAAGGCTGGGCGCCAAGGCCACCATCGTCTCCACCAATTCACGATTCACCACCTGATGACGATGAAGGGGACGACAACCATCAGTCGCCTCTGCATCAGTCGTCTCCGCCGCCGCGTGCGCCGAATCCACCGCCGCGTCAGCCGACTCCGCCGCCGCATGAGCCGACTCCACCGCCGCATGAGCCGACTCCGCCGCCGCATGAGCCGACTCCTGAGCCCCGACATAGGAAAGGCGCCACTTCGTCGTCCATGGGATTCGGGCGAGACCCCCGACGTTCGCCCCTCCCAAAAGTACCCAAAAGCCTTGACGACCTCAGAGCTTGCGACATGACTAAAGAGCAATTGGATGCGTGGGTGGATGCAGACACAAAAAGACAGCTTGCACGGAAAAAGCCCGAGGAAAAGCAAACATTTACTGCAAAGGAAAACAAGTGGGCTATTGGATTCATCACGGAACCATCGCAACATGAGAAAAATAAGCCAGATAACTATTTACGAGCTCTGAGTAAAAGTAGTAGCTCTCCCAAGATGAGAAGTAGTAGTGCCAGAGGGAAAAGAGACGTTGCCCAGCTCGGACAACAGGCAAACCAGTCGATAGCCCCGCTCGTAGTTATACCCAGTGGTCATGGCTCCGTGACGGACCTAATTCCTACTTTATCCTTGAAGAAGGACTTTGCTGCAGATGCTGGTATTACTCTTGCTCAACTGGACAACGAAAATCTCATTCCGTCTGATGTAGATGATTCATGGAAATGGAAATGGGGGAGGTCCCTGCTGCGAGGTGATCAGATAAAGTGTCTACCGACATGTATGCGACAACTCCATAGTTGGTACATGAAAACCACAAAGGAATTTGATGACTTTTTGATCTGTGTGAAAGTTACAAAAAATCATTTCGCGGGTGAAGACATGTTCACAATTCAGCTCGAAGAACTCTGGTACTTATACAACCTTGACTCCCTCGACTTGGCTCTCGTCGGTGCCTACTGTCTGTAAGTGATTCAATTCATTTATTTCCAAAAAAGATAAAGTCTTTAGCTCTCAGCTCGTTCATTGCCATCGCTAATTATGCTCACTACTGTCGTGGGGTAGATAACACGGCAGATGCTACTTTGGGGTAGCTTGAGTTGATGGGCAAGGCGACACTAGCGTCTGGGAGATTGTTTAGCATTGCAGGGACAAAAGGTTTACCCAGGTTCGGCCTCTCCATGGAGATAAAGACCTACTTCCTGCTATCTTGTTATTGATCTCGATCTCGATAACCCGGCTACGACAACAGAGCCGGATCTCGATCTAGGTTACAAGGGTGGTGTTTCTCTCGGTGGTTCTCTCGCCTAAGCTTGGATCGTAAAGTTCTCCCTCAACTAGGGCTCAGGAACCGGCTTATATAGACTACCGGGTCTCCTGGCACTTTACAATACGAACCCGGGCTCTACCCAGACTCGGAATCCTATTCTACTCTTCTAGCCTTCGTATCCTCCAAGTCACGAACCGCCTCTGGTCTTCTAGAAACTTCCCTTCCTGAACCGGGTTACCGCCAAAGCCTCTGGCCCAGCAACATAACCCGGCCCATGCTGATGGTTAGCTGGCCTGGCCGGGCCTCCTGCCTGGCGGTCATGCTTCCCTCTTCATGGGCCTACCGGGTTATCATCCCCCCATCAGTAGCCCCCAGATTAACCTGGTTGCCAGGTTGGCATGCTCGGCTTCTTATTCTTGAATATTACTTCTTTGAACAGAGCTGATATCCTGGCCAGCCGGGTTAATCACCTGAAACATAAGACAACAAATAACAAGTCAACATTAGAACATGCCTCTTTTCTCCTTTACTTGGCCAGTTTCTTTGGCGGTTCACGCCGTAACCCGGTTAACCCTTGCCGGGTTCCGCGCCCGGGTTTCACTTTCAGCACTTAGCGAAAACTATCTCCCAACTATAACTCCATCCTTATCCATTTAATCGCGATCTTATCATTTAATACTCCGTAATTATCTCATTCTGTTTGTCGTTGACTTTTAGTCAAAGATCCTTATCTCTTCACTTTTTACCACAACACCCCTAGGGTTTTCACTGCGCTATAAATAGAAGGCCAGGAGACACCACGGTCATTTTTCCCCACCGAGTTCTTCTTCTTCCTCGCGCGCGCACTGTAGCAGCTGCGGATCCAATCTCAAATCGAGCTTCTCAATCTCCTGCAAGAAGATCTACAGGTGCGTTTATCCCACACATCCGTGCTCCGCACTTGATTTCTACTTGAATCTCGTCCAGATTTGCTTCGCATTTCCCTCTCCACGTATCCACATCTAGAACTAGGGTTTCACACCTCCATTGTTGCGCTCAGAGAACCTCGAAGCTTCCAGCCATGGTGAAGGACAAAACCAAGGCCGGAGCTCCCCGCGGCGAAGAAGCTCGCGAAGAAGCCCCACAGCGCCAACGCCGGTGCATCTGGCTCCGCCGCCCCTGCTGCTACTCAGGTCAACTGGACCAAATCCACAGTGACGACCTTGATGCTGCAGGAATATGTGAATTGCGGCGAGCTTCCTCCAAAGGATGAGATCCAATGGCGTGCTGCTGGAGAAGAAATCCGCCCCAGCCCCAAGGAAGGTGAAGTGGTGGTTTTCCTCGACCACGTTCAGCGCGGCCTTCGCCCCCCGGGTTCCCTGTTTTTTCGCCGGGTCTTGAAGTACTACGGCCTTAGGCCTCAAGACATCGCGCCCAACTCCATGCTGAACATCAGTAACTATGTGGTGTTCTGCGAAGATTATTTGCAAATGGCTCCAAGCCTCGAGCTGTTCCTCGAGTTTTCTACTGCAACCCCTCCGCAAGGATCAAGTACTTCCATATGGGGGAGTTGCAATCCAGCGCCGAAGGGAGTGCGATTTCCCGGCTCTCCTTCTAGCCAGCCACCCCAAGGGGTGGCAAAACACATATTTTTACTCAAGACACCTCTCCAGAATCTGACGATGCCCGTTACCCGGCTTTCCGAAACTCGGGTTTAACATATGACGCCAAGATGAACAGTTATGCCGATGACGCCGAGCGGGTCAAGCTCGAGCCCATTCTTCGCCGGGCCAGAGCTTTACTCGCCCATGGTCTCAAGGGAACAGATCTGGTCAAGTGCTGGATCGGTTGGTTCATCCAGCCACTCAGCATCAGGACCCGGCTAATTTGCCAGTACACTGGCGAAACCACAGACAATATGCGTTACTCAGAGATGACGCTCACTGATGATCACTTGTGAAGAATGCCAAGAGACTACTTGGCGAAAAGAAAGACGCCATTGCACTGAACGGGCTCGCCCCATTTAGTGCCAAGAACAAACCCCCCACGGTAAACTAACACTCAATCCATCTTGTTTACTTTAACCCGGCAAACTCATCCATAGACTGTTATTTATCGTGACTGCTTTTTCTCAGGACTCCAAATGGTGGAGCGTGGATTTTACCCCAACATCCTCTCCTGACGGAGAGGACACAGAAAGTGAAGACGAGAACAAGAAGAAGAAGGTGAGCTTGACTCCGTAGGCCGGCTCTTCCTCCAGTTGATTAACAACGAAGTCCCCAACAAGGACACCTCTACTGACAACCCGGCAAATTTTATTCCAGGCCCCACTGACCCGGCTTCTGACGTAGCGCCGGGTCCCCAAGTTACTGCAGCTCCAACTCAGAAGAGGACCCGGGCCACCATTGCCAAGGTACCACATTCTCTTTTCTCAATCTTCATGATGAACTCATCTTAAACTTAAGCACAATCACAGGAAAAGGAGGCTGAGAAGGAGGCTGAGGCGAACAAGAGACGCCGAACCCGGTCTTCTACAAGCGAAGCTTCCCTGAGCCCAGGTATCCCTCAACGCTCTTTATCAAGCTGGGCCAAATCCATCCAGAAGACGCCCAGCAAACAGTTCCCTTTAGCTGGCAAGATCCGGGTTCCTAAACCATCTCGTTTGTCAGATTCTTCCTCGGATGGTGTTAGCACACCCGAGGATTTCCGATCAACCGGGTTAGAAATACTTCTCATATCTTTTCCATACCTTTATACTTCACTGTCCCATTCTTATTTAACTAAGACATTATTTTGTTCCAGTGCCAGGGCTTTTATGGAAGAAGACCCGGAATCTCCTCCCGCGGCATCCCCTCCTCCAGCAACCACAGAGCCTTCTCCTATGGAGGCACACATAGAGGAACCAGAGGACAAGGACGAGCCAAGGGAGCAAGCAACCCCCGCGGCTTCTCCAAAAAATGTTGTTGACCCGGTGCCAGAATCCTCCCAGCTGCTCACTCGCCCGGGTTAGGCTCTGGGACAAAGAAGATGAAGTGCAGGTTACTGGGACCCGGCACGTTCCAGTACAAAGTGCTCCTGAGACTCTGGCCAAGGTGCCAGCCCCAGATGCTGACCCGGCAACTCCTGCCAAGAACAAGAACCCGGCTTCCTCCTCAAACTCACCGGCTCTGGACACCATGTCTGTTCCAGCACTTTGCGATGAATATTTTTCTCGCCTAGCTCAACACAAGACCCTGGAGACAGAACTGGTCGCCCTGATCCAAAAACGATATCAGGTACCCATTTTTACTTCTTGCCTATATATTTTCTTGCATAACTATACCCTGAGTAGCCCCCAAGCTCTAAGTTCATCACTTGTGATGAGCTTGGTGCTTCAATATGCATTCCTTAGGTAAAAACTTCAAACCTGTAGCCCCCAAGTGCCGGGTTGTCTGTTTACAGCAACCTGGGACTAAAAAACTTCCATCATTTAAAACTTACTTTCACATCGAAACTTTGAACACTGTAGCCCCCAAGTGCCGGGTTGTGCCTGCAGCAACCTGGGACTTCTTTATTACGTTGAACAATTGAACTTCAAACTGAGTAGCCCCCAAGTGCCGGGTTAGCTGTCCACAGCTACCTGGGACTTACAGTTAGCAAATTTTCAACTTTTTGCGCATGTAGCCCCCAAGTGCCGGGTTGCACGCCTGCGGCGACCTGGGACTAACATAATTTTTGCATCTTAACAGGAAGACCATGCCAAGGCCCAGGCTGAGATCACCCGGCTCACTGACGCTGCCAAACTGAATCTGAGACCCGGGCTGACCACTCAGCTCAACTCCAGGCCTTGGAGAAAAGATTACTGCCTGACGCAAGAAAACTCCGATCTGAAGAAGGACATGCAGGAGAACGAGGAGAACTTCCAGGAGCAACAGGAGACCCTGCAGAAGCAGCTGGATGAAACCAACAACGAGCTGACCCGGCTAAAAAGAATGATCACCTCAATGGTTGAATCTTTAGTGGGTAAGCACTACTCCTTGAATTTCAACCTAAACTGATCAAACAGACCCGGTTTTTGAAATTTCATTACTCCACTTTTTCTTACACAGGCCCTCGTGATGGTAACCTCCGCAAAACCGCTGCAGAGAAGATCAAATGCATGTACACGCTGACCCGTCAGCTGTACTTTGGCAGCTGCGAGGTCATCAAAGCCGCTAGGCTCTGGGAGAACCCGCCAAGCAAGTACACTGAAGTCCTTGGGCATCTGTCAACAATGCCGCAATGGATCCATCTGCTCAAGAGATCAGCTTGCAGGGCCGGGGTGATGCGAGGTCTTGCCTTGGCAAAGGCCTACCATCCCCAGCTAAACCCGGCTCCACTGAAGAAGGGCTTTCCTCAGTTTGACACTGATGGCAAGGAGTTCGATAAGAAGTGCTATGCCCGGGTTGTGAAGCAAACCCGGCATGTTGCCACTGTTATTGCCAGCAAGATGAAGCTCACCACCTTACAGCTTGGATATAATGAGAATGATGAAGAGATCATGGATGACGAGCCACAACGCGTCGATCTCCTCCAAAGCTATAAGGATTCATTGACCCGGCAAAGAATGCTCCTGGTACCTCCACTGCTCCCAGCTCCTCTACGCCAGTTATTCCTCCTCCGTCACGGGCGATAGCTGAAGAAGATGATGAAAACTTCTTCCAGCCACTTCGAAAAATCACCCGGCGCAAGACCAAGGCCAAAGAAACCGACGAGACCAAGGAGCCAGAGGCTAACCCGGCGGCCGCCGAAGAAGAAGAAGACCCGGCAAAGACCGTCGAAGATCAACCAACCGGCTCTCCTCCCCGTGACCCGGCTCCTGAAGCCAAAGCGTGAAAACTTACGCAGATGCTGTTATCTCTGCAAAAAACAATCTTATTCGGCCCTTTGGGCGCTTATTGTAATAACTTTTGCACTGTCTGCCTATGCCTGTGATGGTGCGCCTATGCACCTGATGAAACTTTTATGCTACTCTCAAACTTTTGCTATGAAATATGCCTCTTCTGTGGTTTTGATGACCCTTTTGATTTCTTTAACTGTGAGCCGGCTTTCGCATGGATACCCTGTCGCTACTTCTCTGAGAAAAACAGGGTCGAACCAAGTCCCAATGGGCTTCATGGTTGATTGAATTTCCAGGTGAGCAATCAGGCCATAAAATTGCGAGTCACATCAGCTCAACAGCAAGATAACCAAGAATAAACTAGTGGCATAAAGCCGGGTCTTGGGATTGCAGCTGCAAACTATTGTAGTAGGAGCCCCCAAGACCTGGATCAATGTTTATAAAGTAATGGCTTAACTATGCAACATTACCCCATTGATCCTCATACTGGTGGGACACGCTCTCTGGGCGTCCTCAAAGATAACTATGCACTTATTCTTATGACAAAAACATAAACAAATAAAACATAAACTTCACCTTCATACCTCTGAATCCAAAGTTATGGATACTGTAACGAAAACTGCACAGCCGGGTCACGAAACATCGAGACCCGGATGACCGTGAAAAGCCGGGTCTTGGGCGAGCCCCCAAGGCCAAACTTAACCATAGAGCTATGCAACACTACTATCAAACATCAAAAAAGAACAAAAAGGACACAAATTTCTGTTCAACCTTCACTTTATTGATAGAAAAGGTTAGGTCAGCAAGCCGCCTCATTAAAAACCTTCCAGTCCCCTTAGGTACCCTGGTAAGGAAAAGAGCGCGTCTGAAACCTGCTGCCTGTTACATCGTGTTTTACATCTCATATCTCTTTCTCATGCTAAGTATAATATGGGCGCAGCTGCGCAATATTCCATGGCCTCTCACGCTCTTCCAATGAAAAGGTAGAGTGCGATGTGTCATTAACAGACTCGGACTTTTCTCTTGCATCCACCAAATAATATGAACCATTGTTCAATTTCTTGCTTATGATGAAGGGCCCTTCCCAAGGGGGAGATAACTTGTGCATCCCTTCTCTGGATTGCACCCATCGTAGCACTAAATCTCCCTCCTGGAAAGTGCGAGTTTTAACCCGGCGACTATGATACCGCCTCAAATCTTGCTGATATACTGCTGATCTCTCCAGTGCTTGTTCTCTATGCTCCTCAAGCAGGTCCACAGAATCCTGCCGGGTCTGCTCATTTTCTGTTTCAACATAAGCCGCCACGCGAGGCGAGTCATGAATTATATCACTTGGCAAAACTGCCTCTGCCCCATACACCATAAAGAAAGGGGTCATCTTTGTGGATCTGTTTGGTGTTGTGTTGATTCCCCAAACTACTGATGGCAACTCCTCAACCCACGCTCCAGCAGCTCTGAGACACGGAACCCGGAGACGTGGTTTCAAACCTCGAAGTAACTCCTGATTTGCTCGTTCTACTTGTCCATTGGCCTGTGGATGAGCAACTGAAGCAACGTCTAAACGTATACCCTGATTTCCACAAAACTTTGCCATCTCACCAAGGGACATGTTAGTACCATTATCTGTGATGATACTATGAGGATACCCAAACCTGTGTATGATCTGCTTCAAAAACTTGACGCTGTAGCTGCTTCACAATTAGTAACAGGCATCACCTCAACCCACTTTGTAAACTTATCAATGGCAACCAAGAGGTGGGTTTTCTTGCAAGGAGACATGCTAAAAGGACCCACCATATCAAGCCCCCAAACTGCAAAGGGCCAAGTCAAGGGTATTGTTCGCAACTCCTGAGCCGGCACATGAATTTGCCGTGCATATCTTTGGCAACCATCACATCTACTCACCAAGCGCTCTGCGTCTGCCTGAGCTGTGAGCCAGAAGAAGCCGTGTCTGAAAGCTTTTGCTACTAAAGACCTTGTTGAAGCATGATGACCACAATCTCCCTCGTGAATCTCTTTCAAAATTTGCCGGCCCTCCTTTCCAGACACACATCTCTGAAATACTCCAGAAACACTTCTCTTATATAACTCGCCATCAATAACTACGTATGCCTTAGCTCGGCGCACAATTTGCCGGGATATAACTTCCTGCTCTGGCAGCTCTCCACGCAAAAGATACGCCAAATAAGGTTCTGTCCACTCTGGAATTTCATGAGTTGCTGCTACCAATTGCGAATCCGGGTCTTCCTGACCCGCCAATTCCTCTACGCCCTGAGGCTTAACTGATGGAGTCCATAGCTCGTCCAAAAAACGTTAGGTGGAACCGGCTCTCTGCGTGAGCCGAGTCTTGACAAAGCATCTGCAGCATCATTTTTCCTGCGGTCAATATGATCCACCTGATAGCCTGAGAAAAACCCGGCTACCCTGTCCACCTCTCTCCTGTAAGCCGCCATTGTCGCATCTTTTCTATCCCATGTTCCTGAAACTTGCTGTGCCACTAGATCTGAATCCCCATAACAATTAATATGCTTGATGCTCATCTCCTTTGCCATACGCAAACCATGTAACAAAGCCTCATATTCCGCCACATTGTTAGAGCAATCAAAGTGAATTTGCAAAACATAGCTCAGCTTATCACCCTTGGGAGAAGTTAACACAACTCCAGCTCCTGAACCTTGTGCTGCTTAGACCCGTCAAAGTGCATAACCCAAGGTTTGAGACCCGGCGCAAGAGGTGGTGCACTCAACTGTGTCCAATCATTAAGGAAATCCGCCAATGCCTGCGATTTGATAGCTGTACGAGCACATAGTCAATGTGGTAAGGCCCCATCTCTATTGCCCACTTGGCAATTCTTCCTGTAGCTTCTGAATTCCTGATAATATCTGCTAAGGGTATTGAACTCACCACGTGATTGGGTGCTCCTGAAAATATGGCTTCAACTTTCTGCTTCCCACAAACGGCGCCAACTGTCGTGGGGTAGATAACACGGCAGATGCTACTTTGGGGTAGCTTGAGTTGATGGGCAAGGCGACACTAGCGTCTGGGAGATTGTTTAGCATTGCAGGGACAAAAGGTTTACCCAGGTTCGGCCTCTCCATCAGAGATAAAGACCTACTTCCTGCTATCTTGTTATTGATCTCGATCTCGATAACCCGGCAACGACAACAGAGCCGGATCGCGATCTAGGTTACAAGGTGGTGGTGTTTCTCTCGGTGGTTCTCTCGCCTAAGCTTGGATCGTAAAGTTCTCCCTCAACTTGGGCTCAGGAACCGGCTTATATAGACTACCGGGTCTCCTGGCACTTTACAATACGAACCCGGGCTCTACCCAGACTCGGAATCCTATTCTAACTCTTCTAGCCTTCGTATCCTCCAAGTCACGAACCGCCTCTGGTCTTCTAGAAACTTCCCTTCCTGAACCGGGTTACCGCCAAAGCCTCTGGCCCAGCAACATAACCCGGTCCATGCTGATGGTTAGCTAGCCTGGCCGGGCCTCCTGCCTGGCGAGTCATACTTCCCTCTTCATGGGCCTACCGGGTTATCATCCCCCCATCAACTACGGTATTATGCAGAATGAAGAGTGATGAATGTGGTAGAAAGGGCATCTATGGCTTTGGGTTCGTTAACCCAGTACGAGTTAATGCAAGGACACTAAAAAACCACGTGAAGGACACGGAGAAGAACTTGCTAAATGCCCTAATGAAGCAACATTTCAACACGGAGATAATGTTTACTTACTTCTTCAGGTAAGAGAGTGTTACTCGCTTGTACAAATTAAGTGTAACTGATGAGTTACTGACGTGTATATAATCATGCGCAGCGATCATTACATTCTGCTAGTCATTGAAGTTGATAGATCAAGAGTTCAAGTCTACGACTCATTGGACTGGCCTGAGGAGAGGTACCAAAGCATTCTAGATACGCTCCAAAGGTAATTTCAAACATTATCGCACTATATCAGTCTCTCTTATTGATTTCAGAGATATCAAGCAACTAATAACTCATTTATTCTTTTTTTTGCCCGGCAGGGTTTGGAAACAATTCAAAGCGAGGACAAAGGGTTCAGGTTCATTTGAAGAACATCTGACTTTTGTTCACCCACAGGTAGGTAGTACGGTCTAGCTAGGTTCGCGCATCTCTTTATTTATTGTTTTCAATACCACTATATGTTGACTATGATTTGATTGAATTCTATTCTCGTAAAGTAGATCGAGAGGCAACCACAGGGGACCGATTTCTGTGGATATTTCGTTTGCGAGTGGATTCGTTGTTCGGTCACTGAGCGAGACCCAAAGAAATTTTTAGACGTACGTGAACAATCATATTCATCAATTGATCTCCAGTGTCATTCATAATTTTTGATAGTCATGATTAATATTCGTATTGATCTCCTTCTTTTATAGGCAGAGCCATTGCGCGAGAGTATGCCACTAAAGAAGCGCTTTCAAGCACTAGCAGAGGAACTTGCGGGGTTTCTGCTCAGCAAAGTCATACCTACAAAAGGAAAATACAATGGAGAATAGCGGTGAAGTCCCGGTTATGATCTCCCGTGTAACCGAATAGACGGGCTCTAGTCCCGGTTATGATCTCCACACACGTGTAATCGAATAGACGGGCTCTAGTCCCGGTTATGAGCACCTCCATGTAACCGGATAGACGTGAACATATTTTTATTTATGAACATTTTGATATGTTATATGTAGTTTCTGTTTTTAATTAATTAAACGCATATTTTTTTGCACCATTTCAATATTAAATTGGGAGGAAAAACAAAAAATTACAGGCTGCCACGTGTGAGGTCCTTGGTCCCGGGTCGTATGACCAATCGGGACTAGAGGTCCTCCACCACGCCCGCGCCTCGGCGGCCACGTGGGAGCCTGTTGTTCCGGGTCGTAACGGACCCGGTACTAGAGGGGGGGGGCCTCTAGTGTCGCCTTGCTAGTCCCGGGTGGACACCCGGTACTAGAGGCCCTTACGACCCGGGACCAGTGGCCCTGTTTCCACTAGTGTAATCCTTCTTTAGCCACTGGTTTTCCTCATAGCTCTTGCTGTACGTTCTTCTAAATTAACATGCACGTTTTTTCTGTTTGGTAGCTAACACAAATTAACTCTTGAAAACTTGTATGGGTTAGCAATTTCTTAGTTAACTTCTTTAACATCGTTCTGGACTTGTATGAATTAGCAATTTCTTTGTTACCAAAGCTATGTCCTCCTGTAGTGATTTCTGGAATCATATTTCTATATATTTGATCATAACTATTTGTCCAATATTTGTTTTATTTTGCAGAATTGAAAGAAGGATGGTTGAGTTCGAGCTTAATTCTCTGGTTGGATGAAGAAGCAAATAAATTTCACTTACCAATAAATATAGGTTTACATGGATAGATTAAAAAGTGTAATATTATTTACAACATCTTCTTTTGTGGAACGGATACATATGCTATGTTGTAATATTCCACCGAGGTGTTTTTCTATAGTCAACGATATGAATGTTATGGTGTTGCACCAGTGTAATCTTATATTTATTTATTCATTGTAGTTCAATATGTATCCTACAATCTTGTATCTTTGTGATATCTTAATTTTTTAATTGGTGAATGTGTCATGCTTCATTTTGTTTATCACATCAAATAAATTAATTCATTAAACATGTGTAAATATTTTTATTGACGAAAGTATATCCATAAATGGAATATACCTAATTTTGTGTTTATTAATTAAAAATAAATGCATTAATTATCTTGCAAATGCGTGCTCTTGGTGTTACTAAAAGTAAACAATTGTGTTACTATGGTAGTTGACAACAATGAATATTATGTTACTACTTATGTTACTGTAGTTAAAAGTGGTGTTACCACTAAAGTTGGTAACACATAATATGCGTGTTACTATAACATAATTGTAACACAGTTTTTAACATGTGGTAACAATTATTATGTGTGACAATGGACACCTCTTAGTAACACGGCCTAATGGAACACATTCTAAATTGTGTTACTGCATGGCGTAGTAACACTGTTTTGGACTTGTAGTAACACAAGCCTGTGTTACCAAAGGTCTGTCCTGTTGTAGTGTATCATGCCACGGTCATCCCCATGTCCAAGTGGGCACGGGACAAGTTTGCAAGGATTGCACGGAATTTCGTCTGGGCTGGGGACGAGGGAGAGCACGCCGCTGGAGGGCATGCTTTGGTTAACTGGAAGACGGTCTGCCGCCCCAAGGAGTGGGGTGGACTTGGGATGCCTGATCTTGAGATGCAAGGAAGGGCTCTCCGACTTCGCTGGCCTTGGCTGCAGTGGAAGGACTCGGGGCGCCCCTGGCACGGCTCCACTTTGCCCTGCGACGACAAGGACATGGACTTATTCAGGGCTTCCACCAAAATCACCCTCGGCAACGGAGAAAAGGCTTCATTCTGGAAAGACAACTGGTGCGGCAAGGGACCGCTGCGGCTATGGGCCCCTGACTTGTTCAAGATTGCGACACGAAAGAACCGCTCCGTTGCCAAAGAAATGCAGGACGACAACTGGATTCGCTCCATCGCCCGCCTCAGCAACCCCATTCAGCTTACTCAGTTCATCGAGATTTGGGACACGGTTACCACCACTATCCTCACGCCGGATTTGCCGGACGACATCTCGTGGACCCTGACTAATGACGGGGTCTACAGCACTAGCTCCGCCTACAGAGCGCAATTCCACGGATCCTTCCCTAGGTTTGAAGCTGACAAGATTTGGACTGCTGATGCCGAATCAAAGTGCAAGCTTTTTGCTTGGCTGGCCATCCACGGGAAGCTCTTGACGGCAGACATGCTCGCTATCAGGGGATGGCCCCACGACCCCAGCTGTCAGCTATGCCTCGGCGCGCCTGAAACTGCGATCCATCTCTGCAAAGACTGCCCCTTCTCCATCGCCGTGGGAAACCTGGTGAACTCTTGGGATGGTATCAACAACCAGGCGCAGGGGCCCAGCTTCACGTCTATCTCGGAGTGGTGGGATAGCATGATCTCCGGAAAGCCCAAGAAGATCCAGAAGCGGACTAGTGGCCGCCTGCTTTACATTCTCTGGAACGTTTGGAAGGAGCGAAACAGGCGCATTTTCACCGGAAAACGCATGACTTTTGTGGAGGTCGCCACCCTTGCTTGGGAAGACATTCTGCAACGGGGTCGCGACTTCGCCGCATACACACCGGCACCCCACCCGACCCGGATTAGTTTTTGATATTTTTTAGAGCATCGTGGATTTTGGCATGTTTTAACACCTAACAAAAACATGCCATATATGTACACTCCCGTGTACAATGTGGTTTCACTTCTTTCTATCTATATGAAGAGGCAGTGCTCCTGCCGGTTGCTCTAAAAACAATCCGTGCAATTCAGCTCTCAGTTCGTGCTTGTTTCAGCAAGGAACGATGTGGCCTTTCTGTGTGGGTCTTCTTTTGTTGTTGTCTTGTATTAGTGGGCTTCGGTGCTGTTGTCATATGGAGGCAGATGTTCGTTGGCTGTTGTTTGGTCTGTGTACCTCACGTGCGTACCTTCAGTTTTGTGTTTGTTTTGTTTTTTGCCATGGTGTGCTTAGATTAAGGTGTATATTGTTATTGTATAGTCAACTCAAATGAAACCCAGCGTTAGACTAGTCCCTTAGTCAAATTTTCCCTTCTTGATGTCCCTATGAACACACGAGATGCTACCATTTAGAGTGTGGTAGTTGTGCTAGGGTAGTGAGAAATCGGGTTTGCTAATACCCGGTCAACCATGATTTGTGTAAGAGATCGAACAGATCCGTGATTGGTGTGAGTTGTAGATTACATCTTATCGTTGCATGTGACTGAGTTGTTTTTTTTCATTTGCAAGTGGGTTCCATCTTCACACAAAAAAAAACTAACCATTCGATTTACGTTGTGGATTTGTGCTATCATACGAGTTGCAAGTGGGGTGCAACTAAGATTATTTTCCCAGCTGCAAGCGAGATTTTTTCAGTTGCAAGTCGGTCGCAACTGAGATTTTTTATTTGCAATTGGGTTGCAACTGAAATGTTCTACGGTTGTAAGTGAGTTACAACTGAGATTTTCTAGTTGCAAGTGGGGTGCAACTGAGTTTTTTTCCAGCTGCAAGTGAGATTTCCTGTTGCAAGTCGGTCACAACTAAGATTTTTTCAGTTGCAAGTGGGTTGTAACTGAATTTTTTTATGGTTGCAAGTAGGTTACAACAGAGATTTTCCAGTTGCAAGTAGGATACAACTGAGATTTTCCACCTGCAAGTCGGTCGCAACTGAGATTTTCCGTTTGCAACTGAAATTTTTTACGGTTGCAAGTGGGCTGCAACTGAGATTTTCCAGTTGCAGTCGTCGCAACTGAGATTTTTCCACATACAACTGGGTTGCAACTGAATTTTTTTACGGTTGCAAGTGGGTTGTAACTGAGATTTTTTCCAAGTGTAACTGAGATTTTCCAGTTGCAAGTGGGTCGCAACTGAATATTTTTACGGTTGAAGTGGGTTGCACTAAGATTTTCCAGTTGCAAGTGGGTCGCAACTGAATACTTTTACGGTTGAAGTGGGTTGTACTAAGATTTTCCAGTTGCAAGTGGGTTGCAACTAAGTTTCTTTTTTAGTTGCAAGTGGACCGCAACAGAGGTTGCAAATGGGTTACAACTGAGTTTTTTTCCACCTACAAGTGCATTGCAACTGAAAAATGGCCAAACCCGTTGGATTTTCATCAAATTTCCATGCATTCTATGTCGTACATGGATAAAGTTCTCAACTACAAATAGAAGAAAAATACCTAGGCCATTGCATTTTGCTTTGTGAATCGTGATGTAAGTTGCACGTGTATTGCAATTGAGATTTTTCTGTTACATATGGGTTGCAACCCGAAATATCACCAAACTGTAAAATGTTTTAATTCTATTATAAGTAGTTTCCAACTTCTTTTTTGTTTATTCATCTATCTTTTAATAAGAAAAGATGCTTTTATTTTGCATGTGTCGGCATATGGAGTGTAGAGGTTGGGACGAAATTACCTTTTGATAATGAGACAAAGTGATGTACTTGTATAAACTCACTCAAGTAGTGATCGATCGATGTTTAGCTTGGGCTGTTCGTGGCCCTTGTAGGCTTGTAGCTGTTCCGTACTGCTCTATGCGGACATGCAGGAATACACAGATGACGTCTGCAATCAAAACAGTCCGAGGATACGCTGCACGAACGGAGCAGTCGACTAAGAATTAGTAAATTCTCAGTCGACTGAGAGGTAGTCGTCCCCAATTCATATCGGCGTTTCAGCTATTTGTTGATCCATTTGGAATTTGATAATCTTGTCTTTAAAAAACTCTGAACTTTCATATTATGCAGGTTATCCACATGACAATACACTGGATTCAGCTTTGGGCATACCTTCTGCCTCAGGAAAAGAGATCTTATGGTTACTGGTTCTACCCGGCTCCTGACAGCGGCCGCACGGGATATCTTCTCCCGGGCTACATGGCAGCAAACTAGACGACTTCGTGATGTCTAGTGGTCTTATGTTGTTCTTTTTCCATTGGTTGATTTATATCTCAACCTTATATGATCCATGATTTATAAACTTTGAGATACTTCCGAACTATGCAATAACTAGATGTGTTCAATCGTTGCAGAGGAGAAATTGATGCACTTGCTAAGTTGCTTGGCAATTGAAAATAAATTTCTAAGTTTCTTGGCAATTGAACGGAATTCAACTCGCCCCTGCCTGTGTCCTGGTGAGGATAAACTGATGCACTTGCTAGTTGTTACCCAGGCGACTAGGAGCGATTCCTGCCGATGTCGACTGGGATTGGAGAATCAAAAATACCAATGTTTGAAGACGAATTGTCACCTAGCGCTGGCGGCTCGAGTCTAGATCGGGGGTTTTTTTATGGAAGGGAGTCGGGAGTTCGGGCGCAAAACCTATACATCGCCCGCGGGCGTTTTGCACATCTTCCATGTTTTTTTTTAAAGGATCTACACTGCGTATTCAACAGAGAATACAGAGAAAGAGCAGAAATACGCAGAAATACAAACCTTGGACGCCCAGAACAACAGCAGCTGCCGAAGACGCCGCTGAACCTCCCCATCGCCTGGAGAAGACCTCCGTCGCCGACCACCGCCGGAGAAGAAGGCACCAGGCCGACGCCAACCCCGGGAAGGGGAACACCCCACACATGTAGAAGACCGCATATGCCGTCCGCCGCAAGCGACGGAGCTGAAGCACGCTGAACGCGCACGGCCACGGTGCCTCCTCCCCGCAACCACCCCTCTTCCATCCACCCCTGCTCTGAGCTCCACTGCTCGCCGGAGACGCCGCTGGAAGCAGGTCTTGAACACCCCTTCTCCCCTCACCCCCGGCCGGCCGGAGAAGGAAGAAGACCACGCTGCAACAAAGCAGAGCACGACGCCAGAAGCGCTCCTGCCCACGCCACCATGGCCGGAAGAAGAGGCCTGGCTGCCGCACCAACCGCCGGCGGACACCTCCAGGATCCTAGAAAAGATTCTCCTGTACAGGCGGAGGAGGCAGCTGACGCCAGGCACCAGCTCCCCGCCGCACCACCCCCAGCACCCCCACGCCATGGCCAGGAGAAGCCACGTCGAGGCGAAGAAGGGGTCGAGGGACAAAACTCCACAAGCCAGCCGCCACCTCCACCACGGCGACCGACCCCGGAGGACCAAACCTCTCCAGATCCGCCGATCTGGAAGAGAACCACGCCTAAGCTCGCCAACGCCGCTCCGCAGAACACCGCCGGGGTGGAAATCGAACTCCAGCACCATTATTCGAGCACGCCGCCGCAGCCACCACCTCACCAACGGCGACGAGCCAACCTACCCTATTATCTACAGGCCTCAGGCACGGATCCGAGGTCTCCCCACTCTCCCACCGCCGCAGCGGCGGCCGGAGAGGGAGGAGACCGACGGATCGGCCGTCGGCGGAGCTGGAAAGCGAGGGGAACTCCCTTTTCGCCTCTCCCGAACAGTAACACGGGGAGGGGAGAAAGAGAGCAGTTGTGTGTGTGTGGCTTTCCATACATCTTCCATGCTTTTTCAAAATTAAGTTATATTTTAACTGAGTTCCGGGTCAAAATTAAGTTACATTACGAGAAAGCAAAGTGTCAAGTAGCCTAACTTCACTTCTACGTCACAAAAGTCATGGACCTGATGGTTAGCAGCTTCGGTATAGCTATACAATCTCCGCACGTAAGACCCAGACCACTGGTTTGAATCTCATTCTTGTAGATCAATTTTGCGATACCGAGACAAGTCTCGGTTTTTCCTCGTTTCTATAACAAAACAAACCGCCCGTCCAACCGAGTTTTCTTGGTTTTAAATGATCTTTTGTCTTGGTTTTTATTTAAAAAAGCTAGACATCCTAAGTTTCAGTACTGTTTTGGACATTGCCAATAACTTCGAGGACCGCGGTGGTGCTGCTTTATGGACACTTCTGCAATATACGTTATCATTTGTATTTACGACTGTAGGTGAACATCCCAAGCAACTTTTAGGAATGTTTTGACGCAAATACTGAGTTGCAAGACTGTTTTAAACATGGCCGGTAACTTCGAAAACTGTAGATGCATTTTACTCTACTTAATATTTTATGGGCGTGAATACTCATGCGTTGCCTCTTTGGCTTGGCACCAACCTCCGTCATCATGAATCACTATGAAATCTAGTGATTGCTAATGTACATGGAGGATTGATTGAAAAGATACACATATTTTTTTACATTAAAAGCAAATAAGAACAAAATTACAATAATGTCGTCCTAGCTTTTCTTTTTGTGGAATGGGACCCGGGCTCTGCATCTTTTTTTTGAAAAGGGTGTCCCGGCCTCTGCATCGTGATGATGCACACGTGCACTGCATCTGTGATGGGTCCCACAAAATGGCCACAAAATGAGCCGACGAAAGAAAAATATCACTGGACGCTTTTGACCAACTATTTTATTATGCCGTCAGGCAGCTTAATTGAAAATAGCATGTGCAACCATAGCTACACCCAACAATCAGCACCCTCGAGGCCTCGACATTACTCTCTATAAATAGTTTCCACACACAACACAACATATCATGGACACTAGGACGTGAGAGATCACAGAAGACAATGACTTGAGTGCATCGCGCCGAAATAATCATTTCTTGAGAACGATATGGGATTGGGTGGCATTGGGAACGCGGTAGCTGCCAGCAGTAATTTTGCTACTACCAGCAGTAAAATCTCCGCAAGGAGAATACACCAATCTCCTGTTGTGTGTATTTTGTGGCTAAATTGCCATTCCAGTAGATAGAGTACTCGCCATGGATAGAAGACGTCTCCCCTTTGTTGTGCTGCGGACTTGCATGATCACAAAAGATAGTAAAGATAGAAAACAATATATTCGCTCCGTTCACAAAAGAATGTCTCAACTTAACTAAAATTCGCATGTATCTACACACTAAATTATGTCTAGATATATGCAAATTTGATCTAGAGTGAGACATTCTTTTGTGAACGGAGGGAGTATGAGATATGCATCGAGTTCTAAATTGGAAACAGAAACATAGGGCGAATGCATCGATTCTTGTTAGAAAACGGAAGCTCATTACGTCCGGCCCCAAAACAGTATAACTAGCTCTTACCAAAATTAATTTGAACCTAGTGAAATGTTCGAACACACTAAACATGAGTTTTTGTTTTGCAGTTTTCTCTAATCCTGAGTACTTTATTTTCCTATGAATCAAAGAGACCATAAACTATTTTTGAATCAACAAGATGCATGCGATCCTCCTTCTTTTCAGATAAAACTAGTAAATTTGCACGTGCACGACGTGTAATTTTAAAAAATCTTTGCTTATCCTAATTAGCAGACAAATATTAAACAGATTTTTTTTTAAAAAGTCTATTACTAACACCGTTCTGAACTTTCATAAAAGCATCCGTGTTCTTTGTAAATTGCACCAATTGGCAATGCAAGTCTACATGCTAGAAGATTTTTTTTGAAATTATCCAGCATTGCGTCTTTATAAATAATTCCATACAAAGATGGGATTAAATGTAATACTTCAATTGTTGTCCTTGAATTGAATAAATAGAATGACATGAAAAGGGCATAGGAACATTTACAGTAAGAGAGGATAATAAGTACGGCTCCTCTTCATAAACCTGGTCAGCAATAAGCATTGCTTAACTATTCTCACTCCTTCCTTTACATTTTCCTGCCACAACTTTTCATCTTCTTAACCAATCTTGATTGGAACAAGACGAAAACAAAATGAAATCAGCAGATGGCCACGCAGACATCAAATCACCCTATTATATCTCACGGTGTCCTGATCGCAGTGCATCAGGAAGAACATACAAATTGAGAGAGGAGCCCCATTCGGAAAATTACTGAGCATTTACCTTGCCAGTAAGATAGTTGGCAAGCATGCAGTTATTAGAATATCAAACTCGTTACACTGCCTCATCATAGCATCCCTTGTCTGGTTGCACAACTTTGATACATATATATATGGTACCAGTGGATTCGCGATGTCATTGGCAATCCTAGCAGTAGTGGAACACGGAGTCACATGAATTGCTTATGGAAAACTTAACACAAATTAAAGCCCAATATATTTTAAGCTGTATCAACATCTGAATGACGGGTGTCTAAACGGATGGAGCCGTTAGAGGCGACAGGGGAGGCGACGCGGGGTGCGTCCTGGGAGGCGTCTTGGGGATCCCCGGCGACCTCGCCGGCGTTCGCCTGTTCGTCGGCAGCTCTTGCCACGGGTAGTGCGTCAAGGCCGACCTCCATTGGTGGTCGTTTTTAGTGCGTCGTGGAGGTAGAGAGTGACGAGGAAGCCGAAGGGGAGGAACGGGTGCTGATCGGAAACAAATATCGATCTCCCTCGTTGGAGGATGCATGCAAGACGCCGGCGGAGGATACCCTGCGATCTATGTCGGCTGCGTCGTCTAGGATGGAGAGAAGAATGGAGAAGCGGCGACGACAAAGGTACACGATGGTTGAGTTAATGGAGCCGTTGTTGTCTGTAGGTCGGTCGTCGCGGCCGAAGATGCGGGCACCGAAGCTGCCCGTCATGCCGCCGTCGGTCTTCATCGACGATGATCAGCGCGGCGACTGGATTGAGGTCTGCAGAAGGCGGCGAAATCCTCCTTCATCGCAGGTACGTACGCCGGCGAAGAGATCCGGGTTTCACGGATCACGGAAAAATTCAAAAAGATGCGGGATGGTGGGCATCGGCCCGGCCAAACCCATCTTGCATGAAAGCCTACGGGCTCGTGCGATGCATGGAAAAAATGATTGGAACACGAACCCGACCCAAACACCTAAACCTAGTACGCCTGGAGTTGGTCTCCGACGGCTGCTAGGTTTTTTCTGGCGGCGCGTCTCGCGTGAACCAAGAGAGATTGCAAACGCGTGCTCTGGAGAGCTTGTGCGATCTGAAGCCATGGCCTTTCGTGGCGGTGGCAGAGGCGGGGGCGATCATGGCCGTGGTGGAGGGGCTCCGCCCGGGCGGGGTACTTTCAATGGCGGCCGTTTCATCAACTTCGAGACGGGCGGACCTAGCAGCACTGCTGTGATCCCCGATGGGCAGGGGTACGGTGCTGCTCACGCCGGCTACCGCGGCGGCTTCCATGCCGGCTCTAGCTTCAGGGCTAGAGGTCGGAGGGGAGGTTTTTACGCTGGCTATGGCGGTGGTCGGGGGAGGTACCCCTACGATCGACGCGACGAATATGCTCACCGCGGTCGAGGGGCTGCTGGCTATGGAGGCTATGGACAAGGTGGCCCGGTGCAAGATGGGTACGGGCAAGGCTATGACAACCGGGGTGTGAGGGGACGCTATGGTGACGGGCCCTATGCTCGCGGTGGTCGTGGTCAAGGGCCGGCGGCGCCCGCGGCGGCGCAGATGGTGCCCGTGGCTATTGGGCCGCAGGTCGTTCCCGTGGTTCCTGTGCCACAGGCGGCGCCGGTGCCTGCGCAGCTGGCGCCAATGATGCCTGTGCCGGCTGGGCCGTAAGCGATGCCCATGCCGGCGGTGCTGGAGCAGCCGGCAGTAGCTCCGATCGGCCAAGGGGGGCAGGCTGTGGCCGTGGTCGCGGCACCTCCGGTGGCTGCTATCCCGAGGCCCAATGTCTCGGCAGCTCAATTGACGGCAGCCCTCGCAGCGTCGATTCCGAAGAAGAAAAGGTGTTATCGGTGTGGTGTTGCCGGTCATCGCTCGGCTGATTGCAAGGGGGACATTTGTGTCGTGTGTCAAGGACCTGCTCATGGTGACAAGGAGTGTCATTTGTTGACGGCTCCGAAGCCGCAAGTCCGAGTCTACGAATATGGCCATGAAGAGCTGATCTTTTTCGAGTACCCTTGCACCGAATGTTACAGACCAAGGATGGAGAATGTACGCCTGGCATCTTTGGTGGTGTCGAGGGGGGGAGATGTCTATCCCGTCAATTGTGGCTCAGCTGTAGAGGTTGGTTCCATCGGAACAGTTCATTTGGGACGTGCGACAGATGGGGCAGAATGGTTTCCAGGTGCAATTTCCAACAAGAAATGATCTTGAGAGGTTGAAGGTTTTTAGACTATGTCGGGTACCAAACAGTCCTTGTGAGCTTACGGTGGACAATTGGGCGCAAAGACCACAACCAACTAGAACCCTGCCGGAAGTGTGGGTGACAGTTTACAGGATTCCAAGCCCGCATATTGGTGATTTCTTGGCGGTATGGGCTGTTGGGGACATGTACGGAAAAACGCTGAAAATTGATATGGCGTTCACTCGGAAAAATGGGGTTTTGAGAATCCGAATTAGGTGCCTTGATTACACCAAGATCCCTAGTCACTTTCCCATGTTCATCAAAGATGGCTTTTACGATCTCTCCTTTGTGGTGGAGGACGTCGAGCCACCGGCTGATCCGGATGTGGAGATGGGGGTTGATGGTGGAAATGAGGAAGATGACTGATACGTCCATTTTGCATCACTATTTTATATCATAATTTACTGTTTTTCATTGATATATTTCATATTAAGATATGTTACTTATGTTATTTTGTCTTATTTTGCATGTTTGATGATTATTGGAGAATTAACTGCTGGAGCCAGATTTCAGCTGAAAAAAGCACCGTCAAGACACTATAATTCTGGAGTTCTACAAATCGCATCAAATATACAAAAGCTCCTATTTTATCAGAAGACAGAGGCAGACAAAAGGGGAGGCTGAGATGGGCCACGAGGGGCCCACACAACCCCAAGGCGCGGCCAGCATGGGGCCCGCGCCGAGCCCACGTGTGGGGCCCCTGGCCCACCTCTGGCGTCGCCCCTTCGCGTACATCATCCCCTCAACCCTAATGTTCGAGAGGGAGCCCGAGGAAATATTCCGCCGCCACCACGGGACGGAAACAACAGAGAGAGAAAAAGCTCTCCGGCAGGGAGAAATCTGCCAAGGAAATTCCCTCCCGGAGGGGGGAAAATCATCACCATCATCATCGTCATCACGCTGGACTTCATCGGGATCATCATCATCTTCACCGCCATCACCATCATCACCACCGCTCCACCTCGTTCCATTGTAACATCTAGGGCTATACTTTGTCTAGTTCATAGGGGGAACTCTCCCGGTGTTAATTACTCCTTGTGGTTGATGCTATTGAGTTTTATCGGTGAATTAAAGTTTATGTCCAGATTGTTATTCATCATTATATCACCTCTGATCATGATCCATATGATGTCTTGTGAGTAGTTCGTTTAGTTCTTGAGGACATGGGAAAGTCTTGTCGCTGTAGTGAATTATGTTGAGTAATATTTAATGGTTTGATATTTAAGTTGTGGTGTTATTCTTCTAGTGGTGTCATGTGAACGTCGACTACATGACACTTCACCTTTATGGGCCTAGGGAATGCATTGTGTATTTGGTTGCTAATTGTGGGGTTGCCGGAGTGACAGAAACCTAAACCCCCGTTAGTAAACCGGTGCACGAGGGAGCGTAGGATCTCAGAGTTTAAGGCTGTGGTTAGATTTATCTTAATTACTTTCTTGTAACTGCGGATGCTTATAAGGAGTATAATCACAAGTATGTATTAGTCCAAGTAAGGGCGGTGCATTAGCATAGGTTCACCCACACAACACTTATCAAAACAATAAAGATTAATCAACTATGTGAAGCGAAAGCACTTGACTAAATCCCGTGTGTCCTCAAGAACATTTTGTCATCATAAGTAAACCAACCGGCTTGTCCTTTGCTCTAAAAAGGATTGGGCCACTCGCTGCAATTTTTTACTGTCTTTTATTTACTTGTATTTTATTTATCTGCTATATCAAAAACCCTAAAAACTTGTCTGCTAGTTTACAGTGAAACCTTTACCGAAACTCCTTGTCAGCACCTTCTGCTCCTCGTTGGGTTCGACACTCTTATTTATCGAAAGTACTACGATACACCCCCTATACTTGTGGGTCATCAAGACTATTTTCTGGCGCCGTTGCCGGGGAGTGAAGCGCTATTGGTAAGTGGAATTGGTAAGGAAACTTTTACTGTAGCTGTTTTTATTTCTGCTTGCTACTTTATTTTATCATGGAGAGATCTCCATTTGAATCCCTCTTTGGAAATACTACTACCACTGCTACGGTAGTAGAAAGGCCACCTGATCAAGTAATTCCATTTAAAATACCTATGAAAATTGTTGAACGTGTTACGAATAACCGCTATGCAGGAGATGGAACTGTCCCTCCTGGGATCATTTGCTATTTATCATGAATTATGCGAGTTGTTCAAGTGTGCAGGTATTTCAATGGAAGAGGTCAAGAAGAAATTTTTCTATATCTGACGGGTAAAGCTGCAAAATGGTATAGATGCTGAAGAATGGCGTTCTATTGGCTGGGAGGAGATTGTGCCTCTCTTTTACTCTAAATTTTATCCTCCTAGTGAAATTCATCAAGATCGGAATCATATATATAATTTTTGGCCTCTGATGAGAAAGTATTGCCCAAGCGTGGGGGAGATTGAAATCATTAATGCTCAAATGCCCCATTCATGAGCTTCCTGGTAATATCGTTATTGATAACTTCTATGCAAGGCTTTCTCTTCAAGATAAAACTCTATTGGATACCTCTTGTGCTGGATCATTTACACGTAATAAAGAGAAGTTAAATGGGACCTTCTTGATCGGATTGAGGAAAATACTGAAGGATGGGAGAACGACAAAGGTAGAGAATCAGGTATAAAGTATGATTATGAATGCATTAAAACTTTTATGAATACTGATAATTTTCGTAATCTCTATGATATGTATGGTCTTGATTCTCAAGTTATTGCAAACTGTTACAAGGCTTTTGCCTCTTATCTTGATGTTCCTAAAGAAAGTTGCAATAAGTATCACGCCTTAAAGATAATACTAATTCTGCCAATATTAAAAACATTGAAGTTCATACTGTTGATCGTATCTTGCCAGAACCTTATATTGAGAACCTTTTCCTGTTAAAATTAAGGAACATTCTAATAGCTAGTGTGGTTAATAAAAGTGCAAAGAAAGCTTTAGAACCTGCTGAACAAATAGCGGTTGAACCCACAATAGCAATAGTAAAGGATTTGGTAGAAGGAGGACATATTATCTTTTGTGAAGATGCCTCTAATATTGTTTCACATCCCAGTAGAGCTAGGAAAACAAGTGTTCCTGTGCTTTCAGTCAAAATAGGAGAACATTGCTATTATGGTTTATGTGATATTGGTGCAAGTTCTAGTGCTATTCCTTTTGATCTTTATAAAGAAATTATGCATGAAATTGGTCCTTGTGAACTTGAGGAGATTGATGTGGTTATTCAGCTTGCTAATAGAGAAACTATCTCTCCAATTGGTATTGTGAGAGATGTTGAAGTTTTATGTGGTAAGACTAAATACCCTGCTGATTTTCTAGTACTTGGTTCTGTTGCTAGTAAAACTGTCCCATTATTTTTGGTAGCCTTTCTTGAATACATGTGGTGCATTATAGACTGTAAGAAAGAGAAAATTTATACTAAATTTAATGGAGAATCTTATGAGTTCAATTTTCTAAGTTTGGTAAAAACTTTATGAAACTGAATTACCTAATGAGATTTAAAATTGAACAACTTGCTTCTATTGCTGTTGCTCCTAACAATGCCTTGCAGCAATTCATGGAGGAACACGAAAGTGAAGTATTTATGGAGAGAGGAATGAGATTGATGCCTTTCTTCGTCAACCACCAATACTTAAGCATAATTTGCCTGTGGAAGATTTGGGTACCTCAGCGCCTCCTAAGGAAGATCCTGTTTCGATTTAAAACCTTTGCCTGATAATCTTAAATATGTTTATCTTGATGAAAAGAAAGTATATCCTGTTATTATTAGTTCTAAACTTTCAGGTAATGAAGAAGCAAGGTTATTAGAAGTATAAAGAAACATCGAGGAGCTATGGGATACACTTTGGATGATTTAAAGGGGATTTCTCCTACTATATGTCAACATGCCATCAACATTGAACCGATGCAAAACCTGTTGTTGAGCATCAGCGTCGTTGATCCCTAAGATGAAAGAAGTGGTAAGAAATGAGGTATTAAAACTTCTTGATGCTGGTATAATTTATCCTATTGCTGATAGTAGATGGGTAAGTCCTGTGCATTGTGTCCCTAAGAAAGGAGGAGTTACTGTTGTGCCAAATGAAAATGATGAACTTATTCCTCAAAGAGTAGTAGTTGGATATAGGATGTGCATTGATTTTAGAAAGGTCAATAAAGTAACTAAGAAAGATCATTATCCTTTGCCTTTTATTGATCAAATGTTAGAAAGGTTGTCTAAGAAAACTCATTTTTTTTCCTTGATGGTTATTCTGGATTTCACAAATTGCTGTTAAAGCAAGATCAAGAGAAAACTACTTTTACTTGTCCTTATGGAACTTATGCTTATAGACGTATGCCTTTTGGTTTGTGTAATGCTCCTGCTACGTTCCAAAGATGCATGTCTGCTATTTTTCATGGTTTTTGTGAAGAAATTGTGGAAGTATTCATGGACGATTTTTCCGTCTACGGAACTTCCTTTGATAATTGCTTGCACAATCTTGATAAAGTTTTGCAGAGATGTGAGAGAACTAATCTTGTTCTTAATTGGGAGAAATGTCATTTCATGGTTAATGAAGGAATTGTCCTAGGGCACAAAATTTCTGAAAGAGGTATTGAAGTGGACAGAGCTAAAGTTGAAGCAATCGAGAAAATGCCCTGTCCAAGGGATGTGAAAGGTATCCGTAGTATTCTTGGTCATGCCGGTTTTATAGGAGGTTTATTAAAGATTTCTCTAAAATTTCAAAACCCCTCACTAATCTTCTTCAAAAAGATGTACCTTTTGTTTTTGATGATGATTGCAAGGAAGCTTTTGAAACTCTAAAAAAGGCTTTAATCACAGCTCCTGTTGTTCAACCTCCTGATTGGACTTTACCTTTTGAAATAATGTGTGATGCTAGTGATTTTGCTGTAGGAGCTGTTCTTGGACAGCGGGTAGACAAGAAGTTAAATGTTATTCATTATGCTAGTAAAACACTTGATGCCGCTCAAAAGAATTATGCTACTACTGAAAAGGAATTTTTAGCAGTTGTTTTTGCTTGTGATAAATTTAGACCTTATATTGTTGATTCAAAAGTTACTATTCACACTGATCATGCTGCTATTAGATACCTTATGGAAAAGAAAGATGCTAAGCCTAGGCTCATAAGATGGGTACTTTTACTGCAAGAATTTGATTTACATATTGTAGATAGGAAAGGTGCTGAAAATCCTGTTGCTGATAATTTGTCTAGATTAGAAAATATTTCAGATGATCCTATACCTGTTAATGATAGTTTTCCAAATGAACAATTGGCTGCGATAAAGGTAAGCTCACGCGAAAGTCCTTGGTATGCTGATTATGCTAACTTTATTGTTGCCAAGTATTTGCCTCCGACCTTTACAGCTCAGCAAAGAAGAAAGTTTTTTATGATTTGAGGCATTATTTTTGGGATGACCCACATTTGTATAAAGAAGGAGTAGATGGCATTATGCGAAGATGTGTTCCTGAGTATGAACAGAAAGAAATATTGAGCAAATGCCATGGAAGTGCTTATGGAGGACATCACGCTGGAGATAGAACTGCACAAAAGGTTCTACAATCAGGTTTTTATTGGCCTACCCTTTTTAAGATGCAAGAAAATTTTTTTATCATGTGATGAATGTCAAAGAGTAGGTAACATTAGTAGACGTAATGAAATGCCTATGAATTATTCTCTTGTTATTGAACCTTTTGACTGTTGGGGATTTGACTTTATGGGTCCTTTTCCTCCTCAAATGGTTATACTCATATACTTGTTGCTGTTGATTATGTTACTAAATGGGTAGAAGCTATACCAACTTCTAGTGCTGATGGTGAGACATCATTAAAAATGCTTAAAGATATTATTTTCAAGGTTTGGTGTGCCTAGATATCTCATGACTGATGGGGTTCTCATTTTATTCATGGTGCTTTTAGAAAAACTCTAGCTAAGTATGATGTTAATCATAGAATTGCTTCACCATATCATCCCCAAACAAGTGGTCAAGTAGAATTGTCAAATAGAGAGATTAAATCTATTTTGCAAAAGACTGTTAATAAATCTAGAAAAAATTGGTCTAAAAAGCTTAACGATGCTTTGTGGGCTTATAGAACTGCTTATAAAAATCCTATGGGAATGTCTCCTTACAAAATGGTTTATGGAAAAGCTTGTCATTTGCCTCTAGAATTAGAACATAAAGCCTATTGGGCGGTAAAGAACTTAATAGAGATTTTAAACTTGCCGGTAAAAAGAGATTGCTTAATTTGAATTCTTTAGATGAATGGAGAAATGCAGCTTATGAAAATGCTAGGCTCTTTAAAGAGAAAGTTAAGCAATGGCATGATAGAAGAATTCTTAAGAGAGAATTTAACGTAGGTGAAAAAGTTTTATTGTATAGGTCTCGTCTCAGATTTTTTGCAGGAAAATTACTTTCAAAATGGGAAGGACCTTATGTTATTGAGGAGGTCTATCGCTCAGGTGCGATTAAAATCAATTCACTAGATGGGGACAGACCACAAGTGGTTAATGGGCAAAGACTCAAGCATTACATTTCTGGAGATTCTTATAATGAAGATGTTGATTTATCAAGTGGTAACTCCAGAAGATTTTATAAAAAGTCAAATTCAGGCAACTGCAGAAGCTGATTTGGAATAGGTAACAGTTTCGGTAAGAAAAAGTTCGCGTTTTACTTTCCAACCTAAATATTTGTTTTTTACGTAATATGGAAAATTTGAGTCGAAAAAGGGTAGGAAACGGTGCCCGAGGGCACCACACACCCCTGGGCGCGGGCCCCACCCTGGCCACGCCGTGGGTGCGTGGGCACCTCGGAGCCCGTCTCCGACCCCGCTTCGACCTGTACCTTTTTTGTTGTTAAACTTTTTGCTATATATTCACCCGGATCTCCCGAGGTCCGTATATCGTGTTTTCGTCGTGTTTTGTTTTTTAGCTGTTTCTGCCAGGAGCTGTTTTCAGATTTAGAGCACCATGGTCTCCTCCAACGACAACAACAACGAGGAGGCCTGGAGGACATCATGGACCCGAAGATCGAGGAGGAGGTCAAGAGCGAAACTGATGATGAAGTAGAGGAAGACTCAACTCCACGTCCTCGTGCAACTATTGCAAGCATAGGAGTGATTGCCAATCCGTTCAATCCTAAGAAGAACGCAAGGATGAGCACAGGTGGTAAGGCACCACGTCATGTCTTGGCCCCAGGACACTCTCCTCAAATACCAGTAACCCTTTTCATACTCTCATCCACAAGTATCAATTTGAGAGAGTTCCGGAGGCAGAGTTGCCTACTCGTTGGAATATAGATCGATCTAACAATGCAGGGGAAGAAAGCTCTAAGTTAGTGAGAAGTGGGGAAACAATTCCAAGAGCTGGGATTCACCTTCTGACAAGTTCATGAACCGCATCGAACACAATACGGAGATGATTCGCATCCTCACATACAAGATAGATGAATTGAAGGATTTGGTTGAGAAGCTTATTAAGGAGTCCTCCCCAAGGGATCAATTTAAATCGTCAAGGGGTAATGGCACTCCCTTGGCTTGTTCCAAGCTTGGGGGAGTGCCCAGTATCATCTTTATCTTTTTGTTTTTACAATTTCGTGGTCATATCATGAGTAGAGAAGTTATCTTATAAGATGGTTTGCAAAGTGGAGTGTCACTCCTTTAGTTATATCTATGTATCCGTTGGTGTGAGTGTGTCTTTGTTTAGAATATTAATGAGAAGTTTCACCTTTACTTTCGGTACACTTTATTTTAGCCTGCAATCCTCTTTATGTGCTGATCTTGTCATTGGTATTGACGTCACTTTTGGGTACATCAAGTAAATTAGATTGGTTGTGGCAAACTTAGTATTGGTCAGTAGCAACAATACTTTGAAAACTTAAGTAGAAGGAGGGAATTACATGCAAAAATATTATCCCTTTATCTTTCTTTCTTGTTAGCCAACGAGATTAGCATTCTTGAGTTAAAATATTTGTGCTTACAAGGAAGATTGCATGATTGCTCTTATTACATGTATATTTGTGTGTATCCCTCAACTCTTATGCTTGCCACCCGACCTTGCTAGCCTTAACCCCTGTACTGAGAGGGAATGCTTCTCGTGCATCCAAAACCTTAAGCCAATACCTGCCAGTGTCCATATAACTACCTATATGTGGTATTTAACCGCCACTCCAAGTAAATTTGTCATGTGCTACCTTTAAACTATTCAAAATTATTATACTACCTTTTTGTGTCAATGTTTACCAAGCTCATGAGGACGGGGTGGATGTCTTTATTCAACTGTCAAACAGACTTTACCACCAGACTAGCGGCATATACATCCGCTTATCTATTATTTTGCAAAAAGTGTTGGCAACGGGGTGCCCAGTCCCAATTAATTACAACTTTAACCGCTTAATTCTCTTCACATTTTTGCCCTAATTTATCAGACAAGCAATGATACCAGTGAAATATCTGCATGTGTAAACAAAAGAGAAAGAGGGATGATCTGCCTTGCTGGTAGAAATAACGTCCTTCATGGGAGCCGCTCTTAAAAGTCTGTTGGCAGGGGAATATATTTTTTTCTGATTCGTTGACAATTAACAAACATCTCTCAAAACTTAATTTTACTCTCTATATGATTTCAAAAACTAAAAGCTCTAGCACATGATTTAATCCCTGCTTCCCTCTGTGAAGGGCCCTTCTTTTACTTTTCATGTTGAGTCAGTACACCTATTTCCTTCCTCCTTGAGCAAGCATTTGAGTTGTTGTGATTCAACCATATATATCATTAATATTTTCAATCATGTCTTTTATCCTTCCTTGTCTTAGTACAAAGACCTTTGCCTCTAAGAATATAACTTTGAAAGTTATCAATGACTGTAAAGAGGGTGTGATAATTGAGTATGTGAGTTCTACAATATAAGCTCAAATATAAAGACTCCTTTCGAAAGATAAGTTTGAATTGTTTATTGTTCTATGACTAAGAATGAAGTGTGCCATCACGAATTTATAATTTCCTTCATGCACTTTTATTGTGGTTGTTTCATTACTCATGTTCAAGTTAAGTTATATGAAGAGTAATTGTTGTTTAAAATGATTTGTGTTGTTAAGTAAATACTGATGCTTCTTGTCCGTATTCTTTATTATCGACGCTTCACTCCATAAACATGTGGTCTAGTTTACTGAGCTCAGCTTTCGCTTGGGGACAAGCGAGGTCTAAGCTTGGGGGGAGTTGATACGTCCATTTTGCATCACTATTTTATATCATAATTTACTGTTATTCATTGATATATTTCATATTAAGATATGTTACTTATGTTATTTTGTCTTATTTTGCATGTTTGATGATTATTGGAGAATTAACTGCCGGAGCTAGATTTCAGCTGGAAAAAGCACCGTCAAGACACTATATTTCTGGAGTTCTACATATCGCGTCAAATATACAGAAGCTCCCATTTTATAAGAAGACGGAGGCAGCCAAAAGGGGAGGTTGAGATGGGCCACGAGGGGCCCACACAACCCCAGGGCGCGGCCAACATGGGGCCGCGCCGAGCCCACGTGTGGGGCCCCAGGCCCACCTCGGGCGTCGCCCCTTCGCGTACATCATCCCCTCAACCCTATTCTTCGAGGAGGGAGCCCGAGGAAATATTCCGCCGCCTCCACTGGACGGAAACAACAGAGAGAAAAAGCTATCCGGCAGGGAGAAATCTACCGGGGAAATTCCCTCCCGGAGGGGGGAAATCATCGCCATCATCATCGTCATCACGCTGGACTTCATCGGGATCATCATCATCATCTCCACCGCCATCACCATCATCACCACCGCTCCATCTCGTTCCGCTGTAACATCTAGGGCTATACTTTGTCTAGTTCATAGTGGGAACTCTCCCGGTGTTAATTACTCCTTGTGGTTGATGCTATTGAGTTTTATCGGTGAATTAAAGTTTATGTCCAGATTGTTATTCATCATTATATCACCTCTGATCATGATCCAAATGATGTCTTGTGAGTAGTTCGTTTAGTTCTTGAGGACATGAGAAAGTCTTGTCTCTAGTAGTGAATTATGTTGAGTAATATTTAATGGTTTGATATTTAAGTTGTGGTGTTATCCTTCTAGTGGTGTCATGTGAACGTCGACTACATGACACTTCACCTTTATGGGCCTAGGGGAATGCATTGTGTAATTGGTTGCTAATTGTGGGGTTGCCGGAGTGACAGAAACCTAAACCCCGTTAGTAAACTGGAGCACGAGGGAGCGTAGGATCTCAGAGTTTAAGGCTGTGGTTAGATTTATCTTAATTACTTTCTTGTACTGCGGATGCTTATAAGGAGTATAATCACAAGTATGTATTAGTCCAAGTAAGGGCGGTGCATTAGCATAGGTTCACTGATACCCGTAGATATGATAGCCTTCAGTAGCTACCTGCAAGATAAAGTATACGGGGTTAGGTTGAGCCTCCAAGTGCAGAGTATGTAGTAAGTGGAAGACGTGTTTTCCCCACGAGGGGTGACTCGAGGGTTTAATATCGAACTCTCGGGGAATCAGTAGTGAAGTTATATCTTCTTATCCTTCTTTTGGTTACCTACAAAACAAAGTTAAATGTTTTGGTCCTCAACCTCACCTGTGGTTGTCAAGCACAAGGTGTAAGAATGATATCAAGATAGTTATGCAGTGCAAACAGGAAATAAATATGCAATGGTGGTGGATGCAATGGTAAATGATATTTTTCGGTTTTTTAATGATGTATGCAAGATGAAAAGTATTTTTGTATTTTCGGATTTAATGATGGCTGAAAATAGAAAAGTGGTATATGGTGTTGGAAAGGTGTTTCTTATGATTAAAAATGGACCGGGTTCATGGTTTCACAAATGCACTCTCTCTTTATAAAGTGGCAGACAATGGAACACACACAGAATTAACATATGAGATTGCAACACAAAGTTTGATAACAAGTTACTTAGATATATGGGCATCACGTCCTATCATAGAGACCTTTTGATTATTAGTCTCTCTTATACTCCACCAAGATGCGAACCAAATCATAACACCTCAGTAATTAAGATGACTCAGAGTATAGCAATAAGTTTCATGACATGAAGTGAAAATAAGAACATGCTGGATCTAGTCACAGGAAGAAGCTCGATCACCCTCAACCCTTGCAGCATGGTATTTTTGTTTATCCCTAGTGAGGTAACAAAGTAAGGTAAACACCCAAGTGGATCGCGATATTAAGTTGTCAGCTTACCGCACTCACCACTCCTCGTTACTCCAACTAATGCACACGTTCCCCCACACACGCTCTCATAAACATGCTTGATCATAACAAGTAGATAAGAACGGGGTACATAATATGCATCTATACTCATAACTGAAACAAACATTGCAATCTCAAACATATATTAACTCATAGAAAGATCCACCACATAGGTATTACAAATATAACCGTAATCATGTTCAGCAGCTCATACGGTACTAATTAGTGAAGCTCGAGAGAGAGATACATAAGTTACTTCCACAAACCCATAGTCCAGAGGTGGACTACTCCCTCTTCATCATGAAGACGGTGGAGAAGTCGATGGAGAGGATAGAAACCACACCGGCAGCGCTCCGCCGGAGTTTTTCCCCTCCAATCTGCAGCTCCTGATCTCCGTTTCGGTGTTTCTGTGTTTGTGCGGTGCTCCCATCGCGAAACGCCAGGGGACCTTTTTTATAGGCGTTTTTAGGTCAAAACGAAGGCGGTGGACGAAAGATCGATGGCAGCGGAGCCACGAGGGCCAAACGAGTGGGCCCCACGCAGCCACAGTACCTGGCCGCGTGGGCCACCCCTTTTGGCCTTCTGGCCTCCGTTTGCTTGCTTCCTTCGCTCCGAGGTCTTCCTCCTTCCAAAATACTGACGCCTGTATTTTTCCATAATTTTTGGACGACGTTTGGCTCCCTGAAACATAAAAGGAAAGAAATAGGGTTTTCTGCCTGCGCAGGGTTAATTCCATAAAAATAGGAAACAATTGATTTATTTCCTAAAATCATTAAATAACAGTAATATAACCCTTATATGATGCAAATATGATTGGAATATGTGTGATATAGTGCAAAGTTCATGTATGCATTTTACATGCATCATTCACCCACACAACACTTATCAAAACAATAAAGATTAATCAACTATATGAAGCGAAAGCACTTGACTAAATTCCCGTGTGTCCTCAAGAACATTTTGTCATCATAAGTAAACCAACCGGCTTGTCCTTTGCTCTAAAAAAGATTGGGCCACTCGCTGCAATTATTATTACTGTCTTTTATTTACTTGTATTTTATTTATCTGCTATATCAAAAACCCCTAAAAACTTGTCTGCTAGTATTTACAGTGAAACCTTGACCAAAACTCCTTGTCAGCACCTTCTGCTCCTCGTTGGGTTCGACACTCTTATTTATTGAAAGTACTATGATACACCCCCTATACTTGTGGGTCATCAATGACGACGAGGATGATGAGTTGGGTGATGATTTTGCGGACGCTGTGGCTAAGTTTGGTTACAACGGTCAAAAGGGTACTACTGAGAAGGTACCAGAGGAGGCGCCGGCATCGGAGACGGGTGGTGGATCCACCTCGCAAACTGCTGGCACAGCGGCGAGGTTAGGGGTGGTGTTCTCACCAGCGGTGCGCCTTTCTTTTGATCGTGCTAGAGAGGAGTTCGCCTTGCAGCGAGGGGGCAGCGGGGGACTTTCTCCTGCGAGTGAGGGGACCACGGGCGCGGCCATCGGGCAGGGCGCTGCTGATCCTCCCGCATCCCAGGAGGCGCAGTCACCGGCAGTGGCGGGTGACCTTAGCGCAACGAGGCCACGGGAGGAGATGATGGCTGCACCGTCTTTGTTGACGGCGGTCATCTCCAGCACTTCGGCATCCATAGGAGGTGGAAGTTGACCACGCTCGGGGGCGAACTCCCCTATCTCTCCTCGCACCCCAGGCGGGGGTGTTGGATCGAGTGGGGGGGGAGCTGCAGCGTCGCCCAGTGCCGGTGTTCGTCGCTCCGCTGCCATCCTTTCTGATAGGTGCATCGGAGAGGAAGGTGTCCAACCAGCGCGTCGTCGAGTTTGGAGGTATCCCGGAGGTCGAGGCTTTGGGGCTTCGATCAAGTGGGCGTATCCGCGCGCAGCTGAACGCGGACGACACCCAGATGGGGCGCGCCATGGCGCGGGCTGAACGTCGTGATTCATTGCAAGGTACAAATTTAAATCAAGCTTTTTCAATTCTATCTTTTTCTGATAAGCAAATTGCGGATAGGGCTGCTAGATTGGGAGTGTCTTTGGGAATGTCCGAACAGCAAGCTATTGATTCGGCTAAATTGATTAAACAATCGGAATTAGAGAGGATAGTACATGTTTTTCAAAATAACGTAAGTCAGGATGAACAACCACATTGCCTAGTTCTTAATAGGGCAGCAAGTCTTTCTGAGGATTTAGAAGAGGAAGAAGAGTGTTTTAGGGGTAATGAGGATAGAACGGATTTTACTTTCATACCAGAGAGGGTAAAGAAATGTGGGGACCCCGGACTAGCTGTCCGAAATACCCTTGTGCCTACAACATCAGCGATCCCATGATCAGTGTGCCGCTGAGCATAATCAAACTGGTATCAAAAGAACATCCATAAATACCGAATGAATTTACTTACTTGATGGAAGTCATAAACTTCAACAGGTACTTGCAGCGGAAATCACCAAACAACGTGGAGCCCGAGTCATTTGCCAAAACCCTACAGGCAGCTGACTGGGAAGCGCCCTAGTTCGCATAGACATCATTGAAAACTTCTCCTTCGAACTGCTTCTCTTCAAAATCTGGCTAAGACAATAGCCAGGGACGAAACCAATATGAGTACATTTGATTGTACTCGCAAACTACCCCCGAAATGAGCATACACTACACTTTTAATTGTTTAAATAAAACTTTGTTTGCTTTGAAAACTCTATATCCTTATTGAACAAGAGAAGGATAGACTTTTTTTTGAAACCTCCATAAAGAAGAATTTTATAACTTTTCATAAGCCTTGTATTTTTAGAAAAACATCTCTATACCTTTGTTGAAAAAGGAAGGAAGGCTTTTAAAACTTTTTCCCATAAATCTGTCTTTGTAAGAAGTCACCTTTAAACCTTTTTCCTGAAAATATATCTTTGTTGAAAAAGGTAAGAATTCTCTTTTAAAACGTTTTCCCAAAATATAACTTTGTGGAAAAAGGTAAGAAGTCTCTTTTAAAACTTGTTTTCGAAAATCTAACTTTGTTGAAAAAGGTAGGAAGAATTTTTGAACTTTTTCCCAGAAAATTTCCCTCATGTTTATTTCTCCAAAACTCCTCCTTTTCGACCATATCCCTTCATGGTCAAACATTTTCCAACAACCTCATACCAGCCCTTCGGTATAGTTGCATAACACATTTTCCACTCCATTTTTAAAATACAAAACTTTGCCTTCTCGACCATAGCCCTTCATGGTCTTTCTCTTTTCCAGCAACCTCATACCAGCCCTTCGGTATAGTTGCCTAAATAAAACATCTCCATTTTCTTTTCAAATCTTAAAACTTTGCAAAACTTGCACATGGTCAGAGGACAGCCTCCCAACTGTCCATTACCGAGGACTCGGCTATTCGAATAGTTTTACACTCTGCAGAGGTAGCACGCTTTTCCCACATCCATCCGATAACTCATCGTGTCAGCCACGTCCCGACATACAAGATGCATGTTTGTGCATCCACTGAACTGTCTCAGCCGTTTCTGGTGTTGTTAGCTATGTTTGTAAGGTTCCTTGCGGTTAAGACAATGTAAAACATGAAAACTGTTGTCAAAATGTTAGAAAACAGACATCACCTGTCATATAAACTCGTTGAAGAGACTTGAGTGCAGTCCCTTGTTTATTTCAACATTATGCCACCTGATTAAAGCACAAATATAACAAATTTCGAATCATGGCGAAAGAGGGACCTGGAAACACTTGCTTTCACAAAAAGAGTCCACTGGACATGGTAACAATTTGTAAGTTGATGGTCTAGCAGAAATATTCAAATCTTGGCGAAATCATTGCTGACAAAAAAGGTATTCATGTATATGTTACCATGAATTATCTTTGTCTCACTATTCACGCTACTATTGAAGAGGCCACTCCAAACTGCTTTTCTCGTCTAGTTCTTGCGTCGTTTTGACAAAACGAGGTATATAGATATACATGTACCCTCTCTGTTGCAATAATAATTTTCAAGAAATCAAAATTCAGCATCTAAGAAGTAGCTCACAAATCCTTCTGCTCTTTTTTCTTTTTCCAGCAGCTCTTGAAACTAAGCTTCCAAACAGAGTAAGGGAAACAACCAGTCTTGGTTGGCTTCTTTGTTTTCTCTACTTTACCAGAAGGGTTGAGATGTTCCTCAGCATGAACAATGCCGTTCCCAGTCTCGCTACCCGCATCAGTAGCGCCATCTTGCTCGTCGTCGTACTGCTGCTTTTCCTGGAGAAGCTCAAGGAGCCTCTGTTTCTTGTCCGTCAGTGAAGAGTTCGGTCTGTCCACAGATAACCGCGGTGCGAATGATGTTTGCATCTGGTGATCAGGCGTACTACCTCTTGAAGGAGTGAAGTCTTCAGGATAAAATAAAAAATATGTTAAGATGTGAAAATTTTACTCCAATGATACCGAACAAAACAAAACAAAAATCTCATGATTTTACCTCCCCTCACGCTTTGAAAATCATCCTCACTATCAGAGTCTAACCATGGCCTTGCCTCGAAGAATGACTCATCTTTGCTTCCTCCTGGCGTAATCAATCGCATGTGAGTAGATCAATGGCTGATGTTACAAAACTCAAATTTATCTTCTGCAGTTTTTATTTTGCCATTAGTGCAATTACTAAAGCAAGTGAAAAATTCAGTTGAAGCACACTAGCAGTGTTGTCTTGATTTTAAGCGTACGTAACTTTCAATGGCGGAATAAAAGAGCAAGAAACTGTTGTTGCACAGTCAATAAGAAATAGCACCGATACATCAAATTTAAGAAGACAAAGGCCTAACATTTTTTCTAAGTTCTGTCCTGTTTGGGAGTTATGGTCAGAAAATGTGATAGACATAGCTTTATTTACCTTCAGAAAAAGAATGTGAGCAACTTTCCGATATTTATAATAGAAAAAAGTTGTGATTGTGAAACTTCTATTTGACTTTTTGTTGACTGAAACCTCCTTTGACCATGAATAATGTCATGCCTCGACTTTAGAGAGTATATTAGTCTGACTTGGTGTTCTAGAGTTCAGCAGGTCAGCTTGAAGTCTTCTTTCGGTATATAAGAATACAAGCAGACATATTGAATGGAAATGAAAATTCGCTGCGAGGAAAAGCAAAATTCATTTGTCCTGTCGAACCGACATTAAACATTAAGTAGTACCTTATCGAGCAAAAAGGCAGGACATGGGGAAAAAATTCAGAACATGACAGAATTCGCCCGAAAGCCACTATCTCTGATACTGTTGAGTGTTGTGGCCGACCCATCACGTCGAATTCAGAGGTATGTATCCTAGCTACCACATGGTAGGTAGGACGTGCAACCAGCAGGTGCGATGAACGAATAAATCGGGGGAGGTACTGAACTGCATTGGTTTGATCATCCTAATGGAACGCCGCACGAGACAAGAACCGACCGCTTATACAATAATCAATCCTCAACTAAACCTGAACCCATGAACGTCGCCCATCCCTGAGTGGTGGGATAACATAGTTAACTTCTTGGGAGCAGAGCAACCAACATCATGCGTTCATATCGATCGAAGATTTCAGAAAGGGGGAAGGAAAAAGGAAGAACAATCAATCTGAAAATTGTTCTAATAAAATTGGTAACATGTTAAGACTGAACACAAGGCAAGAACAGGCGTTAACAAGGGCAAACAAGAAAGCAGCAGAGTAACGTACCGTTCTCTGTGCCGTAGCGATCTGGGCTAGCGGCGACCATGACGATGCCGCCGCCACCGTCCGCGCTCCCGGCACCCGCGGCCATGGAAGGAGCGGGCCTGCTGCCGCCGTCGGCCGCAGAGGTAGCCTTCTTCTTCCGGATCCTGAACCGCATGTTGCCGCCCTCTTGCAGAGGCGGTTTCCTAATGGCGCGCGGTAAAGACGAGTTTATTTAGGAGAAACCGAGTGAAGCCAGTAGATTGTTTTGAGCATTGGGAGGAGAAGAGAGATGGGAAGGAACGAAGGAAGAAGAGGGGGCGAGGCCGGGGAAGGTTTGCCGCTGGTTCGGACGCGTTGTCTTGTCCCGCGCCGCGCCGCGCCGCGTGCGAGGAGGAAAGGGTCGTGCCGCCTATACCGTGCGAGTGCGCGTGGGACGAGATGGCGGGAGTACCGGGCTGGACGTGGGGGCCCACGCCGAGACGGCTGATTTGGCATGGGATTATTGATACTGGCGTCGGTTACCCTGGATTTGAACAGGAATGTGACAGCTGTGCGCCTAGGCCTAGCCGCCTACGTACAGAGATACGGTACGGATTGACAGTTGGGAGTAGCAATAGCCAGATCATACAGTACTATAATCAATATATTTGTTTTGAGGTTTTTTTTAATGGCAAAGAAAAGAGTGTTATGTACAGAAGTTCCAGCTAGGGAAACTATAATCAATATCTTTATAAAGGTTTTCCCCTTTTTATCCAGGCGGGGCTAAATGCCAACCAAGTATAGTGTCGACGCTGAACTGGCTATTTAGCAATAGATACGATCGGTCCGACTCGATGCTTGCGATTATCTCGATGCATGTTCATCGCTTGGTGTGCTTTTTCAGTTAGTGATTTCCTTAATTTATCTTATTGCAACAAAAATCCATTTGCTTCTTCTAGGATCGCGCACGCAGCGACGGATGCATGCATGATCAGTGATGGTGGAATTGGCCATGGCACGTCTTCTACAATTGTCCCTGCACCTACCTTCATTACGAAAACACAGGTGTGGGGGAAAAACAAATATAACAGCAGTTTTATGTAGGCCACTACTAGTCCACTTACCTTTTCTTTTTTTGAGAGTACCACTTTCCTTTTCCACAGCAATTTGTATTGCGCCTCATGAACTAACACATGAATTATGTGTTTCATATTTTTGTGTGGATTAGGTGTCAAACATGGGTTTGCATAAAATATTTTATATAGTATACTATACATGAGAGGATGGCATCAAAATGGAGATGGTCATCACGGGAACTGTCACCGGCTCAACCTGAAAATACAGATAGGGCATATAGTTTCAGACGTTGCTCTGAAGAGTTTGACTAGAAAAGAAGCGGACCAGGATGGGCCCAAGAGATCGGGAAGAGGCATCGCTCCTTCCAAGCGGTACGTTGACCCAAACTGGACGCGGAGACAGTAAAAGGAAAAGGCCATCTAACGAAATTAGACTAGATACAGCAAACGGAGCTTGGCTCTGATGGTTGGGTTCCCTGTGGTGGAACCAGCCCACCCAGGTTCAAGTCCTAGACTTGGCATGGGCGTTTGCATTTACCTGGATTTATTCCAGGTTTATCCGGCGCTATTCTTTCAGTGGTAGGTGACGTGCCCGTCAACAGCGAGGCGCCTGTGGTGACTTCGTCAACCTCAAGATCTGCCGGCTCAGTCCTTCAGAGGTGCTCATAGGGGTAGGGTGTGCGTGTGTGCGTTCATAGGGGTGAGTGTACGTGCGTATTTGTGAGCGTCTGTGTTGTACTGTGTTCTCAAAAAAAAAAAATTAGACTAGATACATATGAATTTAGACAAAGCTATGCCCACTAATATGGATCGAAGGGAGTATCTTAACAACAACATAGGAACTGCAAATGAATGCCGATACACTAATTCCAAGAGAGACACGAGAGATTGAGATGGGACGAGAAGGAAGAAAGGAGCCGGGGGAGGAATAGTAGATCGGGAAGGATTTCTACATGTGTATCTAGACAAAGTTGTGCCCACTAATATGGATCGGAGGGAATACTAAATTGTAGGAGTGAATTAGGAGTATAACTTTTGGAATCAGATCAGTTTTGAATTCTTAGTGTGTGGGATTTGATTGCCTTTGACTCGGATTTGGACTCGGACGTACTAACAACTCTTCCTTCCTATAGAGACCTAGCAATTACTGAATCCAGAAAGTGATTAAGCTTGGAGAAGTGAGAGAGGTTTCTTCAAGTTTTTTTATGGTGTAGTGTTTTCATATCCACGTGGCGGCCGCCTCCACTGCCCCTCGAGTCGCTCCTTTGCCTATATAAATTTCTTGACCTAAAAGCACTGAGAGAGGAGTCGTTTCGGAAATAAACGATATAGAGCCGTTGCCGCTGTCGTGAAGACGAATCTGAAGCCGTCGTCAATCTCAAGACCTGATCCGCCGGCTCAGTCTCTCGGAGGTGCTCATAGGGGTAGGGTGTGCGTGTGTGCGTTCATAGGGGTGAGTGTATGCGCGTGTTTGTGAGCGTATGCGCATATGATTCGTCTTCACGAAAAGAACCAAAAGTAGTCACTCAACAACCTAACAACCTAACAAAGTTGTACTTCATATTTTGTACAATAACCATGCAAGTGAGTTTTTGTTCAGTGGTTGAACTACACAACTCACCACCTACAAATTGTGCTCTATTAGTTTAGACAATTCGGTAGAAAATCGGATTATTCGGATTATAACCATCGGATAATCCTAATTAATTTTCGGATAATCCATATTCGGATGCTATTTTACATACCATATCCTATATCGTATCTGGGTGTTTAGTTCGGAATCGGATATCCTTATCTGTCGGATTCTTTGAAACCGGATATTGATTCTTTAAAACGGATTCGACGACAGATTCAGTGCGGAAATTATCCTATCCGTTTTCATCCCTACCTGGAGTGGATTCGAGAAGGCCGCGATTTTGGCCTGCGGACGACGTCTTGAAGCCGGATTCCTCTGTTCATTAGTTAACTCGCGGGGTCGCACCGCGAGATCATCAGTCCGTCATGTCCCCCTCTCGTCGGCATCCAGGGTCTTCTCGATCCCTATTCCGATACGCGGCGATCCAAGACGCAGTGCGCAGGACACGGCATTGGCGTCGGCATCGGCTGCGGAAGCTCCATATTCCTGCAAGTATGTATTTTCTCCTACGTACCAAGGTTATTCTGTGTTCTAAAATCGATCTCATTGCACCCCAGTTGTTTTGTAAGATTAATTCTTCAATTCCCGTTCAGCTTGGGAATCCTAGACATTGGAGGCACAACTAGGCTAGTACTCGAATAAGGGGATTCCCGTACTGTCTTTTCTGTGCTCTAAGAGCTCAGATAAACAATTTCAGCAGATTTCAGTTTACCGCCTCTTCCTTTATAACCGGGTTGGCTATTTCGGCTTCTGTCCACCGCATTTTAATTTTTTCCTTGTTCAAGCATCTCTACTTCGTGAGAATTCATAGTTCTCCCTTGAAAAAAAATTGTTGCATGAGAAAAACTGAGAGATACTTACGAGCTCCACTGCTTGCAGGACCAAAGGCTTCATCAGCTCAAACAAATGGCCAACAAAGTGGTATTTCTGAAGGTGCCTGAAATCTGAGACAACAAGATGTTTTTGAGAAGCTCCCAGAGGTATGTGCTGCTGGCAAGGGAAGTATTCTAGTTACAAGTACTCCCTCCGTTCTAAATTAGATGACTTTCATTTATCCAAATGTGGATGTATATATACTTGTAACATGTCTAGATATATCCGCATGTGGACAAATGGAAGTCATCTAATTTGAAACGGAGGGAGTAATATTTAATCACAACTGCTATCACAAGAATACATGATGCATCTTGTCGTAGGACAACGGTGATGAACCAGCATACGCTTGATTGAAAAAAAGAATGAACAGACCAGCTTGCACTTTGCTAGCTAATTTCACAATAGGATGTCGTGTAAATTTTAACCATGCATGTTTCCATAAGAAACCAGTGGTTGCTTTTCCGGTAAATACGCCAACAACAGTTACATATACTTGGCTCTATTGATGCACTGTCTTCATTCATTAACAAGCTATACATATCATTGTGTTGTTTCTTGCAGTCGGCTACTAGATGTTCTAACTATTGAACTTGTCAACATTGGTTCCGCAGGACATCTTACATCATATACATTCCCTCTTGCCAGTACAAGACGCGGCTTGTGCTGCCTGCGTGTGTCGTGGATTTCTGCGTTCTTGGAAATGCTATTCCAACCTCACACTCAACGAGCATACACTTCGGTTAACTCACATAAAATCTGACGAAATAAAACCCTATTTGATTGCGAAAGTTGACAAAATTCTTAAAAACCATTATGGCAATGGGGTGAAGGTGAAGAAACTCAAACTTTATCTTCTCCACTGCAGCAATATCAAAGCCTCCTACCTGGATAGGTGGCTCCAAATTACCGTTAACTCTGGGATCAAACAACTTGACTTGGAGATGCCTTTGGAAATGAAGAAAACCTACAGTTTCCCGTGTTCGGTTTTGTCTGATGAGGCAGCCGGAAGTTCAATTCAGTACCTTCGCCTCTTGGGGTGCGCTTTAAATCCCACGGCAACACTTGGCTGCTTGATAAGATTGAAAAAATTAGAACTGTGTCTTGTCCACATTACCGAGGAAGGCTTACGACACTTACTCGTGAAATCTTCCGCTCTGGAGGAGCTATTGATCTTTGCATGCGGTGGGATAAATTGCTTGAAAATACCTTGTACACTGCAGCAGCTCAAGTCCCTCAGTGTTAAATACTGTCGGATGCTGCAGGTGATACAGATCGATGCTCCAAATCTCTGTTGTTTTCAGTATGATAAGAGTCTGTTAGAAATATCTGTGAGAAATTCTTCGCAACTTAAACATGTAAATTTGTCATCCTGCATGTCTGGTATTCTCTCTTATGCTCGAGCTACTCTTCCATCCATCGCACAAAATGTTGAGAGCCTTATCCTGCGTGGTTGTAGTGAGGTATGTATTTTTTTTTTATCTTATTGATGGTCAAATTATGGAGGCAATTCAAATATATGTAGGTAATAATGATATGTATATAAGACTTGTATGTTCCAAGAACATACGATTGATCTTGCAATTTGTCGTTCTTCAGAATGCCAACACTCCAATGTTGTTGTCCAAGCTACCCCACCTCAAAAAGTTGGAAATTGGACTCATCAGGTTATTTGGGCACCTCTCCCCAAGCTATGATGCCCTATCGTCTCTGGTTTCTTTTCTCGATGCTTCTCCTGTCTTGGATTATTTCATTCTGCATGTAAGTCACGGTCCATACCTCTAAGTGCTATCTATGATATTAGTACACTTGGTTATGAGAAGAATGACACTAATGTTGATCCTACATATATATGCAGGTAGGGGAGGAAGCCATGATGCATGAACCTGTTGTTGGAGACGACGATGAATACCCGACGCGGAAGCTGGACTGCCGGCATAACCACCTCAGACAGGTGACGATCACGGGTTTCTGTGCAGCCAAGAGCCTGGTTGACCTTACGGTTCACATCCTCCAGAGCACGCCTTCGCTTGAGCGCCTGACGCTGGACACAACCTACGGCTACGATAGGAAGTTTGGTACCACTGGAAAATGCACGGGCCAAGGAAAGATCGGCCAATGCTGGCCAATGAGAAAGAGAGATATCGAGGAAGCTCATAGAGGTGTGGAGGCTGCTGGTTGATACATAGCGGGAGTAGTTCCTTCAGCTGTTCAATTCGAGGTCCTAGAGCCCTGCAGTCAATGCCACAGTAGATCAATGCCAGGGTGATTTATCTTTCTCTAGACTTGAGAGGATTACGTCAACGTCACAAGTTTCATATTGGTACGAATAAATAGATCTTTATTTCTGTATCCCATCTTCTGGTTGGCTTGCTACTGCCGCTGCGTCTTGCTGCTGCCGTCAGAGCTGACTAATTGCTTCTTCGAAGCAGATGCACATTTATAGGTCTTTCAGACATATAACACATAAGTAACCTTACGGAGCATAGGAATATAGATAGCAAATTGATAAATCCATGGACTAGTTTTGCAACTCAATTTCGACAATAGGTCATGCATCGTTGAGTTGGGAGGCAGCACTAACTTCTGCATATCAATACTGAGACGGGTAGAGGAGCAGGGAACGACACAATCAACTCGTTCTGGTTCGGTGGATCAGGGGTATATGACTAATTTCACAAAACCAAAGTTCTGATTTTTTAATAATTAAGCATAACGATGATATAGATCATTATTTTCAAACACTCAAAGGATTGCGGGAAGGGGATTCGTTGTCTCCTCTCCTTTTTAATCTCGTTGCTAATATGCTGGCCATTCTGATTGCACGGGCAAAGGAAGATGGTCAGATTGGAGGGTTAATACCACATCTAGTTGATGGTAGTGTTTCAGTTCTTCAGTACGCGGATGATACAATATTGTTCCAAGAGCACAACATTGTGAAGGTCGTGAACATGAAGCTGATATTGGCATTCTTTGAGCAACTATCGGGATTAAAAATTAATTTCCATAAGAGCGAGCTATACTGTTTTGGCAAGGCAATGTAGAACTAGGATGATTACCGCCACATTTTTTATGTGAACTCGGTTCGCTTCTGTTTAGGTATTTAGGTATCTTTCTTAACAAAGAATTTAAACCAGTGGAGTACCGTTTTGAGCGCAAACGGGTTCCTGGATAGCCAAGACGTTGCCATACGGAGATCGTGTTGTGCTAATAAATTCAGTTTTGACAATCTTGCCCATGTTTCTTTTGTCTTTCTTTGAGATACCTAATGAGGTACGTAAAAGATTGGATTATTATCGCTCTCGCTTTTTCGGCAAAGTGATCAACAAAAGAAAAAGTATAGGCTCACAAGATGGAATATAGTGTGTAGACCCAAAAACCAGGGGGACTAGGTGTTGAGGTTTTAGAGATTCAAAATAAATGTCTATTGAGTAAATGGCTTCATAAGTTATTACAAGAAGAAGGGGTGTAGCAAGAGTTGTTAACTAATAAGTACTTAGGTGACAAAACATTGTCACAAGTACAAAGTAAACCGTTGGATTTACCTTTTTGGAAAAGTCTAATGAAGGTGAAGAATGAATTTTTCTCTCATGGTTCATTCGTGATTGGTGATGGAGAGCAGGTTCAGTTTCGGGAGGATACATGGCTAGGCCATATTTCATTAGCGAAAGAATATCCTTCCTTATAGGTATAGCCTCAGACAAGAATACAGCAGTTGCTACTGTTTTTAATCAGGTACCCATTAACCTTCCTTTTAGAAGGAATTTAGTGGGCAATAATAGAAATGTTTGGTTGCACCTAGTTGAAACACTAATGCGAGTTAATTTGCTAGATGAACCGGATAGGTTTAAGTGGCATTTGACTCCAGTGGTTTTTTTTTTGTGGTGAAATCTTTTTATGCGTATTTACTCAATGGACATACGAGATACTTGCGAAAATATTTGTGGAAGCTGAAAATCCCTTTAAAGAGAAAAATATTTCTTTGGTTCTGACATAGAAAGGAACTTCTGAAGGAAGATTATTTGGTTAAACGGAGATGGATAGGGCGCAAGAAATGTGTTTTCTGTGACACAGATGAGTTTGTTGAGCACATGTTTATATCTTGCACTTTTGATCGTGATATTTGGAGACTTGTACACTTCACTTTTAATATTTACCCACCAGCAAGTATACCCAACATGTTTGGTAGCTGGTTGAATGGGATATACAAGACTTCCAAAGCTCATATTCGGATTGGTGTATCGGACATTCTTTGGGCAATATGAAATTGCCGTAATGATATTATTTTTAACAAGACAACACCTACTCATTATTTGGAGGTTATCAACAAGGCAATATATTGGATCCATATGTGGTCATTTCTTCTTCCTGTGGACCGGCGTGGTCTCATGGATACCGGCTTTACTCCATGATGATGGTCGTACGGGCTATCTTCTGCCGGGTAGGTGGAAACATCCTAGAAGACTAGATGTTTAGTGCACCTCTTTTTAAATGGTTGATTTTTGTATCCACTTTGAGTGATCCATGAATTGTAAACCGTTAAACTTCTGAGACAATGCAATAAAATGTGGAAGGTTGTGTGCATCGATTCCATGCAGAGTCCGGGGATCCGCACCCCCCATTTCGGAAAAGAAAAATAATTAAGCATAATGCAACGAGGTATTAACTGGATGGATGTGTGCTATGAGTGAACATTGTGGAATCCATTTGTGCTTTTGATTGGAAGTGCAAAATAATTGTGATGGTGTATCCTAGAAAAAAAGAGTGTGATCTTTATTTGAAATATGCCATCTCGGATCAGGAAGTTAGGGTGACGATTTTGACAGCCCAACTTAATAGAAAACGGCTAAGTTGTCATTCGAAATGTGCCATCTTGGTTAGCGTATTTGTGCATAATAAGAATCTCATAAGCTCTGAGAATGCCAACAACACCAATCCGAGACTGGCAAGAATCTGAGAGGCTCCGACAATGCCAAAACACAAACAAATGGTTTTATTCAAATGAAGCCGTTTTGGCACCTCACAGCTCAAACAACGCCAATGCAAACGAACTTTCTCCGTATTAAAGAAGTCATTGTGAATGATATGTTTTAAAGGGGGCAGACCCGGTTAAAAGTTTTCTGAGGGTCATTAGTTGCTGAAAATTTGCCAAAGGGCCCTTTAGCACAAAGTGTACTTGATTCTTCTCTTCCCATGTTTCCGGCCGGCTCACAATCACCGTTTTCCCGAAATAGGATTTATGGAATTTTTCGAGAATTTTCCCGAAACTTTGAGTTTCTGCACAAAAACAAGACAACAATGCAATTCTGCTGAAAACAGCGCTAGTCCGTATTAGTTCTATTCAAATCACACAAATTAGAGGTAAAAAATTAGCAAAAGTGTTCGGGAAAGTAAATACTGAAAGGGCATATCTTTCATCCTACTTTTGGTGAATAAAGACAACATAAGTAGAGTCCTAATTATAAGCTGCTATGTTGTGAAGTTTGGTTGTTTCAGGTTCAACAATTAAGAAGAGAGAAAACTTCATCAATTCTGTCTTGGCCGGAGATTTCCGGGTCCAGGCCGGAAATTCCGGGGTAGAGGCCGGATATATCCGGGGCACGTGATTTCGTCTAAGTGTCGAGCAAGGTCTGGTACTGGAGTACCCCAACTGCTGGCCGGATATTTCGCCGGAGATTTCCGGCCACCCCGGAAATATCCGGGGTTCGACCCGGAAATATCCGGCCCTGCCGGAAATATCCGGCACTTAGCCCGGAAATATCCGGCCCTCTGAAGACTGCAACGGCCAGATTTTCTGGAGGGGTATTTATACCCCTCCACCTACCTCCAGCTCCTTCAAGCTTCAAGATTCTCTCTCCTCCATTAATGAAAGCTTCACCAACCTAGATCTCCCAATCCCTCCACCCAAAAGCATTGATCTTTGGAGGATTGAAGGAGAAGGCACCGATCTACATCTTCACCAAGCCGTTCTTCATTTCCCCCTCATTCACTTGAGGGATTTGAGCCTAGGGTTTCCTCTAGGAAAACCTAGGCATCTTGTTGTTCTCACTTGCTTGTTACTTTTGTGTAGCAGGTGTTGTTGTGCTTGGGAGCCCCCAATCCTTTTGTGGGTTGAGCCTCAAGTTGTTGTAAGGGCTCCGGATTCCGCCTTGAAGGATTCCGATAAGGAAGGTGAACCGAGCTTTTGGGCAAGGTTCATCGGAGAATAGGGTGAGGCCATTTGTGGCGTCTTGAGTTTGATACTCACACCCCTCCAACGAGACGTACTCCCCTAAAAAGGAGGAACTCGGGAATAACTCTTTGTCTCCGCGTGCTTCCCGTTCGGTTACTCCTTTCTCGCTAGTTCTTACCTGTATCGTGCCTAGTATAGTGTTAACTTGACATATAGGTAAATTCACCTTAGTTGCATATCTAGAGAATTTACCTTTGTATCAAGCCTTAACTCGAAAAAGAACTAAAAATTGAGTAGCACCTATTCACCCCCCCCCCCCCCCCCTCTAGGTGGCCATACGTATCCTTTCAAATACGTTTTGGACGTATCACTCACAATCACCGTTTTCCAGGTGAGCAGTAGCCTCTAAAACAAAGCACCTACTTCTAGCCCCTATCTTTTAGCCCTATTATCCTTTTTGTACTCAATTACACATGGGACACATGCGGCATTGGTCGCCGGGTGTTGGTGACGGCGTGGCGATGGAGGTAGCGCAGCGGCAGGGCATTTAACATCGGCAGCGTGCTGACGCATCGGGCATCGACCGCAGCGGCAGGACGTCGACAACGACAGGGCATCGAGGGCAAGCAGCAAGCTCAGTCCAGAGTACCCGATACCCGAAATCCGATACCCGAAACCCGATACCCGAAATCCAAACCCGAAAAACCCGAACCCGAACCCGTATAACCCGAACCCGACAAACCGAACACTGCATCGGGTAGCAGTTTCAAAAACCCGAATTAATTTCGGGAAATTCGGGCAACAGCCCACGGTACCCGATCAGCCCGAACTACCCGATATATACGTAAAGCTCATTTTTCTGAGTTGCTAGCGTAGCAGCCCATTAAGCAGGTCTGGCCCAACTCGTGTCACGAACCCAGCGTATTCTATCCCTATCCCATCCCTAGCATCGCTCCCTCCCAGCGTGAGGTCCATTGGCACAGCCAGCCCCAACTCGCTTCGTTCAGCACGACGCCGGCGAGGCGGCGACGACAAGATCTCTTCCGTCTTCCTCTCCCAGCGCCTGCAGCCGCCGCTGGCCCGCTTCCACTGCGCGACCTTCTGCGACGCGAGGCCGGCGCCGACGCGTCCCCCTCCCGGCGCGACGGCTACCCATCTTCCCCGACGGTTGCTCGACATGGCACCTCTTGTGATGCGCGGCTCGCACTGACGCGGCCTGTCCCGGCTCGGGTGTTCCTCCATCTTCCCTGATGGCAGACGCGACCCCAAATCAGATCCTCCATCCCTCAGTTGCTGCTTCTTTGATTTAATTGTGCTATAATTCGGGAAATTCGGGAAAATCCGAACCCGAACCTGAACTGTCGGGTTCTTCTTTTTTAGGCTAAACTTCGGGTGTCAGTTTTCAATACCCGAATCTCTAAAAACCCGAATAACCCGACCCGAATTTTTCAGGTTACCCGAACGCCCAGCCTGAGTCCAGAGAGACCCGCCACATAAGCAAAAAAGGACTGCGTCAACTAAGGGCTCACAGGGTTTATGTAGGGGCCGGTATAGTAGGTGTCGTGTTGGGGTGTGTTTTTTATCTAGTTCAAAAAAGCGAAATTCATGTTGTATTTAGAGTTTTCCTAGAGATGTTGTAATACTAACGAAATAACTAATTGAGATTGAAACACTTATTATATACTCCTAGCTACTTCTGAATCCAAAATTACACAAAGCATAGCGCAAAAAAGGTGCAACTGCACCAAGAAAAAAGCGAACAATTGCACACACAAAATTGCAACTGAAAAATGTACAATTAATTGCACAACTTTGAAAAACAACCAACCACCCAATAATATACAAACATAGTGCAAACAACAAGATATCTATACTTCTTATAAAGCAAAACCCCACTAAGTGTAGTTAATATTTTTCTATCCCTACATGCAAGCTATCCACATCATCCACTTTCTTAGCCAATCAATTGTCCATGACATCTCCATTAATATTTATTAATCTTTACATGAAAACTCTACATTATTCATTTCTTTAACCATCTAATTATCCATATTAATAATTTATAGTACACACTCTTCATGTCGATTAAATTTAGTATTCGACTATGACAAGTTGAATTTTGCATACTATTTTAGAAAATTTATTATACCGTACCTATTATACATTTTTATTTACACAATATAATTTATAAAGGGATTCCCGCTGCAACGCGCGGGGTATTTTTCTAGTTGTATAGACGACAAACGCAGGTGATCAAGGCTCTTGTAAAACACACCTATTCACCGTAACCTAATGGAAGCAAACAATAGTAGGGTTGTTGTGGCACAGGGTTTCTTCAGTTTTCCCCCGAAACACACAAATCCACGTAGTGTTTTATGGATCGAATACAAGTTCTTAAAACAGGTGAGCTTTTAGCACAACCCGCAAACATTGGACCAACGAACAGCAGCAAACAAAAATGCGCAGCAGAGGAAAAAAATGCACGCTGGACGGCGAAAAAGGGCCATGCTTCGTGTTTGCTGGCCCCCATAATTAGACAATTAGGCTATGTTTGGCAGCAGATATCCTAAAAAGCAAAGTATTCTAAACTACAGTTTTCTAGCCGGTAGGCATAACTTAGCAAAGTATTGACAAGCTGAAGTATTTTGTAGTATTGAGAATACTGTAACCTGTTTGGCTAGCGCTGTAATTAGCTACGTATAGTCGGTACCGTTAGAGAAATCCTTTCCAAATTCGCGGGAAAACAAGAGCACTTCTTCCGCCAAGCGCGCCATGACGCCCAGCTTGGCTCACCATTACCACCACGTCTTCAACGACGAGTCGACCAGGAGTTGCAATTCCTCTCACAGGCTGCTCCGCGGCTCCCCCATCCACGACAGGCGCAAACCAGCTGGAGTCTGGCTACTCCACCCGCCACGAACGCGGACGCCGGCGTCCACGACAGAGAAAGCGGCTACTCAGCCCCGTCCACGACCTGGAAAGTTGCCGCCGGAGTGCGGCTGCTCCGCCCCGTCCGCGAGATTGAAGGGCGCAGCTGGATTTCGGCAGATTCGTCCCATCCACGACCACCAAGGCCACCGCGCGAGTCAACGCCCTCAGGTATTCAGGTTCTTCCGTGATATTTTCCTCATCGATGAAAGTACCAGCAGTAGTGTGTCTCGTTGCTTACAAGTTCACTAGAATGGTAGCCCTTTTTCTTGTGGTAGATAGATTGAAATTAACCTGGTAGAGGGAAGAGGAGAAGGAGGTAGAGATGGTACCGAATCATGTGCAGGATACAACAGTAAACTAAACTGACTATACTGTAACCTGTTTGGCTAGTGCAAATTAGCCAGCTATATTCTGTACATTGCATATTACAGTTCTGTAACAGTAAGCGGACCTGGTGCGACCTCTGTTCTCCGTCAACCCATCAAGCATCAGTGCCTCTGGCCAGGCGCTACGAACTCAACTCAGCGACAAAATTCTAGAGGCGGCGCCGCGACGAGGACATCAAGCTCGGTCTGTCGTCTTCCATGCCGGAAGCCGCACAAAGCTTCGACAGCCCAAATCAACGGAAATAAACACGAGGACGAAGACAACACTCACCTTTCTTCTCTTCATCGATCTCTTTTCTCTTGCCCATGGCTGGCGACGATCCGATCTCGCGAGGAAACAAGGAGGCGGCGGCGACGGCGGCTAACCAAAACCAACGTAGCGAGCGGAGAGGGTCGTTTTCTCGCTTTCTCCGTTTCCGAAAAAGTGGTCTCGGTTGTTTTTTTCAATACTGTTGAAAAAACCACAGTTTCACGGAAACTGTAGTATTAATACCACGTTTTTTTCCTATAGCCAAACACATCAAAGTATTATATACTGCAGTATTTTCTGAAACTGCAGTATTTTTGCAATACTTCGAAAATACTCAGCTACCAAACATAGCCTTATCTCCTGGGTTCCTACGTACGTACTATATGTTCGGCTCCGAATTCGACGGATAGATATGGTAAAGGATATGGTACAGGCAAATTCTGATCTGATCTGATGAGTTTACAGCCCTAGTAACCGCAGAAGACTGCATCGTGTTTACTTATTTCTCAATGCTTCTTATTCCCTATTTTTCTTCGCATGCATACATAGTCTCCTCTTCCTCATAATTTTCAGTCGGTGTCCAGCAACTATTGATGCGTACACAATGAGAAAAGGTGGCGATGTCAAATTGCAGATGAAGTCTAGCTCTCGCAACGAGGGGCCATCTATATATACACACGGACTTGTTCAAAAAAAAAATACACACGGAGGTTGGAATGAGCATTAGATTCATATTAACTTCTTCACCAATTCATCAGTTCGCCTCTTTCTCGTTTAAAAGTAAAAACGTTGCCCTCTTACTTGTACTTAAATTAAAGACCATCACATTTTATATATTTTTTACACTGCTTCAGTTTTATTAAGATCATATATACCATTTTCTTAAAGGAGCATAACGTCCCTTCTTTGCATCGAGTGACATAGGGGTAGTATTTTTTTAAAGGCTTGACATATTTTTCCCATTTTTTATATTTTCTAGCCTATGGTTAAAAAATGACGCCCCTAGAGCTCGGCGACCGAGATAGAAGAGAGCGCTCGGCTGACTCGCCCCACCATTTTTTCTCCCACTCCGGTGACCCCCTGCAGCCACCGCCGGCCTGGCCGCCATCTTCCCCGCCCACGGCCGGCGCGCTGCCGGGACGCCTTACCCCCCCCTCCACACACCCCCCCCCCCCCCCCCAAGCTCCTTCTCCGCCGGTCTGCCGCCACCCTCGGCCATCCCTCTAAATCCGGCGATCCTCTGGCGTCTTCTTCGGGCACGGCACCCCCACATCCCCCCGTCCCCCGAGTTAAGTTTCTTGCTCGACTCCACCACCTCCGCCGCGTTGTCGGTGGCTCCGGCTCGCTCCATCCCACGCCGTCGCCGTCGAGGTTCTCCGCCTCCACTCTCTTCCCATCTCAACCGAGCGGCAGCTTAATTCTCGGCTAACCGAGCGTTAGCAAACGCCTAAAAAAACATAGGTGCTAGTATGTTTTCTAGCATGTGGTAAAAAAACATAGGTGATAGTATATTTTCGAGTGACATAGGTGCTATACATTCTACTGTTTAACCTATGGAGATTAGAGATAGAGCACACGGGATTCGCAAAACTAAATTTGGACGGTGACACGATCGAGGAAAAGGACGCGTCGATGGAGTTCCATGCGGGGTTGAGTCACTACAGCTAATAGTGTATTGATTGATCGGCCGACATGCCGTGGAGTAACTAAATTAGTGGTGGAGATTAATTTACAGTAGTAAAAACGAGACCAAGATGAAAACTTGATGGATCACGCGTACAGCTGGCACAGTGGGAGTACATATCAAGCAAGCGGCGAGTAATTAAGGAGAGCAGTGCCTATCTAATTCCAAGCATATGCAGTGTATATTGTAAAACGATAGCAAAGAAACAACGAAGAGCGGAACGATCAAACCAAAGGGGACACGAGATTTAACGTGGAAAACCTCTCCAAACAAAGGAGAGAAAAAACCACGGGCGCCAGCCAGCAATACTTCACTATATCGGGTGAGGTTACAAACGCCGTGGGTTTACAATGTGTGGCTTACCCCAAAACGGCGGCTTACAAGAGGAATAAATAGAAACATCAAACCCTAGGTCGGCTGCAGTCCAACCCGGAATCAATCCCACCTCGGCGGTAGTACCGCTTAACCCAGCGGTACTACCGCTGGGGTGGGCTGGTTCGTCTCTTCCCACCTCAGCGGTACCGGCGGCGGTACCGCCAGCGGTACCAGTCGGTACCGGACAAGTGCGTCAGACGGCCATTCTGGCGGTAGCGGAGGCGGTAGCGGTGGCGGTAGCTCTCGAGCGGTAGTACCGCTTAACCCAGCGGTACTACCGCTGGAATTTGGAACACCAGAAAATAACACTCCACCTTGAGACAAATTCCATCTTGTAGCATGAAAGAGAACTTCACCCTGAAAACAACAAAGAAACACCTTCGGCGCCAAATAGCCTCTTGGGCTAGACAGTGATACCAACTAAGCCCGAGCAAAGCTCGAACTTAGTAACAGGAACTGGCTTTGTCATCATATCAGCAGGATTATCATGAGTACTTATCTTGCATACCTTCAGTTTACCTTTTGCAACAACATCACGCACATAATGGTATTTGACGTCAATGTGCTTTGTTCTCTCATGGAACATCTGATCCTTGGTAAGGTAAATAGCACTCTGACTATCACAAAACAGGTTAATGCAAGTATCATCTCCACAAAGCTCAGCAAACAAACCTTTCAGCCAAACCGATTCTTTACATGCTTCAGCAATAGCCATGTACTCTGCTTCAGTGGTAGACTGGGCAACAACAGATTGTAACGTTGCCCTCCAACTCACGGCACAACCACCAAGCGTGAACACATAACCTGTGAGGGATCTCCTCTTATCCAAATCGGCAGCAAAATCTGAATCCACATAGCCTACGAGTCCCTCATCAGTCTTGCCGAACTTGAGGCAAGCATTGGATGTGCCACGAAGGTACCTGAAAATCCACTGAACAGCCTTCCAATGTTCTTTACCAGGATTAGCCATATATCTACTAACCAAACTCATAGCATATGATAAATCTGGACGTGAGCAAACCATGGCATACATTAAAGAACCAACAGCACTAGAATATGGAACTCTAGACATGTACTCAAAATCCTCATCCGTACTAGGACATTGTTCAGCTGACAATTTAAAGTGAGGAGCAATAGGAGTACTAACAGACTTTGCATCATGCATGTTAAAACGATGAAGAACTTTCTTAATGTAATTTTGCTGACTAAGAAACAACAAACCAGAATTTCTGTCACGGGTAATCTCCATACCTAGAATTTTCTTAGCAGCACCAAGATCCTTCATCTCAAACTCGCTACTCAACTGTGACTTGAGAGCAGCGATATCTTTCTTGCTCTTGGCAGCAATCAACATATCATCAACATATAATAACAGGTATATAGGTGATCCATTAACAAACTTAATGTACACACAGCTATCAAATTCAGACCTCTTAAAGCCATGTGACAACATAAAAGAATCAAACCTTTTATACCACTGACGAGGAGATTGTTTCAAACCGTATAAGGACCTTTTCAACTTACACACAAGATCCTCCTTACCAGGCACTATGAACCCTTCTGGCTGGTCCATGTATATCTCCTCCTCCAACTCTCCATGCAGAAACGCAGTCTTTACATCTAACTGCTCAAGCTCAAGATCACGCATAGCAACAATACCAAAAATGTACGAATTGAACTATGCTTAACAACGGAGAGAAAACATCATTATAATCACACCTGGAATTTGACTGAAGCCTTTTGCAACTAACCTTGCCTTAAACCTCGGAGGCTCGCTAGGAGATAAACCCTCCTTTCTCTTGAAGATCCACTTACAGCGGACTGCCTTCTTTTTCTTAGGCAAGCGCACAACTTCCCATGTGCCATTCTTATCGAGTGACTGCATTTCTTCTTGCATAGCAGCAAGCCACTTCTCGCGGTCACCGGAACCAATAGCTTCAGTATAGGTGGACGGCTCATGTCCGTGCTCCACCTGTTCTGCACAACTCAGAGCATAATCAACAATGTTACACTCTTCAATTAAACGTGGTCGAGGACCACAATTCCTCCTGTTCCTACGAGCAGCAATAGACTGTTGTGGCTGCAAAACAGGGGGTGAGTTCTGAACATTATTATTATCAGAATCAGAATCATCAGAACCAGCAGAATCAGGATCAGAATCATCTGAAGTAGCAGCACCATCATTGTCAACAGTGACATTTTCCTTTTCAACAGAGTGCTCCACCTCGACACGAACCTGCTCCTCAGAAAAATCTGGCAAAACATCTGAGGACAACTTATCAAAGTACATAACAGATTCATTGAAAACAACACTCCTGCTCATAAAAGCCTTTTTAGTTTCGGGATTCCACAACTTGTATCCTTTTACACCCGAACCATAACCAATGAACACACACTTAATAGCTCTCGGCTCTAACTTTCCATTATCAACATGAGCATAAGCAGTGCAGCCGAAAACTTTAAGTTGTGAATAATCAGCAGGAGTATCTGACCATACCTCAATGGGAGTTTTCTTGTCGAGGGGAATAGATGGTGACCTGTTTATCAAGTAGCAGGCGGTGGCAGCCGCCTCAGCCCAAAAACGCTTACTCATGCGAGCGTTGGAGATCATGCAGCGAGCCTTGGAGATGATGGTCCTGTTCATCCGCTCCGCTACACCATTCTGCTGAGGCGTGTACGGGATGGTGAGGTGCCTGACAATGCCTTCTTTCCTGCAATAATCATTAAAGGCATTCGAACAAAATTCGCCACCATTGTCAGTACGAAGTAATTTCACCTTCCTTTCTGTTTGCCTTTCAATCATAGCTTTCCACTCTTTAAAAGCAGCAAACGCATCATCCTTATTTTTCATGAAATAAGGCCAAACTCTTCTAGAGTAATCATCAATAATGGTAAGCATATAACGAGCACCACCATAAGAGGGCTTACGAGATGGCCCCCAAACATCAGCATGTACATAATCAAGTGTACCTTTGGTGGTGTGACAGAAGCATTAAACTTAACTCTTGTGTGCTTACCGAAAATGCAGTGTTCACAGAACTGCATCTTACCCAAACTGCATCCTTGCAGCAAGTCTCTCTTGATCAATTCTGCCATACCAAGTTCACTCATATGTCCAAGACGCTTATGCCAAAGGTTAGTTTTACTAGCGTCATCATGAGAAACAGCAGCAACAGTACCAGATAACGTGCTACCTCTAAGAACATATAACTTAGCAGAATTCATATCACCAACCATAACTATGAGAGAACCTTTTGATACCTTTAGGAGTTTATTTCCTCCTTTGTACTTGTACCCGTCACAGTCAAGGGTACTGAGCGAGATCAAATTTCTTGCCATGGTTGGTATGTGTTTCACTCCCGTCACGTGCGTGTCATACCGTCATGTGTCTTGACCTGAACGGACCAACGCCAACAATGTTGCATTGCTGGTCGTTCCCCACACGCACGAAATCTCCAGTCTGCACTAACTCATAAGAACTGAACCAATCTTTGTTACAGCAAATATGAAAAGAACATGCAGTATCTAGAATCCATTCATCCTGACGAGAAACACATGCAGCTAAAACAGCTAGGCATCGCCATCAGAACTACCATCAACAACAAGCCTCACCGGTATCTTTACCTTCATTATTTTTCGGTTGGTAAGTACCTTTTCTTTTCTCCTTGTTCTGCAACTTCCAACAATCATCAATGACATGATTAGATTTCTTACAATACCTGCAGAACTTGTCTCGTCCTTTGGACTTTGAGCGACTTCTGTCACCCTTGCTCTTGTCTCTGTTGTTGTTGTGGTAGTGGTTATCTCGCTGCTCAGGCCTCCCTCGGACCTGCAAAGCATCGCCCTTGGAGGACGACGACTCCTCTTTCTGTACCATACCTTTCATCTTTTCCCTGGCAAGCAGGGCCTCATATACTTCCGCGGTGGTTAGTTCATCACGGCTTAACAGTATGGTATCACGAAAATTTGCAAAGGAATTTGGCAGCGAGCATAGAAGTAAAAGTGCTAGATCTTCATCATCGTACTTTACCTCCATCGACACTAGGTCAGAAACGATCTCCTTAAAGATCGATAAGTGATTCATTACCGAACCACCTTCTTGCAACTTGTGCGTGAACAACTTCATCTTCACATGCATCTTGCTGGTGAGATCTTTGGACATGCAGATCGACTCCAGCTTAGCCCACAGTGCCGCTGCGGTTTTCTCCTGGAGTACTTCTTGCAGAATATCATTAGATAGATGAAGTTGAATAAGCGATAAAGCCTTACGGTCTTTCCGCTTCTCATCGGCGGTCCATGCCGCCGCATCCTTGTCGCCGAATTTCTCCAGCGCCTCGTCAAGATCATTGGACTGTGCGAGGATCGCACGCATCTTGACCTGCCACAGCGAAAATCTCGTCTTGTAGTCCAGCGCCGGTAGATCGAACTTCATCGATGCCATCCAAAACCCTAATCTGAAAACAGATCTGAAACAGGGCTCTGATACCACTTGTTGTAAAACGATAGCAAAGAAACGACGAAGAGCGGAACGATCAAACCAAAGGGGACACGAGATTTAACGTGGAAAACCTCTCCAAACAAAGGAGAGGAAAAAACCACGGGCGCCAGCCAGCAATACTTCACTATATCGGGTGAGGTTACAAACGCCGTGGGTTTACAATGTGTGGCTTACCCCAAAACGGCGGCTTACAAGAGGAATAAATAGAAGCATCAAACCCTAGGTCGGCTGCAGTCCAACCCGGAATCAATCCCACCTCGGCGGTAGTACCGCTTAACCCAGCGGTACTACCGCTGGGGTGGGCTGGTTCGTCTCTTCCCACCTCAGCGGTACCGGCGGCGGTACCGCCAGCGGTACCAGTCGGTACCGGACAAGTGCGTCAGACGGCCATTCTGGCGGTAGCGGTGGCGGTAGCTCTCGAGCGGTAGTACCGCTTAACCCAGCGGTACTACCGCTGGAATTTGGAACACCAGAAAATAACAGTGTACATGGCCTCAGTCGACTAACCATTACACGTGCACAGCTGCACATGAGCGCCAAACCGGCCGGTCAACACACGCATACGCATGTACCCTCTACCTCTCTACGCATGGGCGTTTCCGTGTTGGTCTGTTATTTTATGGTGATCCAATTCATATAAAGATTGAGAGTAACTTCGAAGCGGAGCGAGGCCCGTTGTCGGGAGGCTTGGGCCGATTACACTATACGGATTTTTTCCGAGTTGGACTGTAGCCGACTTAGGGTTTTACACCAACATATATACATCTTGTAAGCCGCCGGTTGGGAGAAGCCGTATGTTGTAAATCCTCGGTGTTTGTAACCTCACCCAATATAGTGAAGTTTTACTGGCTGGCCCCATGGTTTTTTTCCTCCATTGTTGAAGTGGTTTTCCACGTTAAATCTCGTGTCCCCGTTGGTTGATTTTCCGCTTTATTCATAGTTTCTTTGCTATCGTTTGTAACAGGGCCATCCGTCAAGCGTATCCGGCCGGTCAGAACATGCATGTGCCTGTCATAAGATGGTTAGAAAGATGGTTGCACTCCTAGTTCATCAGAGTTTAAATTTTAGATTTGACATTGGTGTTTATCATTTAGGCGGAATATTATTTAGTGGGAGGCGATGTTCCCGTCGACAGCGAGGTGCCTGTGGTGACTTCATGACCCGACCGCCGGCTCAGTTTTTCGGAGGTGCTCTGCTCATAGGGGTAGGATGTGCTTGTGTGCGTTCATAGGGGTGAGTGTGTACGTGTATGTAACATCTGCGTCGTACTGTGTTTCGCAAAAAAAGCGTATCCGGCCTAACTTAAGCGAACATGAACATGTGAAACGAACGAGGGATTCATGTCGAACATGCCATTTTCTTGTCACACTACCACTACCCACTAGCTAGCGATTACGATCAAACTTCTTTGTCGTTGGATATTTTCTCATACAACTATGTTTAAACAGCTTTTTATTTGACTAATTTCGAACCAGGTGGCGTTATCAAATCTCGGTTGCAACTTCTCATGCCTAGCACGGATCACGAAACAATCCAACAGTTTAGGATATTTTCTCAGTTGCGATCTATGTGGCAACTCATGCCTAGCACAAATCACCATCCAATCTACGGCCCTAGGTCGACTGAGGGTTGAGCTAATTATCTAAAAAAATCAAAATTGTATTTCATAAGGCTTCACTGCACAATAATTCACCAAGGTGTTGATGGGAGATGATGGTGGTCGTGATTGAAGAAAGACCAGGTAGGTTCTAAAGATTTCATCTCGTGTGTCCTCGTGTCGAGTCAAGAAGTCTGCAGGGAGTACTCGCAGTAGATCAATTGGGAGAAGTATGTGTATCAGATAATAGGTGTTCTGTAGCAGTGTTCTCGATTAGCGGGCAGTACCACCAGAAATATCTCGTTCTTGACGATGCTCGTTGAGCTACGTGTCTCAATTTTCGGGGTGAAAAAAATCCTATGTCTGACTTTCGGTGGTTGTGCTTGGCAATAGTGACTCGCTTGTTAAAGACATTGTCTATAGATGGGACATTGTCTAGAGTGAAAACCCGGAATCTTATACCAGAAGACGACGGTGTGGTGCACTATTACCTTCCGAAAGCGTCGTTTTGGAGAATCTTTTTTTGGAATCGAGGTGTCACCATCACTGGTGGTCTATTGCTGCCACGAATTTCTGATTGCTTCGGCGGGGTCTTTGGTTTTTTTTTCTATGATTAGAAATCTTAGATGGCCATTTTTAGTATAATAAATTATTAGTAAGATGTGAGTATTTTATGTATATAGGCATGGTGGAGAAATTAGCCGGGAAGATCAACAAAACCAGAGAGCACAAGACAAGTTATGTGGTGGTTGTTAACTATGACAATACGATCTTCATGCCAGAATACATGACATCTTAGATTTATGACCCAAACTGAAACTTCGACTATGAGTTGGCATGAAAGAAAAATTATACCCCTCCAATTAAAAATAAGTGTCACAAACTGGAATTATTTCAAAACTATGGATGAGAGGTACTCCCTCCGTTTTTATTTAGCTTGCGTTCTAGGTTTTTTTCGAAGTCAAACTTTTCAAAGTTTGACCAAGTATATACGAAAAAATATCAGCATCTATAATATGAAATATATATATAATATGAAAATATATTTTATGAAGATTCTAATAATATTAAAATTTTGTTGTAAATATTTGTATTTTTCTTCAGATTTGGTCAAACTTTACAAAGTTTGATTTTGACTAAACCCAGAACGCAAACTAGTTATAAACAAAGAGAGTAGTGTACAGATTAAAGATTACTCCATTGGGTGTCTAGTATTGTGATGTGTGGTGGACGTTGCAATTTGTCTAGACCGGGAGGTAATTAAATCGGCGGCCTAAGCAGACAGCCGCACATGATCACCAACTCAGGGTACGTACGAACGCCCGGGACGTGGCTGAGTAGGTTAGGTCGGCCTATCACTGTGTGTTCTTGCAACGCATCCACATCCATGCATACATGCATCTCGAAGCTTCCATCGGTCCTATCGACGCACACCGTGCCTCAGAAAAGAAACGAACGAGGCATTCAGCCACACCCGTCGGCCGCGGAGAAAACTGGTGGTGTGCAAGTGCAGTCCAACCCGATCCGGCCGTGGAGCCCATCTCGCTCGCTGTCCTCCCTTAAATCGACCTAAGACTTGCGGCCATTCATAGTCTTTACCAACAATATCTTCCGCCATTTATTTTACACTAATTTTACCCTCTCTTTCTCTCTGAGGGCTCGCTTGGAACGTCGTTTATTAGCCAAAACGACCGGTTAAAAATACAGACCTGGGAACCTCCACAGAAAATACGAAGGAGCTCCGGAAAGTACACGGCTCCGTAATTTCCAACCCCCGATCCAAGCGAGGCCTGAAGAGTAAATTACACGCAACCTCTTAGTATTTTGCCAAAACTTTGCTTAAGAGATGTCGAGGCTTTGCTTCAAACCCCTATTGCTCTCCCTTGCGGTTTGGATTCGGTAGCTTTTGTTTCCTGAGTTTAGAGCTCATTTAATTAAAAAAAAATACTCGTTTAAAAAAATCAAAAAAAAACATACAATTTATAAAGGATTTGATATATAGACAAAAATATGCTACGTAGGTCATTGTTGAAACAGTAGGATTGAAAATTGCTAAGGATCTCTGTGTGCTCTGTTTTGTAGGAATTTTTTTCATTCGCTGAAACTCTCTATCACCATTCCTTTTATTGCTATGGTGTTAACCATCATTTGGTCCAAATATTTACAGTTTTTTTAATAATAGAAACGATCCAAATTGATACATCGACTGTTCCAATCGATTGATCGGATCAGGTCAACTCTCCCGCTTGGACACTCAGGCGATATGATGCGATGACTTTAAGTGTCTACCGCAAATGTCGTGTCCATGCTGCAAGCATTGGTTTTATGTTTCATGCATGCGATAATTTTTCTAAACGATTTGTTTTGAGATAAGATTTGTGGCAAACATGAAAAATTGTCCTACATTTGTTTGAAATGTTGTAGTGTTTTATGCATGTTTTGACACACTATGAGAATCAATGTTGGTGATGTTGCAAATATATATAGAGAAAATTGTGTTGTGAGGTTTATGCTACAGGTAGGATAGTCTAGATCTCATGTTTTAGTGAGATCAGACGACCAAATTGATGGCCATTCAGTGGCTCCCATCAGTCAGCCCACGTCCTATATGATTGAAGAGGACATCTCAATCTAATATGCGTTTTCTAAATTCTAATCCTACATTATGAGAATTCCACGAATCAAATCTGTCCTACATGAAAACAAATAACAAAAAGTAGAGCTCCGTTAACTAGATTATAGTACTCCAAGTAGATGTTGAGTGTATATATATGTTTTATTTTAGCAACACATCGACACTAACACCAAAATAAATAGCCAAATGTAAAAAATGTAAGAAATGCTTCTGGTGACTAGATCATCATAATCTACCATGATGTTATGACATTGATCTAAATAGTCGTAAAAGAGATAAATTACTTGTGCTAGTCCGTGGGGAATCACGATGACACTAAAACTTGCTCATGTAGTCACTTCCGTACAATTTGTTTGACATTTAGGCGATAATTCATTTCTTTACATGTTTTGTATTGATTCCTTACGCAAGACCAAATTGGTGCTATATTCTTGAGTTGGCAACCCAATTTAAACTTTATGAACTTTGTTTACTTGGCCTAAAGCAGACAAGATGCATATTCTCTTGAAGTCAATCAAAACTAAAGAGCTATAAGCATGCTGATCCTACCATTAGAATCCACAACCTACATTATTGTCTCACAATCTTCGACCTATAACTATCAAAATACTATGCATGTCAAAATGTTAGATTTATTTAAATAACAAATGTCATCTACTACCATCATATGACCATTGTGTAAACAGTTCTATAATGATGAAGTAATATAAACATATATTTGTTGACAGTATGGAGTTACTCAATTTCGTAATAAAATGGTGTTCGTGAGTTTGTAAGCCTAATAAGCAAAAAGAAATGCAAAAAAAACTCCTTAGAGAAATCCAAACACGATAGACATGGGCTCTAGCACACGCACACACACATGCACACAAACCTAATGACAATCATAGTTGTAGAGTTTAAACATTGAAGAAGTCATGACATACACTTTGTCGAATCGCTCTCCTAATAGGCACCCGCGGCTAATAGTTGGTTCTCAACAATACAAACTCTTAATTTGAGTATATGTATAAAGGCTCACGGAATATATGGTTTGCAATATACAATGGCTTTGTTATGTAACTTAATGTCCCTTTGACTATATTATTTAACGAATTTGGTATATGCACCTAAATTAACTTTGTGTGTACGGTTCATAGAGCATAGTATGTTTATGAACATCCCATTTCAATGCAAGCCCGCAAAAGAGGTTGGAATAACCCTATGCTGTTGTGCTGCGCACCAACAAGTACTACTAGGAGCAAACCAGCCTGTGGTTGGATGGTTAGTAGGGTGGTTGTACCCTCATCCCACTAGAGTTCAAACACTAGGTTTGATATTTGTGTGTTTCATTTAGGTGGAATATTCTTTCAGTGGGAGGCGGCGTTCCCGTCGACAGCGAGTCGCCCGTGGTGACTTCGTCAATCTCAAGACTCGATCCGCCGGCTCAGTATTTTGGAGGTGCTCATAGGGGTAGGGTGTGCGTGCGTGCGTTCATAGGGGTGAGTGTGTGCGCGTGTATGTGAGCGTTTGCGTTTGTATTGTGCTTCTCAAAAAAACAAGTACTACTAGTAGATTAAACAAATTAATGCCTACACTACACTCTCCTAAAAATATTATCTTTCTCCTCCCTTTTAATAGCCGATCCCTCTTTCTCACAAACCCCTTGTATAACCCCCCACACAGGTAGAGACAGCCAGGAGCGCCAACACGCGCGGCAGGAGGAATCCCGGCCTCTTCTGTAGCAAAGAATCCATCCACCTGTCAGTCCTCATCGAGATCTCGCTCGCAGGGAGGGACAGGGACGGAGTGGTGGTGAGCTCGATCGGCCATGGCGTTCAGGGCGTGCCTCCCGTCCCACAAGGCCTCGCCGTCGCCGTCCGTCGCGCAGAGGAGGGCCAACAATGGGCCGCCGCCGGTCGTGGCCATGGCCTCCACCATCAACGAGTAAGTACAAATCTTGCTCCTTGATTGTTCTGTTTTTTTTATCATGGTGGAAATGGCTACGTGTACTGGTGTGATCTGGGGTTGGTGGGAGAATTTCTTGGGCATCAGAGTTCTTTGGGTTCGTTAGATTTGTGATCTAGAATTACTCTGATGGATCAGATCAAATCACGTTGGAGAAAAAAACGCAACTTTTCTGCGTTTGATTTATGTGTTCTCCTTCTTTCCTTGTTGAGATCCAGGGCTTTGCTCCGGATGTTTTGTCATCTATGGTGGCGCTTCTCCTTAGATTCGTTCGCTGATCCAATTGATGCTTCCTTCCTGCTTACGATCTGGATGGCTAGTTTGTGAGCCGTACCTGGTTTGGCGATCTAGCCCATTTGCCTATGTGCATGTGTGACCAAAATCTGGTTTCTCTTTCTCTGTATATTTGATATTTTTTGGCTAATGACGATAGGCTCATCTCAAATTGATTTTTGCATGGTTATAACAAAAATCCTGTATTATTAATTTGGAGGAATTACTTTGTAAATCTCAAGGAACCAATATACATAAGCAGGATGGTCAGTTCAAGCAGGCTATGGAAATCCCGAGTTGTTTGGACCGTCAAGTTATGCAGGCTATAGATGTTAGGAGTTGTTTCTCCAGTGGTCGAAGGATTATATCATGCAGGAAGTCGTAAAATTTGTTAGCTGTTGAGATCTGAACTTGTTCAAACATATTGATGGAGATGGACTGATAGCGAACTTTTTATTTGTGGCGCGACTGATAGTGAACGTTAAAAGGCCTGATCTGCAACCATCTTCTGCACTGCTACTACTGACACCTCACTATTTCTGCAATTCAGTTTTTGGGAGAGCACAGGAACTCCACTGGCGTGTTCTTGTGGTAATCAATTTAATTAAAATTTACTCTCTCCGCTCCTAAGCATAATACCAATGATGTTTAGGGTACTGTCGTCAATCATACAAAGAAAATATGAATTGCCAGATTGTTCACTGAAGACTTCGAAACAGTAAAGGACAAGAACACCACAATATTTAGCACCTGGAATATAGGAAGCATGTGGGTATGAAATTAAAAATTCTTTTGATACCCATCTTTTGTTTGTTCCAGTTTAATGTAAGATAATTTGAGTGGATTTTTGTGTGGTGTTGGTGTGTTCACTTAGTCAAATTAAGCACCGGGTTACTCTGTTTAGTTAAACTAGCCACCGGGTTATTCCATAATATGTTGTAAAATCTTAGGAACATGTTTCCTTAATTCTCGCTCCATCAAAACCTTACCTGATTGTAAACTGTTTGGTAGAGGCTGTGTTGAGTTAAACTCTCTATGCAAACATCAGAAGCCTTTCTTTCACCATAGTTTGATGGAATAGTTTCATTGTGTTTTCTTGGCCACCGTAATTTTGATACCAGAAATTTGTGAAAATTTCCAGTATAGAGGTCTCGGGCCCGATAGATTAATTTGAGCATTGCATCGTTTTGTTCGGATCTATTGCGTCAATCGTCTCGTAAACTAAATTGCATATGTACTGTGCAATGCTCCTTTTTTATTTTGCTAAATAATTATGTTGTCTTTCCTAGGGTCAAAACTGCCAAAAAGCCTTATGATCCTCCACGTGAGGTGCATCTCCAAGTCATGCATTCACTACCAGCACAAAAGCAGGAGATTTTCGATTCCCTTCAATCTTGGGCCAGGGACAACCTATTGAATCTCCTGAAGCCAGTTGAGAAGTCTTGGCAGCCACAGGACTTCCTACCAGACCCTTCTTCGGAGGGATTTTATGATGAAGTAAAAGAACTGAGGGAGCGGGCAAAGGAAATCCCTGATGACTACTTTGTTTGCCTAGTTGGAGACATGGTTACCGAGGAAGCCCTTCCTACCTACCAAACAATGCTCAACACTCTTGATGGTGTCCGAGATGAAACTGGTGCAAGCCCAACTGCCTGGGCTGTTTGGACAAGAGCATGGACCGCTGAAGAAAACAGGCATGGTGATCTTCTGAACAAGTATATGTACCTTTGTGGACGGGTTGACATGAGGCAAATTGAGAAGACCATACAATACCTTATCGGTTCTGGAATGGTAAGAACTATTATCTACTTATCTTTTAAGGACAATGAAGTCCATTTTCCTTTCAATGAATCATTAGGTCGGTAACATGGTTAATCTTATTGCACTGGAGAGTTCTGATTTCTAGCTTTTAATGAATCATTGAGTCACTAGTTCTCTCAATACGAAGTCAACAATAATTCTCAAAACAAACATTTAACAAGTTTGTGTTATTCAATCTGAAACCTCCTTTACTTGCTGTTGCGTATAGATTGCGCCTTAATTGTAGCATGCCAGTAAATACATGGATCAACTTATAAAGATTTAGCCATTTCGAATGGTACTATGGTGCACCTAGATATATATTTTTTTTATTTCTAAAGAAAAACTGTTTGTTACGTGATCTCCTTTTGACATATCTATTTTATCAGCCATTTTATTATTATAATGTGCAGTTGCTTTTGGATACTTTAGTAAACATTGCCATGAACATAATTTGTATTGTTTCATCAGGATCCAGGAACTGAGAATAATCCCTACATGGGCTTCCTTTACACATCATTCCAAGAGAGAGCAACATTCATATCCCATGGTAATACCGCTAGGCACGCCAAACAGTTTGGGGACCTTAAACTGGCCCAGATATGTGGTACGATAGCAGCTGATGAGAAGCGCCATGAGACGGCTTACACCAAGATAGTCGAAAAGCTCTTTGAAACAGATCCTGACTACACAGTGCTTGCATTTGCTGACATGATGAGGAAGAAGATCTCAATGCCTGCTCATCTTATGTACGACGGCAAGGACGACAACCTATTCGAGCACTTCAGCTTGGTGGCGCAGCGGCTTGGCGTGTACACAGCAAAAGACTATGCGGACATCCTCGAGTTCTTGGTCCAGAGGTGGAAAGTTGCAGATCTCACTGGACTATCGGGTGAAGGGAGACGGGCGCAGGACTACGTATGCACCTTGGCGACAAGATTCAGGCGGCTGGACGAAAGAGCGCAAGCGAGGGTGAAACAGGGACCCGTGGTTCCGTTCAGCTGGATCTACGACCGCAAAGTGCAGCTCTAATCAAGTGAAACACAAGGTTAACGAGACTATATATCCAATATATCGTTTCGGGTCGCAGGTTTTCTATAAGAGAACAATGTAGGTTTTCTAGCAGGGTAGAAGAATGTTCTATGTGCTGTCCTGTAAGTTGGACGACAGTGGGTGGTGAGGCCGGTGAAACTGCTGTGACATGCTGGCCGTAATAGTAGCCGTGAAGGGCTCGGTTGCAACCTTTTGTTGTGTTGAATATTTTATGTGAGCGTCCAGGTTTACAGTGCTTGTATAAGTTTCAAAGTAATAAATGGATATTTGTATACAGACAGACGTGCATTTGGTGGTGCATCATGAGATTCTGAAATCATATATTTTTCTGCTCGGAATGCAGTTGATGGTCATGTTTTGCTGTTCTATGTGTTTTCGACAATTATGTCGTTGTGCCTTGAATTGCCTTTGAGTTTTCACCAAAAGCATGTGTAAATGCCACTCCAGTTCCTAAATATAAGATATTTTAACTTTTTCCTGATTCACATAAAGCTAAAATTATTTGAGTGCCCGTTCATGTAGTCCACATTGTTAAACATTAAAATTTCTAAAACACATCTTATAATTAGTAAAGGAGGGAGTACCGAATTGGTTGCTTTGTACACCATCACAAAATTCCTGTTCTGCACGTAGAATTTTTTGCATTTGCTAGTCGTTATTGTTCCATTTGAAACTTACAACTGTTTCACACAATCCACAATAAACTGTCGCCGAATGCAACTAATTATACTCCCTCTGCCCAAAAATAAGCGTCTCAAGTTTGCCCAAAAGTAGATGTATCTATACATGAAATATGTTTAGATACATCCATCCATTTAGATACATCCATTTTTTGGCAAACTTGAGACACTTATTTTGGGACGGAGGGGTATTTGTTATTTTTCACAACTTCCATCAATCGAACACAAGCCACTTTAACCATTACATGATTTCCTGATGTTTCAACAATTCAACCTTCGCACATCCCTCTTATCATTACAGATAAGGACTGAATCTCAAGTCCTTACACTTAGCAGCAACAGCACCCGATCCTAACCAGAAACCCTGCTGGAGTGCAGCTCCGACTGCATCTCCCGAAGAAGAATCTCCTCAACTGCGTCTACAAACCTTACCAGATTCCGACGAGTCTGAAGCTCCAAGCCATTAGCAAGTTCCTGGCAGACCAAGAGATCAAGAGCACAGATTAGGTTTCCTACTCAACAGTTGGTACCAATGCCTCTGGAAGACGACAGTGCACAGAACTAAATGATGATGCGATGCTTACAATCTGAAGTAATTAGATTGACATGTTAATCAACTTATTCTGTTTGTTTTGGTAGCTAGAAACCATGTTGGAATTACGGTAAAAAAAGAAACCATGTTGGAATCAGCGAGTATAGAGCCAAGACTAGTTTCAGTATAACCACTGGAAGCTAGATCTGAGCTTTTACCCCAACAATCGCTGAAATTTGCGAAGTCCCCTATTGGTTACAAAAGGAAAACTACAACTCTGTATAACAGATCATTTTGCCAACATCGGCAGGTTTTTGCCTCCTGAGTCCTGCTCAGGCCCAGACATTCAAAAGTAATCACGCCTGCAGACTCTAAATCCTGCTAATTTAGTTTAACAGAACTTCTCTAAATCGAATACAAGCAATTTTTAACAGAACTGCTAATTTAACAGAACTGCTCTAAATCCTGCTAATTTAGTTTCACTATCCATCATGCAGAACAAAGTGGTATGCTAGAAAGACTTTCACCCGGTTCAGACGGTTTTACCGAAACGTTGCATAAATCATGTGTAGTGCGGCAATATAGATGCTAAATATAAAGCATTTGCTTCGGGCCTGGCGTAGCCATTTTTACCTTAGTCTTGCAGAGCAAATTTAAAGTTATATTCGTTGGCTGAGTCCCGGTGTTGCGGATCGAGATTAACTTCAGACCATAGGACGACAATGGCCAATCTGCAGATATCTTGAAGAAGGCATCAATTGCACCAACCAAATGAGCTACAATTGTTTCATCTTTGTCTATGTACTCAAAAGAATGCCTGCGAGAAATGGAAGTGTTTTTCTTTGAAATATTAATACGTATAATATTAATGTTGGCGACCTTAAATTTGGTTGTGTTGCCTATGTGCATCATATAAGTCTGGCTTCAATTGTTAAACATGTAGATCACTAACTCAGAAGTGATGGACAAATCCAAATAGTCCAAATATTCATGATTAAATTGCCTTTTCTGAGTCTGATGCTAAATTGTAATACCCCTCACTGTATTTTTCTCAAAAACCCAGCCAACCGTGTCATTTTCTAGTAGAAAGGAAAGTATCTCCCATAGTAAAATCTATCTGAAACAAAAACCAAGTAAACAGCTTGAGTACTATTGATTACAATGACATAACACACAAGTGCTATAAATCATTACAGTGTAAACTGTAAACTCAATGGACAAGCTTAGAGATCATAGATTCCTTGCAACTACTTACAAAAGAGAATAGCAGCTAGAAATTTCTAAAATGATTATCGCAATACTATAAGATGGAGAATACTGTCACCTGGAATTATTAGCATCATTCACTAACGCTCGTCTTAGAATGTTAATTATGATCAGTTGTTGACATTGCCGAATGAGCCATCCCAAGGATGCAACTGAAATGGCCTCCCTACAAAGGCAGATAACACTTTTTGTATAAGCAGTTGAGCACAGATAGATGAATAAAAACTATTGAAAGTAGTACACAGTATAATTCGCATAATTGCGATTTGTGAATTTTATGTGGAAATAACACAAAAAGGAATGACACCAACATGTGAAGCTTCTTGGTGAGATCCATGTTGTTTAATATTGGTTTGTTTCAATTGTTTCAACAAGAGAGCCCCTTTTATATTAAAAAAAACTATAGGACAGCTTCGTATCGTATGAGAAGGTAACATATCTCCTACATACCTAGAAGACTTGAGCTTCTCAATCAGTATATCTACACAAACATCAGCAGGAAAGATCTGAAAAACAAGAACGATCAGTAAAACATGATACAACATAGTTATCTTAAAATGGACTTCAAAACATAAAAATGGCAATTTGTTATCAAGAACGATAACATTGCAAGAAAAATTGAATTACATGAAGTAGAAAAACAGGAATAAGAAGAAAGTTTGACATGGCTTCGGTTTAGCAGGAACATTTACTTGGTGCTACTAACCATCCAAATGCTGGAACCAATGAATAAGCATAAGCGCAAATTTGATTGTCAGTGACACATTTGAAGAAATAATGTCAAATGATAGCATAATGCCGAAGTATCTTAATGCACTAACAGATTATGTCTAATAAAAGACGGTGATCATTAATGCTGTGTCCCTCTTCCTATGCTACAAAATTGATTTTAAGGCTACATCAGTTTTTTCCTTGATTGCCATGTAACTATGCAAGCATATGCACAAAGAAGTTTCTGCTAGAAACATGATCTAGCTTGTCCAAGCCTTTATGTGCCGTTGAGTACTTGTATTCAGCATTTCAGCTGATTACTTTCTATGAAATTGGACTAACAAATAGGGTTGATAACTGTATAGGAAAAAACAGGTTGGCAACAGCTAACATCGAACAAGCTACTGTAGCAAAACTAGCAGATATGATGATTTAGCCTGGCTATGCAGTTCTATGACCCATGGTTACACACAGAGTATTTTATCATTATCTCCAACGTGTCTTATGGACTTTTGTCATTATCCACTCCTTGTTTCATGAGATTTTCAATTGTGAAATGCAGAAATATCCCCAAATACATCAGGCATTGCACCAAAAAAATCTACCATAGGTAAAAATAGAAAATGATGATCAATTAGCTCACCAGAGAAAACAATTCTACAACAATGAGAAAAATATGGTTGTAAGAGCACCTGCACTTTCTTCAGTTCCATGCTTCCTTCATCAAATTCTACCAGTAATTCATGGTCCGAAACAAATGAATCAACAGCACAATCCAACTTTTGTCCAAAATATACACATTCCGGGGTCAGTATAGGTGCCTTCAGAAACACTCTGAGAAAATTGCCTTTCCACTCTAAGACCTTTGGTACTGATAACACAGATTGAAGTTGCCACATTTCTTCATCCCTGGAGATAGAGAACTTATGATGTCGGAGAAACTGAAGTTTTTTATGCAGAGCAAGCTTAAACATAAACATTGGACATTTGCAGTTAAATGCCCAGCGCAACACATTTTTGACAAGCTGGGACGATAAAGAAGCCAACAGGTAAGCACAACTGAAGCAGTAAAAGGTCAACAAAGAAAGAAACTGATTTCATGGTAATACATGTATGCTTGTGGATATTATCTGTAAAGATGAACTTAAGCAAGCATAAACCTATTCACAAATTGATAACTGATTGATAATTCACAAATAAATTCAAGGTCTGGACATAAAATACTGAGCACAACAATCAGGAGATTGGTCAAGAGTTAATGGCCAAAAAGAGACAGATGCTTACTGCAGCATGATCACAAGCTCAGAACCAGACTAAGGCATGCATATCTAATCTAAATTGTTGCATTCAACAAAGATAGAAATAATAATCCTGTGTTGGAATGAGAAATTCTTGCAAAAGACTGCATATGCTGAACTGAGAAGGTATATAGACTATAAATGAAGTGAACAATACTGTGGTAGTGTGCTGTGTGCATTACTAGCCTCAGTGCATTAACAGATGATAGGGAGCCAAGCATATGTCCATTCTGTCCTTAATGAACACAAACAGGAAGTAAAAACTAGTTATAGTAGAACTGTTAGGAAATTCTAAAACAGATAAAATGGTGAAGTTGCTTGTTTGGCAAAACATTTCTTTGAATGTTTACTCAAATTGAGCAACATATAAAGACCAGACAGTAACCTCATCCATATTATAAATTATATTATTGTTGTTATGAAGAACAACCAGGGATATTTTCTGCATTCTGAATAACCATATCGCTCTAATCATGGTAAAGTAGTATTGCCGTTGCTGATATAAAGATGCTTTATACGGATTTAAATCAATAGAGAGATTTAAGGTGTAGAAGTTTGATACCTTTGCATTGAAGTACTTTGTATTTGCAATAACTTAAGGTCCATCTCACTTTTTTCTATTTGACAATCGAGTTCCAACACCTGGGAAAGTATTAGAGGTGTATATTCAACAAGAGCACTGTAAGCTAAAGAAAACGAAGAAAAAATGCTCAACTAAAAAATCTGTTTGGATGTGTATTAGTTCCATATGCAGGAGTGATTGTCGTTGTCACTACTTATTGTGTGAGGTTTTGTTTCTGGAAGATATACATCCTATAATATAAATAGGCAGAAAGGGTTGACAGTGTTACGATGTGACTGTCCACGGGGTCACCACCGGCACAAAGTGAAATAATACATTTAACTACTATTATGCTAAACTTCACATTGATTTGTCTCCATTTAGACCATTGAAATTGCTAAGCAACTAGCAAATCAGCAAAGTTAGCAAGTTTGGAACATGACAATTCAAAGAACAGATAAACACACCTCATATATGTAGTCCTTCTCAACATTCAATTGGTTGAGGCCTGAATCAGGACTTGCTTCCGAATGTTTCAAACCCTACATCAAGTAGGGTGCAATATTGTAAATGTTTTGAGAAAAGAAAGCTGAAGGGAGTGTAAGAGGGTTTTTTTTGGCGGGGGGTGTAAGAGGTTACTTAATGAAGATGACATGTCAAATATTACATAAGCATGATAACACACGTTAAGATGATTGCAAGCAAAGAAAAAACTTTTAATATGAATGGACAAATTCACTTCTTGGAATTCTTATTTTGCAAAGAATCTTCTTCAGAGGAGGTATTAAATGTAATAAAAAGTCCAGAATTTAAGAACAACCTCTGAATCAATTTTATCCAGTGAAGACTCCAGTGATTCAATTTCAGCATCCAGCAGAATCGTGTCTAAATAACAAAAGTCGCATATTGTTAATTGAAGGAAGTAAGTGTTAATGACACAACCAGCAAAGCGCTGGGAATCAGCAGAAGCTTAAAGAAGGAAAACTCAAGAGAAATAACCTTTAAACACTGTCTCTCCAATGTGACTAATCTCGGCAGATAACTTGCGGTTCTCCCCCTCAGTCGAGCTCACCTCCTTTCTCAGCCATTCGATGTACGCATCTAGGGACAACAATCACACGGTGAAATGAAAAACAAAAGAGCACCACGTTGTATGAACTCTCAGGACCAAAATCGAACCAGAACCATACCCAAACCGTCACTCCCCAGCGCAGCAGCGCTCGAGTCCCACGCATCGACCGCCTGCATATCCACCTAGAAACACAAGCAGGGGAAACGAAATCATCAACCTGTCTCGCATCGCAGGCCGAAGTACGAAGAAATCCTAGCAGAGCACGGCCACGGTAACCAAACCCCTCATGCGTTGTTCGCACCAAGCCGCCGACGATACTCACCTCGCACTCGGACTGCAGTCCTCGCACGGCGTCCTCCTCCGCCGCAGCATCCACCGGCTCCTCCTCGGCCTCTCCCAACAGCGCCGAAAGCTGCTCGAACCGGCTGGGGGCAAGAGCATGATAATGAGGAAACAACGAAATCCGTGGAGGTGGTCGAATCAGGCGGAAGGATTTCCTCGCGGAAAGGAGACGGCGGAGGGGGTGGTGCGTCTGACCTTCGGATGGCCGCCGCGTCGAGGGGCGCCTCGGGGTCCTGCACCGGGGACAGCGCTAGGGTTTCGGCCGCAGCCATCTCCGCCGCTCTCTGTCTCTCTCTCTCCCGCCTAGTCGAAATGGGGAAGAAATCAAATCAAACCCAAGGGCCGCAACGGGTTGGCGGTCATAATTATTTTCCCCCGACCTGGGCAGCCCGGCCCGGACCAAAAATCCTGGGCCCGGGCCAGGTTCGGACCTGAAATTTGAGCCTGACAAGCGAGCTGGGCCGGGCTTGCAAAATACTTCCTCCGTTCCACAATATAACCCTTTTTACCAGCTAAACTAACTAGCTAAAAAGGATTACATTGTGGAACAGAGGAAGTACATGATTTACGTCAAGTTCATGCTGGCCAGTCCGGTCTAGTCAGGCTCTTTTTTTTATCTCGGGACCGATTTATGCAGCTCGGCGATCGGGCCGAGGCTCATGCCTGGGTTTTCAGCACAGCCCAGCCCCACTTATGGCCAGGTATATCCTCGGGTGTGTCCAAATCTTTCAAAGTTCATCACATCCAAATCTCAAATGTTATTTTGTTGGTTCAAACGAGATTATAAATTGGTTTGACCCACGCTAATTGCACTACGTTACGCTTTGACCACTACACATCGAGGTGGGGTCAAGATGCCTAACGACCGGGTGTGGATATTGCAAAAAGGCCCTATGGTCTTATTCCTTCCAATTTACGGTCTTGTTCTTTCCCACCTCTCTCAGGCAATTTTGGAGGCGACCGACGGTGGAGGTGTTGCTACGGTGAGAGGGCACCGGAGGCGACGGTCGCAAGCAAGGCGCTAGATCTGCAACTACTTGACGATCCCTTGCCTAAGGTATGAAAACCTAACCCTAATCCCCTCATTTGCCACTGTTTCGTGGGCGGTAGATTTTTAAGACGAAATGGTGTTAATTTTTGACTATTTGCATGTTGTTTAGAACCACTTCAGGAGCAATTCACTTAGAAATCAATTGTGCTAGATTTTCTACGAATTTGGCTCATCCAAGACGTATGTGGATGGCAAAGTTTCATATGGATTTCCATATATTCATATGCTTTGCAGGTGCAAAAACTCAAGAATCTGAGACTCCACGACAACTTCTCCACCTGAGAGCAAGTTCGTTGCAACCTTCAGAGATGATCTACCCTCCCATATCAACTACTCCAACACTTGGTTTAAAGAGAAGGAAGAATGTAGTGACAAGGAAGAAGGAGAACATAGTCCAAAAGATTTAGATGACAAAAGTGAAGTGTTTCTTTTTTGACAAAAGTGAAGCTCACAAAGATGCATATTTTGGATATACTTCGGACATAACTAGGAAGACTATATACGTTTATCTTTTGGCTAGGTTCTAAGATTGTTTGTAGTGAAACCTATTGTTTCACACATATCATGAAGTGTAGACTACTCTTAAGTGCACTATTTTGCAGATTATGAACGTTGTTAAATATTTCACTTGTTACTTATGCCACTTGTTGAATATATGAAATGTGGAAATTGTTTATCTTGTCATATTCACTTTACTATTTGTTAACTTGATACTTCAACTAGTTGTTGCCAAGATTCAGAAAATAAAAAAAAGTCTACCAATATTTCCATTTGAACAAACAAATTTCGGTAGCATTTCAAATAACAAACAAATTGTTGACAACATTCATAACTAAGACCTAATTCATTTATTTTCATTCCTAGCCTACATCACAAGTAATACAACAAACCAATTCTACTTAGCAATAGTTTCATAAACCATGATTGCAATTAGTAAGACAATTGCAATGAACAAATTCCTACATAGCAAAATCATCTCATCCATCTTTTTCAGCACATCATCCATCTTCTTCAACACATCATCATGTTGGGTTACGTGCATAAATATAAATTTTTGCCTTGCACGTAATAACCAAGATGTATCTATGAAGGTACAAGCGAGAGATGATCTAGTAATCGTACCAACACCCTAAAGCGGAAGTAGATGTCGGTGTAGATGTTGATGAAGCCTTTAAAAGATTCTCACGACCAACCATGGTGGTGAGAAGGTTGCTGACTCCTCATATCCAGCCTTCTTGATCCAACCGAGTGAGGATTAGAAGTATGATCCCTCCGAGAGCTCACACACCTTCACTAGCTTTAGTCCGGCATAATTTCGTCGTCCATGAGTTAGTATCTACCGGTGTATATGAGGTGTACATCTCAACACATGGGGGAGGGGGTAGGAGAGAGAGAGAAAGCTCGGGGGGGAGGACTCCTAAAAACACTAAGCCAACTTGTGTCTCTAGAGAGGAGGGGATCCCTACTTTATATAGGAGGAGGGGTGCCTTGGAGGAGGGGAAGACCCTCCCCATGCGTCGCCGCCCCTGGTGGGCCTCATGGGCCAGCCGGCCAACCTAGGGTTGGGGCGCACCCCAAACCCTAGCCGTCGCCGCCCTTGGGTGGCCCCACTCCTTTGGTGCGCTGCGGCCTTAGGTGGGCCCCATCTAGGTTGGCCGGCCTAGGGTTTGGGAACCCTAGCCGCCGCCCTCTTGGTGGCCCCCTTGGCGCCGCCGGTCCCATCCCTAGTGCGCCGCCCCCACATGGGTCTAACCCAGTAGGAGCAGCCCACGGACCCTCCCGAATATTTTTCCAATATTTATCCTTTAATAAATACCACAGAATATCTGAGACCCTCTCATATATGTTTCGGAACATTTTCGATAACCTGGAACCAATCCAATATTCTCTTTGAATAATTTCGATCACATTAGACCCAATCCGGTGACACTCTCCCTTTAACTAAACCATCCATAATACACTTTAAGACTATAGCCAGCTTAAGCGCGTGACCCTACAGGTTCGAAAAAGAGTGGACATGACTCAGAACACCATCTGATCAATAATCAATAGCGGAGCCATGGACGCCCATATTGACTCCCACCATCATACGAAAAACTCCGTTGAACCTATTTGATTATCGTACCTGGTGAAAGGATCGTATGACACCTAGAGGGGGGTGAATAGGTGCTACTCCAATTTTAGTTCTTTTTAATTTAGGCTTGACATGAAAGGAAAATTCTCTAGATATGTAACTACGGTGAATTTACCTATATGACAAGCTAGCAACTAAACAAGATACACAAGGTAAAGACGGTAAACAAGGATAGAGGTAACTGAAGTGAAAGCACGTGGAGACACGGATGTATTCCCGAGTTCCTCCTTTTTAGGGGAGTACGTCTCGTTGGAGAGGTGTGAGCCAACACAATGGCTCAACAGCCACAAAGGCTTCACCTTCTTCTCCGATGAACCACACCACAAAGGTTTGGTTTACCTTCAACTATCGGAAACCTTCAAGGCGGAGTCCGGAGCCTTTACAACCACAATCCGGGGCACAACCCACAACTGGATTGGGGGTTCCCGAACGGTTACAATCTGTCACAAGAACAACAAGTGAGTACAACAAGGGACTAGGTTTTCCCAATGGAAACCCTAGCGAATGGTCCCTCAAGTGAATGAGGGGGAAATGTAAATCGGCTTGGTGAAGATGTAGATCCGGCCTTCTCCTTCAATTCTCCAAAGATCAACGAGTTTGGGTGGAGAGATTGGGAGATCTAGTGATTCTTGAGCTTGCAATAATGGTGTTCTTTAATGTTGGGTGAGCTCCCTGTCCAAAGGTAGGTGAAGGAGCATTTATAGCTCCTCCTAATTTGTGACCGTTGGAAGGGGTACAGGGAGGCCGGCCTGGAGGCCGGCCTTGCGTGCACTGCGCTGGGTCTTCTGAGGACCTTTATCGCTTTATCATAAAACTTAATATTTCCTGTAAGCACTTAGCAACATATTAAAATACCATCGGTGTTGTTATCTAACACACAAAACACAGAGGGGTAAATAAATGTCCTTTCAATCTCCCCCTTTTTGGTGTTAGATGACAACACTAGGATTTGCAATAAAAACCACACTATATCACATTCTTAAACAAGGAAAGGGCTCCCCCTAAATGTGTGCATATAGTTTGTTTGCCTTGGAATGCAAATACACACATAAGGAGGGAAGCAATCCCAACAAGATATAATCAACATGATATAGGAACAACATATTCGCACAAAATGAGACATGTCCTACTAGGTTGAGATTTTGAGATGATCATACCTTGTGCCAAAAGATGTAGACAATTATATCAATGCACAATATCATGAAGTCTCAACCATAGATAAACCCGAATACCGAAATCCATAGTCTCATACAATAATTTAACCATCTCATGCAATAGTGATAACCAAGTTCCACGAACATAAACCAAATAAAGTTCAACTAAAGCAAGTGCAATGCAAATGAATACGAAAATGCAAATGGATGCCATGCATGAATGCAAGGGGACTAACTAGCTGTTCAAACACTTGCTGATGCATCTTGCAAAAGAAACGGCTATCATTCCTACAAGTGCGCTTTCCAAATGCATATGGATTGAAATCCAAGCGGTCACGCTCAAACTCATCACTAGGCACTTTGATCCAAGTCTCACGTACCGGTTCATCCGGATTGACAGGGGGAGGTCCCTTTTTCTTGGAGGTTACCTTGAGTTTCTTGGGATGGGAGGAGAAATTAGCAGCTCTACGATTTTCCTTGCCCTTGTACTTGGAGAGAAGAGAATCATCACCAAGGTCTTCAAGGCCATCAAAAGCTGAATCAGAGTCCATCCTTTCTCGAGCTTCACCGAGAAAAATCCAATCTTGAGAGAACACCAACAATGGAGGAGAACTCCCCCAAACCTTCACCAATGGAGAAATCACTTGGATGGGAAGGAAGATATGGAGGGGCCCCTTTAGATCTGAGGGCGTAGGAAGTGTGGGGGCGGCTCTAATGGAGGGGGCGGTGGAGGAGGAGCACGGGAGGGGCTGCCATGGAGGTTCAGCACGAGTGGGGAGGGAGGAAGAAGATGGGGAACGGTTGACTCGACCCCGTCCTCCCCTGATTTGAGATGCCCCGAGAAGCCGACCTGGAAGCCGGCCTGCCTGTGTCGCGGAGGCCGGGCGCCCGCCCGAGCCCGCCGGCCTGTGGCCGGCCTGGCCGGTCAGACTGGCCTCCTCCTCTTCATCTTGAAATACTTAAAAAAAATCCTGAAAAACTTTCGGACTTCTTTGCAGAGAACCATCTTCAAGAATGACCATGGAGCAACGTTGAGTGACACGTGGAGATGCAAACATGATGATTTCTTCACACTTCCAATGGAGACAAAACCAATAAAACCCAAATAACAACATTGGAAGTGATCAAGTATGCAATAAAACCTCAAATAAGAACCAACTCTTCATAAAGAAGAGGGTGGTGGCCTAGGCCACCATGTATGAGTGTGTGGTGTGACACCGCGAAGATATATCTTGGGTTCACGGCCACAACTCATCATTTTAAGCTCACAATTCATAGAGACGAATATAGAGAAGCAAATGAGTTCTTAATATCGGCATAATGGGGGGAGGGATAGTCCAATGGATTAGGGCTGCACTCCCCCTATGTCCATGCCTATACCTAAACCAAATAGATAGTCAAGAAATAGGTGTGTATGCAAGATAGTTAAGCCACGCTCCTTGAATCCACGATATTTAGCTCATGCCTCAAATAAGTGAATCTTGCTTCATCAAGAGGCTTCGTGAAAATATCCGCAAGTTGGTCTTTGGTTGGAATATAGCCAAGCTCAATATCACCACGAGCATGATCTCGAATAAAATGATGACGAATCTCAATATGCTTCGTTCTTGAGTGTTGGACCGGGTTATGAGCAAACTTGATAGCACTTTCATTGTCACACAAAAGAGGCACTTTGTCACAATGGACACCGTATTCCTTTAAAGTTTGCCTCATCCATAGCAATTGGGTGCAAGCACTAGCGGCTGCCACATACTCGGCTTCGGTGGTGGAGAGAGATATACAATTTTGCTTCTTAGAAGACCAACTCACCAAGGACCTACCAAGGAATTGGCATGCCCTGGAAGTTGATTTCCTATCATCCTTATCACCGGCCCAATCCGAGTCCGTGTAACCGGCAAGAGAGAAGTTGGAGCCCTTAGGATACCACAAACCAAACCTTGGGGTATAAACCAAATATCGAAGGATTCTATTGACCGCCTTCATGTGGCTTTCTTTAGGAGCTGCTTGATACCTTGCACACACCCCTACGCTCAACACAATATCGGGTCTAGATGCACAAAGATAAAGCAAAGAAGCAATCATAGAGCGATAAAGTGTTTGATCAACATCAATACCTTTTAGATTAAGTTCAAGATAACATTTGGTGTCCATAGGAAACCGCTTCTCCTTAGCATCTTGCATCTTGAACCTCTTGAGCATGTCTTGGGTGTACTTGGCTTGAGAGATGAAAGTCCCTTCACTCAATTGCTTGATCTTAAAACCAAGAAAGAACTTCAACTCTCCCATCATGGACATCTCAAACCTATCGGTCATAAGTTTTGAAAATTCATCATTAAAAGCTTGGTTAGATGAGCCAAAGATAATATCATCAACATAAAGTTGGCATATGAAAAGCTCCCCTTTAACCCTCTTGGTAAAGAGGGTGGGATCGATTTGCCCCACTTCAAAGCCACGATCTAGCAATAGCTCTCTTAGGTGCTCATACCACGCACGAGGTGCTTGTTTAAGACCATAGAGCGCCTTATCAAGCTTGTAGACGTGGTTAGGGAAGTTTGGGTCCTCTAAAGGACCATTAAGAAAAGCACTTTTCACATCCATTTGTTGCAACTTGAAATTATGATGTAATGCATATGCAAGAAGGATACGGATGGACTCAAGGCGAGCCACGGGTGCATAAGTCTCTCTAAAATCAATGCCTTCAACTTGAGAGTACCCTTGTGCAACCAATCTTGCCTTATTCCTTATAACCATTTCATGTTCATCTTGTTTGTTCTTGAAAATCCACTTAGTGCCTATAACATTGCGGCAATCTTTTGGCTTCTCAACTAGATTCCACACTTTGTTGCGCTTGAAGTTATTGAGTTCATCATGCATAGCTTCCAACCAATCCGGATCTTCAAGAGCTTCAAACATTTTTTTTGGTTCTACCATGGAGATATGTGCTTGATGCTCACTAAACATTGCCAATTGACCCCTTGTGGTAACCTTCCTATTTAGGTCACCAATGATTGCTTCTAGCTTATGACTCTTTATTTCCAAATTTCTCTTAACTCTTGCTTTCCGACGGGTTTCGATATCTCTATTGGATCTTGGAGGTATCACTTGATCATCTTGATCATTTGAGTCCTCGTCTTGACCGGAATGTTGACCTTGATCATCTTGATGCACATCTTCAACAATAGAAGGAGAGGGTTGATCTTGGTCTTGCCCTTGGTTAGCATCAACAATAGGAGTACTTGGTTCTTGCATAGCAACTTGGTCAACTTGAGGAGGGTCTTGAACTTGTTCTTGGGTTGGTGCATCATTTGCTTCCGTGGTAGGCGCCGGTTCAACTTGTGATGATGGTGTCTCCACTTGAGTGGAGCTTGGACTTGCTTGACTTGCTTGAGGAGGCTCATGATGGATCTCAATGGGGCGATAGAAACCAACGCCCATTCTCCTTATTGCATCTTGAGGTTCCTCATTATCTATATCACAAACATGAAATTGCGCCACTTGGGAGCCGTCATTCTCATCGAACTTCACACTACAAGATTCCACAACTCTCTCTAAGAATTTGTCGTAGACTCTATAAGTGTGAGATTCGGCACCGTAACCAACAAAAATACCCTCTAAAGCTTTAGATTCAAACTTAGATAAACGAACACCTTTGATTTTATAGAAACACTTACAACCAAACACTCGGTAGTAGAAAATATTGGGCTTGTTGCCGGTAAGCATCTCATATGGAGTTTCTTTTCTTTCAACGCGAAAGAATAGCCGGTTTGATGAGTGACACGCCGTGGAGATGGCCTCGGCCCACAAGTAAAGCGGAGACTTAAACTCCGCCAACATGGACCTTGCCATATCCATAAGAGTCTGGTTCTTCCTCTCGGCTACACCATTTTGTTGAGGGCTATATGCAGCGGAATATTGATAATGAATTCCCTCTTCACTAAGAAACTCATTTAGGGTGTAGTTCTTGAACTCGGAGCCATTGTCACTTCTAATGGCCAATATGGGAACATTGTGTTGATGTTGAACTTTATTGGAGAAGTCGATGACGGCTTGTTGAGTCTCACCCTTCGACTTGAAGAAATAAACCCAAGTAAATCTTGAATAGTCATGAACAATCACCAAACAATACTTCTTCCCACCAAGACTCGGTTGAGGAATGGCACCAAAGAGATCAACATGAAGAAGTTCCAATATCCTCTTTGATGAGATGATGGTCTTGCTTGAGTGGGGAGAATCATGCATTTTTCCTTCAACACAAGCCCTACAAAGACGATCTCTAGAAAAAGAAACATTCTCTTTTAGTCCAAGAATGTGGCCACCCTTGTGAAGACTTTGCAAAGTTCTCATATTGACATGGGACAAGCGACGATGCCACAACCACCCCAGGTCGGCCTTTCCGAATAGGCATATTGCTTGAGTGTTGGTTGACCCTGAAAAGTCCACCACAAACAACTCATTTTCAACATACCCAACGAACATGACGTTTAGAGTCTTGCTCCTCAAGAGTACCACCATATCAATAGTAAAATGGACATCAAAGTTCATATTATTAAGTGCACGGACCGACATAAGATTGTAACCAAGGGATTCGACAAGCATGACATTTACAAGGGTGATATCCTTTGCAACTACCACCGTGTCGAGGCCCTTTACCTCAGCTTTTGACTTATCACCATAGGAGACGGTTGAGTGATTTATATTTGGTCCCAACTCTGTCATGAGCTCCTTGCATCCGGTCATATGACTAGTGCATCCACTATCAACCACCCATTTAGACCCACCGAAAGCATAGTCTTACAAGAAATCATTGCTTGGATTTAGGTACCCATTTCGCAGTGGGTCCTCTTTTGTTAGCAACAAGGGTCTTTGGACCCAAATAGAATAAGCAATGTAACCGTCTAAGGACCAACATATTTTGCATAAACATCCCCATAATAATCAACATAAAGAATGTAGTTGGGGTTATTATGCCTCGCAAAGTCACTACGAGTGGTCTTGCCCCTAGTGGCATCACCACCCACAATGGAAGTCTTGGCTTGTGCGGGTTTGGCCTTGTTCTCCTTGTTGTTGCTCTTCTTGTTCATTGCCTTGGCTACATAACCAAGACCCTCCTTCCCTTTGCGTTGCTTTTGCTCAACTACATGAGCAACAACCTTTTCTTTACCTTTGGGAAAAGAAGTCTTGGCACTAGCGGCCTTGGCAAGCTCAACCTTCAACCTAGCATTTTCCTCAATAACATTTGCATGATCACAAGAGGGAGTAGAGATGCTAGGTGAGTTAGATTTAGAAAATTGAGTTTGTAGTTGCTCATGAGACTTGACTAGAAGAGAGTGAGTCCTTTCCAAGGCCTTGTGAGCCTTGTCAAGTTTCTCTATATCCCCATGTAGTCTAGCATTAACAACCACAAATTCGGTTTTCTCCTTTTTAATCACTTTATACTTGGCAATGGCATGGTCTCTTTCCTTAATAATTTTAGCAATTATTTCATCATTAGTACTATCAAAAGACTCAAGTCTCTCCTCAAGAGTAGCCCTATATTCTTGTTCTTCTTCAAAAGAAGCATTCAAAGATGCTATAGTGATAGAGTCTTCTCTTTCAATTCGACATTTGACCTCAAGGAGGTCTTTGGCCATACCAAGTTGACTCATGAGAGCCTCAACATGCTTCTTGGCTTCACCTTGCAAGTTAGTGATGGCCCTTCACGTAGTTACCTGCGTGAAAAGTAAATGGGTTAGGTTGAGACTCCAAGTGCAGAGTGTGTAGTAAGTGGAAGACGTGTTTTCCCCACGAGGGGTGACTCGAGGGTTTAATATCGAACTCTCGGGGAATCAGTAGTGAAGATTTATCTTTCCTATCCTACTTTTGGTTACCTACAAAACAAAGTAAATGTTTTGGTCCTCAACCTCACCTAGTGGTTGTCAAGCACAAGGTGTGAGAATGATATCAAGATAATATGCAATGCAAACAAGAAATAAATATGCAATGGTGGTAAATAAATATGCAAGGATGGTGGTAGCAATGATAAATGATATTTTTGGGTTTTATATGATGAATGCAAGATGTAAAAGTGTTTTTGTATTTTCGGATTTTTAAATGGCAGAAAAATGGAAAAGTGGTAAAAGTGGTTGGAAAGGTGTTTCTTATGATTAAAAATGGACCGGGGTTCATGGTTTCACAAATCCACTCTCTCTTTAATAAAGTGGTAGACAATGGAACACTAGAGTTGACATAGAAGATTGCAACACAACAGTTTAATGACAAGTTATAATTATATGGGCATCACGTCCTAACATAGAGACCTTTTGGTTATTAGTCTCTCTTATACTCCACCAAGATGCGAACTCAATCATAACACCTCAGTAATTAAGATAACTCAGAGTATAGCAATAAGTATCATGACATGAAGTTAAAATAAGAACATGCTAGATCTAGTCATGGAGGAAGTGGCAATGGTCACACCCACACCTCCGGTAGCATGGTATTTCTTTTTATCCCTAGTGAGGCAACAAAGTAAGGTAGAGATACCCAAGTGGATCGCAGAACTTTCTCTCACGTTCACTGCACTAGCCACCCCCCGTTACTCCAACTAATGCACACGTTCCCCCTCACACGCTCTCATAAACATGCTTGATCATGACAAGTAAATAAGAACGGGGTACATAATATGCATCTACTTTCATAACTGAAACAAAACCATTGCAATCTCAAACATATATTAACTCATAAAAAGATCCACCACAAAGGTATTACATAGATGACCGTAATCATGTTCAGCAGCTCATACGGTACTAATTAGTGAAGCTCAAGAGAGAGAGATACATAAGTTACTTCCACAAACCCATAGTCCAGTGGTGGACTACTCCCTCTTCATCATGGAGACGGTGGAAAAGTCGTTGGAGAAGATGGAGACCACGCCGGCAGCGCCCTGTCGGAGTTTTCCCCCTCCAATCTACAACTCCAGGTCTCTGTTTCGGTGTTTCTGCGGCGCTCCTTCCAGAGAACGTCGGGGGACTATTTTTATAGGCGGTTTTAGGTCAAAACGGATTCGGTGGAGGAAAGATCGATGACAACGGAGCTCCGAGGGCCAAAAGGGGGGGTCCCACGCGGCCAGGTACATGGGCCGCGTGGGCCCACTCATCTGGGCCCTCGGGCCTCCGCTTGTTTGCTTCCTTCGCTCCCATGCTTTGTCCAGAAAGTGTATAATGTTGTATGCCTACTCATAAACTCAATTGGATCAAAAAGATTCATGTTAAAAGTTCTAAGCATGCATCAAACAAGATGGGACAGAATCTATCCAGAAAAGCAGCAGCAGCTAAACGTATTTTTCTACCCTACTTAACTTTGTTGGAAAATTCCGAAAAAATTCATGCATACATAGAATGAAAAGTTTCTACTACAGTTTAAATATGAGCTCATTAGGAATTACAGAATAAGAATTAAAAATCATACCGTGCACAGATTTGTGCAGGAATAAAATCTCCGAACGCTATAAGTAACTTCTTCACACCAAAATGAGTAAAACTTGGCACTTTATTAAACATTACAGAAACTAAACTAAACAAAGTCTCTTGTTACAGCAAGAGGACACAAAGAAAATAAAAAATAAAAACAACCGGGTTGCCTCCCGTAAAACGCTTTCTTTATAGCCATATAGCTAGGCTTCTTACTTGATGTTTATTGTGGACGAATCTCATGAGGGAGCTTGAACTTTGGTGTGTCCCTCTTCCTTGGGAAGTGTTCCATGCATAATACCAGGTCCCAAGGTGTTCTCAATCCAATCAAAATAATACCCAAGTTGAACCCTAGTTGAGAGAAAAACAAAACACAAAAGTAATAACAACGAAGTCTAACTTTCTTTCTATGCATTGGCATTTTGTATATGAATGAATCACAATAAATAGATATTTCACAATGCATATTAACAGCAGTTACTTGCAGCATATATTTATTAGTAGCATAAAGAGGGTTCTTATTACCTCCTCTTTTATAATAGTTGCAAGTAGAAGAAATAAATTCAACCACATAATCACAAGAATCATTCAACTTAGATAATATAGGCACATAAAGAGGATCATTAAATTTATTTTGGAATTCATTAGCATGCTTCCCTCTTTCAAAATAATTATTAAGATCAATATCAAGTTTAATATCATGGTTGCAACAAATATTTGGAACTAAAGATAATTGCAAACCACATAAGTATTTCTCAACATAAGCAAATTTCTCCTCCATGGTGTAACTAGGAGAATTTAAGAACAAAGTAGGACTCTCATGAGTAAGAGTGCCATCACAAACAGCAAGTATATCATTTTTATCCTCACATAAATTTGTAACAACTTCTAAACATTGAGGATGATCAGTAAGCATATGACCATCATCTAAAGCATTATCATATAGCATATTTAAGCAACACTCCTCATTATTATCCATAACTTCACTAGTAGTATTACTAGAAAGTAAAGGAGCATTATTAGTTTCATCATAATAACATGGGTTATCATAAACTTCTTTAGGAGTAAAATACTTAAGAAAGAAAACCTCCCTCAAAATACTCCATTCAATAGTGACTTCATCATCCAAAGACCTGAACCAAATACGAGCATTACCAGATAAAGACAAATATAATAGATTCCTTTTCACCTGATCATCAGAAATACCAGGAAGCCTAAATAAACCACATATGTCTTCAATTGTCTCCACGTGTTCACGTGCAGACTTAGTTCCATCCCCTGTAAATGGATTTTTCATAACACTTTTAACATGACCAACGGGGATTTTAAATCCCACTTTAGGTACCTCAGACATAGTAGTTTCAACCACTTTAGGAGCAATAGCATAAGCACTTTCATATAAAGCATGATGCAGTGAGGCACGATTCATAAATGCCATAGTAACAATGAGATAATAAAATTCAGCTTTCAAGTTTCCTTACCAAACTTCTTACCAATAGCTTAAAACACATATTAAAAACAACACTTAATTTTTATGGATTTTATGTTTTTAGATGAGAACTGAAAATAAAATATGCAAACCGAAATATGATATGCAAGACAATGACAAAACAAGATAAATTGCTTTGAAGGTAAAGATGGATAAGATGATACTCACGTAGGTGCAACCTCCCCAAGCTTAGGTGTTAGCACAAGTTGGTGATGAAGTTGACTTGGTGAGATATCCTTGGATAAATCCAGCACCAGAAAACAGAGCTAGTGCAGGGGACCCTTGGATAAACCTTTCAGCAATGATTCCCCGGCAACGGCGCCAGAAAACAGTCTTGATGGCCCTTCACGTAGTTACCTGCGTGAAAAGTAAATGGGTTAGGTTGAGACTCCAAGTGCAGAGTGTGTAGTAAGTGGAAGACGTGTTTTCCCCACGAGGGGTGACTCGAGGGTTTAATATCGAACTCTCGGGGAATCAGTAGTGAAGATTTATCTTTCCTATCCTTCTTTTGGTTACCTACAAAACAAAGTAAATGTTTTGGTCCTCAACCTCACCTAGTGGTTGTCAAGCACAAGGTGTGAGAATGATATCAAGATAATATGCAATGCAAACAAGAAATAAATATGCAATGGTGGTAAATAAATATGCAAGGATGGTGGTAGCAATGATAAATGATATTTTTGGGTTTTATATGATGAATGCAAGATGTAAAAGTGTTTTTGTATTTTCGGATTTTTAAATGGCAGAAAATGGAAAAGTGGTAAAAGTGGTTGGAAAGGTGTTTCTTATGATTAAAAATGGACCGGGGTTCATGGTTTCACAAATGCACTCTCTCTTTAATAAAGTGGTAGACAATGGAACACTAGAGTTGACATATGAGATTGCAACACAACAGTTTAATGACAAGTTATAATTATATGGGCATCACGTCCTAACATAGAGACCTTTTGGTTATTAGTCTCTCTTATACTCCACCAAGATGCGAACTAAATCATAACACCTCAGTAATTAAGATAACTCAGAGTATAGCAATAAGTATCATGACATGAAGTTAAAATAAGAACATGCTAGATCTAGTCATGGAGGAAGTGGCAATGGTCACACCCACATCTCCGGTAGCATGGTATTTCTTTTTATCCCTAGTGAGGCAACAAAGTAAGGTAAATACCCAAGTGGATCGCAGAACTTTCTCTCACGTTCACTGCACTAGCCACCCCCCGTTACTCCAACTAATGCACACGTTCCCCCTCACACGCTCTCATAAACATGCTTGATCATGACAAGTAAATAAGAACGGGGTACATAATATGCATCTACTTTCATAACTGAAACAAAACCATTGCAATCTCAAACATATATTAACTCATAAAAAGATCCACCACAAAGGTATTACATAGATGACCGTAATCATGTTCAGCAGCTCATACGGTACTAATTAGTGAAGCTCAAGAGAGAGAGATACATAAGTTACTTCCACAAACCCATAGTCCAGAGGTGGACTACTCCCTCTTCATCATGGAGACGGTGGAGAAGTCGTTGGAGAAGATGGAGACCACGCCGGCAGCGCCCCGCCGGAGTTTTCCCCCTCCAATCTGCAACTCCAGGTCTCTGTTTCGGTGTTTCTGCGGCGCTCCTTCCAGAGAACGTCGGGGGACTATTTTTATAGGCGGTTTTAGGTCAAAACGAGTCGGTGGAGGAAAGATCGACGGCAACGGAGCTCCGAGGCCAAAAGGGGGGTCCCACGCGGCCAGGTACATGGGCCGCGTGGGCCCACTCATCTGGCCCTCGGGCCTCCGCTTGTTTGCTTCCTTCGCTCCCAGCTTTGTTCCTTCCAAAAACTGATGCTCGTAAATTTCCAGGTCATTTGGACGTCGTTTGGGTCCCTGAAACATTAAAATATAGAAATAGGGTTTTCTGCCTGCGCAGGGTTAATTCCATAAAAAATAGGAAACATATCAAATATTCCCAAAATCATTATAAAACAGTGATATAACCCTTATATGATGCAAATATGACTGGAATATAAGTAAAATAATGCAAAGTTCATGTATGCATTTTACATGCATCAACATCCCCAAGCTTAACCTATACTCGTCCTCGAGTATGAAGGTGATAAAACTAACATGGACTTTGCAATTTAATACTAACAATGGATATCAAAGATGATTACTATTGCTACATAGAGTCAAATGGTTCATTCTTAAAAGGAGTAGCAATATGCAAGATAGTTTATGAAGTGATATCAAGTATTCAATGCAAGGATGTTCAATGATAATTCACAAAGTGTAACATAAGAAAAGTACTATGGACCACATGTATGCATAATGATAAGTAAGAACATCCTACAATGGTCATAGAGTATTGATGAAAATCTGAATATAAAAGGTGGACACTTTGGAAAGATATATATGAGTAGAGGTAAAGCATGAATAAATTTCATCTAACTTCTGAACTTCTCTACTTAAGTTAATGATTGTAATGGTAATCCTTGGTGTCAAGCTCTCATTCCCCTATCATAGCATCTTGAATGATTAAGTTTAAAGTGAAAGCAAATACGAGTAGTGTGCTTGACAAAGTACAGGTTGAAAGTCTCATGCCCCTTGAATACAAGTACCTACTCCATGTGTTACTCAACTTGGAAACAAAGCAAGTTCAAGTTAAATATCATTGTAAGTAATAATAGTATCATTAAGAGCGTCAACTGGGGTACCTCTTGTCCCAGGATATGGAACAAGCCCATATCAAAATGACAAGACAAACAAACACAATGAACAATCTCAACACCCTTTTTATTTACCATTAGATAGCTTTTTATTGTAAGGTGTATCACAGAAGGTTCACCATAGCATGTAAGTAAATTTCCACCATGAATGATGCATGGCTTAGATTAGCGGCCCAGGCGTCTCTCTAACCATTTATACAAACTCATTTAAACTCACTTCATTTCCCATTTATTTCACCCATGGTAAGCATCCATAAACAAAAGTACATGATATCAACTAAATGAAATGAAGTGCATGTTGAAAGCTTGCCATGTGACAGCACATATGAGCTAACTCTCAACCAAAGACATTTGTCAAGCCACAACATCATAATTTTAATCACAATGGGTCATATTTTATTTATGCAATGAAAGTAAAGTGTGCATCAAGTTCGAGAGAGCTCTATAACCAACTTTTCCCATAACAATCAACAACATAAGCATTTTCATTCAGAGGTATAGATAACACAAATATCATGATAAACATACTCGGAATAGCATAAAGCTAATAGGTAGATATGGTGGACTCACTGGAAAAACTTTGGTTGAAGGTGTTGGAAACAAGTTTTTGCTTGTTGGAATTTTTGGGCTAGCAAGAGGGAGAAAGTTGACCATCTAAATGCATGCATGAGTGTCCATAGAACTAACTAATCCATGTTAAACAAGTAAATAACATTCAGCATCAAAACATGAATAAAAGATAGCTCTTGATAAAATACTTGCAAATTATTACTCATTAACAAGCTCATGAATCATGCAACTATATGTATCTTTTAAAATCAACTCAACATCCCTTTTCCCAATCTATAATAGCATCCAACATAATTCAACCCAAATTTCCAGTAGCTCTCTCATATATAAATGATAGTGTGGTGGTCTCACAAAATAAAAATCAAACCAAAACAAACAAAAAGACGCTCCAAGTTTATGCGATAAAGTGTTTCGATCGAAAAACAGAAGTTAGACGTGTGCAAACCGAGAGTGTGTAGGTCCAGTGGGGTTGTCTTCACATCCCCAAGCTTATGGTCTTCACCATCCTTGGATAGCTCTTGGTGCATCTCCTCTAATCCCTGTGAAAAAACTTCAAAACACCGTTTCTCCCATTTCTTTTTCTGTGGGGTGCATTAGTAGTGATAAACAAATAGATTTCTTGCTGCATATAATCCTTAGACAAAAATTCATATGAATGTCCAGAAAGTGTATAATGTTGTATGCCTACTCATAAACTCAATTGGATCAAAAAGATTCAAGTTAAAAGTTCTAAGCATGCATCAAACAAAATGGGACAGAATCTGTCCAGAAAAACAGCAGCAGCTAAACGTATTTTTCTACCCTACTTAACTTTGTCGAAAATTCCGAAAAATTCATGCATACAGAGGATGAAAAGTTGCACTACAGTTTAAATATGAGCTCATTCGGAGTTACAGAATAAGAATTAAAAATCATACCGTGCACAGATTCGTGCAGGAATAAAATCTCCGAACGCTATAAGCAACTTTTCAACCAAAATGAGTAAAACTTGGCACTTTATTAAAAATTCCAGAAACTAAACTAAACAAAGTCTCTTGTTACAGCAAGAGGACACAAAGAAAATCACAAATAAAAACAACCGGGTTGCCTCCCGTAAAGCGCTTTCTTTATAGCCATATAGCTAGGCTTCTTACTTGATGTTTATTGTGGACGAAGCTCATGAGGGAGCTTGAACTTTGTGTGTCCCTCTTCCTTGGAAGTGTTCATGCATAATACCAGGATCCCATGGTGTTCTCAAACCAATCAAAATAATAGTCAAGTTGAACCCTAGTTGAGAGAAAAACAAAACACAAAAGTAATAACAACGAAGTCTAACTTTCTTTCTATGCATTGGCATTTTGTATATGAATGAATCACATAAATAGAAGTTTCCAATGCATATTAACAATTTACTTGCAGCATATAATTATTAGTACATAAAGAGGGTTCTTATCACCTCCTCTTTCATAATAGTTGCAAGTAGTAGAAATAAATTCAACCATATAACCACAAGAATCATTCAACTTAGATAATTAGGCACATAAAGAGGATCATTAAATTTATTTGGAATTCATTAGCATGCTTCCCTCTTTCAAAATATTATTAAGATCAATATCAAGTTTAATATCATGGTTGCAACAAATATTTGGAACTAAAGATAATTGCAAACCACATAAGTATTTCTCAACATAAGCAAATTTCTCCTCCATGGTGTAATAGGAGAATTAAGAACAAAGTAGGACTCTCATGAGTAAGAGTACCATCACAAACAGCAAGTATATCATTTTTATCCTCACATAAATTTGTAACAACTAAACATGAGGATTATCAATAAGCATAGGACCATCATCTAAAGCATTATCATATAGCATATTTAAGCAACACTCCTCATTATATCATAAGTTCACTAGTAGTATTACTAGAAAGTAAAGGAGCATTATTAGTTTCATCATAATAGCATGGGTTATCATAAACTTCTTTAGGAGTAAAATACTTAAGAAAGAAAACCTCCCTCAAAATACTCCATTCAATAGTGACTTCTTCATCCAAAGACCTGAACCAAATACGAGCATTACCAGATAAAGACAAATATAATAGCTTCCTTTTCACCTGATCATCAGAAATACCAGGAAGCCTAAATAAACCACATATGTCTTCAATTGTCTCCACGTGTTCACGTGCAGACTTAGTTCCATCCCCTGTAAATGGATTTTTCATAACACTTTTAACATGACCAACGGGGATTTTAAATCCCACTTTAGGTACCTCAGACATAGTAGTTTCAACCACTTTAGGAGCAATAGCATAAGCACTTTCATATAAAGCATGATGCAGCGAGGCACGATTCATAAATGCCATAGTAACAATGAGATAATAAAATTCAGCTTTCAAGTTTCCTTACCAAACTTCTTACCAATAGCTTAAAACACATATTAAAAACAACACTTAATTTTTATGGATTTTATGTTTTTAGATGAAAACTGAAAATAAAATATGCAAACCGAAATATGATATGCAAGACAATGACAAAACAAATAAATTGCTTTGAAGGTAAAGATGGATAAGATGATGCTCACGTAGGTGCAACCTCCCCAAGCTTAGGTGTTAGCACAAGTTGGTGATGAAGTTGACTTGGTGAGATATCCTTGGATAAACCGGCACCAGAAAACAGAGCTAGTGCAGGGGACCCTTGGATAAACCTTTCAGCAATGATTCCCCGGCAACGGCGCCAGAAAACAGTCTTGATGGCCCTTCACGTAGTTACCTGCGTGAAAAGTAAATGGGTTAGGTTGAGACTCCAAGTGCAGAGTGTGTAGTAAGTGGAAGACGTGTTTTCCCCACGAGGGGTGACTCGAGGGTTTAATATCGAACTCTCGGGGAATCAGTAGTGAAGATTTATCTTTCCTATCCTTCTTTTGGTTACCTACAAAACAAAGTAAATGTTTTGGTCCTCAACCTCACCTAGTGGTTGTCAAGCACAAGGTGTGAGAATGATATCAAGATAATATGCAATGCAAACAAGAAATAAATATGCAATGGTGGTAAATAAATATGCAAGGATGGTGGTAGCAATGATAAATGATATTTTTGGGTTTTATATGATGAATGCAAGATGTAAAAGTGTTTTTGTATTTTCGGATTTTTAAATGGCAGAAAATGGAAAAGTGGTAAAAGTGGTTGGAAAGGTGTTTCTTATGATTAAAAATGGACCGGGGTTCATGGTTTCACAAATGCACTCTCTCTTTAATAAAGTGGTAGACAATGGAACACTAGAGTTGACATATGAGATTGCAACACAACAGTTTAATGACAAGTTATAATTATATGGGCATCACGTCCTAACATAGAGACCTTTTGGTTATTAGTCTCTCTTATACTCCACCAAGATGCGAACTAAATCATAACACCTCAGTAATTAAGATAACTCAGAGTATAGCAATAAGTATCATGACATGAAGTTAAAATAAGAACATGCTAGATCTAGTCATGGAGGAAGTGGCAATGGTCACACCCACATCTCCGGTAGCATGGTATTTCTTTTTATCCCTAGTGAGGCAACAAAGTAAGGTAGAGATACCCAAGTGGATCGCAGAACTTTCTCTCACGTTCACTGCACTAGCCACCCCCCGTTACTCCAACTAATGCACACGTTCCCCCTCACACGCTCTCATAAACATGCTTGATCATGACAAGTAAATAAGAACGGGGTACATAATATGCATCTACTTTCATAACTGAAACAAAACCATTGCAATCTCAAACATATATTAACTCATAAAAAGATCCACCACAAAGGTATTACATAGATGACCGTAATCATGTTCAGCAGCTCATACGGTACTAATTAGTGAAGCTCAGAGAGAGAGATACATAAGTTACTTCCACAAACCCATAGTCCAGAGGTGGACTACTCCCTCTTCATCATGGAGACGGTGGAGAAGTCGTTGGAGAAGATGGAGACCACGCCGGCAGCGCCCCGCCGGAGTTTTCCCCCTCCAATCTGCAACTCCAGGTCTCTGTTTCGGTGTTTCTGCGGCGCTCCTTCCAGAGAACGTCGGGGACTATTTTTATAGGCGGTTTTAGGTCAAAACGGAGTCGGTGGAGGAAAGATCGACGGCAACGGAGCTCCGAGGGCCAAAAGGGGGGTCCCACGCGGCCAGGTACATGGGCCGCGTGGGCCCACTCATCTGGGCCCTCGGGCCTCCGCTTGTTTGCTTCCTTCGCTCCCACGCTTTGTTCCTTCCAAAAACTGATGCTCGTAAATTTCCAGGTCATTTGGACGTCGTTTGGGTCCCTGAAACATTAAAATATAGAAATAGGGTTTTCTGCCTGCGCAGGGTTAATTCCATAAAAAATAGGAAACATATCAAATATTCCCAAAATCATTATAAAACAGTGATATAACCCTTATATGATGCAAATATGACTGGAATATAAGTAAAATAATGCAAAGTTCATGTATGCATTTACATGCATCAGTTAGTCACAAAAGTATCGAAAGCAACAAGTTCTTTCTTAATTGCAAGACTAGTGACATCATCCATTTCATGCATAGACTTAGGGTGGAGGATGATACCTCGGTGGCCTTAGCCATGAGGCAACGAGCGTGTTGTTGGAGGCGTTCTCATTGGGGATTCGAAGAGAGAAGGTGATGAAGTTGAGATAATAGCCAATGCGGCCACCTCACGTGTGGGTTCTTCTTCTCTTCGAATCATCGGAAGGGTACTCTTCTTGAGTCATCAACACAATTCTTGGTGCTTTCTTGAAGAATGGCTTCTTCTTGACAATTGGCTTCCTATGAACCAACTTTGATTGATCCTTGAGTACAAGTCTCCCACCATGTTCTTCTCTATTCTTATAAGGGCAATCTTTGATGAAGTGAAACTTGTCATGACAATTGAAGCATGTCTTCGTTTTGGATGCAAACTCCTTCTTCCACTTGGGTTGTTCCTTTGATCAACTTGGGCCATTGCCTTGGCCGAGTCACGCCAAAATGCTCTTGACGCAAGGGCCAAGTGTTCATGGTAGGCTTTTTGGAGATCATCCGAATGATGTTGCTTGGCATTCTTCAATCTCCACACTATCATCTAGGCACACCACTTTGACCTTCAAAGCAAGAGATGGACTTTGTTTCATCCACATGGCCCTAGCACGATTGTCTTGAGCATTCTTGGTAGCAATCTTGGAGGCTTGCATTTCTTGCATAACCTCATTGGATGACATTTTAAGATAGTGTCTTCCTTGTATGGCCTTCAATTCAATGGGCTCGAAGGGCATGAGGCAATCACATACTTCCTCTTGATCCAAGCATCATCCATATAGGTTGCCCTACATTATAAAAGGCTTTGGCAAGAATCTTGAGCCTTCCGTACATCTCCTCATGAGTCTCATTATCAAGCATGTAGAAACCTTCGGCATCATTGCTCAAGGCATCAAATCTATTCCTCTTCATGCTCTCATTTCCAAGAAACACCTCCTCAAGACAATCCCAAGCTTCTTTGGCGTGGTGACATGTTGAATGCGATGAAGACCATTTTCTCCAACGGCAAGTTCAAGCATGTGAAGAGCGGAGGCATTGAGTTGAGCATCAACCACCCTCTTCTTGTCAAGTTGTTTGGATCCACGACCTCGAATCCCACTCGTATAATCCTCCAAAGCTCGATAGAGGCACTGTTGACATGAGATTTCATGAGTGTTGCCAACTAGTAAAAGCCAATGCATTAAGCTTAGGTGGAGGACCTAAGGTATTTATGCGAGGATGAGGGATAGGTGGGTCGGGAGAGTAGACACCAAGAGGAGAGACCTCATGGTACTCGAGCTTCCCACCTTCCGGCTTGGTTGTGGATGAAGGAGAGTTCTTAGGTTCGGTATCGGTTTCTTCAACCCCTTCCCTCTTCTTCGTTCCATCCCCGGAATGACCCGTGTTGGAATGAAGAGGTCCTCTATTAATGGGAGAGTGTCCAAAGGGGGCTTGGTACTAAGCGAGTTTTGCGAGCATGTCGCGTATCTCACTAAGTTGGGTATCCATGGACGATCTCAATGATGTTTCCATCGTTTTGAGATCGGCCATGGATGCCGGTGTACTTTGCCCTTCTGGGGGCACATCACCATTAGTCATACTTATCTTAGGCGGTTAAGCCCAACAAGAGAGCCGAGACTCTGATACCAATTGAAAGGATTGTATGACACCTAGATGGGGGGGGGGGGGGGGCGTGAATAGGTGCTACTCCAATTTTAGTTCTTTTTCAATTTAGTCTTGACATGAAAGGTAAATTCTCTAGATACGCAGCTACGGTGAATTTACCTATATGACAAGCTAGCAACTAAACAAGATACACAAGGAAAAGTCGGTAAACAAGGATAGAGGTAACCGAAGTGAAATCACGCGGAGACACGGATGTATTCCCGAGTTCCTCCTTTTTAGGGGAGTACGTCTCGTTGGAGAGGTGTGAGCCAACACAATGGCTCAACAGCCACAAAGGCTTCACCTTCTTCTCCGATGAACCGCACCACAAAGGTTTGGTTCACCTTCAACTATCGGAAACCTTCAAGGCGGAGTCCAGAGCCTTTACAACAACAATCCGGGGCACAACCCACAACTGGATTGGGGGCTCCCGAACGGTTACAATCTGTCACAAGAATAACAAGTGAGTACAACAAGGGGCTAGGTTTTCCCAATGGAAACCCTAGCGAATGGTCCCTCAAGTGAATGAGGGGGAAATGTAAATCGGCTTGGTGAAGATGTCGATCCGGGCCTTCTCCTTCAATCCTCCAAAGATCAACGAGTTTGGGTGGAGAGATTGGGAGATCTAGTGATTCTTCAATGTTGGGCGAGCTCCTGTCCAAAGGTAGGTGGAGGAGCATTTATAGCTCCTCCTAATTTGTGACCGTTTGTAGGGGTACAGGGAGGCCGGACTGGAGGCCGGCCTTGCGTGCACTGCGCTGGGTCTTCTAAGGAGCCGTCCCGGGGCCCGGCCTGGCCGGCCTGGAGGCCGGCCTGGACTCTCAGGGCTTCGCGAACCTCCTTTTCCATTTCTTTCTTCTTTTTTGTATAGAGAGATAACCTTTATCGCTTTATCATAAAACTTAATATTTCCTGTAAGCACTTAGCAACATATTAAAATATCACCGGTGTTGTTATCTAACACACAAAACACAGAGGGGTAAATAAATGTCCTTTCACCTGGTTCGTATTGCTTCACGATACTGAACAACACCTGAGGGTGAGATTTCTGATATCTTTGTGAAGCAACTCTTGATCATGATATCTTAATTATCCTCATTACCGATATGTTTCCTTTTACCCGTTCCCGTATTTGATATACCCATGATAAATATCATGCCGTGTATGTAGAACATTTTGGATATCGTCCTGCCGAGTTGTTCAGCCACCATTGTGCTCTTATTGATAGCAAATCATTTAACTAGGTCTACCCAGCCACATTGTTCAGCCACCAATGTGCTCTTATTGATACCAGAAATCATATGCTCATGACCAGAAAAACATGGTCATCAAGTATTCAACAAGTTAGTCCAATAGACAAGACTAGGGTACATGTATGTGTTTATGTCTTTACACATACGTGTGGGTTTTCCTCCGAATCTCGTATTCAGGAGGCACAATAGATATAGCCTAAAAATATTAACATTAATTATGAAACAATATTAACATTAATTATGAAACAAATATTAATAAGAACTATTGTTATTGCCTCTTGGGAATATCTCCAACACATCCATCTTCTTGAGCGGGTAGTCCTTCTTTAGTCCACATATTTCATCTTCTTCTACTTTGTTGCTTCACTTGATTTTTTTTTGAAATGGAAGTTTGAACCCCTGGCCTTTGCATCAAGATGGTACACACAACCTTCTTTCTTATAACAAAAATCATTAAAGCCTTACAAAGAGATACATCGATCAATCAGAAGCCACTCACCGACAACAAATGTCGCTACACCTATAAACTTGATGAAGGGATGCACCTGATCTGAGCCATGTGCCCTGACCTCAGACATCTACGCACATCATTTAAATCCGGTGCCCTCACCAAACCGCCAACCACGAGCCGGGAGTACAAACTGGTCCGAGTAACCCTTGAGAGAGAAAACTTGTACACATTTGTGGCAAGGAAATCTACATAATTGTCTTGTCTATTATCACAGTAGTAATGAATGTATGGGTTGGGTACAAACTATGTCAGAAATCAGAAAGATAAAAATTGGGAGTGCATTGAAATCAAATAAACTCAAGATTGCAAATTACATGATGATTAGTACACTTGTGAAACACAATTTCCGGATTGACATCTGATTTCCACATATGTTGAATGGTGCTGCGAATTCGAGGACATGGAACCATCGGCAATGTCCCCCAGAGGTAGAGGCGGCGACGAGGACCTATAGGCACAGGTGGAGGCGGTGGCAACACCGGAGATGGAGAAGATGACTTATTTTTCGGTTGTTTCACATCAGACGAGTTTGCACCCACATGGTGGTGGCGTGACGTCTGGGAAGAGAACAAAGATGGGAAAAGAAACCTAGGGGCTAGGGAATTAGAAGGTCACATTTTGTAATGAGTGAACCAAAATTTCCAAGTGTGGACGTGGCGTGGGTCAGACTAATTTGGAACGTCACCTGAACCATTTAAATTAGATTTGGATCTCTTTTTTTTTGCGGGGAAATAAGATTTGGATCTAGATATGCATTTTAAAAGATTTAGAACAAAAAAAAAGATTTAGAACATACTTGTCACTTCGGAGAAAGAATTAAGACGGCCCATATAGTTAACTCTTTTTCGAATTCCCTCTCCCGACTCGGACGAATAGCGGTTGGGTCCCGACCCGGCTGTTGCTTATCGGAGCCTGTGGACTCTGGTGGTGGTGGCTGCTCCGCGCCGCAAGTCCGTCTACTCCCGCGCGCTTCTCTCCATAGCCAAGCTTTGCCTTTATCCGCTAGCGCCGCCCCGCGCTATCTCCCAATCTCCATCCCTCTACTAGCGCCGTACCCTTGCGCGCTCTCTCCTGCGCGCGCGACGCGGTGGCTGCTCAGGTTCGGTCCCTCTCCTCGGACTCTTGATTCTACGCGCGCCCTCTCGGCATTCCCTGCTTACTCAATCCGCTCTGCTTGTTCACTGTGGTTATTGGCGTTACTGAATTTTACTCTGAAAAAAATGCAGGTTGCGGCACAGATGATGTTACGGCAGTGCGTGAGCCACGCCTTCATAACCGAAGGCTCATCCAGCATCAGTCTCCACGCTCCCGGCTCTAGAGGCACGCCCAGCAGCAGCCGCAGCGCCCTCAACTTCCACCGGTGCTGCGTGAGGGCTAACCTGTGGAGGACCGATCACCTCCACATTAAGAACGCTCGATCCGAGGTGATTCCTGATTGCTCATTTCCTTATAACGAGTTCTCGCTTCACTTCTTGTTATCTTCTCGTGAGGAAACAGGACAACCATGATTTTGTCTCTCTGTTTTTGTTTTGACAGATTAAATCACACACGGTGCTGCAAGTACCAGATGTTCTCGGTAGCATCAAGAACTGGAGCAAAGTGCAGCTGGTCACGGTGATGGGGCTCGCGGCATGTGTGGTTCTGCTTGTCCCTTCTGCTGGTGCCACTGACGCTCTCAAGACATGCACTTGCCTGCTCAAGGAATGCAGGTGACAAGCCACAATCTGTCTGTCTCACTGGCAATACAGTTTTTTTATTCTTCACGTCTACCAAAAACTCTTGTTTGCATACTGCAAAGCACATTCTTTCGATGCGTATAGTGCAGTAAGGTTATGTTCGTGTGTTGCTTTCCTAAACCAAAATGGTACCAATTTCAGAATAGAGCTGGCCAAGTGTATAGCCAACCCATCATGTGCAGCAAATGTGGCATGCTTAAATACATGCAACAACCGACCTGACGAGACAGAATGCCAGGTAATTCAGTTTTCCATAAACATGGACTCAGCTCCATGTGTCAGGACAAAATATTAACATTTTCTTGTGCTTTGTCACCACATAGATCAAATGCGGGGATTTCTTCGAGAACAGTGTTTTTTTTTTTTTAGAAAAGGGGAGTCCCAGCCTCTGCATCGATTGATGCATGCGGCTTTTTATTACTTATTAAGGAGATTTCTTCGAGAACAGTGTGGTCGATGAATTCAACGAGTGTGCCGTTTCACGCAAGAAATGTGTCCCCAAAAAGTCTGATGTTGGCGAGTTCCCAGTCCCTGATCCATCTGCCCTTGTCAAGAGCTTCAACATGGCAGATTTTAGCGGCAAGTGGTACATTACAAGTGGCCTAAATCCAACGTTCGACGCGTTCGATTGCCAGCTTCACGAGTTTCATCTCGAGGGAGACAAACTTGTTGCAAATTTGGCATGGAGAATTCGCACCCCAGACACTGGCTTCTTCACGAGGGGGGCCGTGCAAACGTTCGTGCAGGATCCCTCGCAACCAGCGATACTGTATAACCATGACAACGAGTACCTGCACTATCAAGATGACTGGTATGTCCCTCCCCACACACTGAAATTACCACTGTTACAGTACTTCAGTTTATCAGCTTCACATTTTTTTTTCAAACTGAAATCAGCTGAACATTTGTTGAACTGTAGGTACATCCTCTCATCGAAAATAGAAAACAAGGAAGATGACTACATATTTGTATACTACCGTGGAAGAAATGACGCATGGGATGGATATGGTGGCGCTGTTATATACACAAGAAGCAAAGAGTTACCTGCAACTATAGTGCCTGAGCTAGAAAGGGCCGCGAAAAGCATTGGACGGGACTTCTCCACGTTCATCACGACAGACAACACCTGTGGTCCTGAGCCTGCTCTTGCGGATAGGATCGAGAAGACTGTCGAGAAAGGGGAGAAAATCATTGTTGATGAGGTAAAGGAGATTGAGGGGGAGATCGAGGGTGAGGTCGAGGAGCTGGAGAAGGAGGAGGAGACACTGGTTAAGAGGTTGGCAGATGGCATCATGGAGGTCAAACAGGATGTGATGAACTTCTTTCAGGGTTTGAGCAAAGAGGAGATGGAAATTTTGGATCAGTTGAACTTGGAGGCAACCGAGGTTGAGGAGCTCTTCAGCCGTTCCCTGCCAATAAGGAAGCTAAGATAGCTAGTCCTAGCAGTCACTCCAGCTATGCAAGAAGGATTTGCAGAAGAGAATGCCATCCAGCGGTGATCAATGTATATTCTAATTCCCTACACCATACCTACAGTAACAGATTGTTTGACAGACACCAAAATTTTGAATCTCATAATGTTCTACACATAGGCACATATTCCCATATTAGCTTATGTGTAAAGCATCAGTAAGTATGTAATTGTATCTCCAAAGAAGGTACAACATTTTATATAACTGTTCCTAATATACTTTGGGTTAATTATAACTGTTCTTGAGATAGTTCGAATTATGTTATTCTCCTTTTCTTTATGTGGAAATTTAAGTTATTAATTATGTAAAATGTAAACCAGACCAGATGTTATTTAATATCAACAATCTCATTAACGTTTTCTCTAAAAGAGGCTTCTTAGGAAAGTTGATGATATTCACCAATTTAAAAATTATTCTGCGTTAGCTCAATTTGAAACAGTAGTAAAAGGTCAAACATTCTTTCAAACACTTTAAACAAAGATGTCAATTTGGCGAGGGACCACAGACATATGAGATTAATTCGGCACTTTAATACAATCTACAAAAAAAACTATGTACTTGATTTTAGTGCAGCCACAATGAAGCACAGCGCAAGCGCGCCCAACCAGATATAACGTTCCCAGGAAAAGTGCTCGCACCATACTTTGCAAGTCACATATCTCTGTTGTGTCATATATATGTTCCAGATAAAAAAAGAACACATCATAGGCAATGCATTTATAGGTACATACTCCCACCAACAGTAATAACTAAGAAGCCTTGGAAAGTAACACATAAAGAAACAGTTCGGTGGTAAATCCTTCACAAGAATGACAATGTGTTCCACAAGTAACCCAGGAAGTTCTTCCGAAATCTCTGTATTGATATTCCATTTTGTCAAAGTATACAACAAGGGCATGTCTGGAGAAAAAGAGAGAAAGGTCAGTTAACGAATAAAATGTCTCTGAAATATCACTTGGTGGAGGAAACACAAATAGAATCAAGTAATGCTACTTTTGCTGAGCATACGTTCAATGGAAAGATATAGACACCAAATATTTTCCTTTGTGTAAAAAGTAATGATCCAGTAATTACATCAGTAACAACATTATGTCCAAATTCTTAATTTTCAGATCTACCTATAACCAATACAAATAAAGCAAATTGCACATGATATTGCTTCCTTTTTTTTACCAATGTAACATATATGCATATTGAATATGATTAATTGTTTAAGAAATTTAGGTCTACCTTACACAGTGAAGTTGCCAACCACGCTTACACTAGTTTTTTCACATAAAGTTACCATTTCATCTTCTAGCGACCTAAGCGTATAGTGGATTAAAAGGTCACTATGAATCATGCATCATCGCAATACTTATCATTATCAGTAGTAGGATCATCAAATTGAAATTGTCTGAGGGTTTAGAATTGAAATTAAGATCATACAATTCAATTAAAGTATTCTAGAACCACTTTTATATAAATTACTCATTATTTACAGTCAGAGTAAGGTTTAACATCAAATGACTGGACAGTCTTGCAGCACCTGATCAATTGATTCAAGTTAAATTTGCATATTTTGTAGGCATTTCAATTCCACTGGATGTGCTCCAGTAAATAACCAGTCTAGCAAGTATTCGGTGAAGCACACAGATAATTACTTGCAGTCTTGCTGACTGCCACAGAATTCTATTACCAAATTGCTTATTGTTATTTGATTTTGTCATGGCTATAATCGGAGATTTGGTTACCGGTTGAAATACCACGGTTACCAGCGTAATTCTCGGTCCCTCCCGGTAAATGAGTTTTCAATTTTGAATTGCAGTCATGGCTATAATCAGATATTTGAATTTTCAATTTTGTCTGAAAAATCCTGGTCTGTTTGAATTTGGACCAAATTCTTCCTTCCAAAATCAGTTTTTAATTTTTTTAACGTTTTAAATTTGAATTTTCAATTTTATCTGAGAATCTCATCCGATAACCAACCAGTAATTTTCCGGTAACCACGATTACCGGAAATCCGGGCACCCTCCGAGAATTTTTTAATATCGGTATCCAAATCCTTGGCTATACTACATGATGGTAAAGCTACCAATTCCCTTACGAAAATGGTTGAAATAATTTCCAATTTGCAAAGTGGTATGCAGTCCCAATTTTAAAGTCAAACAAAGATAAGAAAATCAATGTTAGCAGAAGCTGAAAACAGTTCACATAGCAGAAGCTGAAAACAGTTCACTTAGCAGAAGCTGAAAACAGTTCACTTAGCAGAACTGTATCACCAAATTGCTTATTTTCATTTGGTTTTGTCATGGCTATAATACATGATATTAAAGCTATCAATTCACTTAGGAAAATGCATGAAATCATTTCCAATTTGCAAAGTGTTATGCAGTCCCAATTCTAAAGTCAAACAAAGATAAGCAAATCAATGCTAGCAGTAGCTGAAGACTATTTACTTGGGAGTTGCTTTGACATACCTGTTGCACCTTATTGTCCTGCTTGCTATGACCAGATGACGGGTGCCTGGAAGAAGAGTCAGGCGATAATTTGTCATCCCTCACCCTGTTGAAGATACCCGTAAACTTTTCGCCTGATGCCGCGTTACCCTCATCCCATTCACCAAATGGCGGAACAGCCACTTCATCTTCAGGCTGGATTCAGAAATGCAAAAGCAACAGTTCATTACTCCACATGCACAGCGCTCATAAATTCCGAACCAGTAAGAAACTAAGGATTAGAGTGTACTACGTTGTAGCCTTGGTTACTCTGCCTCATTCTGCTCCTACCAGGAGTATGCTGGCCATGCGCATCGGACGAAGGCCTCCTTTCTGGAGTCTGTATTCCACCAGCTCTGAGCTTTGGGTGTGATGGACTGTTTGACTGCATTGGTGAAGCAGATCCAACAGCATTTCTGTACGGGCTTCTCGGTGCGTTGGCGTCCCCCCGTTGCTCACGCTGAGGATTTGTGGGTCGTCGTGGCGCAGCCTCGCGGTGATGGGGATCGTTCGCAGGTCTTCTTCCATGAAGTGGAGTCCTTGGACCCTGTTCTCGAGGTTCAGGCGTGTATGCCGATGGATTCAAAGGTGACTGGCGAGGAGGTTCCGGGTTACGTCCGGGCTCATTTGGATTGGCATAAATGCCTGTTTTCCTGTTCTTCCGTGCACCCTCGAACTTCTGTGTGTAAGGGACGTCCACACTGTTTTCCCAGTCTCCAAATGTAGGAATTCGTGGTTGCTGTTTAAACGAGATAAAAAAGTACATCTTAGAAAATTTCCGGCGACTATGGTCTATGGTCACAAGGAAATAAATAATCCACCGGTAATGAGGATTTACCATTTTGAGGAAAACATATACAAATAAAAACATTCAGAACACCCAAAACTAGGACTTACTATATGTAGTCGGGAGATTATTAATTCGTTAGTAGAATTAAAATCCTAAAAATGTAAATGCCAGAATATTTCAGCAATAATGTCAGGTGATAGATACTCATGCAAAAGAATAACTACGCCTTCCGTGATGCATGCTAAGGGAATTGACTAATAAGGAGTTTGCACTCTAAACGAGTTGGCGGTTCACATTGTTATATGTCATGTGATTAATCTGGATCAACTGCAGAAATTCAATTTTTCATTTTTTATTTGTTGTGTTAGCTAGTTCAAGAGGATTTATATCCTATTTGGAACAGTATTTGCTTTCCTCGGTCTTAAAAACGTCACCTAGAACATAAACTAGGCCTAGCATACATAACAGAAATAAATTACAACAAAAATGAACTAAGGTAGGTTAGCTATTACCAGTTAAATACACTGCTCACTCATATATGACCCCCCCTGCCGGTTTCCGGACAGAAATGTCTGAAATTAAACTTGCAGAAACATGTCCAAACATGAAAATAAATACTCCAACCTGAAAATAAGAGTATATTTCTAACTAAGCTAAGTTTCTCTACCTATTTAATTAGCTAACGTGAGAGAGATAATACCTAGACCCTCCATCAATTGAAAATGTATCATGCTTTGCCAAGACAACAGCAACTTGAGATTCTCCAGCACTAGGAACATGACTTAGTATGAGGAAAGTATAAATGAATCACTCACCGCCGCCATTGGCCTCTTAGAAAACGCTAGGATGCCTCCTTTCTCCCAAATTCTTCTGAGAACAGACCACAATCCTCCACAATAAAGCACAGGAAGTGCCAATTTTTTTCACTAAACCAAACTCTTCGTCAAAAAGATAATTAAGCACGAGCCACACTGCTCCTTTTCACTAAGGAAATCTAGATCAAGTTCAACACAAAGGTTGACCAAAAGATATCCCCTTCCAGTCCAAACAGACCGATCGAGTCCCAAGAATGATTCAAACTCTAAAAATATGGGTTTCTTTTACAAAGGAGAAGCTACCCAATTCATCAAAAAAGAAGAGATGGACTGAAGGCAGCTCCCTGGCAAAATTTCGCAACGAAACAAGCAAATCGATCCTCCCAACAAATCAAGAAACAAGCAAATCGATCCTCCCAACAGTTCTTCAGAGAAGCACCCAAATTCGCTCCACCGAAGGTGCCCCTAGCCACCCTTCCAACTACCAGAACTGCACAAACATCAACGAATCTAGCCACCAACCCTCCCAAGAAACAACCAGATTTCCTCAACAAATCTAGTCAGTCAAAGGTGGATCCTTTCACGCTAACCCTGAGAGGGGAACACCACTTACTCCTCAAGGTGAACTCCTTGGCCCAAATCTCTCCAAGAAAAACACCTCCCCAAGAAGACAACTCTACCAATTAATCTGCTCGAAATCCCCTTCGAGAAAGAGAGGAACCAAAGGTGGCTCTTTTGACTTTACAGTCTCTTGAAGCGTGTTCGTGTGTGATATATACGCATACGCAAGAAGGAAGGAGAGAGGAATTCAGAGAGGGGAGACGAGGTTGTGGGGAAGAAGCGAATGGAGGGAACAAGACAAAGCCGTTGACGACGAAGCGCCACTGTTTGCCATTTCGAAGTCTTCAAAGCTTCTCGTTCCGGTTTAACATTTTCTTAGCTACAACTTGGTACGGAGATATTAACGTCTCACATCCATTGGTTTGGCCTTGTCCTTATCAAGCCTAATGACATCTTCAAGGGTGAGCACCAAATTGTACGTTTAGGTGGTGTCTAATGTTCATAGACAAATTTATCATGATAACAAAGGACACCCTATTTATCCGCGGGCTAAATGTTTTAGCACATAACTCATTAACATATCATGACACTAATTTGCAGAAGTCATAGTTCAAATTCATAAATAAAATTTAACCATACCAAGCATCCATAAAAGTACACAAAGAGTCACAAAATACCACGAAGTTCACAAACACAACATAAGGGACATATAAATTCACCATCATACATGGATCACACAAAGTCATTGAACAAAAACAAACAAAAAATGGTCGGACAAGTTTCAGACATCCGGGCCACTACCATCAGGGAAAATACATGGCTGTTGTTCGAGCACCGACGATTCGGGGGCAACATACATGACATTAAGGTCCTCCTCAATGCCATGGCCGCCGTGACAGACGTTGTCGGATCGAGCCCCAAAAGCCGTAGCAAAAGTCGATGCCCAGATCCCAAACTCGAACTCGTCATGGGAGGAGCATCGTGGCGGCGCGTGCGATGAGCGGAGCTGGCTCGCCGAATCTAGGGGGGCGTGGCGGGACTGAGCTCCACCAGAATTGGCGGTGACGCGATGAGGTAACCGGTGATGGGTCAAGCATGAGCTGAAACTTCCACCCCGCCAATAGTTTTGTGATAGAAGATCCTTCATTTCCCCCTTCCCCCTCTAAATTTACATCCTAGGGGGAGTTTTTACAGGGCCATCTAACTTTTGAAGGATATACGATGGGATAGCGGATCTTCTAGAGTGAGTTTTTTTACCCTTTGTCCTTTAAACTAGCTTTTTTTCGAGAATGCGGACTATTAGAGGATCTGCTAGAGTTTTCTCGTTGAGGTGATCCCTGATAGCATCTCTCCTATAGGGGACTCTCTAATAGTCTCTACATTTCTTGCATATTCAGGTGATCCCCCATATGTCTACGTGTTGATTTCATGTGTCATGGAGATAAGAGAAAATATAGGGGATGTCAAGGGACCTCAATATGTAAGGGAGAAGGAGGCCAAAATTAGGATGTTGAAATCGGGGGAAGCGATTGGGTTATGCTGGAGATCTATTTTTTTCTTTTCTGCTATGTTTAGGGCTAGGGTTTTATCAGGGATCACTTGGACTTACTCTAAGTTTATTGAGAACTAAGTTCTAGCTTAGTGGTAGGGACGTTTGTCTTGCGTTCCAGGCCAGCCGGGTTCAACCCCTTGTGGCTGAATATCAGTTGAGTTACTTGTCATCTCTATTTCGCCCCCTTTGATGTTTTAAAAAAATTTAATGACATACTATCACGCTTACAAGTTACCAAATATCTCCCGTTGTTTTGGAGGGAATTACAAACATAGTGTGTTTGGTTGCATGCATCGGTGCCCCAGGTCATGTGGAACCCGTCTCTCTTGGACACACCTTGTGGAGATATACCCGTTGCATGCATTGCATGAGGAAATAAACATACCCCTAACATTTAGTTGCTTGTATCAAGAAAAATTTGGCTCGCTGGAGGAAATGTATTTGGTTGCATGTGCTATATATGTTTCTCACGCCTTCTCACAAGTGGTGATCTTACCAACAAAACCTATTATCTAACATGAAAGCATTCTAGGAGAAATCAAATGTTTACATTCACACGGTGATGTAATTAATTCATTATAGTCTAGGTGGATAACATATGTAAGTTCTTAGTCCATCACTGAATATCATCATTAGATCTTGTTTTAGGTTTTCTTGCCTCTCTTGATCTTGTTTTTACATAGGACCATATCTTATCACAGCGACAACACGCTCAATGTCCTTATGGAATAAATCACCCATACTTGAATTACAACTATGAGTGATGCGATATGTATTGTAAGATTTATCATTTGTCCAACTCTCGGAGCAATAGGAGAGCACCGCCGCTGCCAGAGATGGAGGAGAACACTGCCACTACTGGAGATGGAGGACATCACCATCATTGCTATAGTGGGAGGAAAACACCATAGGAGTAGGTGAGGATTTTGCTGTCGTGTGGAGGTGAGCAAGTAAGATCAAGAAGAGTATTGGGCTTGCGTTAAAATGCGTGGCCACCCACCGTTCCTGCCCCACCCGTTTCCACTTTGTGCCCGACAGAACTGGCTCACTGTTATCGCTCTGATCGAGTGTTTCATTGGGGTCTTACTAAGTGGTGCATTGAAAACCTACGGGCATATCCTCGGTCCCTCGTAATAGTTACGAAACATGCAAGAGTTGTAGCAGGCGGGCCTGGTTGCCCTCTCATGTATGCTACCAAACACGCGTATATAATTCATTTGGAGATATGATCAAAATGTGTTGATTATTTCTTATTAAAAAACACTTATACATTTGATATTTTCTTGAACTCCGAGAATCATCCTTATGCAACCTAAGAAAATCACAATGATAAAAATAGTGTGTTAGAGCTAACATTTTCAGAGAGTAATGTTGGGGCTAATTTTGAACAAAGTACGACCTACATAAACAAAAAACACAAGTGCCTTACTATATGATGGTTCTGCCATTTTCTTCCTTCAGTTTTTTTTTAATTTAGACTATATATTAGCGAAAATAGGTCAAAAATCTATTGGGATGGCTATTGAGTCGCTAGGTCAAGTCAGCACCAATAGGCTGACAACGTGTACCGACGCTACTAGTAACAATCATCCGGTACAGTTATTGGATCAACTATTGAGAGCGTCACTGGAGATTCTGTTATTATAAGCTTCCAATGCAGCGATTATACATGGCAGCCAGTAATTAAATTAATCAACAGCTCTGGTGACATAAACCTGACAGCATTGCATGACGCCGTTCCGCTTACCTCGCATCGGTGCTCTGCAGTTTTCGCAAAGCGGTTTTCTCCGGGTTCAATATTTGTTTGTAAACTATGGTGGTGCTTAGCGAAAGTCTCCATGTACAAACCTCCAAAATCAATTCCGCACCTTGACAAGAACGGGAAAACTTGAGCATCTCATGAGCTGTCGGCTGGACAGCTATTTCGTGATGACTACATAGCGTGTTCACATTAGCTGCCCCCGGTCTGCAACTTTGTGCAAGTCAACCACGCACGCAGAAGAAACTGGAACCCAACATTTCTTAACTCCTCCATCCGTTTCTAAATATGAAAACATTTTAGGTTTTTTCAGATCCGTGCGTATTTGGACATATTTTATCGTCCATATTCACTCATTTTACTCTTTATGTAGCCCGTATTGAAATATCTAAAACATCTTATATTATGGAATGGAGGGAGTAACAGTGATGTGAATTTTGAGGCGACTTTAATCCGTTCCCCTCAAAGAAATATAAGGTTGATGCCTGTTTTTAAACATAAGCCCGTTGTGAATTGTGATGGCTTGCTTCAACCTTGGCAGAAACTTCACATCCTCTACACCTCAGATGAAACCACCAAACAGCAGGCAGATCGATCGAGGAGCAGCAGATCAATGGCAGATGGAGATGGTCAAAGTTCTACAACTACTGGAGACAACTGGAGTTTAATCTATAATTATTTGTAGTCTATGACTCTATGATTATGACTACCCCGTGAATGGAGTTGGTGGAAAGTGTGTAATAAGATGAACAGTGGTGGACACTGCATCTACTTAAGAATGATGTTGCAATCATGTACGCACAATATCTTTTGAGCCATGCCGTATCATTCCCGAGCTAGCAGCCGCCATGTTAGGTGATAGGATGGCTTAAACAAATCAAGTACAAATCTGGGGTAATAGTTTGAGGAAAAAGAAATGCCAAACCATATAGTATTATTGTATGGCTATCTCATGCCGCTCGGTGTCCACAACTAACTACTTAAATTCGGGAGATCGACGGCTTGTAGTATTGTACTATTTCAGATGGCATGTCACACGGACTATGACCTGCAAATGCATAATAGGCCACGCAGAGTTGTGGTTACATATCAATATCTCTTTACGAATATAGTGAATGCGAGCGCTCCAGTTCGGCTCAGAAGTCGTGTTCTTCATCTTCCACTCGCAGCATGTCAAGGAAGGCGCACACTTTTTTACTCGATCGAAAGCCGTATGTTCTTCTGGTGAGAGATTTCCGTAATTTGTCCATGCGTTGAGTCCATCAACAATGGAAATGGCACACACCCGTTCGTGTAAGGAAACGAAGCAAGTGATCTGAAACTAATGTTCTCTTCATTGATGGATTTGGATCATAGTTTAAAATAGTTGGCTATTGCATTTAGCCCCGGTGATTTTAGAAGCTATGAAAGGCTATAGCCGGGCTATAGCGGGTTATGGCCTTATAACCGTTTTGCTAAATAATGATAAAAAATTAAAATTTAGGTAGCATATTTTATATATATATATATCAATAATTTACTAATGCATAACATACTAACATAGTCACATAAGAGATACAAATAACCAGGAATAGTGGACGTAGTTATGTCCACGTACTGCAACATTCAGTAGCAGCAATTCAGTATGGCTCTGACATATGGCCGAGCGGACAAATTTTGGTCCAAATTTTTGGACCCCTCAGCCGAAATTTTAGCGGCTAAGGGGCTAAATTGGGACTAAATCAATTAGCCGGGCTATTAGCGGCTATTATCACTTTAGCCTATGAAGGTCATAGCCGTAGCCCCACGCATCTCGAAAGGCTATAGCCGGCTATTTAAAACTTTGATTTGGATATGTATGCAACGTGCAGAGTTGCCTCTTGGAGGAACTGACATATGAAATAGATGCTTGTACAGACACATGCGTCCGTACGGGCGAAGAGACGTGACCGTACGGACGCATGCATCCATACGACGTTTGGACGCAACTAACGGGTGGTTAAGACTAACCATAACACTCCCACTTTACAAACAATGTGAAGTTGATAATTTCTCCCCTAACACCCCTTTGGGAAAACTAGGTATCTTGGCGCGGCATACGCCGCGGCCGTGTGGTAAAATTCAAATTTGAAAGTGTCCACATTTAATTTTTTTGCAAGTTTGGAAGTTGTTGGGATTTTTAAAAAGTTGACGTTTTAAAAATGTGTTTAGTTTTTTAAAAAAATGGTCAAATTGGAAAGTTATTAAGATTTGAACTCTTTACACGTTTCTAAAATGATTAGTTTTGGAATTTTTTTAATATTTTGAAAATACTTGGAATTGATTTTTTTTTTGAATTGAAATGTTTTAATATGGTTGTAATACAAATTTGGAAATATCCACATATAAAAATTGTTCAAATTTGAAAAATATTGGAATTCAAAAAAAGTTTATGTTTTTTGGAATGTTAAGATTCCAAAAATTGTTCAATTTGGGAAGTTATTAAGATTTGAATTTTTTTCCACGTTTTTAAAATGGTAAATCCTGAAAGAATTGTAAAATGTTGGAGGACTCAAATTTGAAATTTGGTTTAGAATGCTCCAATATGGTTGTAATTTAAATTTGGAAAATGGTCACATTCAAAAATTATTCAAAATTGAAAATTATCGGAAGTGTAAAAAGTTTGTGTTTAAAAAATGTATAGGTTCGAAAAATTGTTCAAATTGGAAAGGTATTAAGATTTGAATTGTTTTTATGTTTATGAAATGGTAAGACTTGTAAGAATTTTAAAAGATTAAAATTTGAAAATTGTATTGAAACGCCCCAATATGGTTGTATTTTTTCATAAATTTGTTTTTTTTGTGTGAGCATTTTGAAATATTTTGACGCAGTTACAAATACTTTCAAAATTAAAATGTGAGTATGTTGATATATTTTTATGAGTTTCTTAAAAAAAATTTATGCAAATTGTTAAGTTGAATTTTGGTTCTTTTTTTTTCTCTGAGCATTTCGATGTATTTTAGCGTGTTTCGAAATTTCTAGCAAGTTGAATTGTTCAAATGTGTTTGTACCTAAAACTTTTGATTTTAAAACATTCATTATTTTCTGGAAGTTGTTTAGAAAATATGGCCCCACATGTCAGCATTTTATTGTTTTCTGGTAATATCGTTAAAAAGGGGGAAAAAAGGAAATCTGATAGCCTGGGCCCATTGCGACGTCAGCAATGACGCCAGCAATGGCCAATGACGTCGCACTGGGCACCGCGGCCGTGGCGTCGACGCCGGTGTCGCATCCGCGATGTTCTGGAGCGCGCGGCTGGGCATGTCGGAGGCGCGAGGACGCGGTGTGCCTGGCAGCGGCGGCGCCGCTGGCTCTAGGTCACCGGAGCATCTCCAGGAGCGTGCGAATACGGCGGGCGGTCAGCGACCACGGCGTCGTCGATTCCGGTGGCTGCGCGGCTGTCGGCCAAGAGGGAGAACACGCGATGGCGGAGCTCGCCGTGTGCGTGGATTTCAACGGGGAGGGATGGAAAGGCGGGGGCGCGCGCCGGCGGCGTCGGGGCCTCGCGGGGAGAGAGAGGGGGCGGAGAGGAATTTGTGGACGTTTTCCAGCGGGGTCCCTGGATTTTTTCAAAATTGCGCTTAGGTCCATCTCTTGGAGAAAATGAGAGTTGCGCGTAAATTTCTTGGTTCGCGAGTTGTGTTTTTGTAAAAATGCACGCCGACCGGTGGATGGGAGCCATCGGATCTATGATCGACGGTGCGGAGCCGTAGCACTGTAGCTAATGTAGCTACCGTTACACTGTAGCACGCTACAGTGCTGCGGCTCTTCAAGCTTTTATATATAGTAGGGATGTTTTGGGAAAATGTGAAGACAATAGTACTTTTTTTTGGGTAGAGAAAACAACTGTCACAGCACGATTACAGAAAGGTCCTCAAAGAAACGGAAATTACAGAGCACTCCTTCCTGCAACAGAGCTTCATCGTCATCCACGGCGCCGTCGGTGGCGTGCCGCCGCTCCTGCTCTCCTTCATGCCTTGGATCGAGAGCAGCCCCCGAGCGCACGGGAGTGTCACCAATCGCCGGCCCCAAAGGGCCACACCGGAGAACGTCGACGAAGCTGCCGAATCGAACCGCGACAGCAGCTTCCACATCTTCAACAACCGGATCCGCCACCGAGCCACGGAATCCAGCGCGGGGAAGTCGAGACGGCTGCTCCACAGAGCCGCCAGCTCGACGACGGCAGCAGATCGGCGCCGGAGCTCCACAGAGCGCCGCCACCACGGGGAAGATCCACCACCTGCAAAACCAGACCCAGCAGCACTTCCTCCGCCACAGCGCCGCCGGCTGGGAACCCAAAGCTCGCCTACGCTATGTACACGGCGCGAATCGGCATTCCCCCGTCCTCCCGCCGCCGGAGCGGCCGGCGGAGGGCGAGGAAGCCGCCGATTCGGCGCCGGCGAGGTGGAAAGCTTCAGAAGCTCACAAATCGCCTCCCAGGCACTGTAGATGGGGGAGGGACAGTCCAAGGTCCGGTTTGTAGAAGACAATAGTATTTGGTACGTTGTTAAAACTCCTTAAAATCCGTGAAACAATAGATGAGAGAATATTGGACAATCCAATCCATGATACTGCGTGGTGTCACAAGGACGCATCGTTAAATTATATCTTCCATAAACATAATTATTTATTGCCGCAGCTTGTTATTATTTTTATCCTACGAACTACTAAGCTGCAGATAAAACTTCTGCTCTATGCCTATTTTCTCTCCATTGATTAAACCATTACCATTATTTATGTTGGTTCAGGAAACGAAAACATTTCCTGGTACCCCCAGCTCACCAGAGTTTAAACCTCAGGTTTGACACTGGTGTTTCTCATTTAAGGCGGAATATTCTTCAGTGGGAGGCGACGTTCCCGTCAATAGCGAGGCGCCTGTGATGACTTCGTCAACCTCAAGACTCGACCTGCCGACTTAGTCCCTCAAAGGTGCTCATAGGGGTGTGCGTGCGTGCGTTCATAGGGATGACTATGTGCGCGTGTATATGAGTGCCTGTATTGTAATGTGTTTCGCAAAAAACAACACTTGCTCTTAAAAAAGATTTGAAAAAAAACATCTTTTCAAGTTTAATCACTTACTGTATATATTTATTTATTATATGCGGGGAACGTCCAATCTATTCATCAACCATCAAGGTAGTACAAAGAACAAAAGAAGTAAAATAAATTACATCCAGATCCGTATACCACCTAGCGACGACTACAAACACTGGAGCGAGCCGAAGGCGCGCCGCCGTCAACGCCCCTCACACACCGGAGTCGGGCAAACCTTATTGTAGTAGACAGTCGGGAACTCATCGTGCTAAGGCCACAAGGGCCAGCGCACCAGCACAGCAACCGTCGCCGATGAATAGAAGCATAGTTTGGAAAGATCCTGGTAGACACACGAATACATACGAACGAACACTAAATCCAGTCGGATCCACCGTAGGCAAACGCCGACCAAATCCCGTGAGATTCGCCGGAGACACACCTCCACACGCGGGGCTAGGCGGAGACCTTATTCCATGTTCAGGGAGCCGCCGCCCCACTATCCTGAAAAGGACATAAACCCTAACCAAGCACAAAAAAAACAACTGAGAACAGAGCCCTCCCACCGGCAAGAACCGAGATCTACGGCGTCTCCATGGCCCTAAGGCCACGGGAGACGGGCAGATTGGCGGCGGCCGGCAGGAGGCTAGAGATCACCTTTTTCTTCTCCTGGCGGCGGGCGTGCGAAGCACGATATTTGATAATTACTAATTCTTTGGCGAATAAGAGCTGTTACTACATTCACAACCGGATCAAAGATAAATCAATCCTTCTAATCACACCATGATCATACTACGTGCTACTGCAGTATCATGGGTAGGATTGTTTGGTATGCTTACAATCCACGATCCATGTCTGATCCTCATCTTCGCGGAATAGTATTAGTTATTCATATATAGTGCCGGCTTGGAAGATTGTAGTGTGTGCGCGCGTGCAATTTTCTCGCATGACTAAATTCATATATAGTGCCAGCTTGGAAGATTAGTGTGTGCGCGCGTCCAATTTTCTCGCACGACTAAATTTTCATGAAGAATGAGATCGACAGCTCTGTTTAGATGCAAGGTTTTCCAATCTTACTGAGTTTGGACTGTGGACAAGACCGGCCAATCGGTGTAAGTTGAATTGTTGACCATATTTAGAAGCTTCGGGCGACCACACATGTCCGTATCAAAACATCCGCCTCAAGTCAGCTGACATGAGGTAAACGTTTTCATCTTGGTCCTACAAACTGGTTCAGTGTGCAGGGATACACAAACTACAAAGATCACTCAATGGGAATCTAGTCAAAGCACTGTAAGAGAAAATGTGTGTCAATCTAAGCCTGTGGAATGTAGAAAGACCAGGTAAGATTTTAACAGTCCTCTATTAATTCCAAGCGGAGAAGTATTCGCAAGCCCGTCCTTTCCGTAGAGATATATCCTCCGCAATAGAGAAGGGACGTACTATTTCTTCTGAGAGAGATCACCCTTTGTAACTCCACGGATGGTAACAATGCTTTACTTCTGCAAAATTTGGCAGACGATACAATTTTAAGAGCACCTTATACCCTCTCGATAGGTATATTGCCAATAAAGAAAGCCAATATTGAATGTTCTCTGAGTGCCAGGTACAAATAGATGGTGCTTCACACTAGAAGTCTACGCACTACTGCAGCCTCTGCAAAGTCTTTATATCTGATTCTACATCCACCGGAAATTTCAGCATAGCCTTCAGTTTTGCTGCAGCCTCGTCAAGGTGATCGCTTTCCAGATATCGTCCGCTCGGGACGCAAACAGAACTTCATTCACATCTTCTTCGAGTTGCAATGAGTACAGGAGTTCAAAGACCTACAGGAGAAAATTCTTAGAGTAGATCAGCTACTTTTACTTACACCTATGCAGTTAGGGTAATATAAGTTTCTTTTTTGTGGGGGTGCGATAAGAAGGCAACATAACCCACGCCCATGTTACCTCTTTCAGTCGCGAAACGACCATTTCCCTAACTGCAGACGATCGGGCAACTAAATTGATGATGAGGAGACCCCCATATGAAAGGAACTTTTTTGCTGACAAAAGGAAAGCATCTTCGACAAAATTTGCTGGAGGGCAAGACAACCCAGAACTGTAACCATGGACATGAAATCAGATATTGTATTGATAACAGTAATATAATGGTGGACGACAACATAGAAAAAGTTGAGAGGCTACACCTTAGATCAGATGAATCAACATCGACAATAAGAATTCTGACTGCATTGGTGTCTTTGCCATTTGGGGAAGTACCATGGTCTGCAACTGCATTTTCTTTGATGAATTTGATTCCATCCCCCAAATGCACCTATGCAAGGAATGGGGAAAATGTAAATGAAGCTCAATGCTACAAATAGCACAATTCTTTATGTAACAAACAAAATGAAAAAGGCATTAGAAAACAACACTGAACACAGGGTCAACGAGAAATATGAATTCTGAACTAACCTCAATACTGCTGATTACTAAATGCTTAGTAGGCAGCACTTTGCATAGTACTACTAAGCTCATAAACAGGAATGCAATAAAAGCGTAAAATATTACATTGAGTACAAGAAAGAAGAACATCCATCATGCTTTATTAATAGAGAATGTTGCTTCTGAAAGTCCTTATTGTGTTGTGCGTTGCTTGGTGTTGTATATAAAACCAAAATGATACATTAGGATAAACATAATTTAACACATTAGCTGTTGCAATAGACCTTGCTACACTTTTATGGTCTTATGGATATTAAGTACAGCACTAAGAACATCATGTATACGTTTCAAAACAAAAAAGGCTCCAGAAGTAACATCTAGTTATTTTTGCACACTATAAAGTTACCTTCAATTGCTCATCCATTGAAAAGCCAAAATATTTTGTTGCTACCTCCTCCATCATAGGGTCCAACTCAACAACCTGTAAATTTTGAGAAGCATCATCACCCAGTTCAATCAGTAAGTCAAGAAGAGAGCATGTTTCCGTTTACCTCAATATCTAAAAAAGGGAGACATCCTCGAAGAAACATTGGTAAACTCCCTGCTCCAAGACCTATAATAGTGGTGCTAACCTACAAGACAAAAATCAGGATATTAGTATCATAAATTCAGAACAATTAGTGATTTAACGGAAAAAGAATAACTGAGGCTACTAAGGAGGTCCAGGCATTCAACATCAGTTCATACAAAACCAACCTTACAACTTTAGGGCTTTTGTCTTAAAAGTTATATGGTTCATGCATAATGATATCATATTACTTACTTTTTCTCCAGATGATGCCGAAGCAGTCAGAGCAGATGCAACTAAAGAAAGCCCGCATACGATACTACTGTGATAAGAGCTACCAAGATAGCTATGGTCGATCCTCAGACTGTTCTTGGATCCTACATATCATAAAAGAGCCAACCAATGGGTTTACAAGTTACAGAAGATACGAACTAAATTTGATTTGTGTTATTGCATCAGTGAAGACCAACTGACCAATAACATTAATTGGCGCAGAAATATGAAAACAACCACACCATCACAGAATATTGCACACTAAGTTGACAACAAATAAGAATATACCAGTGAGACCCTTTTTCTGACTCTTCTTTTTTGATGCTGTAGATGAATTTTTGTTCTTGTTGTCTGACTCATCACTGGGAGAGTTACTAATTAACAATGCTTCAGATTGCACTAAGCCAGAACTTCTTTTAAAAATAAGTCGTCGGAACACTTTTTCGGACACACAGCTCTGGTCTCCATCAACATTTTCATAAACAACATCTTCCACAACCATAGAACCTGTTATTTCTGATGTTACCTTCAAAATGCAACACAAGGAGGAGGTCAGTTGCGGAAGTATTTGGTGTGTGCAACTTAACAGTGAACAGATATAGAACAAACTAGCGAACCATGTGGTTTTGAGAATTCAAATAAAAGCATATACATGTATTAGTCCACAAGTAGCACAATCCTGTTCAGACCTGGGCTGCTAGGGGTTGTTGAAGCAACCTCAGTTGGTCAGTTGCAGTTGCTCCCCTACTTCTATAGCCCAGTAAGCTACATCAATAGGATTGATTCTTCATAGGGGTCAAGAACAGACATTCACACCTCTACCGATTGATAACCCCCCCCCCCCCCCCCCCCCCCCCCCACCCTAGGGTTTAGGGTTTAGCTTCTCATGCTCTTCTGCTCGGTCTCTCCCATCGAGTGCTCGGAGAAGGATTTCACAGTGTTGGCTACGTTGGTCGTTGGTGTTGAGCTGCTAGCCTGCGGCTTTTGCAATGAAATACCTGGGGATCCCATTGGGGACGTGCAAGCAATCGACTGAGGCATCAACCCTAGAGGGATACTGGATAGGTGTGACAAACTGCTACCATTATGGAAGGCAAACATGATGACCAAAGCTGGCGACTTCTTCTGGTTAAGGTAGTTCAGGTGACTATTCATTTTCACCAGCCCATGGTGGTTGGCCTCCACAACCTGCAAAAGCAGGTGGAGAAGATCCTACCAGGGTCTTGCAGGGGGCAACACATCGGCCTCCTGAAAGCAAACTGGAAGAAATGGGTGGCCCCCTATGGGTCAAGTTCTTCATGTAGGTTGCTTGCCTGGACAGTGGAGTATCTTGCGAGGAAAGGATTTTATCACGGCCCCGCCTACCTCCTTTGCGGTCAGACTATCAAAGCCATGAGTTCCTCCTGGTGGACTGCTTATTTCCATGGACCTTCTGGCATGAGATCCTCTCCAAGATTAGATCCAATTATGTGCTGGTGGCAATCAGCCATGGACTCCACACCATGGTCTTAGTGGAAGGGCTTATCCCCGATTGATAATGCTCAGAGTGTTGTGGATATGGAAACAACGAATACGGTTGCCTTTGGCGAAGAGAGACCTTGCATCATTGCGCTTGCGCCACTGGATACTATCCGCGTGGAAGCATGGTTGTCGGCTTTGGCAGGAGCAACCGTCCTCCAAGGTTCATACTGATGGAGCTTTAGAGACTAAACAATTTTACTAGGATAAGATCAAGTTATTTGGAGTATCCATTATTAGTTTGTAAAGATGCAGGTTATTTTCATTAATTCATCCTAGTAAAATCTTGGTATAAGTATGAAAGATGTTTTCTCCATGCATCTAAGTTCTTTCGAGTCTTGCCATACAACTTCTCTCCGAGCAGTATTTACCAAAGAAAAAATAGCGTGCTACAAAAGATAGCGAGACCCTTCTCCAAATGCTACACTAGTTATAGCGCGAATAGTGTGCTATATTTCAAAATAGCGTTTGCAAAAAGAATCCAAATATATCTAAAAATAAAGTATTTCAGCAACTAAATTTTTCCAAGGAGCAATACATGCACAAAGGCTAAATCCAAGGCATAAACATAATAAGTTGAACAGTTTCAAGATAGTCTGTAACATCAACAACCACAATTTTAAGAGTTGTAACATCAACAACCACCAGGCCAAAACAACAACCATAGTCTTTAACATCAACAACAACAGTTTTAAGATAAGTCTCTAACATCAACGGGCATAGTTTTAAGAGTGTCTAACATCAACAGCCACCGTGGAAACAACAATACAGCATACAATTAAAAAAACAGTTTTAAGATAGTCTAAAAAACAGTTTTAAGATAGTCTACATCATCGTATGGGTTTTAGCATTTTGTATTTCTCTCCTAGGAAGTGTATAGAATCTAGCATTTCGCACTGCTCCCAGGAAGTGTGTGTTAGAGTTAGCTATGTGGGAAGGTGTGTTCTTGTATGCTGCATAAGCTTATACTGCTTGTATTACATAGGGGTATATATAGGAGTACAAGGTCGGTTGCTACAAACCTTCTACAACCTTCTACAGCTATCTACAGCTAGGTTTCTATAGCTAGCTTTCTACAACCTTCTATTGCTAACCAGGATGACAAAGTTCTACAGCCTTCTACATATTTCTATTCTAGCTTACTGCCTAAGGCTGACATGTGAGTAATACTACTAGAACATTCTAGATTAACTCCTATGCAAGGCTTACTCTCACAATTCTCCCCCTAATCCTTGCTCTTCAAGCTTGACTTGATCTGGACCATCCCAATTCGAGCACGCAGCTCCTGAAACTTCACTCGCCCCAAAGATTTCGTCAAGATGTCAGCGAGCTGATCTGATGTTTTGATAAAGCTGGTGCTGATGCTTCCGTCTTCCAAGCAGTCTCTGATGAAGTGATACCGAATATCGATATGTTTGCTGCGCTCGTGGAAGACTGGGTTTTTGGCTAACGCTATGGCAGACTTGCTGTCCACCTTTAGCTCAACGGTTTCAGCTTTTCTTCCTTGAAGTTCTCCAAGTAGTCGAGCGAGCCAAATTCCCTGATTTGCCGCAGTTGTGGCTGCTACATATTCTGCTTCACAGGAAGACTGAGCAACCACCCTCTGCTTGAGAGATTGCCAACTTACCAAGCAGTTACCGAGGAAGAACAGTGTGCCACTTGTGCTCTTCCTGGTGTCAATGTCGCCAGCGAGGTCACTATCACTATAACCAATCAGACGTACCTCCTTTGTCTTCCGCCTGTAGTGAAGACCGTAGTTGATCGTGCCAGCGACGTAGCGTAGGATTCTCTTCACAGCCATCATGTGCTCCTCCGTGGGTCGTTCCATGAATCGACTGACGAACCCAACAGCAAAGGCCAGGTCTGGCCTGGTGTGGACGAGATAGCGGAGGCTGCCAACGATCCGCCGGTACTCTGTAGCGTCCACCTCTTCTGCTGTACTTTCACGGCTCAGCCTGAGCCGTTCCTCCATTGGAGTGTGTGCAGAATTGCATCCTTCCATTCCTCCCAGCTGAAGTATGCGCGAGGCATAGTGTGCTTGACATAGGCTGATGCCGCTGCGTGCTGCTGGACTTCGATTCCAAGATAGAAAGACAACAATCCAAGGTCGCTCATCTCGAATTTTGTCTTCATCTCGTCCTTGAAGCTCTCCACTGCTCCCTTGGATGAACCTGTGATGATCAGATCATCCACATATACTCCAATGAGCAGGATTACCTCGCTGGTGGTGCGCCGGTATATTGCATGCTCGTGCTCGCTCTGTTTGAAGCCCATTTCTTTGAGCGTGCAATCAAGCTTCGCGTTCCATGCTCGCGGTGCCTGTCGCAGGCCATAGAGGGCCTTGCGTAGCCGCAGTACCTTTCCTTCTTCTCCTTGGATGACGAAACCGGGTGGCTGCTTGACATAAACTTCCTCCTTCAGTTCTCCATTGAGAAAAGCTGATTTTACGTCCATGTGGTGGACGGGCCACCCCTCCTGGGCAGCCAGAGCAAGTAGCAGCCGGATCGATTCCATGCGAGCCACGGGAGCAAAGACTTCATCAAAGTCTACGCCGGCTTGCTGAACGAAGCCTCGAGCGACCAGCCGTGCTTTGTGCTTGATTACTCGCCAGCTTCATTTTTCTTCAACTTATAGACCCACTTGAGGCCTATTGGTTGATGCCCGTGGGGCAGATCCACGAGCTCCCATGTCTTGTTCCGCTCCACAGCTTCAATTTCCTCGCGCATGGCTGCCTGCCATGCCTTGTCGCGCTCAGCTTCCGCAAATGAGCACGGCTCCCCCGTGCTGGCCAAGTGCAGCTCAGATTCGAGGTTGCGCGGTGCGAGTCCAGGCACTGGTTCTTCTCCTCCAACCAGATCCTCGACCATGCGATAGCGGACTGGTGAGTCGCCATGTGCAGCGTCAAGTCGATCAGTATCATCTCCTGGTGGCGAAACAAATTCTGGAGTTGCTGGGGTTGTAGCACTTGTTGCTGGAGCAGATGGAGGCGATGGTTGTGGGCTGGCTGAGGCACCTTGAGCCCCATGTCTCGACGACCTAGGTCCATCTTCTCCTGAACTGGACACCTGGCTGGGCTCCCTGATGATGTACTCTATGTCAAAGTGGCTGCCGGGGAATCCGCTGCCTTCTGCGGCCCAATCCCAGCCACGTTCTTCATCAAAGATGACGTCACGGGCTATGCGTACACGCCTTGTTGCCGGGTCCAGCAGCCTGTAAGCCTTTACTCCTTCCTCGTAGCCGATGAAGACAGCGGGAGAGCTGCGGTCATCAAGCTTGCGTAGGTTCCCCTGTTCCTTGACATACGCCAAGCACCCAAAGGTCCGAAGGTAGTGGACAGCCGGCTTGCGGCCATGCCATGCCTCATAAGGCGTCTTTCCGGTGAGGGATTTTGTGGGAGCTCGGTTCAGTAGGAAGACCGCGGTGCTCACTGCCTCCCCCCAAAATTCTGCTGGCATACTCCTCTGTTTCAGCAGAGCACGCGCCATTGCCACCACCGTCTGGTTCCGCCGCTCGACGACTCCATTCTGCTGCGGGCATACGGAGCAGAAAAGTGGCGCTGGATTCCTTCATCAGCGCAGTAAGCGGCAAACTCCGTCGAGGTGAACTCGCCGCCGTTGTCGGTGCGGAATACCCGCAGCTTGCGTCCGCTTTGAGCTTCTGCTGCTGCCTGAACTCTTTTTATGGCATCCGGTGCATTATTCTTGGCTGCCAGGAGCATCACCCACATGTAGCGAGTGGCATCATCCACCAACAGCAAGAAATAGCGCCGGCCTCCGGGTGTGGCAGGTGATATAGGACCACATAAGTCTCCATGGACGAGCTCAAGTAGTTCTTGTGCACGGTACCTTGCTTGCCGAGGGAATGCGCTCCGGCGATGCTTGGTGATGACGCACGTGTCGCAGAACTGCTGCACATGCTCCAGTCGTGGCAGCCCACGTGCCATGTCGAGGCGTCCCATCTTCTCCAAAGCATCAAAGTTGAGATGCCCAAATCGCTCATGCCAGCGCCAAGCAACATCATCACGGCAGGCAGAGAGACAAATTGGTCGGGCAACCTCAAGATGGAGAAGGTAGAGGCGATTCCGGCCACGCCGGACCCGAACAAGGAGTCGACCTTGCTTGTCCCATATGCGAAGCACACCTCTCCTGATCAGCACGCTTGCGTCGCTCTCGTCGAGTTGTCCAATGCTGATAATCGAGTTCTTCAGACGTGGGATGTAGTAGACGCCGCTGAGAGCCTTGTGTTCACCATTTTTGCCAGCGAAGATGATGGTGCCGATGCCCTTGATTTCAACAACCGAGCCATCGCCGAATTTGACGGTGCCGGTGACCGTTTTGTCAATTTCAGCGAAGACGTCGCTGCAGCCCGTCATGTGATTTGTGGCACCAGTGTCGAGGTACCAGCCCTCAATTCGCTCCTCGTCGCTGCTCGTTGCAAGGTAGGCTTTTGCCTTCGGTTCGTCGATGTGAAGTGGGCCATGCTGCGGAGGTGTAGCGGTGTTGTCCTTCACCACTATGGCTGGGGCTGGAGCGACGCTTTGCTGCACAACCATGGCTGGGGCTGGAGCAATGCTTTGCTGCGCCTTCATGGCTGGGGCTGGAGCTTCACATACCTGCGCCATGAGGAGAGCAGGCTCCTCATCATCTTCCTCTGCTTGGGCCAAGTATGCCCTGTTCCCATTTCTCCTAGGCTGCCAGCAGTCCTTGGCCCAATGGCCGCGACGACCACAGTTGCGGCATGTGTCATCGCGCGGGCTGTCCCTAGCTGCTGCATGATCGCTGCCGCCTTCTCCACCCTTCTTACGCGGTGGTCGTCGCCGTTGCTGTGCCCTGCCGCGCGCAGGCCTGGAGGAGCTGCCTCCTTGGCGCTCCTTCATCTTTTGTCGCCACTGCTCCTCGGTGAGCAGAAGCTTTCCCTGCTCACGCAGCGGCTCCGGCGACTCGAGACGGTCCTCTGCTGCCTTCAGCCGACCGGTGACTTCCTCCAACGACATATCAGCAGTGTCAAGGAGGGTCTCGATTGCAAGGGCTATCTGTGACAGCCTAGGCGGCACAACTCGCAAGAATTTCTCGACGACTTGAGTTTCGTCGATAGGTGCTCCGAGCGTGGCGAGGCTTGTGACGAGGTTGGTGAGGCGCAGCGCGAAATCGTCAACGGACTCCCCGTCGCGGAACGAGATCATCTCAAATTCCTTCTTCAGCTGCTGCACCTTGCCCTTCCGCACGCGGTCTGAACCAACACGCATGGCTCGGATCGCCTCCCACGCCTCCTTCGCTGTCCGCTTGACAGCCAGGCCAGCCACCATCTCTGGTGGGACAGCTTGCAGGATGGCCTCCAGCGCCATTCGATCTTCCTGGAAGTCGTCGGCGCCGAGCTCGATTGCATCCCAGATGCCCCGAGCCTGCAGCTTCACCTTCATGAGGAGGCTCCATTCGGTGTAGTTCGTCCGCGTCAACGTCGGGTAATTGCCGCCGCCAACTTCCTTCACGACACGCTCGACAACGACCTCGCGCCTTCCAGCGTCGCGGTGGCGCGGTCGTCTCGGTGGTGGTGAAGGGGAATGGCGCCGCTGAGACGGACTGCGGGCAACACGCTGCTGACCTTCAGCAGACATCTCTCAGGATCCTCTCCTCACTGGGCTGATCCTCTCCTAACGGTGGCTGAACCTCTCCTACCTTGGCTCTGATACCAAATGTTAGAGTTAGCTATGTGGGAAGGTGTGTTCTTGTATGCTGCATAAGCTTATACTGCTTGTATTACATAGGGGTATATATAGGAGTACAAGGTCGGTTGCTACAAACCTTCTACAACCTTCTACAGCTATCTACAGCTAGGTTTCTATAGCTAGCTTTCTACAACCTTCTATTGCTAACCAGGATGACAAAGTTCTACAGCCTTCTACATATTTCTATTCCAGCTTACTGCCTAAGGCTGACATGTGAGTAATACTACTAGAACATTCTAGATTAACTCCTATGCAAGGATTACTCTCACAGTGTGCACAGTATATAAAGTTCGGTTGTGTGCATTCGTTTTTCTCTAAAATGTGAGTCTATGCAGCAGATCATGTTTCGATCTGGCCATTTGGGAACCACGTGAAGTTCATTAACTAGAGACTACGATACGTTTACTAGAGACCACTGAACTGTTTAGCCGGTGGTAATTAATTAATACTCTTTCAAGCTACATCTAACCTAATACCTAGTAGCAAATTACTTCATGCTAACAACTACACAACCGAATAAACTGGAATTGGACAAACCAGAAAGACCATACTAGCTAGTGACTAACATGATTTATAGATACCTCGTGCAATTATTATCTGCATAACTCTAAAGCAGGGCACTACTCATTTATAGAAGTTGTGTCGGTCAACAAAGATTTCTAAGGTAGGCGTGGAGAATACGGACACATCAAGGTTTGGATTTGCCTCATACAGATGGATCAGCCTCTAGAGACGAGGCGCGGTTTCGGTGATGAGTTCCTTGTAGTGGGGCGGCTGATCATCATCTGACGACGTGTGATTCCGAGTAGGATCACTGATGCGCATACATATGGTTGTAAGTGCGAGGGAGTTGAACCGGAGTCGACGGAACCCGAGCTAGTGTGAACGAAACAGATCTCTAGAGCCGGGCACGCGTCAACAAAGCACTGCAACAAGTCGTCCCGGATGCTGACGCACTCAAGCCCGAGCAGCTTGAGGTGGGGGAAATGGAGCCCTTGGAAGACTTCGCCCGCAGAGTATAGGAGCATGCAGTTTGCGAGAGTGACGGCACGCACGGTGTTCACGCATCGGAAGATGGACCCTTCTGGCAGCCGCTACAAAGCCGTCGAAGTCCAGATGGAGCTCCTGTAGGCCGTGGTCCAGAGCGGAGCTACGCGTATCCCGCGGACTCGGGCGTGTGGATCGTCGGGGCGCAGAAGCGACGTGCAGAGCCGCCGCCTGCATGGGCTTGGAGGACGCGCGAGACGTGGAGTTGGTCCTCGTGGCAGTCGAGGTTGAGAGGGGCGTGGCGCCAGAGGTTGCGCCAACGGGAGGCGAGGGCCTAGGTGCAGCCGCCTCCCCAATGACCTCCTCGGTGAGATCATCTCCCTCCTCCCCGTCAGGGACGGGGGCCGCACCCAGGCCCTCGCCTCCCGTTGGAGCAACCTCTGGCGCGCCTCCCCTCTCAACCTCAACTGCCACGAGGACCAACTCCACGTCTCGCGCGTCGTCCAAGCCCAAGCAGACGGCGACCCTACACGCCGCTTCTGCATCCCGACGATCCGCAGGATACGCCTGGCTCCGCTCCGGCGCTCTAGACCACGGCCTACATGAGCTCCGGCTGGACTTTGACGGCTCTGGAGCGGCTGCCAGAAGGGTCCATCTTCCGATACGCAAACACCCTGCTTGTCGTCACCCTCACAATCTGCATGCTCCTATACCCTGCCAGCGAAGTCTTCCAAGGGCTCCATTCCCCACCTCAAGCTCCTCTCGAGTGCGTCAGCATCCGAGACGACTTGCTCCAGTGCTTTGTTGACGCATGCCCAACTCTAGAGATCCTTTTCGTTCACACTAGCTCTGGGTTCCGCCGGCTCCGGATCAACTCCCTCACACTTACAACCATATGTGTGCGCATCAATGATCCTACTCGTAATCACACGTCGTCACATGATGATCAGCCGCCCCACTACGAGGAACTCGTCATCGAAACCACGCATCGTCTCCAGAGGCTGATCCATCCGTATGAAGCAATTCCAAACCTTGATGTGTCGGTATTCTCCACGCCTACCTTGGAAATCCTTGTTGACTGGCACAACTTCTATACAGGAGTAGTGTCCTGCTCTAGAGTTATGAAGGTAATAATTGCACAAGGTATCTATAAATCCTGTTAGTCACTAGCTAGTATGGTCTTTCTGGTTTGTCCAACTGCAATTTCATTGGTTGTGCAGTTGTTAGCATGAAGTAATTTGCTACTACGCATTAGGTTAGATACAGCTTAAAAGAGTATTAATTAATTACCACCGGCTAAACAGTTCAGTGGCCAGACCGAAACATGACCTACTGCATAGACTCACATTTTAAGGTCTCCACTGAGTTCACAGTTTTTTTTAGAGAAAAACGAATGCACACGACCGAACTTTATATACTAAGAGAAATACAAAATGCTAGGACCCATACGTTGATGTAGACTATCTTAAAATTGTTTATCTTATTCTATGTTGTATTGTTGTTGCCCCGGTGGTTGTTGATGTTAGACACTCTTAAAACTATGCCTTTTTTAAAACTATGTCTGTTGATGTTAAAGACTTATCTTAAACCTGTGGTTGTTGATTTCAAAGACTATGGTTGTTGTTGCCCCGGTGGTTGTTGATGTTAGAGACTCTTAAAATTGCGGTTGTCGATATTAGACTATTTTGAAACTGTTTGATTTTTTTTTTGTTTATGCCTTGGATATGGCTCTTGTGCATGTATTGCTCCTTGGAAAAATTTAGTTGCTGAAATACTTTATTTCTAGATATATTTTGATTTATTTTTGCAAACGCTATTTTGAAATAGAGCGCGCTATAACTTGTGTAGCATTTGGAGAAGGGTTTCGCTATATTTTGTAGCGCGATATTTTTTTTCATTGGTTCAAAGTGATCTGGTTATCACAAATAAATGATCTTATAGTTTGAGGTTCAACTAGGACCTGTATCAAAGTTTTCAAAGTTCAAAACTGATTGTTTCCACATAAAATATACCTATTGATTAGCGTTAGCCCTATGGGAAAAGGGCAAAGATCATTACCACTAGAATAGGTCTCTAGAAAAAAAAATTACCTCCTGCAGAATATCTCTTCGTTTCACGCCATCACTAGCCATCATGAACCTGCATAGATGTTGATGTACCACCACCACAACATGAAACATCAAAGTGAACATCCGTTTTACGATAAATATCTAGAACAAAGCCAAGTGAGAAAAGTAAACAAGTCAGAGTAGTGATCTATACTATGCACAATGGGATATTGGGATGTCATCTAGGAGTGAAGTGGTCTGAAGATGAACCGCCCACATAGAGTTTTTTCTTGCACAAATTTATCAAATGTAAGAAAATTAGACAGCTCTTTCCAAACATAACAATGCATAGTCATAATGCAGCTTTTAACGGAATTTGAGGGCACTTTCCAGAACACAGGCAACTTTAATTGAGAGACCGCACAGTAGCGTGAAACACATTCTACTACTAGGCAGTGCACCATGTACACTGACAACTACATAGAACCAGTTACTGAGAACCACCTATTCGATAAATGTTAAAATAACAGAACAGGTACAATCACATCATTCCCTCCATGTTGTTTGTTCGCTGTAATCCATGCGCCTGTGTCCGTATTTTAGTGCTTTACTTTTTGCTACGTTTTGCAAAATATCCTCAGAACCAGATCTGTCTGGTATTAATTTGACTATTACAAACATATAATGAATCTAGATGCTAATGGTTTAGCTACTTCTTCAGTATTTGTGCCTTCTAGTTTTAAAGGAAGTTCGCATAAAAAGTCACACACTATTTGTTATCAATATGCTGAACACATCTATAATAACTAATAGTGCCCATGCAGGTAGCAATTTGAATGAAGAATAGAACAGATCATCAAATTATGTAATGGCATATGCTACGATTTTTTGACTCATTTATTGGGAAGATATGTAGGCTCTTACAATTTAACAGGAAGTTACCACAAATCATCAAATAACATATAGCTAGGGAATTCTAGCTCCTTTTATTGGAAAGATATGCAGGCTCTTACAATTTAACAGGAAGTTAGTTCATGTATGGGAAACTAAGGCAATGCAAATAGAAAAAAAAAATGTATTTCAATACATACATGTAATTAGCACAAGAACACAAAAATATCTTCGAACTAAGGAAATGCTAATTTGTAAGTACATAATTAATTTGGCCTATGGTTGCTAGAATGCAATAACTTCAGCAAACAAGGCGGTGTAACGTGATTACAGGATCCAGGTAGCGTGGGTTGTAGTAAACAAAAAAGCAGGAGACATAATAATGATGATACATCTTTCCTAAATAAGATAACGAGCAGAATATACGCATCAAACTTATTTTTCGTGAGCAAAACATGGTTAGAATAGCATCGATTTTTCTCCTGGCCAATGACAAAACACACTTTTGCCTCAATACATAATTGCAAAGTTTGATTTAGTTATTTGATGTCTCCATTATTTTCTGAACATCATAAATGACAATTTGAAGAAAATGCTGATGAAATTTCAAAAAGGACACCTACGGCATAGGGTCTGTTTCTTCAGGATATTCAGGTTCTAGATCCTTAACAAGGGAGATAAATCCTTCTGAGAATTAGCAAAATATTAATGTTAACTGTTAAGACATAACATATATTGAGATAGGAGCCTTTGTAATCAGTGTTGTAATTTGAGAAAAAAAACACCTTGATAACATCCAAGTCAGCATTTGCATGTCTGCTATCCAGGAATACCTAGATCGCATAAATATAAGCCATGAGAATGAGGTAACATAATCCTAGATATCAAAATGATAAACACGCAGTTTGCATTCATAACAACTGTACCATGATTAGACGAGCAGAATTTGCACTTTCAACAACAACCCACTGGCCTTCCTCTGAAGCAAATAACCATTCCTGAGATCGTGCCTGAAAGTATGTATGTTCATTAGCAATTATGAACAGACAGAAGAGCTATTTGAGTATTTATTTTCTACATTGTTAGGTAAAATACTGAAGGAACCAATGAATATGCAGAAGCAAACTTTGCAGTCTGTGGTTAAGCAAAGTCTAGTTGGCAAGATTAGCTGACCCAGGAAAAAAATCATTTTGTTGCATGGAAAAACCGCAACAGTCATAATCGGAGATAAATAATGAGTGATACTATAGTAAAACCTTAGCAGGATTAAATCTAGGGTAACACAAATTTTCTAATTTGAAATAGAATCCACGACAGCATATTTATAGGTTTCATTACAGAGATAAAGCAGAAAATGCTGATAAGGAAACTAAAACATATTCAACAAAGCATTGCTTGGCTGGTATGTCCGTCGACTACCGGACTTCAACCAAATTCATTGATTTTTATCGTAAGATGGAAATTTCTTAATTCCCACTTGCACGGAAAAAATTACATTACCATGAATATGATCCTAACAATGCAGGTGCTAGTCCCTTATAATTGCAAGGTCAATCAGCCAAGTGAAGTTTGTATTAGTCATTTGCTTTCAATCATGATTGCCAATTGCCTAACAACTTTTTAAACAATAAATTCCTCATGCTAGGAGATAAGCTGTAAGAGTTACACCATGAATGAGCTGTAGAGATCACAAGAAATCAGCAAACTTTTCTTGCTACTAAACTTTAGAAAATAACAACTCCTAACAATATTGAGCAGAGCTAGAAATGTATAAATCTCTATCAGTTAGTTGGGTTGAGGAAAAGGACCGGAATGGACTGCTTATTACAACCCCAACAGCGCGGAGGCAGTTTGTTTGAGGAATGTCATGGGTTGTGCTGTAACCACCTTGTCCCTCAACAGCACAAGTCTGGTAGAATGGGGGGTTCATGATTCGTGCATACATCCATACTATGGTATGATGCAACTTTATTTGAACCCTACTGCAAATGAACCCACAAAAACCTTGTTCAAGAAAGTTTACAGTTTGTTGTAGTGTCTCTTGGTTTCAAAGTAATTTCTCATGATAATCAGATAATGCATCGTATTATTCAATTTGTTTTGGCAAGAGAAAGGAAATGATTGGCTAGGGGATTCGGTTAAAACACAATGAAAGGCACAGGTGAGAATTCACAATATGCAACAGACCTTAGGCACAATGAAAACTCCACAATGGTATGCAAATGTTCCGGTTTGATTCTTAGCATCCATGAAAACAGCCTTGTAGCAATACAGTGAACTTCCCTGCTCACCGAGAATCAACTGCCTCCTTCGTCCTGGAACAATGACCTTCAGATTTCCAATAGCTCCTAGCTGAAGATCTCGCAATGACAAAAGTACATCAACACCAGAAGTGTGTGACTCCCGGATTCTGTTCTCATTTTGCAGAGCATGACTTACAGCATTTGCCTGTAGCGCCAACATAGAATAGAAGAGTAAACTGTAAGAGTCCCGACAGGAACTTCGTTATTGACATTTCATAATGTTTATCAGAACACAGTTGTACCTGTGTCATGTTACAGTATTCAGAATTCTGGTCCAGTCGTGATTTTATTGGGTTCACAACACCCATCTTCCCTTTTACCATGACCACCATGAAGGTCTGGAAGGCAGACTTACTGGAGCTTTCGCTGGCTATAGCTTGAATACTCATATCCCATCCAAACCTGAACTCAGGCAAAAGTAGGTCTACAAAAGAGAAAGTAGAAAAAAAGTGTAAATAAAGTTTCAATATTAAGTGTTAATTGAATAGAAAATAACTACGTAGAAGATAGCTTATCTGTTCTATAATTGGTGTTTCTAAAATTTTAGGAACTTTCTGGATCTGAATGCCTGCAGAACAGCACAAGTATCTATACGGCTATGGCCACAGAATACAGATACAATACTAATATATCACTAGATTTTCCGTTAAAGAAACTTTCATAATCGCAGGACCTTTTATTTGTATTAATTCAAGTTAGTCATAGTTGTTCCAAAAAGTGTGAAGAGTCAATAAAACCTCGCATAGAACAGAGAAAGTAAAAGAAGTGTAGGTTAAAACTTGGAACTACCCTAAATTCACATTCGGATGCATGGGATTCTGCTAGAAGAAGTTGATAGAAGTTCACCTAAAACATGGGATTCTGCTAGAGTGAAGCACACAAACTTTCCCCCTGACTTCAAAACCCTCTTGGCCTGCGAAAGGTGCTTGCTTTGTGAGACTTGACATCAGGAAAAGAGAATTTCCATCAAGTCTCCTAGATTACTGCAAGTAAATGGGGGTAATTAAATTTATAAACTGATAACCAAAATACCTCATTTAGATATTTCATCCCCAGTTCTGTGCCAACCTCTGGCTCCATCAGAGCATCCAATCCTCCCTTATCAAGTATGAAATCAAATGAACCATCTGGAAACTGTCAATTTGGAACATCAGCTGGTTTCCACAATAGTGTGTGTTACAGGTTCCTAAACAAATAAAGCTAATGTGCTAAAATTCAGAAGCCCACAAAAATACTTACAGAATTGTGAAGAGCAAATGAGAAGCATAAATCAATAGAATTTTTTTAATTGGTAACCAGAAACAGTTTCAGTGACACAAACATTGGCCATCGGGTGAAAACGGAACGGATACTTCATCCGAAGGCTTGTGGAGTGGATATAGTTTAGGGAAATGTTGATCCGCTACAATCTGTATCTGATTCGATGTCCAAAACATAGGGTAGAATAGGATGCCGGATGAGTGATATCCGCCTGTATCCGACTATTCGTACTTTTAGACAATACTGTCCATATAATTTCATATAGGATATCCAAGACAGGCTAAACTACTCAGGGTATAAATCTAAAACCGCCCGCATGTCAGCCTTCTAGAAGTTTACTGGCTCATGCATTTATGCCTAGCTTATGTTGTACCTATATAAATATTTATACTGAAAAAAATTCAGAAGGTTAATGTTTTCAAAGTTCAAACCTAGCAAATACATAATATGTTATACTCCCTCCGTTCCACAATATAAGATGTTTTAGGTGTTGCACATATTGTCTAGATTCGAACTAAAAAGAGTGAACATATACATTAAAACGTGTCTAGATACATGTGTATACATGTGAATGTGGAAAAAAGGCTAAAACATCTTATATTGTGGAACGGAGGGAGTACCTATTATTCCATGGTCACTTCATCTATCAGTGACTGCACATAAACTGAGAAGCATATAACTATGTGTTTAAGCCTGTGTATTGAACTGCTAATGTAATTGCATTTTGGAAGTGTTGTATTATTCATTGATCATTGCTTTCACGCTATATCGGTCTAAATATTCATGAGAGGGAATGTCTGTATACGGCTCGCTATGTATTCGATCCATATTCGTGACTAATATTATCCGATCCTGACTCCAGCTCTGAGAAAAAAATATAGTTTATGATATGGCTAAGCATCAGCCGATTTCACCCTTACATTCAGAATCTCAAAAATAAATATTTTCATTTTTTTTTTTAGTTAATATACCATGCGCAGAAACTGTGAACAAAAACCAAAAGCATCTCCTAGAAGCTAGGTATAGAGTGCCAACATATCAGTTCAGTTGTAAGACTATGCAGTGACACCAATCCATGAAACTCAGACCAACCAGTTCTATAGGCAGGAGTTCAAATTCTAGTCATGGTACCAATGTTCCTAAAAAAATGCAGGTGTATATATTCTTCACTCAGCATCTTATCATTGCCCATTACAGCATTGGGTACTCAGGTCCATTCAAGCATCGCAAACTTTGATTCTAGCTCCAAAACAATCGGCGTTCAACGTTCAAACCTCACAACATGTAAACCAAGTGGGCGTAGATAATTCGACAGATTGCTCCAATTACAAAAAAAATCCTACCAATGACACACACACCCCAATCCAGCATGATAAATCCTAAATTGGCACGACGCAGCAGCAATTCACGAGGCAGGAGGCCGTACCTGCATTTTGGTCATGTCCATGACGCGCCACCGCATCTCGGGGCGCACGCGGGCGTGCCGGCGGAGCATGTCGGCCACGATGACGCGGGAGAAATCGATGTTGGTGATGCGGCGGAACCCCAGGTCGTAGAGCTCCTCCGAGAGCGCCGAGCTCCCGCACCCCGGGACGAGGATATCCGCCCCCTCCGCCCCGAGGAGGAGCGAGCGGAGCGGGGACTTGATTTGCGGCCACTCCGCGTACCACTCGAAGCTGTCGCCGCCGCCGCGGATGGCGAAGAACTTGTCCCAGTTCTCCCGTGAAGTGAAGTCGTCCAGCGCGCCGAGGAGCGCCGGCGTGGTCGCCATGGGAATGGATGGCTGCGTGAGGCTCAAACTCAAACCCTAGGCTAGTAGGGGTTTAGAGATGGTCGGAGATTCTCAGAGAGGTTCGGGGTTCGGGGGCTGGGAGCAAGAACTGCAACTGACGCATTTGGTAGCCTGCAGGAAGGCTAGCCAGGCCCGCCAGGTGCAGTGTGCTCTGGTTTGGTAGCCGGTTTTACGTGTTGGGCCTGGCTAGCACGGGTTTTACAGCACCATCGGGCCATGTGCTATAAGAACGGTCGAATTGACCGTTTCCAGGGAGCCATGTCTGTTCCTCCTCTCTCGCTGCAGATTCCCTATCCGCCCTTGGTCGAGCTCGTGCGATTCGGAGATGGCGGGAGCTCCCGCCGTACAGCCAAAATCTCGGCAGAGAGTTTGCGTCACCTCCCACCCAAAACCCTCCCCTATATACACTCTTTACCCTCACCGCTTTCACGAAGCCCACCATTTTCATCCACTCGCGCTCTCCGGTCAGAGCTCCCAGGTAAGCGGCGACGGCGGCTTACTCTTCACCAGCAGGCAGCAGCGGAGCGGCGGGGTACGACACGGCGGCACCCTCCTCGACTCGGATTCCGCTCGTCTTCGGTCATCTCCATCGATGGCTGTAAGTGACCAAACCTTGCTTTTCTAGGGTTCATATGGGTAGGATGTTGTAGATCTGAGCTCTGTTAGTGGTCTTTGATGCTGTATCTATGATCTATACTTGTAGCAGACGAGCTAGGTTGGGTAGATCTGTTAGATTTGATGTTAGTTCGGTACTTCTGGTAGGTTTTGTAGATCTGTTAGCTGGGATGTTAGTTCTGATGTTCATTTTGTACATGTGCTTGCTTAGGAAGACTAACAATGCTAGATCTGGTAGCTTACTACGTTCTGTTATCGTCATCGATGTAGGAGTTCAAGAGTGAGGATCTTAGTATGTCACTTGTCCCAATTGGGGACTCGCAAATCCCATCATACGTCGACGACTCTCAGCCTATGTCGGACTACGGCATGAACGACTCCACGTTCGGTGTTGTGCACGACGTTGTAGGGTCCTTGGTTGCGACAGTGAACCAACAGATTGCCAAGAACAAGGCCCAGGCAAAAGCAACCATGAAATGGCTTCCATTCATGTCAACCTTCGTGCTTAAGCACATGACTACTCTCATCAGGTCTGGGGTTAGAACAGACAAGGGTTTCAAAGAGGTGCATCTCAAAGCTTGCGCCCAGGCTCTCTTTGCACACTGTGGGGCAGAGGTGACCTCAACTCAGGTGTACAACCACCTGAGGAAGTGGAGGATGAGGTGGGTTCAGGTGAGCAAGCTCAGAGATTTGAGCAGCGCTCAGTGGTGCGAGGAGACCCACACCATCATCCTCGAGAACGCACAATACACAGGCCACACTACTACATATCTGAGTATTACAGCCGCATCTCGGCCATGGGCCTCAGCCGGTTTTCCCATCCGACTCGGAGCAACAGTTGAGGATAATCCAGACTCCCGGAGCCGGTTCGGAAGCGCGGCTGGGAAAGTTGCCCCCGCAGACGGTTTTTAAAACAACCCGCCTCTGCAACCTGAGGCGGGTGCGAATAAGAACCGACGCGCGCTGGCGGCAGTCTCGTTCTTCGATCGGCTCCACCGCGTCGGAACGTCCGGAGTTTACCCAGACGTCCCGGCAGTGGTTGGAAGCGGCTAGGAAAAAAACAGGCTGGGGTTGTAGGCGTCGGTTCCATTTTTTAGGCGGCTCTGATTTACCCGGAGGTCCCGACAGAGCCCAGTCCTTCCGTGTTTGCAGTTCGGGATAGGATCGGTCCGGAGGGTCTGCGTTTACCCAGAAAATCATATATCCGGAAGGTACGTCCTTTTCCGGAATTTATCATGCCCACTATTTCAGAATCGAGCAAAATAATTAATATTGATGCTGAACAGTTAATTAGCACATATATTGCTAATCAAGCAGAATTCCATTACATGGCGACTAGTAACAAATAAAGTACTTCTGAATATCATATATAGCTAGCTGAACTCTAAATGTTTCAAGTGGGATGACACAAATCATGTGTCTCTAACCACAAACGGCGGCGGCTTGTCACTGCCGTCTAGGGGCTTATTCGCCAGCACCGTATGAACCAAGAATTTTGCCATTTGTTCGTGGAACATACACAAATATGCCAGCGTCATCTGCTTCTCCTCGATTTCCGGATGTTGTACATAATGTTCAGAGCACTGATGATATGAATGACTATATAATCAAGTATATAGAAATAAGAATATATTCGTACAAGGAAACAGAAGATCTTTTAATACCTCGCCTTCTTCTGATCCCAGCAACATCCAATCAATCATCAGGTCAACATGGTTGGCAACATAGAACGCGCTAGATGATATTGAGTCAGCCGGCTGTAGGAGGCACTGAGACAAAAACACATACAGACTTTGTGAGATGTATATATTAAAGTTAATATATTATTTGCATGTATTAACTTCAGGTGGAAAACTAACCTTATAGTTCGGGAAGTGGGTTAGTTTGTCAAAACCCCTGTCTACTATATTGCCTCCTTTCGTCTTCACGTATCCGAATGCTCTGAATGAGTGTAGGTTGAAAATAATTAACATAGGTATATCATGTGATGTCTTACACTCCTGCTAAACATAGATGCCGTATATATAGGTGTACATAAAAAAAACAGTCACTTGTCAAGAAGCTTGGACACGGTCTGAACATCTACCATCCTACGAGAACCAAGATAGTAGACATTGCCATTCACAAGCGAGATTGCAATAAGGATCCAGTGGGCGATTTTTGAGCTACAAAATATGTACATAGGGTTACAAGCTAGCCAATCAAAGTTGTGTCGTTAGAGTTACCTAATGAACAAAATGAGATGCTCCATTACTTTACCTTGTCTTAAACGGCCATAGGATTAAATCCTTATTTTTAGTACGGCGCATCACATAGACAATGTAATCCTCGACACCCCTCTCGTTCACTTCAATCTGTCACTCCGATGCATTAATACGGTCCAGGAAGACTACTTTTGGGGATTGCTTCTCGTCCATCAGATGTTTCCTACATAAACCATGCATGTGTATGAATAACATGTAATAAATTTGACTGTAGCATAGATATGAGAAAGCATTCAAGATAAATACTTACAATCTCATGACGCTCATAATGCTGTCGGGCATGTCTGTGGCCTACGCAATGGCACGGAAATCCAACCACAGGATCACGAACTCGCAGATAGTATCGACACCGACCGGTCTGTACCTAACAGTAATTCCCTTGGTTTTACGCGTCTTGTGTTCTGACCCACAGAGCGATAGCAGATATTTTAAGTCAGAGGCATTTCCCTGCTGAGATGTAAGTGCCACGCCCTTGAACAAACTCTTTTTCACCAGTGCCTTATTACTGGGTAGGGCAATATCGGGTATCACGCTAGTAGGGGAAAGTTCTGTGGGCTCTTCATCAGCTGGTCCTTTTATTTTAGCCGGTTGTTCATCATGTACAGGGGGCGGCGACGATATCTTCGTCATGCTCGTGGGGGTATTTTCTTTGGGCTCTTCTTCATGATCTTCCAGTTCATCGATATGTGATCCTGTTAGCTTAAAGTGGGTAAAGAACTTGGACGTTGTTGCTGGGGAGGTCTGCTTCTTAGTTGGGTTTGGATTGTCAATAATGATGTCTTGCTTGGGCCACTGGATGAATGTGCCTTTCGCCTCGAAGAGAGTGGTGATTTCTTCATTTGGGGGCTTGATACGTCCAAAACGTATCTACGGTCCCGAACACTTTTGCTGTTGTTTTACCTATAATTTGTGTGTTTTGAATGCAACTAACACGGATTAACGCTGTTTTCAGCAGAATTGCCCTGGTGTCTTGTTTTTGTGTAGAAAGTCAAGTTTCGGGAAAATTCCCGAAAAATATCCTGGAGTTCCTATTTTTCCAGAAGACACACGGAGCCAGAAGACGAGACGGAGGTGGGCCACGAGGGCCCCACACCATGGGCCCCGCGCGGCAGGAGCTGGGCCGCGCCGGGGGGTGGTGTGGCCACCTCGGGCACCACCTCGCGTCCCCCTTTCGACTACTTATTCCCCTTGACCTAAAAACCCGAGGGAGGATCGACGCTTTTTCTAGAAACACTCCAGAGCTCCGCCGTCACCAAAAAACCCTATTTCGGGGACCAGAAACTCCGTTCTGGCACCCTGCCGGAACGGGGAATTGGAGGAGATCATCGCCATCATCATCATCGACGCCTCTCCATCAACCATCCATGATTCCCCCATCCATGTGTGAGTAATCCCCGCTGTAGGCTGAAGGGGATGGTAGGGATTAGATGAGATCATTCATGTAATAGATATCAGATTGTTAGGGCATGGTGCCTAGTATCCGTTGTTAGTACTTTATGTCATTGTTGCAACTTGTTATGCTTAATGCTTGACACTAGGGTCCGAGTGCCATGATTTCAGATCTGAACATGTTATTGAATCATGAGGATAATTATAATTTTAGATCAAATCTGCAAATTGTTTACACATATAATTGTCCGGAACCCGAGGCCCCAAAGTGACAACAATTGGGATAACTGGAGGGGATGGCTGTAATGTGAGGATCACATGTGTTCACGGAGTGTTAATGCTTTGCTCCGGTGCTTTATTAAAAGGAGCACCTTAATTACCAGTAGTTTCCCTTGAGTCCCCGCTGCAAACGGGCTGGTAGGACAGAAGATGTTGTGCAAGTTTCTCATTGCGAGCACGTACGACTAAATACGGAACACATGCATATGATTGATTATTACCTGGATACTTTATTATTATCTATCTGCAAATACCCTACGCTTGACTATTATATGAATTATCTTATCCATGCAACGCCCGTTCATCCATCCCTATGCCTACAGTATTTTAATCCTGCTGTCTACTACAATTATTACTGCTGGTTTTATTTTACTGCTGCTATTATTTCACTACTGCTACTGCTATAAAACTGTTGCTACTGATAAACTGTGTCGAGCAAGTCTATTTCCAGGTGCAGCTGAACTGACAATTCATCTGTTAAGGCTTATAAATATTCTTTGCCTACCCTTGTGTCGAATCAATAAATTTGGGTTTTACTTCCCTCGAAGACTGTTGCGATCCCCTATACTTGTAAGTCATCAGGGCTCGGGGAGAAGGAATCCCTTGAATGGCTCGTGGACATCATCGACGTTAACCCTAGCATATCCAGTGTGTAAAGGATTATTGTGCACCATCAGTAGTATTTGGTCTGCAGGAAACAATTGGCCCCACGCAGAATCCACGAGAGTTCCCGATGCGGCGAGCCTCACTCCTAGCCGGCAGTTAGTTGGAACCTACAAAGAGAAGTGATCAAGTTAGCTTGGATGTCATAATTACATATGTGTGCTTCATGATCAATTCACGGGCCGGGTTTATGTACCTGTACGAGATCGCACGCAACGATCGCATCGATGTCTCTATAACCACAGCTACTCCGGTGTAGTCCCGGGCTGGATAGAGTTGCTGAGGCCGTGCCCTCTTGCCGGATCTCTGCTCGTAAGTCCGCCAAAATTTCTTCTTTAAGAGTTTGGCGCAACTCTTGTTCTGCCTTCTCTTGCTTAGCTCTTTTGCGTGCTCGCTTGTCGTCTTTAGTACAGTCGCGGCCATATTTCCATGGCGCGTAGCTACCTACACCCCTCGTGCGACCAGTGTGCTCTTCGGTTCCCAACCCCTTACAGAGCACATCTCCATTGAACCGGCCTTCTCGTTTCTTCTCATCCCACTTGAGCTGCATATATAACAATATAACACATGAAGTAATCAGAAAAGGAAAAGGGGGATTATGAAGTGGCTAAAGAATTGGCCAGCGAATTCTCACCAAATCGTCATATTTCTCCTTGACTTTACCCTTTTTAAAAAACGGCAGGCATGTAACTTCGTCTACTGAATCAGCTCTAGCTATGGCCCAGTTTCTTGCCCTCATGTCTAAAATGTGGCTAAATGGAGGAGGGCGATTGTTCTTAACCGCCTCAGCATCTTCTTTGGCCCAAATCTTGGACATGCCGGCATACCCAGCAGTCCCCATTTTGTGGGGGTGCTTAAATGACAGGGCGAGGGCCCTAGCAGCTGCACTCTTCTGCTTAAACTCATCTGTCGACTTCAACTTCACAAAGTCATCCCAGTAGTCGGCGGTGAAAGGATAAAGAAACACTGGACTTTTGCCCACGGGCACATACTCTGTCACCAGTTTGGTCTTCCAATTCTTCCATGCCTTGCCAGCAGTCATTAAAGCTGCCCGCTGAACACGAGGCATGAGGTCCAGATGGATGGAGAAGTGCCCCAGGATCTCATTTGAGACTTTGTCGCGCAGAGCATCTGATAATCCCTTCCAATCTGGAATGGTTATCGGAACTTGTTCGCGTGCTATGAGACCACAAAGTGTCGAGAACTTTGTTCTAGCAGCCTCCGGCTCAAACGGAGCTCCGGTATCATTACTGATCGAGGTCACGGTAAGCTTCTCCTTCGGCCGTTGGGATTGCTTCCTTCCCCCTCCTTTGCGAATTTCTTTTATGTGTTGTAAGTGCAAGTGATGTCGACCTTGGTGAGCCAGGCCTGTCGATTTTGATGAAATAATGCGAAAATATCATAAATATGCAATTTAATCGTGAATACTTCTAAGTAAGTACCTATAATTACTTGCAAGAAAAATGCCCAACAAGAAAATCGCTAAATACTTAAAAGTAAGTACGGTGGAATAGATCTGTACGGCATGGTGTCGAGGTCGGTCTGGGTTAGAGGCACGGTCGTCACCGCCCCGTCTACAGCCGCTGCCTCGTCCATGGCGGTGGCGATGAGCTCGTCCGCGGCGGTGGTGCCGGGCTCCGACATGGCGGTGGTGACGGGCCCGTCCGCGGCGGTGGTGCCATGCTCTGCCGCGACCTCCGTGGATTTGTTGGCCCGAGTGATGCGCCGTGGCGTCTGGGCGTTCCCGCCCGCCTTCTTGTTCTTGCCGGCCATGTCGGGACTAGTGGTGCCGGCGGGGGTGGGGGAGGAGGAAATAGGCGGGGGGGGGGGGGGGGGAGGGGGGGTGACGCGCGGGGCGGAGGAGTTGAACGGTGTGGGGCGCTACTCCGGCGCGAGGAAAGGGGAAGGGTGGGGAATAGATCGGGAGCCGGCGGCGGGGAATTGGAGCTATAGGTTCGAAAACTCAGTGGGGTAAAAGTATAAGCGGGGAGGAGGTGAAATGGGCGAAATTCGCCCGCCAAAACGATTTCATGCCGCCCAACAAAAACTTGAATTTTGCACAAATACCTACCTACGGAACCAACGGACTTGTCCAGACAGTCCGGATAGGATAAAAAGCTACCAAACGGCTCGCGAAATAGCGGTGGCGCGCCAGCGACCGTCGCATGACGGCGAGGCTTCTGCACGGAGATAGCCTTCATCTAGCAGGATTTGGTTTAATTTACTAAACAATACGTACCAACCTGGAAATCAATGTATTCCGGACTGTACAAATATGTATGGACCGTCCGGATACTTCAAAACCCTACCCCTGCGTCGTTCCACCCGTTTGTAAGTATTCGAAGGAGGGTACAACATGAGTCTTTTTTACCTTTACGTGCAATGGTTGGTCATGCATAGAACATTGGAAAAACCAAAGTTGATCGAGCTCCGCTATCTGTCCTGATCGACATGTCATCGAGCTTCAAGAGTTCTCTGTATAATTAAGAGGGGATATATATGTAAGCTAGTTCACGCTCAACTCGTGTATTTGCTACTTCCGATGCATCTCCCACATCCAAGACTTGTATACATATGTCAGCTAGCTAGGACAACAAAAAAGTTTTGTTTTTAAAGTTTCTAGCCCCTCTTGCCATTTTCAGACAACATTAACCCTAGTTCGTGGGGCCCGTTGTCACCGACCGGGTTCTAAATAGGGTGTATACCCGGCCGATCAAAGTTATATGTACTTGTACCGTAGATCAAACAGACACGCCCGCCTTCATATATACATGTATACATATCACATGCAAGGTGGTGAGAGTGCCAGGGGTTTGAACCCGGCCCCTCTCTATCCCGTTCGCGTTTTCGGTCGGCAGGCCTGACGCTGTGTACCGCGTTTACCCGACTTAGAAAGGGGTGCAGAAGATTAATTATCTCATTGTTTGTAGTAGTGTAGGTCATTGGGAAATGAAAAACCAAAATGGAGCCCAATTACTCGGAAGATTTATGAACGGTCAATGTCCGGAACTCCGTAAATATCCATACCACCCGGAAAGCATACGAAGTTAGCGCAAATCCGGAGTGTGGCCGGAACCTCTTGGGTTCAACCCTCAGCACATCACACTAAAATCCACCCCCCATCCGCAGACACACACCCACCCCACACACCCACACAGCATGCGCACACGCAGAAACATAAAGCCCTACCTGCGCCACCGCCGCCTCCGACAAATCTTCCTCCGCCGGTTACTACGAGTTACACCGCGGCCGCTTTCGCGCAAGCCCACGCTGCCTTCCTCTGACGACCACCTTAGGACGATAAAAAGTTACCGGCCACATATATTTTCCTCAAGGGCATGCATAAAACATGCACCAAAGTGTGTGTAGCCGAAATCTTTACTATTAAAGGAGAGTCCGTCGTTGGTGTCACACGTCCAACTAATTACGAAAACATGCCACCACAGTCAATCTGTTTAGTCTCTTATTTCCCGATGGAGTTAGCTGGCGCTTAATTTGCGTTCTGTTAGTTTGTTATCTTTTCTATTAAGCGCAGCCGCTCCATTAATTCCCGAAATAAACATAGAGAAGACTGCACAGCGATGCCGATCGGTATGTGCTTTGTGGTAAGCCGATCGACCCAAAATCTCTACTACTCATCTGGTTCCGTCTTCTGCCGCTCCCACAATTGGCTCATCCGCGTCGCCGTCTTTCATGATTTCACCCCGCCTCCTCCGGGACGCCTCGAACGTGGGCGCGTCGTCCTCCACGGTTGATGTTTTTGATTTTCCATCTCCCATCATAAGCCATGGCGACGGCGACGAGGAAGCTTCTCCCGACGCTCCGGCACGACGCGAGGCCTCGCCACAGAGAAGACAGTCGGTTCTGCGGCCGTCGTCGGCAGCTAAACCACAAGTGGATGCAGCCATGCAGGTACCCATCCCCTCTATCCCCGATCACCAGTCCCTAGATTCCGATCCAGTTTCGTCAGATTCATAAGTCTCTAAGAGTTAATTTCTCATGCGATCCCCCTCAATTCAGTTCGAAAGATCGCGTATGCACGTATCCAGAGTGCGGTTATGGCGATTGGTTCAGCTTGTAACCCCCTGTTTACGCGCGTAGCTACACGATTGATTTTGTATTCCCCCATTAAGTTTAGGCCAGTATGGGTTTTTTGTTTAGACGATTCTTTTGTCCCTGAGCCTAAGTGTTCCGTGCTGATGGTTTCAGCTCCCCGCTGATTGTTGGTGGATCTGGATGTTTCACACGTGACTCTCATCTTTGTGTTTTTTTATGATATAATTGGATAAGCGTAATGTTTTTGACAGCACATGTTTTGAGTATGCATGGATTTGTCATAGCCCATCTCTTTTAAAGTATGTAGATGCTTTTAAAGTAGGACTGAATACTTTTCTGCCTAAGTATGTAGATGCTTTTAAGATACAAAAACAGTATAGTGTTATATGCCTTTAGGAAAAGTTTCCTCACTTAAAGTGTTTTCCTTCATAGAGGTTGAAAGGGGAGACAAAAATGTATGTTCAGTAGCAAACGTAGAGACCTTTGTTCATTTATGTTTTTACATGTTCAGTAATTAACTACGCATAGAGTGTTCTAAGGTCTTGTGCTGTGAAGTAAAGCTTAGCAAAAGAAAAGTGATAGGTGGAATTGGTCTTTTAATAAATCTGGTGTTTTTTTTCTGTTAAGTCTTACAAGAATTGCAGTGCAAGCGGAGCAAAAGTGATCTGCTACCAGTTGTGGCTGAAAACTTCAGCAGGCGGAGTGATTTGATGGTGCTGCAGGAAAAGTCAGGAAAATCAGTTGAGTAGAAGAGTAGAGGAAGAAATCAGGAAAGTCAGGTGGTAGTTATGCGTTGAGTAGCCTTTAAAGAACAAAGTTTTGTATGAGTTTGGTAGTTGGTCGCTGGTGACCGTTTCTCTTTAGTAGTTGTTAGGTTTGGGTAGTGTTCTGGATGTGCTCTGCAGGGACGGTGTTGGCCCTGGGGCGGGAGGTTTGTTGGAATTGCAACTTGTGTTATCAGTTTTCATAATAATGAAAATTGGGGCAAGGCCCTCCTTTCTAAAAAAAAAATCTCTTTTAAAGTTTCTGATCAGTTTGGAAATCCTCGGAGGTGTTGTTTTGATGTACGCAGTCTTGTCATAAAATTTTAGACAGTTTTAGGAACGGTATGCGCCTATGGATTCATACAACTGCCAGATAGCTATGAATTTGTATGGTCCACTGTCTGAAATTCTTTGGTTGCTCCAACGATCAGTTATGAGCTGGGAGAATCATGGTAACGATCACAGTGTCAGCTAGGTGTACATTATAATCCACCATGTCTCATGCCTCGTGAGTTGAAACTTCTTTGCTTCAGTGAACCTTCACTAGGTTAATAGGTTTGTGAATGTACAATTATTTTCGGATAAGAGTTTTTAAGCCCTTGCTCTGTTATACGCACACTGTTTGACGATTGTAGGTGCAACTGTTTTTATTGAGACTGGGAAGTGTCACACTTTCCAGTGGGAAGATCTTGTTCTAGGGACTAGCCACCCCAGGGCCCCTGCGGCCACCCAAACATAGATGGCAACCACAAAGATGAGCGTCCGCGCCTAGGCCTTGCTCACGCCACCATCAGGATGACTCCAACGGGGCGACGCATCGAGTCCGCGCGCCTCCGTTCCTGTCCGCGGGGACCAAAAACACGGCCCAACGGGGCGACGCAAACGGACCGCGGTCTGTTTTCTTGTCCGCCGCGACCCATTCTTGGCCCAAACTTGGGCCACCGATGCGTCGGGCGCGGACACGAGCGGAGCGCTAGCGTGTCCTGCCCTAGTCCGCCCCTGGCCCGCACGTCATACCATTCCCCACCCCAATCTCCTTCGCCTCTCTCGCCCGTCCCGCCGCCACCCCGCCGTCGCTCCCTCGATTTGGCACTGCAGGCCATTCAGGGGACGCCGTCTGCTGCTCTTCTTCCCCGACGGTCACCGGAGCTGCTTCCTCCCCACCACGGCCGGTGAACCTTGCGGCCACATCTCTCGGAGCGCCCGCGACACCAACGCCGCCCCGGCACCAACGCAGGTACGAACTCGGCCATGGATAGCTCCGATGAATGGTACTACAAGAACTACATCCTGTGCGCGCCATCATCGGATGATTCCTCGGATGATGAGAGTGACGGCCTGGTTGCCACCCTCATCGTCAATGAGTACATTGAGAGGACGCGGACGGTGTTCCGAGGCTCGTTGCCGGGCCGTTCTCCTGCATTGGACCGGAACCGGAGAGCTGGCCAACTCCAGCTCTGGGGGGACTACTTTCGTCCCCACAGACCCACGTATCCTGCCAAGATTTTCTGGCGCCGTTTCCGGATGAGAAGATCTTTGTTCAACCGTATCCGGTTGGGGGTGATGCATTTTGATGACTATTTCATATGCAAGCCAGATGCATGTGGTGCCCTCGGTTTTTCATCATACCAGAAGTGCACCGCCGCCGTTCGCATGCTTGCATATGGAATTGCCGGTGATCTTGTGGACGAGTACGTGCAGATGAGCGAGTCCACGTGCCTAGAAGCAATGTACAAGTTTTGCAAGGCCGTGGTGCAGGTGTTCGGCCCGAGTACTTGAGGGAGCCCAATCTTGCCGACATGACCCGGCTCTTGGCCATCAACGAGGCCAGAGGGTTCTCTGGGATGCTTGGCATCATAGATTGTATGCACTGGGAGTGCAGGAACTGCCCATTTGCTTGGCAGGGGCAGTACAAGGGCCATGTTGGGGCATGCACGGTCGTGCTTGAGGCCGTGGCATCACAAGATTTGTGGATTTGACACTCGTTTTTTGGCATGGCCGGTTCGCACAATGACATCAACGTGCTGCAGCGGTTGATGTTTCCTATATACTTGTTTTGTATGGATTGATAAAAATGATCAAAATGATCAAAAACCCTGGCCGGGCGGGCTCGATGCGTCGGCCCACCCCCCCTATATATGAATGAAAATTGCCCATATATGGCCTGTTTAACTAAAAAAAAACATGCGGGCGGACTCGATGCGTCGTCCCGTTGGGGGCACTGGCCAGAAAGGGGCGGACATGGGCCGGACGCGCGTCCGTTTGGGTCGCCCCGTTGGAGTCATCCTCATTGGCCAGCTTCTGACCATGATCCCGCCAATCAGCACCAGCGACACGAGAATTGCGCACCACCAATGAGGAAGAGCGTTGGCGGCTGATTCCAGTCGACCAAGAACATGGACAACAGCGTGGTGCTTGGAGGCTGCGTCTACAACACTCGTAACCACCGTGCATAAGGAGAGACGCACCCTCGCGTCTCGCCCACGCATCACTTTGATCCCCATCACCTGCTCGAAGAAGGGTATCGCGGCGGCCATCACCTGTGGTCGGTACCGCTGCTGGGTGAGGGGCATATATCTGACGAACGACATCCATTTTTTAATTATATAGTTGCTGGAAATATTTTGTTCTTCGGTTAGGATGCTCATGCTTACGTTTTGGTGGCAGTGAAGATTTCAGTCAGATTATAGGCTATCACAACGTGTCCATGCACTAAATGAAGACATCTTACCATTCATACATTATACCCTGTCATATGTATTAGCTCGCACCGTTTGTGAATTTTTATTACGATCATATAAGTGCTGCAGATTATGTAGTTTAAAGCCTTAACTCAATTTTATTGACTTTTTATTTTCTTCTCATCCTTATTAGCATCTTCACTTTGTGCTCCATTTTGCATTCATATAGAGTGCATATTGTTCTCCACATTGAGTGTTCTTATTGGACCAACCATATGGTTCCAAGTGACAACATTGTTGCTAAATTATAAAACTATCATAGTACATTTAAAGAGAGCTAGAACCCTTTCCCACAACAAAATGTAATAATACTGCATTCAGCTTCTTGTTTCTTTAACACTATTGTTTATATCATGAGCATAAGTAATACTTATTTTGGATAAACATCCTATAATATAACACAGATGGAATTCCTTTCTGAACATGCTGTCATTCTCCAAATAGAGGTATCCTCTCAACTTGAAAATGGATTGTTTAGATGGTAGTTGAGAGCAAATTTAGTAGAGTGGAGTTAGTACTTGACCACCGAGGACTCTTCCTCATAAAAAGATGATCAGTACTTATTGGGTGATCGTGAGTTAGTGTGTGGTAAGTGATAAATGCTCCTAGATTTCGATATTTTGTGCTTTACAAGCTTTGTTAATCCATCGATAATTCAATGTAAGGGTAAACCATTTTACAAGCTAAGTATAGATAATATTTTATGGGTAGCTCGGGATATATTATGCAGTGGATCTTCAGCTCGGATATAAATGCATTTCGCATATTCTGCAGAAATCTTTTTATCTTTTTCTTTTTTTGCCGGAGATGCAGATCTTTGGATAAAGGGGATAGCACATATTGGATATTGTCATGGTGGGAGCCATGTCCTTATTGTGCGTCTGTTTCTATTAAATTTTGTGAAATACTATCCGGCTAAAAGATTTTGCTGTTGTAGCATGCATAAGTTTTTCTCCTCGAGCAGCCTTCACAAGTTTTACATTGAATTTGGAGAAGTTTTTATGGCCTTGAGTATATATATCTGCCGTGCATTTTCAGCATCTGCGACAATATGGTTGTATTGATCATTAATTACAGTGTTTCCATTGGTGTTCTCAGAATTATTTCCTTTCTTGCTGTCGGATTGCTGATACACGATCTCCTTGAGTTTTTTTTTTTTTTTTTTTTGGAAACGAGGTCTCCTTGAGATTTCAGTGATGTCTCAAATCCCTGTAGGACTTAACTGAGATTATTTGCTGTGTTATGCCGCAACTATCGTAATGAATTTCAGAGAAAGAAAAAGGTGGAATCAGATGTATGCCTTTTTTCATTGAGATGGAATCAGAAGTAATTAAGTTAGTAACAACATGTGATCATTAAGTCTGGGAGATGTCGTATGTATGCTCTACATGCACAGAAAAATGCATTCACCATTCATTCGCCAGCTGATTCATAATTCGTCATCAAAGCAGGAAATCACTTGAGAGAGAACTTATATACATCAGAACTTAAGGATTGGAGGTATGGTATTTCTTCCCAGTTTTATTATAGGGCATGAGTTAATAGCACACAAAAAATGCTCAGAGGGGGTACCTAATGCAAAAGATTTGTGGAATTTATTGGTTCAGTACCTCTTCATAATACGTGAAATATAAATACATGGAGAATTGGTGTTTGCAAGGAGAATAGATCCTTCCATTACAGGTAGTTTTTCTTTCGGGGGATTTTATTAAAGGTTATTAGGTACATACACTACGGGAATCGACCAAGACGCCGACGGCCGGACGCCGTCGGCGTATAAATATGCCGACGGCGGCCGACGGCCGCCGTCGGTGTCTCGAACTGTCGGCGTACGCAAACTGCCGTCGGCGTCTGAGGCGGCCGTCGGCGTACGCTCTGGTGGGCCCCACAAGACGGCATCCTCACGTTTCCGTTAGCTCAACATACGCCGACGGTAATGAGCGCCACGTGGCCGCTTTCTGGGCGCCTGGGAGATGACCTATTGCCGTCGGCGTATGGGTGACCATATGGTCCGCTTCGGGCGACGTGGCAGCATCCTGTGCCGTCGGCGTATGGGTGACCATTATTTGTTAGTTTAGGCAAATTGGTTCTGCTGGTTTCTAGCACATTTTAAATACAATTAAAATTGCACAAATTTTAAAACATCACAGAACATCACATATATAATCCAAACCATCATACAAGTTCCAAATGACTCAAACACAATTCGAATTCATACAAATATTCATACAAACTCCGAATGACACAAACATAGTTTGAATTCATCCAAACATTCATACAAACACATCCGGACACATCCTACATCTCCTGAGAGCTCGAGGTATCGATATCTGAGGCCGATGATTCCTTGCCTTGACTCATCTTGGTCAATCACCTGCATTGAGAAAGGGTAAATAATTAATAAGCATGTTGAAAAATAAATACTAAGCATAATAAAGACATAATAAAATGTAGAAAATAAGAATAAAGATGTAATGCAATTAAGAAGAAGCATGTTGAAATACTAAGCATGTTGAAAAGTAAATACTACGCATAAGGACATAAAAAACCCTCACCCGAATCATCAGTCTCATAATTAAGTCTTGGGTTCTCATCATCACTATCAACATCACTATCACGTGTGTAAGTTGGAACCTCATCGCACGGTGGAGGCTCATCATCGTCATCACAAAGTAACTTGTTGAGCATATCTATGTCCTTTACATCCACCACTAAGTCACCACCTGTCTGTGCATTGTCCTCGCGGTCCTCAAGACCTTGTATGCCAAAGTCCCCAAAGGTTTGTTCCTCTTGATAGAAAATCCCCTCGTATGTTTTAGGCTCAATGTTGTTGTAATCGTCTTCCGAGGGCATGGGTAGCTTACCATGTGGCGATACATGGAACACGACTTCCCAGCCAATGAGTCCCTCTTTCTTGCATGGGTAGGGCAAATAATAAACTTGCCTAGCTTGGTGAGCCACAACAAAGACATCGGATCCATGGTAGGTGGTTGAAGGCTTAACTTCAACTAACCCAATGGAAGGGGTACTTTTAAGTCCAGCCACAGGGTCGAACCAGTGGCATTTGAACACAACGAGCTTGAGTTCTATGTTCGTGTTATTGAACGTCAGCTCGTATACGTTCTGTAACCTTCCGTAGTAATCAAATTCACCGGCTCCTTTGGTGAAGACCCCGGTATTTATAGTCTTTGCATTAGGCCGACTGTTCTGGTGAAACTCTGTATGGAAGCGGTACCCATTCACATCATACTTCTCATACATCTCGACTCTACGGTTACAACCTTGGGAGACACATCTCGAGCTTGTCAAGCCGAGAGGGTGTGCATCCGAAGAACAACGGGGAGGTGCTGCTGAAATTCCGTCTCGGGAAGGGGTAGAACATGGAACACGACTCGATCTACACATACTCGCGCTGTCCAACAGGACAATCCGGAAGAGTTACGGTTATAAATATGCAAAGATGGACAATCATGCATATTTATAAATTTGTAACCCTTCCGGACGGGATCTGACTCGGGTTACGCGACTGACTTGGCGATCTAGACAAAAATAAACCTATGCAGCAAGAGAGGCGAAAGATTTATACCCTCGATGCGTGATCGGTGGCCGGAGAAGGTCGAGGACGTGGTCCGAAAGCAGGGCGATGAAACAGGGGCACCGAGGCGGCCCCTCCTCAGCTGGTGAAGAAGCCCCGCAACGACGCGCGGGACCGACGATGCTGGCTAGCGGGAAGCTACGTCATCTGAAAAAGCACACAATCGACATATGGGCCTTAAAGTTGATACGATGGAGGAACATATGCAAGTACTTTTATAGAGGTTGGATGCAACCAATGTAAACTACTCTCGGTCTGGCCGTCGATGCATACTAAACATAACACATATAGACAAGTAGCACAATAATACATAGGTAGCATAAGTCTAGCAGTACGACAGGTAGCAAGATAATACATAGGTAGCATGCATGATAAGTCTAGCAGTACGACAGGTAGCAAGATAAGTCTAGTAGAACGACAGGTAGGATGATAGACATCCTAAACTCGACTCGCGCCGGTGTCAGTGACGTCGTCCAAGCGGTCCCAACAAGAGGAAAGGGCGCTGCTAGAGTCCTCCTGCTGCTGCGTGCCGGAGGGGCCGACCTCGCCCTGCTGCTGTGTGCCGGAGGGGCCGGCCTCGCCCTGCCCGCGCTGCTGCCGGCTCTCGCTGAGGACCTGGTACTGGACCGCCATCACCTGGGGATCAAGGAGGAGATCCTTGACCAAGGGGTCATCCTCCTCGCGCTGGTGGCGCGCCCTGAGCAGCCTCTCTGCCTGCCGGTGCTCCCTCTCCTCGGCCATCGTCGCGATCCTCATGCCATCTGGCGCTAACATATGCGCCACGCTCCGCTCATCCTCAAAGTTGAGGATCGCTCTCGCCCCAAAGTGCTGGACTACCGCGCAGTCGTATGCGCGGGCCGCCAGCCACGGGCACCTGAAAGTACCAAGCTGGATCTTCCTGTGATCCACTGTGATCTGAGCTGCCCAAGTCGGGATCTTCGTTGGTCTCCGGTGAACACCACGAAACTTTCGCTCCGGCTCCGACATGATACTTAGTTAAGTAAAAGCATTTGATACAGGGGTTAGTCATATATGAAATGAATATATGTAAACACTAACACCTAAATTTTCCTCGGTGACCTTTGCGTACTAAGATAAGCCATAGCAAGACATGACATCTCAAAATACATTTCTGTCAACAGAATTCTTTTTCTTTTTCTTCTTTTATTTTCTTCGGTAATGCTAGCAACCAACTCATTATGAGTGACATGGGTATGCCTATCGGGTACCCTACCATGAGGGTACCTGGTGCACGTATCGACTAGGCCCAACTATCAGAGCCTACATGAAGCCCATGAAGGGAGGCCCACGAAGATGGAGTATCCTCCAAGTTTGGCGAAGCAATAGTCGGTTTAGAGTTTCCTTACTTGTAAATCGAGTCGGTTACGAACACCCGAGACCCAGCCTATTATTTAAGGACTGGGAGGGCCATCGAACCAGACACGTACTTTCAGAGCCACCAAAACCCTAGCGAGATCGACATCTCGCCGGGACCTTGTAACCATCATATTCACAAAGCAATAACAGACAGGCAGGACGTAGGGGTGTTACCTCCACACGAGGGCCCTGAACCTGGGTAAAATCTTTGCCCTGCTTGTCAGCCGACGATACTTCCAGCTCTACCACGTTCTCTCCCCCATATTCATAACCTAGGGACCTTAACCATGGGTCTTGATGAGTCTACCCCTCGTCAAGTGGCGCCGTCTGTGGGAAAGAATAGCGCTGGACTCGAAGTTTCGCCGGTCCCAACAGCAAACGGCAAATCGCCGATCACACCAGCAAACGGCAACTCGCCGATCTCATCTGCAAACGGCAACTCGCCGGCCATGTCAGCAAACAGCAACTCGCCGATCCAGGCGACACACGGCGACTCGCCGATCCACTCGAAAAGCGGCAGCCTGCCCGCTTCACCTGCAAAAAGCGCATCTGCTCTTCCAATGAATTTCAATCCGCACTCGCCAGAGCTTCAGGAGGCGTTTTCGGCCTTGAATCAGGTTTGAGCTTAACTGTTGGAGCATTCAATTTTTTCGTAAACAATCTTGGCACGCAGGACTCGACAGATCCGCAACAACGGTGCTGGGCGCACTCGAGGCTCCGTCGACTGCGCTCGCCCCGTCGTCGATTCCTGAAGCCTGCTCGCCCGCAACAACCATGTCGACCGGCGAGATCGACAGGTTCATGATGACGGAACTCCAAGGCGAGGAGGCAGAATCAGCATACCGCACAAGCAACGTCGACTTCAACCTACCACTCGACGAAGTTTCGACTGCGGGATCTCCCTCGATGACTTCTACGAGCCCGCGATTCATAACGACAGCAACGTCGACTCGGAGATCTTCACCAACACCAACCTCGACTCAGAATCCATAATGGCTTCGCCAACACCGAGATGAGCATAGGCGATGAACACCGACAACGAGATTCGCCTCGAAGATCTACTCGATGAACATACTGGCTCTGACATGAGCCTCGACGGCGACGTCGAGTCCATGACTGGAATCGACAGCACATACACCTGTCCTCGGGTCACGCCCCATCAGGTCTACGTGGCCTTCACCGCAGAATCATCCGCAGACGCAGCCGCTCGCAGGCCTGCACAATTCCCATGCACGGTAACCATGCCGGATGGGGTCACAACCTTGACAATCACGGAGGAGATGGCAGCAAAAGCAGATAAAGTCATAAAGGAGTGCACAATGATGCCACCAAATTCCACCCCAGAGGAGATGTTGACCTTCCAGTACTTCAACTGGCAGGAGTCAATTCGACTGCAAAACTACCGAGCGACGCTCGAGGAGCGCAAAAGGCAAGCCAGCCTCTCGAGTGCCCGAAGAAGGGAGCAATCCCTCGGGTCCACAATGCAACCAACCCCACGACCTAGGTCGCGGTTGGCAAGCCTTCCAGAACATGAAAGGGTAGCAATCACCCGTAACCTGTCGTTCATGACAGAGGACGCTAACGGAATCCCAGTGCCCAAAACTGCTGCGGGTGCATTATTCTCCGTAGGTGCTTACCTCAAGGCAATGCAACCTCCGGCGAATGACCCTAACGCAGCCCTGCATCGCCAACAACTCAAATCGCTAGCTCTAGCGGCACAGGCTATACAGCCAGAAGACAAAACTCCAGCAAGGAATCGCGATCGCGACATAGTCGACTCACGACACGCAGCACATCATCGCAGTGGTCGCAGCCACCACTCGGATGAAGGAAGGAGAAGCACGCGCCGGCACAGGTCCAGCAGAAGCAGATCTCGAAGATCCTATAGCAGCGATTCATACTCTGATCGTGAACCAGAGCCATGCGGAGCATTGTGCTTCACTCGACGCATCCGTGAGACGCGGATGCCCAAACGGTTCAAGTTGACAGGCGAACAACCCAAGTACAACGGTCGCCAAGAACCTTCTGGGTGGCTAGAAGATTACAGACTCGCCGTGGCATGCCAGCGTGGCACGAACACCACGGCGATGCAGTACATACGACTTATGCTCGAAGGAACTGCCCGCGACTGGCTCAAGCGCTCCCTCCATCATCATACGACTCGTGGGACGATTTCCGCAGAGACTTCATCAAAAACTTCGAGCCTCTGTGTGAGCGCCCGAAGACATTCGAGAATTAAGGACATGCACTCAACGATCAGACGAGTCGTTGAGATCATACATACGGCGGTGGACCGAAATACGCAATTCGGTTGGCAAAGTGTCAGAAGACAGGGCCATGGATGCCTTCATACAAGGTCTCGCCAGGAAGGACTTCAAAGAGGCACTTGGTCGTGAAAAGCCAACCTCCCTGGCTGACCTCATCAAAGTTGCGACTGAGTGGGCAGATGGAGAGGATTCTGTACGCAGATCCCGTGCTTCCCCACACGCGACAACTACGAAAGCGGCAGTCGAGGCCGCAGAGATTCATACAGAGAAGATCGCAGGCGCAAACGTTCCAAACGTCCTTACGACGATAACAGACCCGAGTTCATGGCGGCTGGATACACACAACCCGGGAGACCAAGATAGAAGCAATCGACGCTCGGATGATCGACGGGACAGTCGAGATCGCGAGCAGCGGAGCGACAGCTACAAAAGGCAAGAATGGCGCAAACGCAGCGACGCAAAACCCGAGCGGTCATTCGAGGAAAAGATGGACGACTGGTGCAGATTCCACCTCTTCAAGGGGGACGACGGAAAACTACGCTCCAATCACACCCTAAGGAACTGCAGGGAATTCGACCAAATGGCGACTGACTACATGATACGACTCAAAAGGTACGGCCCAGCACCTGCTCAGCCCACGCCTGCACCCGCACCACAGCCGAACGCTGTGCCCGCTCTCATGGCGCCACAGCCGCCACCGCAACCACCACCACAGCCTGCTCCAGGCGCAAACCTCGCAGGTGCCATACAACCCGTACTACGGGCGGAAGATGATCAATATCCACAGCCCCACGGGCAGATGTACATGATACAAAAGGGTCGCCCTCCAACAGGCAGCAAAAGCTAATCACTCGACAGTGAACATGGCTGTCATGGCACCTCCTGCCGTGCCGAATTTCTGAAGGGATCGGAAACCATCATAAGCTTCAGTCGAGAGGATCATCCCCCAGCTGTAGTTCGACCAGGGCACGCGGCTCTGGTACTCGACGCGCAAATAGGAGGCTACGCCATGACCAAGGTCTTCATGGATGGAGGCAGCGGCATAAACATCATCTTCGCGGACACGCTCCGCAAAATGAACAGGTCAGTCGAAAACCTCCCAAAATCTTCAAATACCTTCCACGGTATGTTCCTGGCAAAGCAATTAGCCCAGAAGGCACCATACAACTCGACGTTACGTTCGGGGACAAAGCCACTTCAGGACAGAGTCGATTGAGTTCGAGGTCGTCGACTGGAAATCACAATACCATGCTATTCTTGGTCGCCCGACGTTTGCTCGATTCATGGCGGTGCCACACTATGCGTACCTCACGCTGAAGATGCCAGGACCAAAGGGAGTCATCACTGTCCGTGGAAACTTTCAAAGGTCCGATGCTTGCGACCGCGAGTTCAGCAAAATCTCCGAGATGTTCGGGGTGGAAGAATCACTCGCCGACTTGGCGATTACCAACGACCGCACACTCCTTCCGGAGCATAAGAAGTTGGCAGTCGACAGATCCTTCAATGCTACAAATGACACAAGGTCGCATCAGGTGCACCCGACCGATCCGTCCAAGACAGTCAACATATCTTCGAGCCTGCCTATCGCATAGGAAGGCGCGCTCGTCGAATTCCTCCGTGAGAACTGGGAAATATTTGCGTGGTGTCCAGCCGACATGCCAGGTATTCCCAGGGAATTCGCCGAGCACTCTCTCCAATTGTTTCCAGATGCAAAGCCAGTCAAGCAAACGATGCGTCGAATCTCCGGCCCAAAGCGAACCGCAGTCGAATCTGAAGTCGACCGGTTACTCGCAGCAGGATTCATTAGGGAAATCAAGAAATCACAATGGGTGGCCAACCCCGTACTCGTAGAAAGAAGCATACAGACATCCTTCGGATGTGCGTGGACTTCACAGCGCTGAACAAGTGCTGTCCAAAGGATCACTTCCCGCTACCCGAATCGACCAGATCGTCGACTCCACCGCCGGATGCGCACGACTCTCCTTTCTGGATGCTTACTCAGGTTATCACCAGATAAGGATGAAGCAAGAAGACGAAGAAAAAACGGCGTTCATAACCCCACTCGGGGTCTACTGCTACACAACTATGCCCTTTGGGCTCAAAAACGCGGGTGCAACATACCAGCGCATGATGCAGGACTGCCTCAAAAAGCAAATCGGACGCAACGTCCAGGTCTACGTGGATGACATTGTCATTACCACAAGGGAAGAACACACACTACTCGACGATTTGAGGGAGACGTTCGCAAACCTCAAACGCTTCCATATCAAGCTCAATCCTAAGAAGTGTACGTTCGGCGTTCCAGCCGGGCAGCTCCTAGGGTACCTAGTCTCTGCCCGTGGAATCGAAGCAGACCCGGAGAAAATACAGGCCATCCTCACAATGCAAAGGCCTTCAAAGCTTCATGATGTGCAGAAACTAGCAGGACGAGTAGCAGCGCTCAGTCGATTCATCAGCAAACTGGGTGAAAAGGCTCTACCATTCTATCGACTGATGAAGAAGGCGGACAAGTTCGAGTGGACGCCAGAAGCTGAAGCAGCCTTCACAGATCTCAAGCGGATCCTCACAAGCCCTCCGATCCTCGTCGCACCTAAGGAACGGGAACCACTCTACCTGTATGTCTCGGCTACAAACAGGGTGGTGAGCACCGTACTGGTAGTCGAACGCATGGAGGAGGGGCACATCCAAAGCATACAACGTCCAGTCTACTACCTGAGCGAGGTTCTCTCCATATCAAAACAGCGGTACCCGCACTATCAAAAGCTGGCATACGCTGTATTCATGTCCTCAAGGAAGTTGACACACTACTTCACCGAGCACCCGATCACCGTGGTAAGTAACTCAGCAATCGGTGATATCCTCACAAACCCCAATGCAACGGGTCGAGTCGCAAAATGGCTCATCGAGCTGGCTCCAAGAGACATCAAGTACGAGCACCCGAAGGCTATCAAAGCACAAGTCCTACCCGACTTCACAACCGAGTGGATAGAGGCCCAATTACCTGGAGCACCAGACGTGTCCAATTCCTGGACCATGTACTTCGATGGGTCCAAGAAACACGAAGGCGCAGGCGCAGGCGTCATCCTCATATCACCAAAAGGGGACAAGCTACGTTATGTTTTGCAGATGGGATTCAAACTACCCTCCAATAACGAGGCTGAATACGAGGCCTGATCCATGGCATGCGGATGGCAAAAGCACTTGGGTGCACTCGATTGATGATCTACGGCGACTCCAATCTCGTGGTGCAGCAAACAATGAAGGCCTGCGACGCAATCGCGGACAACATGATCGCTTATCGCGACCTGTACAACACACTGGAGGGCAGCTTCGAGGGCTGTGAGTTGAGGCACATAGGAAGGGAAAGTAACGAAGAAGCAGACATGCTAGCCAATCTTGGCTCAACTGGCGCACAAATTCCACCTGGTGTCTTCCTCGAGCGCATCGAACACAGATCTATCAAGGAGAAACGAGAGCCTCCTCCGTCGACTACGCCACCCAAAAGCAAAGTGCCTAGCACAGAGGACCCCCCAGTCGAGGTATTTCTCATTGAGCCAACTGGACTCAACCTTTTCTGGCTTACATACTCCGTGGCGAGCTACCAGATGACATAACCGAGTCCCGACGCGTGACTCGAAGATCAAAAGCATACACCGTTATCAACGGCGAGTTATACAAGCGCAGCATATCAGGTATGTTCCAAAGATGCATCGCATTCGAAGATGGCCAAGCCATACTTCGAGACATTCATGCAGGTACCTGTGGGCATCACGCCAGCAGTCGATCACTCGTAGCCAAAGCCTTTCGCGCAGGGTTTTACTGGCCTACAGCACTCAAAGACGCGGAGGACATAGTCAAAAGGTGCGTCGGCTGCCAGAAATTCGCAACAAGGCCGCACGCACCCGCATCGGCGTTGAAGACTATACCGCTGGCCTGGCCTTTCGCCCAATGGGGGCTCGATATGGTTGGGCCACTCAAAAAATCATCGCATGGCGGGCATACTCACCTACTGGTGGCAGTCGACAAGTTCACAAAGTGGATCGAGGCGGTCCCCATCACAAATTCGACTGCTACTACGGCAGTCAACTTCATAAAGAGCATCATCTACCGCTTCGGTGTCCCAAACAGTATCATCACTGATAACGGCACAAACTTCACGGCTGAGGAGTTCAAAACCTTCTGCAAAGAGCAGACATTACGCTCAACTACGCATCCGTGGCACATCCACAATCCAATGGCCAAGTCGAAAAGGCCAACGGACTTGTGACGAGTGGGATCAAGAAGCGCCTCCTGGTGCCACTCAAAAGAGCTGCGGGTGCTTGGGTCGAAGAACTACCATCTGTGCTATGGAGCCTACGCACAACTCCCAACACTTCTACGCAGTTCACCCATTCTTCATGGTCTATGGTGCAGAGCAATTCTGCCATCAGATGTGCGGTTCAATGCACCACGAGTTGAAGCATACAATGAAGACGACGCAAGAAGCACTCGAAGATGCAGTCGACTTACTCGATGAAGCGCGAGACACGGCCTTGGCCCGCACAGCTGTTTACCAGCAGATCTCCGCAACTACCATAGCCGTCGACTGCGAACCAGGTCCTTTGTTGTGGCGACCTGGTTCTTCGATGAAGCAAAAGAAGGTGCACAAGCTCGCTTCCCCATGGGAAGGTCCCTTCATCATCACGGAGGTCCTTGGTGGAGGCGCATATCGACTGAAGCACGCGAAGACAGGCGAACTCTCTCATAATCCTTGGAACGTTGCGCATCTGCGCCGTTTCTACGCATAAAGTGCTCACAGTCATACAATGTAATAGGCTATATGTCGGATGGCTGCAGGTTTCAGACGCGCTCTTTTCCTTACCAGGGTACCTAAGGGGACTGGAAGGTTTTTAATGAGGCGGCCTGCAGCCTAACATTCAAAAGAGGAATAAAATCAATGTTCCTTCGACTTCTTTGTGGCTACTACCCGCATAATTCATACCTTAACCGCACCCGAAACCCTCGGGGGCTGTGTTATCGATCAAATGAGCTCTCGCTCTTGCAGAAACACAATGCCTTAGCCGCACCCGAATGCTCGGGGGCTGCGTAACAAGGATCCAAACAAAGAACACAAAAACTCTGCAGCCGCACTCGAATACTCGGGGGCTGCACAGTCATTGGTTCACAACCAACACATATTTCACAAACCCCGCTCGACTGACTCGGGGGCTCGACAAAAAATCAAAGTATACAAACTATACAATATACAAAGAGTCAAAAATTACACTCGGGGGCTGCCCCCTATACAAAAATTGCACTCGCAAACTATTCTAATCCTCAGGCTCGTCCTTTACGGGCAGCTCGGGACCGCAAAGCTGTTCGCGAGTGCACTCGATTAGTGTCTCCGCAGCTGGATCGTGTCATCCAGGTCTTTTGTTCGAGAACCTCTCCGGCTGCAGGTGTCCGCAACACCAACCTTGGTTTTCGACTACGCATATACGCCATTGCAGCGTTGGCTCCAATCACAAGTCTCTGAGACAGCAACTCTCGAATGGGATTTGTTTGACGGAAGATGTTCAACAAAGCACGAATCCCTTGTGGTTGTGGCCCCGCAGGAAAAAGAGTCTCGTTCAGGCGAATAAACGCTGCCCGGCATAACTCCAGCAGTTCAGCACTTCGCCAGACGCGATCCTTCAGGGTGGCGAGTATGCGGGCATGGTACCTATCAAGCCAAAAGTGTTGACGCCCAGTCGTAGGGTCGTCAACCACGCTATCCAGACGCCCTTCCACGCGAATCTTTTCAGCCTGGAAGTTGTCGACAAAGCCTACAAACACGGGCGCACCAGTCAGATCAAAAGGACAATAGCTACGCAAAAAGCTTGTAAACAGAGCAAGACTCGAACTTACACTCGAGTTGCCTGTTCACAAGATCCATCTCCCCGAGCACATATTCCTCGCGTTGGGTGGCCAACGCGGGTCTCGCCCTCAATCGATTCAGCTCAGCCTGGGCGTCCTTCAGATCTTGCTCCATTCTCACAAATTTGGCCTTCATATACTCCATCACCTTGGCATCATTTACCATGACCCTGGGATCGGGTGGTGATTGGAGCCTGCGAGGAACTAGTCGCAGTAGCAGGTTCTCGTGACTGTTCAAAGAGCATAATCACAAACACAAAGTTTGTGTCAGAAGCTAAAACTCATGTCATAAGCATACAACTCTTCGAGTGAAAGACATTAGCAAAAGACTGTTTGCATAAACAAGGTAGCACAAACAAAGCGCAGACTCGCGCAGTTCAGAAGGTATCATTACAAGGCATAAAACAAAAGGGTACAGCTACCCTAAACCTAAGATTCGATTTCCTAAGCAGACGATTGGCAGTCTCGAGTGCCCGGCGCTCCATGGTGGTCATAAAAACCTCGGCCAGTCGCGCGGCGGCTCCGCTCACCCCCTTCAGAGAAATGGGCTTCCCATCTGGCTTCCGAGGGAACGCAGACAGTGCTGCCTCGTAGTCGCAATCTATCCCATGTCCCATAAGAAGCTTGATGGTGGACTCGGATCCGCGTACCGTGTTGGCGCGAGCGAAACCCGCCATGGTGGACGTCCCGGGGCCAAACACGTCGGCGAAGTCGTCCGCCGTCGACGGCACTACGCCAGTCGGGAACACCACCTTGTATACAGCGCCAAGTGTGCTCGTCGATTTGGCGAGTGCTCTTTCGCCTGGTTGCATAGGCGCCTAAGCCGCCCACAGCCTGTTCCAGCGAAAGATCGTCACTCGCCACGTCCGCAGAGGCCGGTGCGCCAACAGCTTCTGCACAATTCAAAAAGGCAAAAGTCATTTCATGACACTCGACAGTTATATCGTCATATCAAAAGGAGAAAAGATTACTCACCTCCCATGACCTGCGCGAGTGCCGCGAGCTGGTCAGCATATCCTCGCTCGCGTGCAGCGGCTGAGTTGGTGGCGGCAGCCAGCTCTTTCTTCGACTCTTCGCGCTGCGCGGCGAGTGTGTCTTCCAGCTCCTTCTTCTCGCCTGGCCCAGCAAAATCACGTGCATTCAATACTCGACAAAATCAAGCATTGCAAAAAGAAATTCAGCAAAACAAAAGCAAAAAGGAGAACTCACGACTGAGCCGCTCTAGCTCGGCGCGCATGGTCTTCCATAGCGCCCAGCTAGGTGCGACGCCAAGGAAGCACTCGCATAGCGTGATAAAACACGCAATATGCATAATACCGTTCGGGGTGAGATCGTGGATCTGCACCCGTAGGCATAAAGGAGGCCATGAACAAAGTCGTGGAGGGGAAGCGAGAAGCCCCTGGACACAAACTCCGCAAAGCAAACGCGCTCGTTGGCGCGTGGTTCGGGGCATACCTCCTTGGGCGATGGAGCTCGGACGGCGAGTTGCTCCGCGGGTGGCAGATATCCCTGCTCGCGGAGCTTGAGCAAATGGGCGTCCTTGAAGGTGGACCTTGTCCAATCCCCGCTGTTCTTCTTCAGGGCAGCGGTGGACGCAGATGTACCCGCCACGGTCTTTTTGCCCTTTGCCGCATCGGTCGCGGCAGCAGCAGCACCACGCTTGGAGCCCCCACCTTTCGCCATGGCAGCAGTGGAGGGTGTGGGAGGCAAAGAGCTTGGGCGCAGGAACAATGGAGGTGGGCGCGAGGAAGAAGATGAGACGAGGGGCGGCGCAGGGAGCAAATGACAAGTAAAAAACTCTGCCAGCGCCGTCCCCCCTATTTACCACCGATCGCAAAATGATCGTAACCGTCAAAGCAGATGCATACGCTCCGCGCGAAATCTGGCCATACACGTGGCAGCCATGGAGAGTAACCGTCGCCAGCCACTCCGCCCACTACGCACGAGAATCCAGGAAACCATCATCACGCCCCGTGAAAATCGCGCCAGAACGGTCAAATCAAGTCCACGCGGCGTCATCCCTGGTCAGTTCTACAGAAACGGGCCCACAAAGCAGGGTCACGTCTTATCAAACATCACCAAGCACGCCATCGCTTGTCAGAGATGGCAGTCGCAAAACAAAATGCGTCATTGCTGACATTGTTTCATCCTTCAGAACTGGCATAAAAGTCACTCGATGATATCTTCGGGTGGTATCTCGCATAAGTCTCGGTTGGTTCTTTCGACTGCAGTATCATACTCCCATCGGGAGCGTACCAAAAAATTTCTTTGACTAAAATGTGCAGGGTAAAAGATTTTGAGATTACCCTCCATTGCAAGCAATAAAGCACAATCTCGGGGGCTACTCCCATCGGGAGCGCTGTCGCGCACCCGATAGAATAATGGCAAAAGTGTCAGTCGACGAAACATTCGACTAAGTTCATAAGCAAAATCACACTCAAAATATTCCCGAGTTGATCCGACGATCCTTGGATGCTGCATGCATAGTGCAAAGGTAAGACCCACCGATCAGTCGAGCTGGGCTAAGGACCGCTCCAGCAGCGTTATCCTTAAATTTTCCGTGGCAGCAGACATGATGAATTATCCCCGACGGACGCGTTGGGTTGATTCAAAATTATACTGCAGTTCTATTCCGTAAGACCTCAACGGCTGTTTCGAGTCTGTCCAGTTTGTTCCAGATTCGAGTCCGGGGACTCGAGTTTGATTGAAAGCTAGTATGGTTTTGCCACAAATGGTAGTTAACTGGCCCCGATCCGTCGTGTGTGCCGGGCCTGCTAAGCTAATATCCCTTGACTATCATAAGCAAAAACTCATAGTCGATGAAACACTCGACATAGCCAACATGTGCTATTTCATAAGAATTCTAAATACAGATGTAAAAAATATAACGTGCATGATGTATGAGTCCATGCCCGACTCTTCGAATCAGACAAGTACTCGGGGGCTACTGACATGGGTATGCCTATCGGGTACCCTACCATGAGGGTACCTGGTGCACGTATCGACTAGGCCCAACTATCAGAGCCTACATGAAGCCCATGAAGGGAGGCCCACGAAGATGGAGTATCCTCCAAGTTTGGCGAAGCAATAGTCGGTTTAGAGTTTCCTTACTTGCAAATCGAGTCGGTTACGAACACCCGAGACCCAGCCTATTATTTAAGGACTGGGAGGGCCATCGAACCAGACACGTACTTTCAGAGCCACCAAAACCCTAGCGAGATCGACATCTCGCCGGGACTCTTGTAACCATCATATTCACAAAGCAATAACAGACAGGCAGGACGTAGGGGTGTTACCTCCACACGAGGGCCCTGAACCTGGGTAAAATCTTTGCCCTGCTTGTCAGCCGACGATACTTCCAGCTCTACCACGTTCTCTCCCCCATATTCATAACCTAGGGACCTTAACCATGGGTCTTGATGAGTCTACCCCTCGTCAATGAGACATGGTGTATCTACAACATACACACAATTCGAAAATTAATTTCAAATGTGAAATCTACTTCAAACATGAACATGCAACACATATGAAACAAATGCTGTCATTTACACACGGGTATACATCAATCTATGTGTAAGAAATATTTATACCTGCACTCAAGCTCTGCTGCCACTAGAGTAGGAATCCTGCAAGCAAAGGGACTTTTTTTAGTCCAAATAACAAACAAATAAAGCTGCTGGAAAGGGCTTCGGTAGGAGAGGGAGGGGAGGAGGTGAGAGGAGGGCGACCAGGGGAGGCCAAGGGAGGGCAGGGAGGGCGACGGAAGGAGAGGGAGGGGACGAGGCCGACCAGGGGGAGGCCAAGGGAGGGCAGGGAGGGCGACAGGAGGAGGGCGACCAGGGGGACCAGGGCTTGCACATCGATCTAGGGTTCGGGGTGAGAGGAGGGCGACCAGGGGGAGGCCAAGGGAGGGCAGGGAGGGCGACGGGAGGAGAGGGAGGGGACGAGGCCGGTTGGGGAGGAGGACGGTCGGGGAGGAGAGAGAGGGCGCTTACCAGCCGCCGCCGCCGCCGGCAGGTGGAGGCCAAGGAGGGCAGGGAGGGCGACGGGAGGAGAGGAGGGGATGAGGCCGGTTGGGGAGGAGAACGGCCGGGGAGGAGAGAGAGGGCGCTTACCAGCCGCCGCCGCCGGCAGGTGCGCGAGGAGAAGGGACTCGCGGACGAGCGAGCGAGCGAGGCGAAGGCTCGGACGGAGGTCGGCTGGACACGGGCGGGGGGGTGCGGGTGGGTCAAGTAGATAAGGTGCGTAGTCTTTTTTCCTTTTTTTCATATTATTTAATTTTAATATTGTAAACCATTATAATTTATTACATTATAAATTTATAGAGTATTATTATAATTTATTTTATTATATGGTATGACACACGCAAATTTTTGAGTGATTCCGGCACTCTAGCTATCCGGTTTTATTGAAACCCTAGTCCGGTGGGGCCCGCATATCTACCCCCGAGCTTGGACATTTGAAACACCGTCATACTTGTATACATATGGTATGGCACAACCTTGGTTTTGGTGGGGTTCCGACGCTCCGGGGCCCCGCTTCGGCGAAACCCTGAATCCGCAGGAAAAACCCTAACGTTTTCGTCTACCCCCATAGACGTGCGTCGAAAGGGGTAGGCCAGTGGACTTTTTTGCTTGGTTGTGTTAGGTTAGGCCATGGGAAGGTGAGAAACCAAAGTCTACCCCAAATCAACACAAGATTCCATCCGGTTCGCCCGAAAGGGGAGTTTTCACCTCTAAGTGCAGGAACTCATTAGAGAGAAAGTGAAGCTGGTCACACCCCGGAGTAGGATATTGCACATTTACAACACACAACACACTTGTATACATATGGTATGGCACAACCTTGGTTTGGGTGGGTTCCGTCGCTCTGGGGCCCCGCTTCGGCGAAACCCTGAATCCGCTGGAAAAACCCTAACGTTTTCGTCTACCCCCATAGACGTGCGTCGAAAGGGGGTAGGCCAGTGGACTTTTTTTTGCTTGGTTGTGTTAGGTTAGGCCATAGGAAGGTGAGAAACCAAAGTCTACCCCAAATCAACACAAGATTCCATCCGGTTCGCCCGAAAGGGGAGTTTTCACCTCTAAGTGCAGGAACTCACTAGAGAGAAAGTGAAGCCGGTCACATCCCGGAGTAGGATATTGCACATTTACAACACACAACACACTTGTATACATATGGTATGGCACAAACTTGATTTGGGTGGGGTTCCGACACTCCGGGGCCGCGCTTCGGCGAAACCCTGAATCCGCTGGAAAAACCGTAACATTTTCGTCTACCCCATAGACGTGCGTCGAAAGGGGGTAGGCCAGTGGACTTTTTTGCTTGGTTGTGTTAGGTTAGGCCATAGGAAGGTGAGAAACCAAAGTCTACCCCAAATCAACACAAGATTCCATCCGGTTCGCCCGAAAGGGGAGTTTTCACCTCTAAGTGCAGGAACTCACTAGAGAGAAAGTGAAGCCGGTCACACCCCGGAGTAGGATATTGCACATTTACAACACACAACACACTTGTATACATATGGTATGGCACAAACTTGGTTTTGGTGGGGTTCCGACGCTCCGGGGCCCCGCTTCGGCGAAACCCTGAATCCGCTGGAAAAACCCTAACGTTTTCGTCTACCCCCATAGACGTGCGTCGAAAGGGGGTAGGCCAGTGGACTTTTTTGCTTGGTTGTGTTAGGTTAGGCCGTAGGAAGGTGAGAAACCAAAGTCTACCCCAAATCAACACAAGATTCCATCTGGTTCGCCCGAAAGGGGAGTTTTCACCTCTAAGTGCAGGAACTCACTAGAGAGAAAGTGAAGCCGGTCACACCCCGGAGTAGGATATTGCACATTTACAACACACAACACACTTGTATACATATGGTATGGCACATCCTTGGTTTTGGTGGGGTTCCGACGCTCCGGGGCCCCGCTTCGGCGAAACCCTGAATCCGCTGGAAAAACCCTAACGTTTTCGTCTACCCCCATAGACGTGCGTCGAAAGGGGGTAGGCCAGTGGACATTTTTGCTTGGTTGTGTTAGGTTAAGCCATAGGAAGGTGAGAAACCAAAGTCTACCCCAAATCAACACAAGATTCCATCCGGTTCGCCCGAAAGGGGAGTTTTCACCTCTAAGTGCAGGAACTCACTAGAGAGAAAGTGAAGCCGGTCACACCCCGGAGTAGGATATTGCACATTTACAACACACAACTCACTTGTATACATATGGTATGGCACAACCTTGGTTTGGGTGGGGTTCCGACGCTCCGGGGCCCCGCTTCGGCGAAACCCTGAATCCGTTGGAAAAACCCTAACGTTTTCGTCTACCCCCATAGACGTGCGTCGAAAGGGGGTAGGCCAGTGGACTTTTTTGCTTGGTTGTGTTAGGTTAGGCCATAGGAAGGTGAGAAACCAAAGTCTACCCCAAATCAACACAAGATTCCATCCGGTTCGCCCGAAAGGGGAGTTTTCACCTCTAAGTGCAGGAACTCACTAGAGAGAAAGTGAAGCCGGTCACACCCCGGAGTAGGATATTGCACATTTACAACACACAACACACTTGTATACATATGGTATAGCACAACCTTGGTTTGGGTGGGGTTCCGACGCTCGGGGGCCCCGCTTCGGCGAAACCCTGAATCTGCTGGAAAAACCCTAACGTTTTCGTCTACCCCCATAGACGTGCGTCGAAAGGGGGTAGGCCAGTGGACTTTTTTGCTTGGTTGTGTTAGGTTAGGCCATAGGAAGGTGAGAAACCAAAGTCTACCCCAAATCAACACAAGATTCCATCTGGTTCGCCCGAAAGGGGAGTTTTCACCTCTAAGTGCAGGAACTCACTAGAGAGAAAGTGAAGCCGGTCACACCCCGGAGTAGGATATTGCACATTTACAACACACAACACACTTGTATACATATGGTATGGCACAGCCTTGGTTTTGGTGGGGTTCCGACGCTCCGGGGCCCCGCTTCGGCGAAACCCTGAATCCGCTGGAAAAACCCTAACGTTTTCGTCTACCCGCATAGACGTGCGTCGAAAGGGGTAGGCCAGTTGACTTTTTTGCTTGGTTGTGTTAGGTTAGGCCATAGGAAGGTGAGAAACCAAAGTCTACCCCAAATCAACACAAGATTCCATTCGGTTCGCCCGAAAGGGGAGTTTTCACCTCTAAGTGCAGGAACTCACTAGAGAGAAAGTGAAGCCGGTCACATCCCGGAGTAGGATATTGCACATTTACAACACACAACACACTTGTATACATATGGTATGGCACAGCCTTGGTTTTGGTGGGGTTCCGACGCTCCGGGGCCTCGCTTCGGCGAAACCCTGAATCCGCTGGAAAAACCCTAACGTTTTCGTCTACCCCCATAGACGTGCGTCGAAAGGGGGTAGGCCAGTGGACTTTTTTGCTTGGTTGTGTTAGGTTAGGCCATGGGAAGGTGAGAAACCAAAGTCTACCCCAAATCAACACAAGATTCCATCCGGTTCGCCCGAAAGGGGAGTTTTCACCTCTAAGTGCAGGAACTCACTAGAGAGAAAGTGAAGCCGGTCACACCCCGGAGTAGGATATTGCACATTTACAACACATAACACACTTGTATACATATGGTATGGCACAACCTTGGTTTGGGTGGGGTTCCGACGCTCCGGGGCCCCGCTTCGGCGAAACCTTGAATCCGCTGGAAAAACCTAACGTTTTCGTCTACCCCCATAGACGTGCGTCGAAAGGGGGTAGGCCAGTGGACTTTTTTGCTTGGTTGTGTTAGGTTAGGCCATAGGAAGGTGAGAAACCAAAGTCTACCCAAATCAACACAAGATTCCATCCGGTTCGCCCGAAAGGGGAGTTTTCACCTCTAAGTGCAGGAACTCACTAGAGAGAAAGTGAAGCCGGTCACACCCCGGAGTAGGATATTGCACATTTACAACACACAACACACTTGTATACATATGGTATGGCACAACCTTGGTTTGGGTGGGGTTCCGACGCTCCGGGGCCCCGCTTCGGCGAAACCCTGAATCCGCTGAAAAACCCTAACGTTTTCGTCTACCCCCATAGACGTGCGTCGAAAGGGGGTAGGCCAGTGGACTTTTTTGCTTGGTTGTGTTAGGTTAGGCCATAGGAAGGTGAGAAACCAAAGTCTACCCCAAATCAACACAAGATTCCATCCGGTTCGCCCGAAAGGGGAGTTTTCACCTCTAAGTGCAGGAACTCACTAGAGAGAAAGTGAAGCCGGTCACACCCGGAGTAGGATATTGCACATTTACAACACACAACACACTTGTATACATATGGTATGGCACAACCTTGGTTTTGGTGGGGTTCCGACGCTCCGGGGCCCCGCTTCGGCGAAACCCTGAATCCGCTGGAAAAACCCTAACGTTTTCGTCTACCCCCATAGACGTGCGTCGAAAGGGGGTAGGCCAGTGGACTTTTTTGCTTGGTTGTGTTAGGTTAGGCCGTAGGAAGGTGAGAAACCAAAGTCTACCCCAAATCAACACAAGATTCCATCTGGTTCGCCCGAAAGGGGAGTTTTCACCTCTAAGTGCAGGAACTCACTAGAGAGAAAGTGAAGCCGGTCACACCCCGGAGTAGGATATTGCACATTTACAACACACAACACACTTGTATACATATGGTATGGCACATCCTTGGTTTTGGTGGGGTTCCTACGCTCCGGGGCCCCGCTTCGGCGAAACCCTGAATCCGCTGGAAAAACCCTAACGTTTTCGTCTACCCCATAGACGTGCGTCAAAAGGGGGTAGGCCAGTGGACTTTTTTGCTTGGTTGTGTTAGGTTAAGCCATAGGAAGGTGAGAAACCAAAGTCTACCCCAAATCAACACAAGATTCCATCCGGTTCGCCCGAAAGGGGAGTTTTCACCTCTAAGTGCAGGAACTCACTAGAGAGAAAGTGAAGCCGGTCACACCCCGGAGTAGGATATTGCACATTTACAACACACAACTCACTTGTATACATATGGTATGGCACAACCTTGGTTTGGGTGGGGTTCCGACGCTCCGGGGCCCCGCTTCGGCGAAACCCTGAATCCGTTGGAAAAACCCTAACGTTTTCGTCTACCCCCATAGACGTGCGTCGAAAGGGGGTAGGCCAGTGGACTTTTTTGCTTGGTTGTGTTAGGTTAGGCCATAGGAAGGTGAGAAACCAAAGTCTACCCCAAATCAACACAAGATTCCATCCGGTTCGCCCGAAAGGGGAGTTTTCACCTCTAAGTGCAGGAACTCACTAGAGAGAAAGTGTAGCCGGTCACACCCCGGAGTAGGATATTGCACATTTACAACACACAACACACTTGTATACATATGGTATGGCACAACCTTGGTTTTGGTGGGGTTCCGACGCTCCGGGGCCCCGCTTCGGCGAAACCCTGAATCCGCTGGAAAACCCTAACGTTTTCGTCTACCCCCATAGACGTGCGTCGAAAGGGGGTAGGCCAGTGGACTTTTTTGCTTGGTTGTGTTAGGTTAGGCCATAGGAAGGTGAGAAACCAAAGTCTACCCCAAATCAACACAAGATTCCATCTGGTTCGCCCGAAAGGGGAGTTTTCACCTCTAAGTGCAGGAACTCACTAGAGAGAAAGTGAAGCCGGTCACACCCCGGAGTAGGATATTGCACATTTACAACACACAACACACTTGTATACATATGGTATGGCACATCCTTGGTTTTGGTGGGGTTCCGACGCTCCGGGGCCCCGCTTCGGCGAAACCTGAATCCGCTGGAAAAACCCTAACGTTTTCGTCTACCCCCATAGACGTGCGTCGAAAGGGGGTAGGCCAGTGGACTTTTTTGCTTGGTTGTGTTAGGTTAAGCCATAGGAAGGTGAGAAACCAAAGTCTACCCAAATCAACACAAGATTCCATCCGGTTCGCCCGAAAGGGGAGTTTTCACCTCTAAGTGCAGGAACTCACTAGAGAGAAAGTGAAGCCGGTCACACCCGGAGTAGGATATTGCACATTTACAACACACAACTCACTTGTATACATATGGTATGGCACAACCTTGGTTTGGGTGGGGTTCCGACGCTCCGGGGCCCCGCTTCGGCGAAACCCTGAATCCGTTGGAAAAACCCTAACGTTTTCGTCTACCCCCATAGACGTGCGTCGAAAGGGGGTAGGCCAGTGGACTTTTTTGCTTGGTTGTATTAGGTTAGGCCATAGTTGAAATAAAAACACACATATACCCCAACTCTTGCGAAGATTCCCCCCGTTCGCTCGATGTGGGAGTTTCCAACTATATGCCCAAAAACTCGCTAAGGATGCAATGATGCTCGTGAAGCTGGTCACACCACGGGGGCAGGATAAATTGAGCCATATATTTAATATTCATGCTGTAGGTGTATATTACATGTGTTGTTTTTATTTATTTTACATATATATGTTGTAGGGTCGGGTTCCGGAAGACTCAAACCGTTATTTTATGCGGGTGGGATACCGTAATTGGGAGGGAAATGCTAGATCCAAATATATATAAATTATACCTATATTAAATATTATAGATCCAATTTATATATAAATTATACCTACATTAAATATTACATAAAGAAATAAATAAATCTAAATTAATTTATAATTAGTTGAAAAAAAACAATTATACGCCGACGGCCTTTTATACGCCGACGGTAGCCGTCGGCGTATCAGGGCAGCAAAAGGCCTCCCGTTTGAGCACCGTCAGGATGGCGTTATACGCCGACGGCCCTTTGTACGCCGACGGCAGCCATCGGCCTATGTCGGGCTACGCCGACGGGGTTCGCTATGCCGACGGCCGCGTTCGTGGCTCCCCGATCTCGCCTTATACGCCGACGGCCCCGACATTTGGCCGTCGGCGTATAATCAGGCCGTCGGCGTCTTGTGGCTTTCCTGTAGTGATAGATAAGACAGAGTGCAAAAGGGTATTTTTGAAATAATATTAAATCATGAGTCTTAAGGCAGTCTAACGAAAAATATAAAAAATAGGTTGATGTTTCAGTATTAGTTTTTTAGTAAGTTGAATCCATATAGATGTTCTTCAGTGCATGAGAATGCATTTGGAACCCTGTTTCAGAAAAAGAATGCAACTGGAGCTTCAATCTATGAGCTAACCATTTAATTACTTAACAAATCCATAATTACATAATTCTCCGGGTGATGGAATCAAGAGCCTTGGTTTTTTACTTGTTTAGTGGGATACTGCTTAGGCATGTAATGAACCAGGTCGCCCGAACGAGACCCTTTCTACAAGAGCAAGTACACACATGTCGACAAATCATGACCTTAGCAAACGGAGGACATGTAAAACCATTCATGGTTGAGAAACTTAGATCTTAATTTTCAGTATAATATATGTGCTTATAGATCATATACACTTATGGAGACAATTGGACCCGACACGATGATGCTAAAAGGAACACAAACTCACCGAGTTTTCCACATGATATATTCGTGGCATGTGGGGCGACGGGAACGGCGGTGTCAAGAGCTGCTTCTACTGGTCAGCTACAGCATGCAGGGGCCGAAAATATAGCAAGGACGAGGCAAACACTAGCAGGGACTTCACCAACGTGTATACAGGCTTTGTTGTTTATACAGCTAAAAGAGCCTGGGAGGCTGTCAGAATACACGTTGTAAGCTCAAAACTTTTGCAAACTCATGTTGTATTGTAGTTTCGAATTGCCCTTTTTCCCGCAAGACATGCTTTTGATTCTAAAATCATCTTGAACCTACTAGAAATCTGGGCAAGTGCCAATAGGACGAAAGGCATCAATGGTTGTTAAAGCTGATGTCAAAGCAATAACATGTAGTGCAGTAATTCATATTACTATAAATTAGCCACACAGAAAGAAAGAAGTCGACCATGTAGGAATTCAGGAACTTGGGCCTTTATATCTTGCCATTTGAATTATTTAATACTTTGTAGTTTTACTGATTCCTTATAATTTCCACAATGGGCTTTGCCATCGAAAATATTTTGAACATGAATCCAGCGTTGTATGTATGATGTAGAGACGTTAAATACTCCCTCCGTCCCAAAATATAAGATGCACTTTAATTTTGCTGGTCAACAACGTACAACTTTGACCATCGTTTGTACTTATAATATGTCCTCAAAATTATTATAAAAATATAGAAATAAAAGAATTTTGCAAGATGAATCTAACAATAACATTTATAGGTCTCAGTCTATATATTTACTTATACATTGATGATCAAAGTTGAGCATCAAATACCGCCATAAAAATAGCGCGCTTTAAATTTTGAAACAGATGGAGTATTCACATCATATTGCACATGAATGGAGTCACTCACTCACTCTAACAACATTACTGCATCCACGAGAGAAGATGTCATTCCTTGAGTCTTAAGCCGCTCTGTAATGCACACCTATCTCTGCTGCCGATTGACGGCTTTTGTAATATGGAACATGGTTATCTACAATTATGTTTGATGGTTTGATTTTTGTTTACAGATTTTCTGTCCCATAGATGTCTTGTTTAGTGTCCTCATTTCAGTCGATTTTGGCTGCACAATAATACGCCAAGATTTATAGTATTGTTGCAGTTCCTTGTTTCGAGAGAGATGTAAGGAGAAGTCCATCCCCTTGTCAGCTCCGCCACCTAGGATGATTTAAAGCCGGAGACAAGGCTCGAAACAGAAGAGAAAACAATGATAGAGGCGAGGAAGAAACTTAGGTGTGGGCACGGGGCACGCCGGCACCAGCGATTATCGAGTGCCTCCTCGGCTTAGAGAGATGACCAACCGTAGGTGGGGGATTGGTGGTGAGTGTGGGTGGGTTGGACAAAAGACGAGAAAGCACAACAGCTTTGTCGAATGTTGGGAAGGCATCAACGGTGGTGAGTCCAGTGCTCGACAGAAGGCGTTTTGGGACCAGGGAGGCCATGTCGGCATGGCTGGGATGGTGGTAGGGTGGATTTGAAGTTAAAATAGTTGAGTGGATTTTTAGCCCTTTTCTTTATGCCACCATACAAAACTAGGAAGAAGAAACAAATACTTACCATGATATATATTGTTTAAATTAAGTTTCATGAAAGTTCTTAATGTGCCTATTTATATAATATGACAACTATTTCATCAATGCTTCTAAAATGTCATATTATCCCGCTGCAACGCACGGGCATTTAGCTAGTAAGTAAATAAAACGATAAATCTGTTGTGAACTTCAAGAATTTTGGCTCTTAGATTAGTAATAATATTGCGACTAATCAAATGTATATTGACTTGGTAATACCCTTTCATGATGTAAAGAATTATGATGCATCGATGGATCAAAATAAACCCATGGGGGGTAGCCAATCATACCTGGTGGTGAACTCCATGACAAAGGCAATGATATCATATTTGAATAATTTGAATGATGTGCCAACCGAAGATTTTGACGCGGCGATGCAAACCTTCGGCTCAATTGCTTGTTGGTTTCATTCATCTCTCTCTTTATTCCTATGGATTTTACCACAACGGAAGCTTGCACATCGTTCTTTTCTATGATGCTCTCCTTAGGAATCCATGCCATGTTCTTCTTTCTTAGCTCTTCAGCACTAAGCCTTAACAATTTTCTTTCTTGCCAACTTGATAAGCCGAGTGGGCATCCCGGCTGTGATTCATGTTTCCGCCTTGGCAACTTATCGTTGATCTTGGGCACTTTCACGTTTACACGTTCACATTTGGCACTTTGATCTTCAACAATTAATTGTTTCATATTTTTGCCTTTTGTAACCAAGGTCAATTTGACCGGCTCTTTGTTGATTGAAACTAAATCTGAAGTAGCACACTTTCGACCATCTTTTTTCACTCGGTAAACCTGCTTGACCACCTCTTTCTTCTCCCTTGAGCTCCAGACCGGTTCCTTTTTATTGAAACGGTCTTTGTCATGTGATTTTTTATCAAACAATGATTTTCTTGGAGCTGCACAATTAGGGTGAAATGATCTAAAATAAGATGGATAATGTGCCCCTGAATCATACCTGTCCCATGATGAATATGGATAAAAATTACCATAGGGAGGTATCCATGACGTTGGTATATATTGGCGGCCCAAAAGGTGGATATCTATATATCTTCTGCATTGAACTTATCTTTTTGTCAATCCCGGTTCTTATACTTACGCCTTGGGGTAATGTTGACGATTTCACACTACTTGGCCGAGAAGCACTTTTTTCTTCGCTCTCCCTTTGATATTTTTGCCATTACTCTGCGAAAGTGACTTTAGATTTCTTACCCTTGTGCTTATAGCGGCCTTTATCTTTTTTGGGTTGGCATGCATCGATATTTGGATTTTGTTGTTGCCCCCCAGTTCTAGGCGTCCTCTTTGTAGCTTCGATGGAACGTTCGTCCTCAAAGATTGTTGGCTTGAATAATCTCCTTAATTGCTTGACAAACCGGTCCCATCATCGTCAGTGCGTACCCGTCCGTCTTGGGATGAGCCGGCTTGAGGCAGCCGAGTCAACACTCGATTCCCATCAAGATTAATATTGCCGGCTGGCTATCAGTTTGTGTTTCAACAAATTCCAATCGTCCTTCGAAGGCCGATTGTGCTTCATAAAACACGTCGCAGTCTTTGTTATTTTGCTCGAACGAGTTCTGCATTCGCTCTTGTCTTGACGGCTCGACCTTATGATCTTCTATGATGATTGGATTAGACAGCGACTCACCGACAGTGTGATCATCTATGCCTGGGCTGAAGGTACACTGTTTATTATCTAGCCGATCATGTCATGAGAACGGCCTTTCAGTTAAGTAACCGAATGGTTCAGATTTACCATCACCCGATTCGGTTATGTTCTGACTTTTGCACTTTTCCTCCGATGCTTTTGGATAAACAATTATACTAGCATCATCTAAACATGTCTCACTTGAGACCAAATGTAAGCCAAGTAAGAAATAAGCAAAGCTACCCATGTAGAGATAGAGTTTAATTGAAACAACGGGGAAACCTTTAGCTGTAATAATTTGTAGCTATCGGTCTCTCTAAATGGTATGATACATTGATCGATAATTTATTTATCCATTTTATCGCTAACAAATAAATTACCTTTCACAATTGGTCTTTCAAAGTTTCTTATAAAAATATTGCTAATAGATGCATCAACAATATGTTTTTGACCAAATTTGAAAACAAGAAAATTATTTGCTGGATATACCTCTTTGAAGACGTTGGGAGAGCATGATGGTTGTATGACCTGAACAATATCTTGCCCGCCTTTAGATGATTCTCCAACGCCTTGTCTTCCTCTTCTGGATCCTGTGCCGCGTTACCTGGACGCTCCTCATTAACCGAGCATTGTTCGGTTGTTCTTTCTGGCTCTTGATGTTCATCATTAACCGAACTTTGTTTGGCCGTGTCCTCTTGTTTTTTATGCTCATCGTCTCTGGCACGGAACTCGTCGGGTAGTAAGTAAACTCCCTCACATCCAGAAAAGTCGAGCACGGCTGACTCGCGTCGTTTGCCATACTCCTCCTCGACGAAGCTCTCCTCTGTCGGCTTGATGGACTCGGCCTTACTAGCCGATTCGACCGTACTAGCCGAATCAACCTCTTTATGTTGGTTGATCTGCAGAGCTTCGTCTTCTTGTGTCGGTAACGTAGAGGGCTCAACATGATTATTGCGTGGAGAAACAGACACTGGAATATTTTTTTAAGATCTGCATAAAACAATTGTAAGTCTTCCTCATCACGCTTCTTCTTGAGCGCTTCAAACTCCTCTTTGCGCTTCCTCTTGATAACTTCATAACCTTGACGTTGTTCGTCAAATAATTCCTCAAAGGCCGGCGTAGCGAACTCATCTGTGCTAGCTGCACATCTTTAGATTTGATAGACTCAACATGGGACTCGATATTAGCCGACTTCTCGGCTTTACCCGAATGTTTGGATTTGGCTGCAACCGACTTAGTCGACCCAGCTTTAATTGGAACGATTGAGTCAATCTCCTTTTGTTGTTTGGCTTGCTGTCTTGTCTGCTGCGTGGAGGAGTCAATTTGATTTCTTCTTTAATCTCTCTTTCCTCTTGTTCACGTTTTCTCTGGCGTGCCTCAAAATATATTTGTCTGGCAGACCACTCTTTATAATAGTATTGCCTCCCGATTCTCTTGGCCTCCGACTCCTTCTTGAATATAGCCATTACTGTAGCACAATCATAAGGTTGTCCACTTTCGTCCAACTCCTGGCGGATTTCATCAATTCTTTTGCAATTGGCTGTAATCATCCACTTCAGGTTCTCGTCTTTTGGTCGGGGTTGTCTCCCAGCACTCTTGGTCGCTTTTGGCCATGGGTTGCCAAAATTTTGTAATTGTGCAGGGAAGTACCATACGCCACATTGTTATAAGTCGGCACATGTGTTCCTGCGGAATCATCACTAGTTCGGCCATATCCATGAAGGTGAGCCGAATCGCGAATATCGTTAGCAACATAAGGTGCCGAATAAGTAGTTACATGAGGCGCAGTATATGTCGGCTGAGGGTGATTGACCAAATAACTAGTAGTAGCATGTCCAATTCCCCTATCCATCGGCATATTTGAGGGTAAACCATCATACTGGGAGTTACTTGCCGATGCATAAAGAGGTGAAACACTTTCTTGTCTGAGATTAAAACTAGTAACATTGGGTGCTTCATATTGATTAACTGAACTCACCATGTTGTTCATCGGCCTACTGATTTCTGGGGTTGCCGATGCATGAGAATTCGAGTATACATGTTGAAGGTTGCTAAAATTATAAGGAGTTGAAGAATAGAGATTATTATGCATCGGCTTTTGCACATAGTAAGAACTAGGGCTAACCGATACAGTGCTCATATCAAAGGATCTAGCAACATCAACATAAGAGTAATTAGCATCTACATAAGGAGATCGAGGATTCATGTTACCGATGTAGATTGCAATCTCTTGACGGTGCTCTCTTCGCAGCAAGAACAGGCTGAAGACTGTTCGAAGCTTCGTGTCCCCAGCGGAGTCGCCAAAAAGTGTGTTGACACAAGAACATGTCACGTGTACCTGCGGCGTCGAGGGAGATGCTCCGCAACTCACTTCGCGGGAGGCTCGCCGGAAGAGAGATACGCAAGACAATCCGGCAGGCGCTTTTGACACCGAAACCCTGCTCGCCCGGGAGGGACCCCGTCAGGGCTCACGGCGGCTATGGGCTGCCCTAGGTCGGCCTGACCGCCCCTAGAGTCTCTTGGATTCGCAGCCTCCAATCTTGAAGAACGGCGAAGAACGAGAAGAAAGATACAAGGGCAGAGGGATAAACGTAGATGAACACGAAAAAGTAATAGATGTGTTTGTTCGATTGGTGTTGGTTCAATCGGCCGTCACCCCTCATGTATATAAGAGGTGGCTGGACTTCCCGTGCAAGGAAAGGGTTTGGATCCACGTCCAAAACCCTAATTTGGTTCCAATTCGGATGGTTGACCCGAACTTTTCAAAACTGTTCGGTCTAAAATCTGGTTGCACCTTATAGGTCATTTTGAAGGCAGTTAACGACCTCAGATCGAAATACCATAGAAGACAAAGTTGTTCATCTCGAAAAAACGAAGAACTTTATTTTATGTGTTTTCCATCGGCTCCATCTTTATTGCTCATCCGGGCACGGATCGAAAACTGTTCGAATTAGATCTGAATCTTACAAATTTGATTCGTCCGTAATTGCCAGATTTGGCCTAGTAAAGGACCTTAAATCAAAAACTCGTAAACAACAAAGTTGTTCGTCTCGTAAAATGAAGAACTCTTTCGTTATGCGTTTTTGAATCCGAACCTTTCTTAGTGGTCGTTCGGTCTAGTTAATAAACAGGATTCATCGTAGGCCATTGCAGCTCACAGAACGCATACTAGTTCATGTCTGTTTTTTGTACTAGTTTTGACCGAATTCCAGAACCATACTAGTACAAGTACTAGTACTAAGCTCAGTTTCGTCCTAGTTGGCCGAAATTCTGAACTTGACTAGTACAAGTACTAGTTAGGGTCTGTTTTGGCCTATTATTTTTGAAAAGAACTTCCTCTAAGCCAAAATTGGTCGTCAACAGAAGGTGTTTGGAGATGAATATCAGAGAACACCAAATGAGGCAGACACGGCTCGTCTCTTGGCACAAGGCCAAGCAAGAGGATTTCCAGAGATGCTTGGAAGTATCGATTGCATGCATTGGAATTGGAAAAACGGCCCGTTCGCTTGGCAAGGGATGTACAAGTCAGGGCATGACGGAAAGTGCAGTGTTATACTTGAGGCCGTGACAGACTATGATCTTTGGATCCGGCATGCGTATTTCGGCACCGCCAGTGCCGCCAATGACATCAATGTGCTCCACCGCTTCCCAGTGTTCAAGAAACTTTGTGATGGCCTAACTCCACCATGCAACTATGTGATCAATGGCCATGAGTACAACAAGGGTTACTATCTTGCTGACGGCATCTATCGCACTTGGTCAACATTTGTGAAGACCATACGCAACCCTATCGGCGAGGCAAATTGTCGTTTTGCAAAGAAGAAAGACTCTGTTCATAAAGATGTGGAGAGGGCTTTTGGTGTGCTCCAGGCCAGGTTTGCCGTTGTCAGCTACCCTTGTCTTTCATGGTCGCTAGATCAAATGTGTGAGATCATGAATGCTTGTGTTATCATGCACAACATGATCATTGAGAGCGCGCGTGATACGAGGAGGCAACTGGTCAGCGATGTGTTTGATTTCCAGGGGCCTATGGCCAATCCACAGCCGGGCGTGCCGACGCAGTATGCAGAATTCCTTACCAAACATCGGGAAATTCATGATGGAACAAAGCATCTGTAGCTGCACAACGACCTCGTGAAGCACATGTGGGCTATCAAAGCGACCTAGCCGACAGCTCTTTGATATGCCATGATTTAAACTTGAATTCATATTTAAACTTTGCATTCGAATTTTAACTTGTGTTGTAATAATTATTACATTTTCTATCTTCAATTCGTATTGAAATGCTAAACCCCCCGCCGATGTGTTGATGATTTGTTTTTTTTTGGAATTGGCCTTTGGAGTGCGCCGCTGTGGGCGACATCCCCAATTGGCCGGACACATGTCCGGCACCCCCAATTGGGCCTCAATTGGGGGTGCCGGCACCGATTTGAAGGCTTCGGTGGAGATGCTCTAACATAAGCTTCAATGTCAAAAAAAATCTCTAAAGAAGAGTAAAATTTACACTTATCTATACTACTATTAAAAGAGCAAACATGGTGGGATACTTTAAATCTTGCCCGTTCAATTTTTGATCAACGATTCAGATTGTCTCCATGTCGAGCACCAAATAATTTTGACCTGTCCAACAGTTATTTCCATCCGTACAAGAAAAAGAAAAAGAATCACAATCATATTGCAACGTTCGTTCCTTCCTCGGAGATTAGCTAAGCCAGCGCGTACGGCAGCAGAGGCAAGAACGGCGGCCAGACGATGAGGGTGGCGTGGCCATGCTCGGGGGTGTTCCGGGCGAGGCGACGACGCGTACGGGACAAGGACGGCGTTGCCGCTTCCATGTTCCTTGGACGCCTCATCATGCATGAAAGAATACCAAACTGAGTGCTAATCTAATCCCATCAGCCTTGCCACTTTTCCCCCAACCCGACGCATCTCGAGCTCGCCGCCGACGCCCTCCTCGCAAAGCCCATGCCATGTCCTGCACGTCACCGCCGCCGAAAGAGAGTGCCCGCCGCCGGCTCACTGCACGCGCCGCCACGAGGACCCTTCCTGCCGCCGGCGGCAAGAGACGTCGCCACGCCGCGACACGTGCGCTCCAACGGCCCTGCACACGAATCCCCTGCCATCGCCTGAGCCCAAGCCCAACCTGGCCGCTCTTCTTCTATGCAGCAGCCTTGCGCCCTGCACGTCACCAGAGGATCCTGCCCGCAGTCGCCGAGCCCACCGCCGCAGAACGAGCCTGTCCGCCGCCGGCTCCCTGCACGCAGCCACATGGAGCCCCTTCCCACAGTCGCCGGCAACCACGCCGCCAAGCGGCCACATGTCCGCTCCATTGGCCCTGCACGCGAAGCCCCTGCAAGTGCCATGGCCTGAGCCTAGCGCTGGCCGCTCCTCTTCTATGCAGCAGCTACTGAACGGAAGCAGGAGCAGCAAAGCTTGAAGCCACTTCGCCTTCGAATTCGTCTCCAGTCACCACCGAAGCAAAGGAAGCGACAACTTTCGACCCCCGGCACTCCGGCCATGGTGGCACTCCAGGCCCAGCGCCTCTTCTTGGCCCCGTCTTCCTCCTCTCCTTCTACTTCGGCCGCGCGGCCACGGCCACGGCGGAGCAGCGTCGCTACCTGCCGCGCCGCCCTGCGCGTGCCTTCTGGTAGATGTCAGCGAATAAAACTGAACTGAACTGCACAAACTTTGGAGTTCAGTGCACGGACTTAATCAGCACGTAAAACTACTTCTGTACTATTTATGGGGTTATCAGGATTCTATACGTCCATATTTTGCTTCATGGAAATCCTCTGCTTTGAGGGTAATCTAACTCCTGAACTCGGGTTTTTTATGCCTTTTGCATCGATTAAATTGGATTGTTTAAACCTAAAGAAGATTTGGAATATGATTTTCAGGTGTTTCTTCAATAAGCACCTAGCAAAAATATTTGTTTTCAGATTTTTGTTCTACCCATGATGAAAAAACCAGGTTTAGTCTAACCCATGAACGTGTCATTGATATGCATAAATGCATGTATATGCATAGACAAATATATTGGTATTCTTTATAATGCATTTACCCCTCTGCAGATATCATTTGTTGGGCTTTTTATCATGTTTTTAAAATAGCTATTCGCTACTGGCTTATTTAAATTTGTTAATCAAGATTGTCTTGAAGTAAGCATCCAATTCTTCGTATACTGTTAAATATTGATAGCTTGGTGCAACGGTGAGCAAATATTTATGTCTGCCAATCCACATAACCATTGATCCTGGGAGAAGGCAACATCGATCCAACTTTGTTTGAGATCTATTTAAATTATCCTCAAGAACCAATTTGATATTGTCTATTTATATCTTGGATTCATATTTCTTTTCTTTTGCCTTCCAATTCTGTAGATTCAAGGACAGTCGTGGTTAGTCTCTATAACTATAAGTGACATTGATAGAGTTATGACGCGACTTACGATATTATTGTTGTCTAAATATTTTATCAAAACACTTGGCTCTTCTCTAGCCTACGAGTTCAAGGTGCAGTGCTAGAATTTGACAGTTTTATTTCCTTTTCTATGCCTGGTTCCACTTGTATGACCACAAGCTTTGCAAGTACTGGTCATCAACCTGAAGTAAATAATGCAGGATGCACAAAATAAAGTGGACATGAGTGGTATGCCTGACTTTCTAATGAGGAGAAAGAAGATCGCGAAAAGAATCAACATATGCCTAACAATAGTTGTAACTCTGTCAATTTACCTCAATCCTATACCCCTACAAATCTTACCTGCTAAGAACTCTTAGAGCATCTCTAGCAGAACCCGCAAAAGGCGAACCCGCAAAACACTTTTGCAGTTCCCGCAACTCGCGTTTTTTGGCTCGAAACGCTGCACGGCGGAGCAGAACCCGCAAAGCAGAACAGCAAGATAGGCATGAATATCATAAAAATGGAATGATAAATAAATTAGACCTAAATTATAAAGATTCATATTACAATAGTAGGATATTATGAATGCTCACAAATAGTTTATTACAATAAAAGTTTGAATCACACTAATTAAACAATAATTCAATACAAGATGTTGTAGAATAACAATATTGTTTGAATCAAACATGGCTCAAATGAACTAAAAAATAGCTACTGCCCATGCAGCTGCCAGATGTGTTCAACCAGGTCTAGATGCAGCTGGTTGTGTTCGTCCTTGTCCTCTATCTCACGGTAAGTCTGCAGAAAAGCTTCGACGCGGTCTGGGTTTCTAGCTGGCTTCACACGGCTACCAACATTGTCATAGGACAACTCCAAGTCCAAGCCCCCTTCATCCTCTATGATCATGTTGTGAAGAATCACACAACAAGTCATGATGTTTTTGAGAGTTTTCTTGTCCCACCATTTGCTGCCGGCGGCTTGCGAACAGCGCCTCCACACCGGAGTCGTCGGAGGAGGATCAATCGGAGAGCACGAGCTCTTCCTCCGGGCTCAACTCCATCTGAAATGGGCAAGGCATACTCACTACCTACTACTACGGCCGAAATCGAAGGGAAATCGAGCGGAATTAGACTCACCGGCAGATCGCGCGGCGGCGGCGCAGATTTCCGTTCTCCGCGGACGCGGTCAGGGGAAACCGGCGGAAGGGGACCTCCGCGGCCGGGGCAGCTCGCGTGCGGCGGGGCGCCGTGAGATGCGGCCGGGAAAGGGAGGTATTCGCAGGCGGCGGCGCTGGCGGCGGCGGCGGCAGCGAGATGCGGAAGAAGAAAGGAAGAACGCGTGGTGAAAACTCCCACCCGCCAACCGCTTTGACCAAATGCAGGGGCCCCTAGATTCGGCGCCGAAATCCCCGAAAAAGCCGTTCCGATGCGGGGATTCACGGGGCCTGCAAAATCTTTTGCGGGTTGGGCAAATTTGCGGGTTCTGTTCTGCGCCGTTTTGCGGTTTTCAATCCGCATCGGGCGGTTATTATGCCGGTTTGACCGTTTTGCGGGTTCTGTTAGAGATGCTCTTAGATGGTAAATTCATTACCTTCGGATGCGTCTATATTGAGTTTTTTCTTTCATGATATTAGATCTCCACTACTCATGAGTGTAAAGGATGCAGGGGAGGGAGCCGTCGTCGCGTCAACGGTGGGAGACAGGGAGGGAGTCCTCGCCGCAACAGCCGGGAGGGAGGGGAGGGCACGATGCTCGCGCCTACGCCGGCATCAGGGAGACATGTGGCCGCGTGTTTAGGAGAGAAATAGCCAAGGAGTGGGAAATTTAGTGAGGAGGAGGGTGTGTACATGAGTGGGGATATTTTTCTGATGGTGGGAGTTCTGTAAATTGAAATAAAAGTTTGTTTAGGATTTCCAAAAAAATATGTTACTATCATATTAATATTTGCTTTTAAATATTAATTTATGATTAAATTTATTTTCTAATTGTTTTGAGAATGTGGCAGAAAGGTTCATGGGATATTGGGAGGCCGATCGGGGCGGCTATAGACCGACGGAGGTAAGATTTGAACAGGGCGGGGCGGTGGTAGCAGGATGTGTGGTCGGTGTTGGCGAGAAAAAGAAAGGAAAAATAAAAAAAAGCTCACCAAAAGTAAATGGAAATTAAAAATAAATGAACAATAATTTAGAGACGTACTACGTATGTACACATAATTATCTTGTAGACGTGCATTGCACGTGCCCTTTTACTAGTATAGTCAAATAAGAAAACAATATTCTTATGCTTAATGTATCCGATTATAAGCATGTTTAATCTCCCTTTTCTGTTTATAGGCAAACAGCTAAACAAATGAAAATAGCTCGATCCACCAATTTTTTTAGGGGAGATCCACCACTATATTTGTTGATCTTTTCTTGGCCGCCAAGTGTCCACAGGGTTATTGTCGGATCGTGTCCGAGTAGCACAAGACTAGAAGGGTTGGGCGCGCGTTGCTGCGCCGTTTGGGATCATCGGTTGGGTCTGGCTTGATTTGTGTTCAGCGTGGTGAGATGTGGACTCTGTTGTGTTACCACGATGATATAAAACTCTCTTTTCCCTAACAAAAATAAGGCTGTGCTACATCATTTACTGAACCTCCTTCACGCAATAATATTGGCTGTTAAATCTCTCGTCTATCACCTCCAAATAACCCATGTATGCCACAAGTGCATTCTTGTCAGATTACATGGTTGTCCCGATTGTTTTCGGCACACATCTAAACACAAACGAGGGGTCTCAATAAACTGTATGCATACAGGGAATCAGCGTTTATCATTTGCAAACTGAATCTATGTACATGATTTTACTTTCCTGACTGAACCGCCTAACTTTATCTAACGGAAAGCGGACCTGGAGCTAGAATGGAACATGGATCTTCAGCTCTTATTCTTCTCAATGAAAAAATCAAAACGAAAGCAGGTCTAGAGCTACAATGCAAGCTTACACTAACATGAGGAAGCTAACAACTGGATTTAATGTAACAATCTAGCTATAACATCAGTTCAACGATAAGAATTATAACATGGAACGAAACTGAATCCCATAGCTGAGCATGGAGTGAAATCAAATCCTGACCGTGAACATGAACCATCCGAAGAACCAACTATGACCATTATACAATCAATCTGAAAAAAAGAAGCAAATTCCTATAAACGAAAAATGAATGAGCAATCAGTCCCCAAAATGTCCCCGACTGCTCTCGTCGTCGCCAAAGGCGGCGGGCCTCCTAACTCACTCCTGGTGAGCGCAATGAATCAGGTCCGGCAACAGATTTATGACCTCGCAGATGGAGAGGGATTCGAAGTTCGAACATATGGAAAACGCCTTGAATGGGAAAATGTTGAGCAATCAAAGCTACTATCTGTAAGACTGTAACTGCGGCTTCAACGTTGCTAATGCTCTAACGCATATATACTTCTCTAAATAAACCATTCATTACAATTATCTGATGAAAAATGCGTTCAAGATCACAAGTCAATGACCGAAATCCAGCTACAGTTCAAAACTACCTAGCAACAAGTATCGATCATATCATTTCCCTAAACATGAATCTATAAATAAATGTTATTCAAAGAGAAGAATCCGAAGCCATCATAATTAAGTAAACCATAGCATATGGATGTCTGGATGGGTAAATCAAAGAAACTATAGAGGAAATATACTCAGTCTTAATTGTAACAAAGAACCAATGTATGCATAAATCAAAGTAAATCGGTAAGAATTATACTAAACCTATTGTAAAAAGAAACCAATGGTTGTTGTATACCATAATTTTCTTCCACAAAGCATCATACAGAATAATGTGTAACATTTCTCCTGAAAAAGCAATGAAATAGAAAGGTAACATGTTCCTTTAAGCAGAAATATATAGCTTCTGTTTCTCAAATAATTTACAGTATTTGGCTGTATCTAGTGATAAAGGAACAATTCATGTGTTCAGTTTAAAGATGTGTATTGACCACAAATGATAAGCCTCTGCCAGCTCAAGAGCCTGACGTTCCCCATACAAAAGAACTGCTTATTCTGCGTCAATTACACAGGTCAGTATCAAAATCACGAAAAGACCACATACTAACGCATGTAGGATCAAACCGTGAAAAGCAGCAGACTCACCATGTCGTCAAAAGGGTCAAGGTCGTTCAACTCCAGCACAGCTGCATCAATTGGAACCTGATGGGAGTATAGGCTGCAAGAGTGCGTCTGTCTCCTGTTGCGCAAAAATCAGAGTCATCTTGGATACATTGATCAGAGTGCAAACACATGTAACGAATTTGCATGGGAAATGAGATTCCCAAACTGATCATAAGTAGTTTTCAAGGAATTACCTGCATCATATGCCACTCTTCAAACTCATCAAACGACTCTAGCCGCTCAATCCTGCAACCATGCAGTTTCATGAGTTCTGGCAGCAAGAACACTAAAGTGTAAACCCGAAATACAAATTATGTAGAGTGGGTTAGGAACGAAATTCAGTACAGTATCTTATTGGAGTAACCAAGCAACAACAAACTACTTATTGAAGCAATGATTAGCACAATTAGGGTGAAGAAACACTTAGAAGAGGAGTTTGTGAAGGAAAATACCTGGATGACTCGAGAGATGGAGAATCGATGGCCCAACGATCTAGGAACAACCTAGAGATAAATGAGTTGGCGCAGGTAGTACACCAAAACTACGATCTGGGCATAACCGGCTTCTACAATGACATAGTCTATCATCCTTCTTCTCTGTTCATAGGAAAAATAACTACTGGTCAGCTGAATCACACGACCACAAAAAGTATGCTTACAAATAAACATGAACTCATTTATATGCATGATCTAAAACTAATACAATCAAGGAACACAAACCTTTAAAGAAATAGATGACTGGCCAGCTGAAATGCACATATTTTGACACATTCTCAAAGTTCAATCCTAGTGGTTCTGCTTGAGTACATTAACTACTCTATCAAGCTTTTACAACAGACAAGTAATGAAAAGCAAATATGGGCATGCTGCAAACTTGTGAAGAACCAACATTTAGTCTACCATTTAGTAATGGTGGCCTCCTTCCTCCAAATCAAGTTCCTATGAGTTTTATCCTTGCACAAATCCATGTCAAAGCTGCAAAAACAGCAGCAAATTATCATTAAACATCAGAAGTCTAAGCGATCTAAATAATAGAGTAGCCAAATGTTAGTAAATGAAATGGAAAGCAAAGCAACATGTGATGCATCTGATGGTTATCCTTCATAGAATTATTATTCATTAGCGCTAGATCCAGGCAAAGAGCATTAGTGAATAAAAACAATCAGACTATCCCGCTGCTAAAATAACTGAAATCTTTCTACATGTTCTTTCACTGAAGCTTGCATCGGTGACGGCCAAATCCCGATTCATCCAATGCAAGAATATGCTGCTGGAAATCAAAAGAAACTCACCTTGGTCATGTTACCTTCGATATGGCCATGGTATAAATAGAGGAAACTCCTGAGTGGCAGGACGATGGCGTCATGGACATGCTGCTGCACACCGCCTCAAATCTTTAAGCTGCGCACACGACCGTCGACCTGCCTGACACGGCCGCCGACGCCCTGCCTCACCCGGCCGCCGACGCCCTTCCTGGCCAGGCCGCCGGCGTCCTGCCCGTCCGTTGCTGCCCGACGCGGCTGCCTCTCCCAGCCTGGCCGAGGATTCGGCTTCTTGGAGCCCAGAAACCCTAGATGCGTAATAAAAATCAATTTAAGCTAATGGAATCGGACTGGCGCTCAAGCGAGAGTAGGGAAACGACCGTGATGTGCCTTGGGAGGCTAGCTAGGAGCCATGGGGCCATGGGCATGGCCGGCACGGAGCAAGCTTGCTTGGCTGCTGTTCTTGTGGGGAAAAGAAGAGGAGGTGCACGAGAGAAGAGGAGGCAGCAACCTACCTCATAGGAATGGCGGCGGCAACGGGCGAAGCGGTGCTCCTCATGCCTCAAGCTCGTCTCCGTCTTCTCGGGTCTCCACAGGTCGAGACGAGCTCCCAGGCCCGCCGCACGTTACCGACCCGGCAGCAGGCGGAGAGCCATCGGGGCCGTCTTCCCGCGATTTGCATGCCTACGCGTGCTCCAGCGCGAGGAGGGGCAGCGCGAGGAGCCTGGCGGCGGCCGGCGGCGCGAGGACCTAGAGGCACGGAGGCGTGGGAGCCGGGAAGCAGCGGCGGCGAACCGAGGCGTGGTCGCTAGGGCTCCGTGGCGGGCTGGATTGGGTGAGGACAAAGACGACTCTGTCGCGAGAGGAGAAGGAAAAGAAAAGGAACGGGTCACTTGGCGGTGGCAAAAGACGTAATATCGACGAACTCGTGGGGATAAGGAAGAGACAACAAATTCATCTGTCGCTGACCGGTGGGCCCATGCTGATTTCTGAGTCGCTGATTTGCGGGCCCAGTACGTGGATGAACCACAGAGCAAGGATCCCAGGGAGCTTAGATGTTGTAGTGATGTCGGTGCACCCATGGGATGGGAAGCTTGACTTGAGCAACAAGGGACAAACCGATACAGATATGCTCGCGCCGAAGTACATAGGGACAGAGATTTTTTTTAAAATAATATGATTTTAAATAAGAATTTCGGACAGTAGCATGCGCGCAGACGAAATTTGAGAAGTAGCGCGCCGTCGGTCCCGAGCGGGCCGAAAGTCGACTTTCGGTTGCCTCCAGGCCGAAAGTGTGCTGTCGGCGAGCTAGAAAACGAGGGCTGCATACGCTGTACGGGCGGCAGGCCGGGGCCCGCGACTTTCGGCACGGAGCGAGCCGAATGTGGACTTTCGGCCTGCAGCAGGCCGAAAGCTGAGCTGGCGTGCATGCAGCAATAATTGCAAGAGGGACTTTTTTTCCAGTAATAAACCATGAAATGGTGATTAATTAGGGCAGATGAACCACCAGCCAATCGCATGCGCCCGGTCGTCCATTAATATTTGCATGCAAGCGAATCGTCCAATCACTGCCGAACAATATGCATGCAGTGGTATAAACAACTCGTGCATGCAGCAGCCCAGCGTGTCCAAAGTCGTGCATGCAGCAGCCCAACAAGGGAATCTTATCCGCCAGCTCAGCTTTCGGCCTGCTGCAAGCCGAAAGTCCAAATTCGCGGGCCCCGGCCTGCCGCCCTGCAGCGCATGCAGCCCGACAGCACACTTTCGGCCACCTAAGTCGACTTTCGGCCCGCTCGCGACCGACGGCGTGCTACTTTTCAAATTTCGTCTCGGTGTATGCTATTGTCCGAAATTCTTATTTAAAATCATATTATTTAAAAAAAAATCTCGGACAGGACATCTGTTTACATATATCGGAACACGCTCGTGCGCACGGCGGCGGCTTTCGCATAGCTACGATTGATCGGCGACGGGGATTGCAATGTCCTTTGCGGAATTCTGGTCCGCCATCGGCGTCGGCAGCTTTGTGCTGTTGCACACTCCGGAGATCAGCACAACGGTACGTTGGTTCAAGAAGGGCACTGAGCTATCTAAGGTGATGGCGGAGATACAGCGGGAAAATTACATCCAGGAGGCAAGGAGAGAGCAGATGGAGGCCTTGAAGAAGGAGATCCAAGCCGAGGCACTGGAACGGTGGACGCGCTAGAGCTCCGGCCGGCGACCAGTGAGCTACGCGAGATCGGCTACAGTGTTTCTGTTAGTTAAAAAAAACACCGCAATCAGTAGTAAATTGAGGGAGAGTGCGCGTACTTATTTCGTGCAAACTTGAGTTCGAATTTAGTTTAGTTCTTGTTATTTGCCAAAGACTCTACTCTGATCAAAGATGCCGGCCCACTGGTTTGTGTGATTCGTGATTGAATTCATTGGTTATTATTGTTTTTCTTTTGCAGAAGAGCAATGCGTTAATGCTTGATTCCATACAAAACTGAGGATGCAAAAGCAAGTAAAATATTTCCGTTTGGTTAATGCTATTGGAGCAAAGATTAGACCTTTGTGACATATTCCCAGTTATATTGCATCTGCTCATCCACTGTTAAAATAAGTTGATCGAATACGCCAATTGAGGTTATGTAAACCTAGTGTTGTGTTCCTAAAATATAACTGGCGATGTCAAGGGTGAAACGCTTGATGGGTTGCGGTGTGTGTTGAGCCGGAATTAGGATAGGGGAATTTGCATAAGTTGAAGAAGGCAACAACACACTCTTAATAAAGAGAAGTGAGCCGATGAGGATGAGATCGAAAGGGTTTTGATAGTTATCTAAAAATGATAACCATCTTTATGTACATTCTAACAAAATATAGCAAAATTTAGAGCATTATTGCAATCACTTTGTGCACATATATTCTTACGGTCTCGTAACAATGCTCGGGTATTTAGCTAGTACTCCCTCCGTCTCAAAATATATGGCTCCCTTAAATTTTGTTGGTCAACGACATACAAGTTTGACCATGATTTGTACTTACAATATGTCCACAAAATTAGTATAATGATATATGAAATAAAAGAATTTTGCAAGAAGAATCTAACGGTACCATTTATACATTCTCAATCAATATATTTTAGTATATATTAGTGGTCAAAATCGACATCAAAGACTAGCATAAAAATAGCGCGCCTTATAATTTCGGAAGGAGAGTAGATATAAATGATAAAAGCACAAAAGAGTCCAGCCGCCTGGCCTCTGCATTGTTACAAAGCCGAATTCACGCATAACCAAACTAGAATATACGGGAACATAAAGTCACTAAAAGGAAGGCGAAGATGAGTTGCGGGCTCTAGGTTTGAGGGCTCCGAACATAGCTGTTACAGTAGAACCTAGTCCCTTTTCAAAGAATAGATCGAACTGTGTCCCTTGTCATTTTGAGCGTGACTAATGTTTGACTTGTTTAAACCTTCCAGGGAGTGCGGGGTAACACCACTGTTTGTAAACCTGTAGGCATGCGTAAGCTGTCCGGTTTGGGGTATTTTACTAATTGATATTCGTAGGAGGGGATTACTAAACCCTTTTTGTGTTTTTTTAGATCGTCGAATCCCTTTGTACTTATCCCTTTCCAATCAAATTCATTCTAGTTTTTTATTGGACCCAAGGAAGGCGAAGATGAGTTGCGGGAAGCTAGAGTCTTCACTTTGTTAACTTGTAAATGTGGATATATATCATCTCATCGTGCCCTACTAGATCATGCTTTGGCTCATTGTTCTTACTTCTTAGAAGCGGGACCGGGGGAGAGAAGATTCTCTTCAGTTTCAGTAGTCCCGATTGTTTAAAAAATTAGAAATAATATTTTAACGTATCAAAAAATTCCAAAACTAATTTATGCGGATACATATACACATTGTATCTACATATCGACACAGTTTTGCTCGGTCATACATCATATTTTAGGTTACACAAAAATCACAAAATCATGACTCTAAGCTAGGTAAAAAAGAACTCACTTGCTACATTTGACTTTTTTGTGTAGAGCAAGTTTGTAAAATATTTTACGCTACAAATTTCGTCGTACATGGTAGACAATTATATGTATTTGTATGGTTTCTTACAGAATTTTTTGGAACATAAAAATATTTTTCTTCGTTTTTGTGTTTCTCTCCACGGAACCGTGTCTTTTATGGCCCGGAGTCCAGGCCTTGATCTTCTGCCGCAATTCAGGTTTCTTATGAGAGTTTCATGATATTTTTACTTTCATGATTCTTTACTTTAATGATTAAACCATTTACGTACTACTCATTAACAAAGCAGTAGCACCATGTGTGTTAGTCTGTAGCACTCATTGGATTTTTTACTTTGATGATTATTTTTCTCAAGCAATTGTATTGTTTTTGTACCGAACACAGATGGTACTTCAGAAAACCTGCTGACATGATGGAGGCTATAGTCATGAAATAATGTATGGTCAGCTTCACCACACAAACACAAACATAGTTGCAAGCTGAGTCTGATGTGCAAGCTGAACCTCATTGTGCAAGCACGTTGAAATCCTATATGATCCTGATTCTGTAATGTTTGTGCTTAGCTCTTTTTTAATTGAATATGTTGATGGATTGTAGCTACTGAACCTTGCATACTAGTCTCAGCTAGCAGAGGCTGTTTCAGAAAGTATTCTGCTGTATCCTGAATTCCTGATTGCTCAAGCTGAAGCTAATTTTTGTACTAAATGCTGAATCTGGTCAAAAGTATTTGCTGTGAAATGTAATGCTTGAATGCTGTGAAAATGTAATGCTTGAATGCTGTAAAAGGAATGATGCTCGAGACGGCAAGCGTATTGCGAACCCGGATGTCATTGCTAAACAAGTGGTTCATCTAACCGAGGAATGGCACAATGCACATGAAATAACAGTGATGAAAGAACCGGTTCAGAAGGAGCACTGGCTCCCGCCCGAACCAGGATGGACCAAGGTGAACGCGGATGGGGCCCCGAGGAAAGAGTCATGATCAGGCGGCGGAGGTGTGGTCGTTCGTGATCACGATGGGCGTTTTCTTGTGGGAGCGAGCCATTTTTTCCCCTCCCCAACTGACCCGGAAGCTTCTGAACTCAAGGCATGCAAGCACGCGGTGGCTCTTATCAAAGCCATGAACCTGAACAAGGTGATTATCGAGCCAGATAGTCTGGGGGTGGTTGCGAAGCTCAAGAACGAAGAGGTCGATAGGTCTGTCCATGGGCACCTGGTCGACGAGATACGAAGAGATCTTCAAGGAATCGAGGAAGCTGGAAATAAAATGGTCGAGGCGATCTGCCAATGGAGTTGCTCACATCTTAGCTAGGGAAGGTTGCAGTTCACGTTCGCAAAACCTGGTTTTCTGTTTCTCCGGTTTGTATTATGGATGCTTTGGCTCTGGACTTGTTGGGGCCGTCTTAGTTAATGCAGTAGTTTAAATTAAAAAAAAAAGAATGCTGTGAAAATTATCCGCTAGTTGTGAAAATGCTCGCCCTGTTGTAATCTAGTAATTCTTGATCAGTATTAAAAGCTGGCCCTTTTGTAGTCGTAATGCTTGCTCTGATTGGGAAAAGCATCAGAGCTAGCTACATAGCGAGAGTACTTTTTAAGCCACAGCTCGTCCGCGTTTGTCCAACGGAAAGAGCGGATGGCGTTAGTGGCGGACGCGGGAGCCGCTACGATGCAATTTATCTTTGGCAGACGAAGCGGATTAAGGCGGACGAGCCGGCGGCCGGTCCGCTTGCATCCTGAGATCTATCAACATAATCAGAGCGACGGCCTATGTGCAGCGGGCAAATAGCTCAAGCGCTACGTTTTTTCAGGGAATTGGCTGCGATGCGACATAGTTGGAGATAATAGCTAGGGTACGACGCGTGAGAGCAGCAAAATAGCCACGACCCACCCATTGTGATGAAACGGCCGTGTCACTTACTTGTGCTAGTTAAGGAGTGTGGAATTAGGTTTAGCGGATGTGGGACCCACTAACTTGTACCCGGTCAACTCAACCGGTTCGAGCGACCGCACAGACCGACCTTGCCCTAGCGCGCCATCTGAACCGACAGTGCGCGCCTAGCTCCCTCTCCGGCGGCGGAGCTATCCACTCCTGGGCGTCGAATTCGTTGTCGCCGGCATCTGGGGTGAGTCAAATCGAACCCGCGTGGCCTTCCCTTCTTAATTCTGCCCCAAATCTGACACATTCCCTGCCGTTTTTGCTCGCGGCCAGGCGTATTGGAGGCGGGGAAGCAGCCCGGAAGAAGGAGGTAGATGGCGAGCTCCGCGGAGCCGGCAGAGTCAAATTCGAGGTAATCCATCACTCTCGTGCTCATTCGCTTTCGATTTGAGCTCGTTCACTTCCAAGTCATCAAATTCAACTGTCGTCACATTCCCGCCTCGTTGTCAAAACAGGGGAGATGCCCGAAAAAGTTTCGAATTGGGTGTCAAATTTATGCTATCTCAGGCGAAGCTAGCTGATGGTAGCGTGAGGACCATAGATCACGACACATTAGTTAGTTTGGAGCTTTCATTTTACGACATCGATCCACAAGAACTAGTGAACCAAGAAGAGAAAGCGGTGAGAGATATTGTGGAGAAAATAGGGGAGAGTATTCCTTGGGGTCCAGAGCAAGAAGTGGCATTGCTACGGTACGAAGATTGGAAGGGAGAGTATGTGAGAATGGAGGATGGCGAAGCGTTGTTGATGAAATCGATAAACAAGAGGGCTTTGAAAAGAAACGTGCTACACTTCTTGCCGAGCTGGTTGATCTGAAATCAGATTCAAGAGTAGGATATGTGGCATCAAAGTTGGCTATGCAGATTGCAGATGATGAGTGGGCTGCAGCTAGACAGATAATGCCCATTGTAACCGAATTGACAGTGTTAGCAGATGATGCACAAGACCCAGCCCGTGATGGTGCTGCTAATGGGGTGGCTGGTACGGGCCCGGCTGTTGTTGACTGGAATTCAGTAGAACTGAAAGAGCTTACTGATTTGGTCATTGCACCCTTGGATGACACTGAGATGGCAGACCTTTTTGGAATTCCAGTCGATGATAAAGACAAGGAGAAGAAGAAGAGGGATGCGGCTAATGCGGCTGCTGGTTCTGGAGTTGTGGATGCAGAGTTGATGAAGGAAGCTGCTGATGATGTAGATGATGAAAATGATGATGAGATGATAAATGTATATGACAAAGATAACCCTGTAATTGCAGTAGGAAAGTATTTTCCAACCATGGCTGAGTTTAGGATGTGTTACAGGACTTATGCAGTGAAGAAGCAGTTTGACAGCAAGACTCTGTGGACAGATACAAAGAAATTTTATGCGAAGTGCAAAGGCTTTGATGGCAGTGCCCAACCTTGCAAGTGGTACATTTCTGCTAGACGCCAACCTGATGGCAGTACAATCAGAATTAATCAAATCCCCAATGAACATACTTGTATTACTAGTTCACAGAATCCCTCAACCATGACATCACAGGCCTGGGTTGCACAAAAGATCACTCCTATTTTAGCCAAAACACCAAACACTACTGCAAAGAGACTGAAATTAGACATGGAAGCCAGTACCCTATTAAGCTGAAATATACCACAGTGTGGAAGGCAAAACAGAAGGCAATGAAAGAACTATATGGTGATTGGGCAAATACCTTCAGGATGCTGTATAGTTTCAAGGCAGAGGTGGAGAAGAGGTCACCTGGCAGTATTGTGGAGATAGATACCGAGGTTGCACCTGATGGCAAGGTATTTTTCTCCAAATTTATGGCTTTGAAGCCTTGCACCGATGGCTTCAAAGCAGGGTGTCGGCCATATTTGAGCATAGACTCATCTTTTTTGACTGGAAAGTGGAATGGTCAATTGGCAGCATGCAATGCTCTAGATGGACACAACTGGATGTTTCCTGTTGCTATTGGCCTGTTTCAATCAGAGACAGAGATTTCATGGACATGGTTCATGATGCAGTTGAAAAGATCCATTGGGACAGTGACACCTTTGGCTATACACACTGATGCTTGTAAAGGGCTAGAAAATGCTGTCAAGGCCGTATTTCCACATGCTGAGCAGAGGGAGTGCTTCGGGCATATGTGGATGAATGTGATCAAGAAACATAGAGGAGAAGATTTTGGGCGACTGTGGCCAGCAGCAAGATCTTACTCGAAACAGACACATGCTTATCACCTTGCGAAGGTTATTGCAGCAGATCCTGAGTTTCAGCACTGGCTGGAAGCATACCATTCTCTTTTGTGGTATAGGTCAGGATTTAATACAGACATCAAGTGTGATCATATCAACAACAATCTAGCAGAAAGTTTTAACAACAAGGTGAAAGAGTTAAAAGACTTGCCTGTGCATGACATGGTTGACCAAATCAGGATCATGATCATGCGGATGTGGGAATTGAGAAGAAGAATAGGTGATGCTTTGCAAGGGGATAAGCTTCCAGCAGTGGTACAGCAGGTGGTTAACAGGAGCAGAAATCTTACACATTTGGCAGTTGAGAATTCTTCATTGTGGGGAGCTGAAGTGAGAGATACCAAGACTGGAAGAAGGCATGTGGTTGACACTGAACTGCATGAATGCACTTGCCTCGAGTGGCAACATACTGGAAAACCATGTGAGCATGCCATACTCTTCTTGGCTGGAAAACCGAGGGTAAACATGCACCCTTATCTGCATGAGTATTATTCAGTAGCAAGATTCAAGGCTGCGTATGCAGCTCCAATACCAGCACTTACAGATCAGTCGCAGTGGCCTGAAGTGCCTTTTGATTTTGATATGTGTCCCCCCCTTGCCAAAAAAAGGCTGGCAGGCCTAAAATGAGCAGATTCAAGGCCTGGTTTGAGAAAGGAGGCTGTAGTAAGAGGGCGAAAAAAGATGACAAACCAAAACGGCCTCAGAAAGGTACAAAAATAGATGCAAGGAGTGTCAGGTACTTGGTCACCGAGCTGGATCATCCAAATGTCGGTACCCTCGTCCACAACAACCAAAGTAAGTTGAAGTATTTGATCATTTATTTAAATTCAACTGCAATTCTACTCTGTTTTCATACTCTGTTTTATTTTTTCAGAGCAAAGGCTGGAAGTGAGCCCATTGTTGTTGACAATCTCTGGGCAACAAAAAGGGCAAGACAAAATGGCCGAAGAAGAGAAGTGTGCCATCTGAATCAGTTCTGAATGATGTGGTGCCATCTAATTCAGTTTTGGATGATGTGGTGCAAACTGATTCAGTTTTGGATGATGTGGTGCCATCTGATGCAGTTCTTGATGCCGCGGTGCAAAATGAAGCTGAAGCTGAAGCTGTTCCAGAACTGAATCTGTCATCTGAAGAGGTGTCATCTGAAGACGAAGAACGACTTGTGTGGCCTCGGCCTCGTATGACTGACTCGAAGAAAACCAAGAGCATGAGGGTTTTGTCTGGTGTGCCGACACAATCTGGTGGTACGAACAAGAGAAAATCGAGAGCGTGAAATTTGAGATGAAACTTGAGCCGTGAAATTTGTGTAATAATTTGAATTTGAATTTGATTTTGAATTTGAACCAAATTCAAAATTGTGTGAAATATTTCTCACAATTTGAACCAACCCTGATTTCTCAGTTGTTATGCTCGTTTTGTGAACAATCCTTCCCTTTTGCTAGGGTAAACATCTCCAACAAGTAAGCGGTTCTCCAAAATGAGCTACAAAAGAGCCCCAAAGGTAGCCCAAACAGCCCCATTTCTAATCTGGTCATTTTTTCGACCATCTCCAAATGATCTCAAACTCTAGGGTTAACATCTATTGCACTAATATAGTGCCCTAGACCAATATGGAGTCATTTCAAAACATAGAACCACTTCTCTTCACACATAAGAGTTCATAGTTTGAGATGTGAGATTTCACACCATATTGAAGCATTTCTTGTTTAATATGTATCTAGACCTTGTTATCAGTTGGAGTTGTTAGTACATGACAAAATAAGAACATGTGCACTGGATTTTCATTTTTTTGATTTTTTTGAATATTTTATGATTATTTCAAATTCGGTCAAACTCAAGTCAAATCAGCATTTAAACAAGTTTTAAACACCAAAATGAAAAACCAAGCTGGATCCTTCTTAGTCAATCCAAAATGAAGCTTTGTGAGTTTTTTGTAAATTTCATGTTGCAAATCCCAAACCACCTCTCTTCACACATGAGAGTTCATAGTTTGAGATGTGAGATTTCACACCATATTGAAGCATTTCTTGTTTAATATGTATCTAGACCTTGTTATCAGTTGGAGCTTTAGTACATGACAAAATAAGACCATGTGCACTGGATTTTTATTTTTTTGATGTTTTTTGAATATTTTATGATTATTTCAAATTCGGCCTATTTCACACCATATTGAATCATTTCTTGTTTAATATGTATCTAGACCTTGTTTATCAGTTGGAGCTGTCAGTACATGACAAACTAAGACCATGTGAACTGGATTTTCATATTTTTGATGTTTTTTGAATATTTTATGATTATTTCAAATTCGGATGCAACGTCGACCGTTCATCTGTGTGATCGCTACCTTGCTGCACTGTGGCCGTGCGATCTGGCCCTCTATATGTGAGCTAACACACGATCCGTGGGATGGCTGGTTCTGCTACCTGATTGGCTGAGAAGCGGTGCACTCGTCGGACCGTTGGATTGAGCGGACCCTCGTAGACGCATGCATGCCATCGAGTGGGCCCCGCTGAGCGATTTCGTGCTGCATGCCATCGAGTGGGCCCCACTCGACGGCAGTGCATGCAGACGTCTCAGCTGAGCGATTTCGCGCTGCACGCCGCTTCTAACGCGTACGCCACGTAGTATCAGGGCTATTGTTGCTTTTTTTTTTTACGGATCGACTTTTGCGCTGACAGCGGCGGCGGGACGACGCGCACGCAGACCAGAACTGAATCGACCGGTTGCGCGTGCCTCCCAACCATCACATTAAACCGATTTTTACACTTCACCTTCCCACCATCGCATTAAACAAGATCACTATCCGCTATAAAATAGCACCCAATTCTTCTCCAAGTCGCACACCGCATCCCATCTTCCTCCAACCCTCTTCTCTCAAACAAGCAGCCGCCCCACCCCTAGCAACCATGGAGTACAGCGCCCCGACCTACCGCCTCCCCAACCTCGTGCGGGAGCACCGCTCTACTTCGCCCAATCTCGTAGAGCATCACCAGCTGCGCGTGTGGGCCTTCTCGAGGTGGAGGGGCGCAAGGGATGTAGCGGAGTTCTTCCTCTCATCCGGCTTCCGCCACCTCCCTCCTGGCGGGCCGCCCATGTACCGGCTCGAGGAGTTCCATGACCATGATGGCAACTCCAGCCTCGTCATCGGCTACTACGTCACCTTCACCAACCGCTTCGACGCACTCCACCTCCTTGGGAAGGCGTTTTGGTATGGGTGCGGGTACATCGCATTCACGACGTTCAACGTCTTCACGAACTTCACCGACATCTTCCGCTACCACGGCACCATCCACGGCCTCCTCTACGAGAACGACGAGGACGACGAGTGAGCCACCAAGGAGGAGCCCAGGAGAAGGTCAAGGAGAACTCTTAGTTTATTTCGGGCTTATTTCCATGTTTATTTCCATGCTAGTTTATTTCTCGTGTAAGGTTCGTAAGTTGTAAGAGGGCACAAGTTATAAGTGTGCTAGTCGTGTAAGGTTGCTATGTAAGGTTGCTACTTGCATTTTATTTATCTTATGTCGTTATGTTTGTGAAAAGAAAGTTCATGCAAAATCTTCCTTGTTCTAAAAAAGAGCTCGAAAGGTAGCCCAAACAGCCTCATGTCTAATCCGAGCAATTTTTTAACCTTCTCCAAATGAACTCAAACTTTAGGGTTAACATCTAGTGCACAAATATAGTGTCCGTGACCAATATGGAGTCATTTCATAGAACTATAAAAAAACCACTTCTATGTACACATCCAATTAGACATTTCTTTTAACTTGACACGTCATTTATTGAGCCAACACAAACAATATTTCATTTAAACCATTGTTTCGGTCCAACAACGGCTAGGCCCAACAACAGGCCCAGCAATGGGCCCAACAACATGAAATTCTTTTTTTCCCTGCACCTATTTTAAGCGAGCACTGACGGCTTGGCCCAACAACGGGCCCATGAACTTGTCGGTTTTTCTATTTCGGAAACGGCTAACTGAACCTGTTCGAGGTGTTAACTGATTTCAGAGCTAATTTAGTCGAATCATAACATTGTTCATAAGACAAACAGCTCCTAAATCGAAATCCCCAACTCCTAAATCGAAATTTCTAATTCGAACGACAAAGATACACCAAATAAATGGCAATGATACACACATAAAATGCTCCGGCCATCATGTTTGACTGCTTCTTCAATTCCACAAGCTGGCTCAACTGCTTCTTCAACTGCTTGTTCAATTTCTGCAACTCCCTATTCACCAAAACATCCTCCAATGGAGGACGATCGGCTCTGTATGAGATCTCCTCCTCCACAGCAGACGAGATGGCAGCCTCCTGGATTGGGGGCCCCTGAATTGGGGGCAGCAATTCAACTTGAAGCCCTCGATCCCGAATGTACTTGTCCATCCACACAAAATAGCCGCATTCCGCCAAATCCTGAAAAGGGGAACGAAAACACTAATTTCCAAATCCATAGTGCAAAATCAAATTCAGGCCAAATCAGGACAAACCCTACATTCCCATCCTTCCCACGATGCGGGGCGCTCTCGCATTTGACAAATTCCCGACCGACATTGCCCCTCGTCGACCGCACACATGTCAAGCGCTTAAGTGGATCTAGGCGAGGGCAGTCCGGGCATCTAGTCATCGGAACTTCTCCATAACGCGGCCAATACTTCTGGGAGCCAGAAGCGGAGCTCGACATCCTTCGCCGCCGCCGCCGTGGACCGTTGCCGGAGAAGAGGAAGAAGAAGGTGCGCGGAAGAACAGAGGAAGAGAGGCAACGGTAATGTCAGGGGCAGGGCAGGACCACGGGAGCGGGGCTCACTCTGCCTCTTTATAAATAGATAAGGTTGACGTGGATAACTGGTGGGTCCCTGTCTCAGTTGGCCCACAGTGGGTCCCGCGTACCAACGGTCGCCTGGTGGGTCCCGCGTTCTAACAGCCCAGCTCACATAATCCAAATTGAAGCTGACAGTTTCCTTCCGTTTAAGGGCTTAAAGAGCCGTATCGGGCCGTCGCTATTTGGGCCGTTCCAACTGTCGCCTCTGAGCTATTTCATCGAACGATGTTCTTCTCCAGTGAATAGCGTGAAAAGATGTAGTACCTAAGCTATTCGCCCATGTGCAGCAGAGTCCGTTGTGTACCCGGCAAGTCAGGGACGTCCCAAGAAGATAGAGTACGCTTGGAAAACGTATATGGTATATGGACACGATATATGGCTCGACGCTCGCACGTTACGACTCGATCCTCTCTCTCTCTCTCTCAATACAGGTCAGAACTCAGAACCTCGCCGATCAATGTCGGCGCCGCTGGTGAATTTCGCCTGCTCCACCGTTGGCCTGGCCCTCGGCGGGCTAGGGTACCATGTGTACTTGCTGAATGATAAGTTTGGGGAAAAGAAGGAGGTGTACGCGATCGTCGAGAAGCTGGAGAGGCCCAAGCTCGACGCCATGAAGCGCCAGTACCTGGCGGAGATAGACGCCGCGATGATGGCCGCTGGCAAGCGTAAAGCTCGATGATGATCGCCGCAGGTCGATTTGCTTAACTTCGTGTCTTGCTTCGGGGAGATTTCGATATAGCTTGGGCTCGATCGTCAAATACTTTCTTGTGAACTTTGCATGCAATATATGCAGTTTTTTATTTGGCTTACTACGCCTACTTTGTTGAATATATGTCTATCGCGACGGAGTGGAACTGTACACATAGTATTTGTTCGAGGGGATTGCTAGCCAATTTCGGTCAGTTGAATTTATCTGAATATCTCAATCAATGTTCGACTGCACTCGCATGCTAAGATGTTCACAGCCACCGCATCAAAAACCAGATTATAAGACGAAAAAAAAGTTGATTACTTGGATTGCTAACCAATTTGGGTCAATTGAATTTCTCTAAAAATCTCAACCAAATGTTCGACTGCACTCGCGTGCTAAGCTGTTCATAGCCACCGCATCAAAGAAAAAACAGATTAGGAGAAAAATGTGCACTCGCGTGCTAAGCTGTTCATCGCCACCGCATCAAAAACAAGATTCACAAGGAAAAATGTCGTCTTCTTGGAGATGGCTGTTCATCCCCACTGCATATCAAAAACAAGATTCACAAGGAAAAAATGTCGTCTTCTTGGAGAACCAAATGTTCGACTGCACTCGCGTGCTAAACTGTGTTCATAGCCACCGCATAAAAAAAAACAGATTAGGAAAAAAATGTGCACTCGCGTGCTAAGCTGTTCATCGCCACCACATCAAAAACAAGATTCACAAGGAAAAGATGTCTTCTTGGAGATGGCTGTTCATCGCCACTGCATCAAAAACAAGATTCACAAGGAAAAAATGTCGTCTTCTTGGAGATGCGGGGTATCGATCCCCGTGCCTCTCGCATGCTAAGCGAGCGCTCTACCATCTGAGCTACATCCCCTTGGTGCTTATATTTAAATCTCAGCTCCAATAGTATATGAGTTTCTTCTTGAGGGAGTCGAACACTTAAACTAACCGATTTCTGCCAGTCACAAAGTTTGTTTCTCTTTTGCATCTTCCTTTTATGGCAATCTATGCTGTGAATCCGAGTTATTCATCTTATCCCTGCATCCTTTCAATTCCGACCGAGCAATCTAAATCCATTGCACCACAATTTGAGCTAAAATGCTAGTTTCCAATCAAAACAGACGTCTCCTTTCACACAAACACCCCCTTGCCACCATTGATTGCCTCGATAGGTTGCAGAATGCCAGGTCCCTGATCTCCGTTCCCTATACTCATTTTCTCTCCCCGGCGTAGCTTGCGAACCCTAGGCGGAACATGCACGCAGCACCTCTTTGCTTCGAGGGTGACGCGATCCTTACTTGCCGTACCGCGATCGATATTCATATCCTCTATGTCCATGCCTTCCCCGATCGAGCTCCTAAACCTAATGCAGGAGCAGGCCAGTTGGATTGAACAGCGACTTAGGACGGGCCACGAACAAGTGCGACAGATTCAGTGCGCGGTGACAGCATGAGTTTCAGATCCTGAGGCAAGAAAATCCGTCAGTTATCCATATATAGATTATGTCTTTGCCATGTGAAAGGCTGATCGTGTAACATTATTATGGCTGCAGCCATAGTAATATGTGGAGCCAGTCAATAGCTTGCACATGCAGATGGATGAGGGGAAGTTCAGTACATGGTTTCTATGCGCTTGTAAGACTGTGTAGTAAACTTCAAAAAAAAAAGACTGTGTAGTGGCAATACAAGCATGTTGTTGCCTCTTAATAGCTATCGGATGGTCAAATAAGAAGCTGAAATTCAAGGTTTTTATTTAGGATGACAATGTCTTCTTTTACACCAATAGTAATGCTCAGACCTGCATCAAACAGAAGAACACAATCAAGATATGCGGTAAATGTTCAGGAAACTTTTTATAACTTGTCATCTGAAAACTGGACAAAATACATCCCAGGACACTTGACTAATTCGAAAGTCTACCAATACCTTTTGGGTTTCATGAATCAGGCCAATTCCCTGTCAGCCCTGCCTAACGCACGCAGCTGCAATATCTGAGTGGTTTTCGTATCATCTCAAGCCTCAGAATTTCACAACGAACGGTCTCAGCGTTTTTCTAGTAGTGGTAAATGTTCAGGAAACTAGCATGGAAGAAGCTCAGTCAACATTTCTAATCTGAACAAGCCAAATGATCTGAATGTATAGGTAATCCAACCAGAAATAAGAAGAGAGACGTGGAAGCTCTCACACTATAGCATGCCTTCAGTATTTTGCAGACACTGATACAGTGTACTCATACAAGTCCCATCAGATCTGCTACAGGCTACAGCTTCCAATGGGACGAGCCATCACTATGACGTGAGGCCATTGGCGCTTCATCTTGATATGTCGTCACCGTTGCAGAAGTGCATCACGAGTTCGCCATCGAGGATGTCGTCAAGGTTGTTTTTGTCGTCTGGACCCTAGTCGCGCCGTCAACGGAGGCCTTCAGGTTGGGATTTAGGTTTCAGGGCATCGTGCGCAAGGGGTTTGGCGAGGGGGCGATGCGACTATTTGTTGTGGTGGATATATAAGGAGCATGATTCAGATCGTTGGTCCGAGCTTGTATGGATGCAAGGATACATGAATATTTTTTGATAACGCAAGGATACATGAATAGCTCAGATTCACAGGATATGTTGACCCCCTAGCTTCTCTTTCGTTGCCGTAAAATGGTATTCTCAATGTACAGTGATCCAAGTGTATTAGACCAACAAGCATGAGGACAAACAATGCATTTCTTAGGAAAAAAACCTAAATCTTGCAAATCAAAAAACCAGCATAGAAAAAATTTCTAAGAATTTAAATCTTCCAAAAATTTCTATTCAAATCCTTTAAACCAAAGAGACATTCGTGTTTTTTTTTTGCGGGGATAGTACAGATATTACAGGAGCACGATTCTTACAGAAAAGCCCAGCAAAAATAAGAAATTACGCTCAAGTCCTCCCGAGCTTCGACTCCATTGACGAAGAACAGCACGTACCGCCGACGCGCCGCCGCCACTCCTCCACGAACGCCTTGGATTCAGAGGAGCCCCTCTGCGGACGGTAAGCCTTCGGAGCTTGGCTCTAGAGAGCCTCCATCCTGTCTCGTCGCCGTCGTCGTCCTGCACCTGCACATCCGCACTTCCAAGATTATTGAAGCCCGGAGCCGCCATCCCTCGGACTCCGGCGAGGGGAAGACGAGCTCGACCGCTCCGAAGAACGCCGAGCCCGAAGAAGACGGCAGATCCGCCGTCGAGCTCCACCGGAGCACCACGAACGGAGGAGAGGAACGCCGCCACCAAAAGCCACTCCGGCCGCACCACCGTCTCCTCAGCGCCGCCGGCTAGCAACCCACACACACCTAGTCTATATACACGCCGGGATCCATCGATTCCCCGCCCTCCCGCCGCCGGAGGGCGAGAAATCGGACGGATCGCCGGCGGCGAGCTGGATGCACGGGAGAGAACCAAAAATCGCCCTTTCAGCACTGTAGATGGGGAAAGGGGACGGCCAAGGTCCGTCTTGACACTCTATATTTTCATAAAGAGACATTCGTGTTTGACATGTACTCTTCTAGGAAGCTGATTTTGTGTGTTACGACTTTCTCCCATACACATGGTTCCTTTGTAACATGCCATCAGGCATGCTTAACCAAGAAAAGATCATGAGTTGCAACCTGCAAGCTAGCTATCCCCAGGCAGAGTACAGATTCATTAAGTTGGAGGAATCAAAATCCATACGAATTCACATCCGGAATAACAATTCTCCAGAACAGCACACTCGAGAATGAACACGAAAATGTTAGGAGTACCAAAACATTCGCTGTTTTACAAAATAGTCAGGGGGCTCTGATATATCAGTACATCTTGAAAACACTTCCTCGCTCTTCAGCATGCATGTAGAAACCAGGGATTCAGAGAAACAGTAACTCAGGGGACATTCTACGAATCATCATTTGATTCATCCTGCACCAACATCATTGAACATTAGACACCATGATTTCTGGAGAGAACGCTACTAAGGCATGTAAATTTGCCAAGGTAAAAGCTACAGATTGGACATATTCAGGAAGCTCACACTTTTCATAAAGTTGAAAGGAATTTGTAAGTCAAAATAGTAGAGAGTTTCCACATCACTCACAGACAACAGTCACCACGAGTATAGCACTGTTGTAGAAAACATGAATGGCCTAAATGCTTAGGAGCAGAAGGGCGAACCTTCAAGATAGTGTTGGCAGTTAACTTGTTAGTCTCGCTTTTCATGTTCTCAGGATCTTCTGTGTCAGAATCATAAGCTCCTCCGCTCCATAATCTGCTGCGCTGAGCTGGTCTCTTGTCCATATCCTCCTCTTTCTGCATAATGAAATTATCAAAATACACACGCATGACAAAACAAGAAAGTGAATCAAAAGGTGGAATTAACAATGGAAAGAGAGGAACCTCTTCTAGACCTTCAGGATCTGATGGTCTGTCATGGAATTGAGCGTTTGGAACATGTTCTAAATTTGAAAGATGTTCCAGTATCATGTTCCTGCAGATTCCCAGTATAACAATTAACAGTACCACATTAAAAGGTTATCCTCTACGTCTATTAAATGTGCACAACAAGCAGTGAGCAAATGTAACCTATCCAGGAAGTGCAAGATGTTGAAATCTGGTTATAAATTATACTCCCTCCGTTCCAATTTAATTGACTTGCTATCCACCAAATGTGGATGTATCTAGACATGTAATTTGTTACATGTCTAGATACATCCACATGTGGTGAATAGCAAGTCAATTAAATTGGAACGGAGGGAGTACAAGATTGAGAATCCAAATTACGAGAATACAGGAACGAACAAAAAAAAGATACCAAATCGTGCATGGAAGAAAGAAAAATATTCGAAAGTCTAAGAAATTCAACCATCTGATAGCCAAAGTGAATTGATTGTGCGGCTGAACAATTTTTAGAAGAAAAGAACTGAATTTCAACTAAAATACTGAAAATCTAGCATAAATCATTTTCAGCTGTAGCCTGCTGGAACAAACTGGGTAACTACCGTCATGAGGATAACCGGATAGCATGGTGTATGGGATTAGAGAGTGGAACATAGGTTAGACAGGATGAATAAGGGAGATACAGGATTGATTAATTTCTTATTGTTTCACTAATAACTGATACATATGTTGTCCCTTACATAGGACTTACTTGAACCCTAACTAATAATCCAAATCCAAATCCAGTGGTTTCTCCCTCTAATCTTATCTCGCTCCTATTTAAATAACTCTCCTGCCTATTTAGAAAATATTCCATATATATCTGAATAAGCCTAATCCTATATTCATACAAATAATACCAGCCAAGAATGTGATAACACATTAACAGAAACAGTTCGCTTACTTTATATTCTCCAAGTCTTTTGTAGTATTCAGATTTTCCACATTTCTTGGTTGAATATGAAGATTATAGTCAGGGCCAAAATACTCATAGTAGTCATTATAAGGCAACTTGTTTTCAGGTTCGACACCAACAGCAACTGCAGTCTGCATTGCAACGGAAAAAAAAATCAATCAGTTCTGACAACATGAGAGAGAGAGAGAGAGAGAGAGAGAGAGAGAGAGAGAGAGAGAGAGATACCTCGTAGCACCAGCAGCGAGCAACATTTCTGATGGTGTAACCTCCACCCCCAAAATCATCATAGGAATATTGTATGACCTAAGGAAACGAAGGCAGTCTGCATGGCCTTTCACAGACAGATTGAAGCAACCTAACCTATCTCCAGCCAAAGAGTCAGCGCCACATTGGAGAACAACTACCTCTGGCTGATAAACCTCCATTACTTTCTTAATGATGGATTGGAACAAATCACGGAAGGTGTCGTCATCAATGCCATCACTCAGGGGGACATTTACAGCATAATGTTTCCCTTCACCTGCTCCAATATCAGTTATATGTCCAGTTCCAGGAAAGAAGTCCCCATACTTGTGGAAAGAAACCGTCATGACTCGGTTCGTAGTGAAGAAGGCCTCCTCCACGCCATCTCCATGGTGGACATCAATGTCTATGTATAGCACACGCTGGAACAGAACAGGAAGTGTTAGCCATAAGAAATTAGATAATCATCATATAACTCTAATGTAGTGGCAACACTATTGATAGCATCACAGCAGCGCACTTGTGCTTTTGAAAGCCAAAGACAAATGCTGGCATAGTAACATATCCTCCAACTTGACAATAAATATGCACGATAATGCTTAACGAATACATGCATCCTGCTTTATTGAACATGAGAAAAACTAATTGTTCATATTTCAAACTAAGGGTGTGATAATATTTCACCAGGCAACATTTTCCAGACAGATACAAGTAGTAAGGTGGATGCCAGTCATACGAGCAGCAAACTGGACAAAAACGGTACAGCGATGGTGCAACTTGCATCAAAGCTCCAAAACTAGTAAACAGCTGATTCCCAAGTCTAAACTTATAAATCCACATTGTCTACAAAGATACTTGTCTGATGATAAAGATGAGTAACAGTTATTCTTGCCACCAGATACCTAAAAAAATTGATGCATATACACCTAATAAATCAACAACATCAATCTAAAAACATTAACTCACAGTAAAAAAAATGTGCTAATCCACTAAACACTGGAACTAGGGGTGTTGGTTGATGCCTAGACTAGCCCTACCAAAGGTTGGCAATAGTTGGTTTGACAATCTTTTGGCCAAAGAATCTCCCACCCTCATATGGCCCTATTTGGCAAGAATATGTGAGAGAAAAGGGTAGAAGCCCATTGGCAACCAAAATTTGGCAACAAACCGAACAATGACCAAAATTTGATAGGCAGACAATCATTTGGGTGCTGGAGAAAGTTAATGCTGCCGGAATCGGCATATCAGCTAACAAAAATTTGCGGTTAAGAGAAGCCACCACATGAGCAGCAACATTATACGCTGAGGAATAGTTCAAATTAACTGCAAAATCGCGAGGAAGACGGATGCACAGCTTGCATTCACATTCCAGATGATTTCATAGCCATACTACTCTGTTACACACACACACACACACACCCTATTCCCTAATCATTCATCCACAATGGTAACTGTACTGTCAATCAAAAGAACGCAAAAAATCAACAGATTTCTTTTGCCCCTCTGGCATTCAAAGCAACCTGAATCGCTGCGTCTGAGCACCCTCCAATCAGGCAACAAAGCATAATCACGACACCAATGCCCCCGAACAAAATATGCATCTGAATCTAAACCCTAATAAACACAAAATCCGTAGTGCTCCATCTCCTCCCATCACAGAACAGTTACACAACCTAGGAGCGTATTCATCCAAACATATCCAAGTGTGAAGGCAAATACGGTTAATAATACGCATGCCCCCGTCACGACTCACGAGAATAAGAAGAAAATGTACCCTGTGGAACTTCAAAAGCTCAAGAATGGCGAGAACGATGTCGTTGACATAGCAGAACCCAGAGGCCTCGCTCTTTTTGGCGTGGTGGAGCCCACCAGCCCAGTTGACGGTGATGTCGGCGTCGCCACGGTTGAGCTTGACGGCGGCGCCGATGCTGCCGCCAGCGGAGGCCTGACAGAAGGGGAAGAGGCCTTCAAAGGCGGGGCAGTCCTCCCCGACATTAAAGCGCTTCACGGAGCGGGGGTCGAGCATGGTCGGGTTGCCGGTGGCAGAGGCAAGGAAGGAGACGTATTCGTCGGAGTGGAAGCGGCTGATGTCGGCTTCCGAGGCAGGGAAGGGCGAGAGAGCTCGAGTAGGCGGTGCAGACCATAGTGGACGACTAGCGAGTGCGCCATGCGGATCCGGTGGGGCTTCATCGGGTGGCCCTGCCCGTAGTAGTAGTCGCCGATGGTGGGCTCGTAGAAGTAGCTCACACGACGGCGGCGTGCGTCCTCGCCGCCCGCCGGAGACGGCAGCGACGCTCCCTCGCCGGAAGCCGCCATTTCGGGGGATTTTTTTCTCTTTTCCTTTGGGGGTTTAGACCTAAGAATGAGAATAGAGGGGACTACAACGAAGGGGGCCAAGACCGAAAGAGTAAAAGAGCCTACTAGGCCCAGTTCCTTTGACGCCTCAAATAATGGTGTGACTAATTTTCGGTTATCCTAAAAAAAAAGACTAATTTTCGGTTGAATAAGAATTAACTTTGTTTTAATCAGTGACGTCATCAAAATTCCATTGCAAGTGAAAAAAATCTAACACTCTATTTACAACTTCAATTACAATTGAAAAAATCTTAGTTGCAACCCAACTTACAACTTATAGTTTTACGAATCACGATACACATCCAGTGGTGTAGTACTTGACTGAACACTAGCTTAATTCTCAGCTAGCTGAGAACTGAGCGAAACAAAAATAAATCGTTTGTCCCCAGCTTGTTCATAAGTTGCCTGACTTATTTTAGCAAGTTAGCGATCTAACTTAGGGGTATTACTGGGGGGCACTTGTCACAGAAGAGAGTCATCACTTTACCACATCAAAAATAAACTAATTAGGTCGCCTTCTCTATCTTTGGTGGTTTCGTCCGGCTTCCCCACCCCCGCAACCACCGCCGGTTGAACCGTCGCCCTCAACACCACGGTAGCTGTGCTACCGCTAAGGATGCCAATGGGTAGGTATAGGCTAGGGCTCGCTAGTACAAAATTATACGCATACTCGTATCCACAGGTATAAAACCTATCCCACTCCCATACCTGGTGGGTATCCTTACGCACTGGGTACCTGCTAGGTAGATCAATATTCCCTCTGATCCATGTTAGTTGTCGCTGCATCGGATGTATCTATCACTAAAACATATCTATATACATTTGATTCAGCAATAATTAATATATACTAGAGGTAGTAGTACACAATAGTTCGCAGCCTGTCGTGCGCAGTCATCACACAGTCATGTTCTCCTACTCTCTACTGACCTACGTGAGCTGCCTCACGCGCTCCTACTTGTCACCGACCCATCAGGACTGAAGAAACAGAGAAGCGTGAATCTAGAGGGAGAAGATGGAGTTCGGTGGACCTTTCCCAGATTCCATGCCTAGGGGCGGTTGTTTCTGATGAGAGGGTCGGTCAAAAGAAAACTTGAGGCGCACATGTGTGGTCAATAAACCATACATTGTTATTTCTAAAAAAACAAGTATGATTTATTCTGTTAGACTAATTGATAACATGAGTCGTTAACTGGCATTTGACATCAACTCTAGGGGGGTCGGGTTTCCCTGCCTCCCGTTAGCACCGCCATTGATTTGCCTTGTCATGTCGCCTTAGAGACATGGAGGTGCGGTGGATCCCGGTCCTTGCTAACGAAAAGGCTCCATTTTTAGTCGTTTTGAGTTTGGTTAGGGTTTGTGTCCTATTTAAAAAGGCGAAGCGGCGCCCCCTAAAGATGGAATTAGTTTCTCCCACCTAGCCCATGTCCTGGCGGTGCGTACAACGTCGTCAGAGGGCCGGTGGAGGTGTGTCACCGACAGATCACGTGTGATTCAATTGTTGTTTGTCTTTGATGGATCTTGTTTGGTCTGGTCTTCATTTATCGTGCCTATAAGGTTGGATCCTCTTGATCTATGTTTCTCTTCATCGGTGACAGCTGTCGCTCTAGTGCGTTGGTCCTATGGGGTCGCAGCATGACGACTTGACTGTTTACAATAACAAGTTTTGTCTGACTGCTAGGGAAGGTGATAACATCGGTGCGGTTTCAACTTGCACCAGTGCTTGTAGTCGTTGCTAGGTGTCTATAAACCTGGATGTAATTCTTGTTTTTCGAAGACTTGGAGTCGTGTGCTAATACAGTGCCCTCTAAAATAGGTTGTATGTTGGAGTTTCTCTAAAATTCATATCTTCATGTTGTTGTTTTCTCACAATAATATAATGACTAGGCAATTTGAGTAAAAGAAATATGAAAATACCCCATCTTCTGCAAAGACCTTCAGTCCAGGAAATTTGTTTTTTCAAAGTGTGGTAGCAAATTATGTTTGGGGCCTTTGGGCTAATTTTGAAAACTTTTTAGCGGTGATTATAATCAATGGTTTAGTCATAAAATTGGTGTTGCTTTAAATTCCTTCTTAGCGGCTGCGATCCAGCGGGGCTTGTGGAATTGTAGGAAGGACCTGATATATAATGGAAAAAACGCTCTTTGTCGGGTGAGCAATCGAGTGAGGAGATCGGTCAAGCGAAAGGTGTAGCCTCGGCCGGACGAGAGGCTCTTTTCCCCGTCTCTGCCTCTCTCTCTCTCTCGTCTCCCTTCTCCTCCTTGAGAGGCTTTCGGCGCCCATCCACGGCTCCTCTCCATGTCCTCTTCGGCGCCCTAGCCGGCTAGAGGCGATGGGGGAGGGGAGGCCGGTCTTTATATTGTACGTGTACTATATGGTATAGGGTTAGGGTTTGTTGTTTTTATGTCGTAATGTTGTCTGGCGTTATGTCGCGTTGTTTTTGCCTACCTATACTTGCAAGCGGTGTGAGAGGTTAGCCGCTCTGCTCTGCCGGTGACCGTCCTTGGTGGACGATGGAGCAGGCGGTGGAATATGGAGACATGAGCTTCAATAAGCTCGAGATCGGAGGCCACCTCCTCTTCTGCAGTCAAGATGTGGTTCCGCTCCCTCTGGCCGACCATGGTGACGATGGGTGAGAGCATAACGTTGTCGCGACTTGATGATCTAAAGGCTCGCGGGGAAGCTTCTTGTTGCAAGTTGGAGTTCAACACATGGTGGCCATGTCTTGCCACCATGACCTCAGGATCATGAGGCAGCCACTCCACATGTCAAGCCTGGCATCAATTCAACCTCCATGACGGAGTCCCTTTGAGGTATTCTCGATGGAGCACATCGCCCTCTCTCTTTCTTTCTCCCAATTGGTTTCGTCCCCGGTGAGGGAGCGGACGGCCTGCGTTGGAGTCCATGTTGTCCCGGTGGTGGAGAAGAAGGCACTTAATGCATGACTGCATTGTATTTTCCTTTCTTTTAGGGTCCTGTTACAAAATGTACCCCCACTGACTATCTTAATGCAGCGCTAGCCCCTTCTGGGCCTTTCTCTTGTTCAAGAAAAAAAGTGAGGAGATCCGTCGCTCTGGTGCTAGTGTCTTACATCCTCCCGCGCGGAAGAGGACCTACTGTTGCCGCGCGCAGGCTAAACGTGTATGAACCAACACAACTACACGGAGTCGTCTCGTTGCCTGGAGGGCCCGTTGCACAACATGTAATAGCTTATAGAAGACACAACTATACGGGTTTTAAATTTGCAACAAAGTTGCATGATTTTTTATTTTTTTGAGAAATCACACGCAAGATATTGCCAGTTTTTTATGTTTGCTACAAGTATGTAGTTTCACCAATTTATTTGATATTGTAAACATGCTTCAAAATTGTAAACTTGTATGGTTTTTGTTGGGAAATCACACAACAGATGTTGTAAGGTTTTTAGACATTTTGCTACAAACTTTTGTCTTTCCTGGATTTTTTTTATAATTGTTACATACTTTTACAATCCTGCAAACATATGTTTTTTTGTTTTTTTTAACCTAAAGACTGTAGAGCAAATGCCCTACAGTATTTTATTAACCCACCTCACACACATATGTACAAATATACAAGGCCGAAAGGCAACAGGAAAGAAAATATGTACAACAAAATTACAACAGGTTCTCAATCCATTGCGAAAGAATGTTTCTGTGCCCCTTCTTCACTCTGCAGATATGAGGAGTGATATCATGTATGAACGCAGCCTTCCAAGACCTGAATGTTGGCAGGATACCTTCAAATATTGCACCATTCCTTTGCTTCCATATGTGCCAACAAGCAATGATGATCACCTCATAGAAGAAGGGCTTATTAAACTCTTTTCTAGCGTGTTGTACAATATCCTCCAGAGTATCTACTTGCCCCCATTCTATCTGCAAATAATGCCATATTCTGACGCTGAAATTACACTGGAAGAACAGGTGCTGCCAATCTTCGGTCTGTCCTGTGGAGCATAGCTCGCAATGCAGTATATTTGTGACATTACACTGTCGCCTACGCAGCATGTCCCTCGTATTCAATCTATCACTCAGCAGCAGCCAAGCAAATACCTTAATTCTCAGTATACATTTACTCTTCCAGATATTACTAAATAGCTTGCTGACCACTTGGTGTCTGAATGTATAATGATAGTATAAACTGGAAGTATAGACTCCATCCTTCCAAATTGTCTTCCAGCAATCCTTACCAGACTCATGTAACACTAGGGAGTTTAACTCCCCCTGTAGCTGAAGCATCTCCGAATGAGCTTGACTTGAGAGTGGTAAATAAAACAATTGTGAAATATCCTCCATGTGCAGTACCTCCTCAACTGAAACATTTTGTCAAGAGCAAATGAGAAAAGCCTCTGGTATTCATCAGACAACAAACTAGGTCGCCACTTGTCTGACCAAAGAAGTGCCGTATCCCCCTTACCAATCTCTATAGTGGTAATATCTCTGTAACGCTCATTCAGCTTCATTATATCTCGCCACCAAAACGATCCACAAAGTTTAGCAGCATGCGGCACCTCATTACCATAGTAACTCCAGACCAGATTAACCCAAGGCACATCAGCCTTGTTGTAGAACTTGTGTAGATGTTTCATCAAGAGCGCTTTGTTCTGGATTTTCAAGTCCACAATGCCCAATCCTCCATTTGTTTTCGGCCGGCATACCATCTCCCATCTGGCCAAAGATTGCTTAGTGGACTCTGGATTATTTCCTCGCCAAAGACAGTGCCTCAAAATACGATCAATGGCCTGAATAATTCCTGCTGGTAAATCCAGAGAGCACAAGAAGAAAATAGGCATGGAAGATAAGCATGATTGTATCAGCTGCAATCGACCTCCATATGCCAGAAAGGTTGAAGTTGCAGTGAGTCGCCTCTCAAGCCTGTCCACCAAAGGAGTGAGGTCCTGTATACTAGGCCTGGTGGTGCCAAGAGGCAAGCCAAGGTAGGTGAAAGGATATGTGCCAGCAACACAACCAAATTCCTGTGCAAGTGTAGTCAACTCATCCGCTGTCAAATTAATCGGCAGCATACAAGACTTGTGATAATTAACATGTAGGCCCGTGGACTCAGTGAATTGCTTCAGAAGGGTTTTTAAATTATGTAACTGAGTAGCTTCTGCAGGAACAATTAGCAGCGTGTCATCGGCATACTGCACAATTGGAAAGTCCGGATCCCCTGTTTGTATAGGCAGTGAGATGTCTCCTCTGACCAACAGATCATTAACAGCTGACTGTAACAAGTCTCCCCATGGACAAATAACAAAGGGGATAACGGATCACCCAGTCGGACCCCTCTTCTGCAGGGGAACTGCTTACCAGGCACACCATTTAGCAATATGGAAGAGGATCCAGAGCCTAACACCCCTCTGACTAACTGAATCCATTTGTCACTGAATCCCTTATGTTTCAAGATTTTGAACAGTGCGTCATGCTCTAGGGTGTCGAAGGCTTTTTCGAAGTCAAGTTTCAGAATCACCACCTTTGCCCCTGATGTTTTGCACTGATGTATATACTCAAAAGTCCAAGCCACACAATCATGAATAGTCCTTCCTTTAATGAAGCCATATTGGTTCTTATGAATGCATTTCAGAATAACTGTTTGCAGCCTATCCGCAGCAAGCTTAGTGAGAAATTTGAGGCAGCAGTTTGTCAATGAAATAGGCCTATAATCATTCATATGCTCTGGTGACTGTTTCTTGGGCACTAGAGTAATGAGGGAGGTGTTAATACATTTTAGGTCCAGACCACCATCAAGAAACTGCCTAGCCAAGCTATAGAAATCATGCTTGACTATATGCCATGCTTTCTTAAGAAACAGACCATTGAAGCCATCGGGCCCTGGAGCCTTATCACAAGGCATTTTAGCAATTATCTTGTCCATCTCCTCCTCAGAAAACGGGGCAGTGAGGAAATCAAGATCATCTACTGGCTGCAGTAATGAAGCAAGATCAAATTGCATGTTAATTCCATTGGCAGTCCCCATTCTAGCCCTGTAGCAATTCCAGGCGACAGCTGCCATGCCCTCATGATCTGAAACAGTGCGACCGTCATCAGTCTGTAGCTGAGCAATATTATTCCTTCGAAATCTCTCAGTAGCCATGGAATGAAAGAATTTCGTGTTTTCCTCCCCCAATTTCATCCATCGCATAGTACACCTCTTTTTCCAGTACTTGCACTGTGCCAACAGCAGCTTCTCATACTGCAGCTTTGTGGGTTATATTGCAATAGTTGGTGATTTTTGTTGCAACTAAATTTTTGTTGCAACTGAATAGCCAGTGAAGTGCTCTATGGCTGCATCAAACTCCGACGTCGAGCAATTCCGTCGCCACCGCCGCTTCCGCAGCCCACCGAAGCTCAATGTCTTCCTTGACCCATTGGTTGCCCGATCAATGGTCCTCTCCGACCCAGCGCTGCCTCCATCTTCTCATGGGACAACAAAAAGGATGTGGTTTCCCTTGGCGGCAACAAAAAAACACCTAAGATTCTGACGCAGTGTGATTTTTAGGGTTTTCTCCATTTTGAGTTCATCCTTTTTTTGATAATATGTGGAAATTTATTTCCAGGGAATAGTTGTTTTAGATAATATGTGGAAATTTATTTTAGATAGATGAAGATAGCACAATGCGGTTTGGGAATCAACTTGAGACCCTTTTTAGCTCAAGGTTTTCTCTCTCCTCTCTCCAAAAGCACTTTAGGGTCTCAAAATTTAGGGGGTTTAGTGGAGATGCTCTTAGAGCATGTCTACCAGATCACCTAAAAACTGATACCTTAAAAGTGGTTTCAGGTTTACGCTAAACTATTTTTGCGGTACGATTTCGTGGTGTCACGCCTAAGAAACAGAAGATAAAGATAAAATCCAGGACGGGCCCACTGATCACCTTCTTTTTCCTTTTCTTCGTTTTCTCCTTTATCTTCTTCCAGCACGAGGCATGCAACCGCCGCCCCCATACACGTGTGGGCCGCCCACCTCGCCCAACATTCCACATTGGGCGAGAAAGGGCAAGCTCTGCACTAGGATAGAATCAAGTGTCTATTCTCCACGATGTGCTGCGCCTATTCGTCTACTCTGACCGTCTGCTTGCTCCGGCTAGGCTATGGGCGACAACTGTCGAGCTCCTCTACATTTTCGCTTCTATTTTATCAAAAATCGAATTTAGCCGACGAGACGTGGTGAAATACGGCTCGAATATAGCAGGAATTGAGTCCACGCCATGGAAGTTGGCCGGATTCTGGCGAGTCCAGCGATGGTCGGCTAACAATTGGCTAAAAGTTCCCTCCCTGCAACCGTCGGGTGACTTTACGATTCACTCAAAAATCGACGCCAAAACTAGAGATGTGAGGTACTCGGGGTCTCATTTTGGTGCGCACTAAAATAAATTCTGGTTTTGCTAGATATAAGGGATTTGCTCGGTCCGTCTTTTTTTTTACCCAAAACCTTAAACTGGCAAAAAAAAATTAGGGCTAAGTGCTTTTACGGGTTTGCTAGAGATGCTATTCCGTCCAAGTGGGAATCCTCATGCAAGACTAGAGGCTTACATGGCTTATTAGAGCATCTTTAGCATATCACTTAAAACGCGAAAACCCGTAAAAGTCTGACCCATTTTAGATACCGGACCATTTTTTCGCCGCGAACAGAACGCTATAACGGGCGAGCCCTTATAAGGCGGCCTGTAAATCGAGTGGAAACATCAATATATCTAGGGTCCGGGAGGGCATTTCAGTTTCCTCCCCCTCATTCTTCCCCTTCCGTGATTTCTCACCGCCCACGCGCGATTGACCAACTCTTGCGAGCTCGGACGCCAGATCCAGCCACAGCAACCCGTCCCCACCACCATGTGGCCCGTCAGCAACTCCGGTGGTTGGCGTCAGGTGGCCGCACAACGCTACCGTAAACCTCAACCCATCTTCTCTCCGACGGAGGAGCGGCCCCATCGGAGCAAAGCCACGACCGCAGTCGCCTCTCGAGGCGGCACGAGTTCGCGTGGCCAGCCAGCTCTTCGCGCACACACGAGTGCTCCTTTGTCGCCCGCACTGGCCTCCGAAGACGACACATCCGACGATGAGGACCTCACTGCCATCTCCAACGAGGAGCTAGAGCGGGTTGCCGCCACCAAGTCTGTCCATTCGGAGCAGCAACATGTGAAGCGCCCGAGCCGTCATGTTCACGAGTGTGAGTGGCAACTAGAGGCCCCTCTAGCGCCAACTCATCGACATTTGCTCCTCCGACAAGGAGTGAGCTCAACTGTGCCGCCACAGATGAAGGCTTGTGATTTTCCCGGAGCCCCTTTTGCTTAGAGTAGGGTTAGATTTAGGGATCTAGCTCTTTAATCATAATCATTTGTTTAAAAATATGTAACTAGTTATTTGTTTGATTATAAGTGTGATGCTACTCTTAATTTCTCTCGCAAACATGTTCTTTAAAATTTAAAATTTATGTTTTTAAGGTTTCCCATTTTATTAATGAATTTACTAGAGATGCTTTTTAAGTCTGCTCGCTAAAAACTTCACTGTGTGGCGATCCAACCTTGATGAACCTGGACGACGCAATCCTTGTGAAAGATTTGTTGGAACAACAGAAGCATTGGCGTCTTCATGTTATCAGGAAAGCTGGCAACGGTGATGGAAGATACGATCAGGTCTCGATGGAAAACGGCATGAAGGATGAAGATGAGACGCTGAATACTGGCACTTGTGATGTTTGAAAATCTGTAATACCACAAGTGACACATTACTCATGTTATCGTCGATTGGTGTTTAATGGTCATTTTGGTATCGTCCTCCAGTCTGTTCTTCCGTCACACAACAAAATTCTTCGGAAAACCAACACTGGTGCCAGTCCGTAAAATCCTTGCTGCTACTAGTAAGAATCGATAGCCAATTCAAAATGTGGAGCCTGGACGATGGGATGCCGCGGCGCATGTAACGAAGGGCACGATTCTATCTCCCAGGCGTGTAACCGCGGCAGCTCATCCGAATAGGGTAACACGCTGCCACTTGACTTACACCGGGTGCAAAATTATCATCTCTTGAAGATGCTTAAAAATTGGATGAAAGAGGGGAAACCCGTCATGAATGCAAAGTAAGCAGGTGAAAATTGAAATACGGCTGTCGAGAAACAGAAACAAATCTAAACTCTCTCTTCTTTCCCCTTCCTTGTGCTTATCCGCTCTTGCGTTTGAGAGTCGCCACCGCTCTTTCCGGCCCAGATCCGGCCGTTCTCGTCTACAGCGGCTTTGCCGGCTGGTGCGAGGATGCGCTAGGATGCTGGAGGAGTCCTGTACATAGTAGGTCTAGGTATAGGCTGAGGTCTTTCTGTTGTCTCGCCTTTATGGTGGTCTTCGGCTTCATGTCGGTCTGGAGCTTGGCGATGGCGCTCGGCAGCGGCGTCTATTTCCTTCCGGATCCTTCCCATGAGCGGCGGTCATGGTGGCCGAAGTTTGTGCTGATGGGTTCGGGCGTCTCCCTAAATAAGCTTGCTCCTGGTTCGTGGGTGCTTCGAGGTGGAGGGAGGTGGTGCCGTGAAGCTGCTTCTGGCCGGCCGTGGCGGCGAGGAGACGCGGCTCTGCGGCGGCTGCATCCCTGCACGGAGCTCGGTGTCTGGTTTGGCTGCCCCTTTCTGGCCCGCCGTGGAGGCGTGGGGAAGGGGCGGTGCTCGACCTGCTCGCCATCTCCTTCGAGTGGTGCTCGGCGTTCTGCTTTTGGTGGTGGATGCGGGTGGTGGTGTTCTTCTTCTTCGGCTTCTCTGCACCGGCCGGCCGTGGTGGCGAGGGGTGCGGTGTTCGCCGGAGTTCGGGCGTTGCGGCGGGTGGACCTCGACGGCGCTGCGTCGGCTGGAAGTTTGGTGGACCTGGAGAGAGGGTGCTCTGGCCGTGTCCGTTCAGCGTGCTCAGATTCCGTCGCACGGTGGCGGATGGATCTTGCGGTCATCTGCAACTTGTGGTGGTGCCTCTTCTCCGGCGAGTGGTGGTACGGCGACGGCGGTGGCGTCTAGGTGTTTGGGGAGAGTGGTGGAGGACCTGTTTGTGATCGTTCCTGGAGGCTTGGGTGCTCTGTGCTTTTTGCAGGGGTTCCTTTGTAATTTCGTTTCGTTGTTGGATCGCCTTGTAATTTGTACACTGCTTCCTTTATTATATATCAGGTCCTTTCCTCAAAAAAAAAAAAAAAAACAGAAACAAATCTAGCCCTCTTTGTCTCGCCAGATATGGGATGTGGCCAAGGAACCGGGGCACCACTGGAACCGAATCACCATCCCAACTCGCTAAAGAAGACAAAAGAACAAAAAAAACCAAAATCAAAATTATAGGATTCGGTGGTGGAATGTGTCAGATCTCGACAAGAGCGAATCCGTATGGCCGAAGAACGCTCGGTCAGATGATCGACAGGTTCGCGTGTGGCTGGTGCTCAGGAGGCGCTCGGCCACCGCCGAAGCAGGCTCCGCGCCGCTGTACCAGCGAAACCAAAGAAGAGGCAAAATACGGCATGGAGAAACCAAGAAACACCAAACGCAAACAGGAAGGCAGAGGAGGAGGAGAGCTGCTGTTGAGTTGCGGCGCCGCCACCTATATAGGGCGCATGAAAGGTTTCAGGCTAGGGTTCAGCAATGTTTCGGGACACTAGGCCCGATAGCATGAGTGGGCCTGCCCAGGGACCTCGAATTTTAGGCTCGACCCAACGATGTGAGGGTGAGGCGGCCCAGGCTCTTTCACTGGAGGGAAATAAATACGATTGGAGGTTTAGCTAAAAGAAATAAGGAATTCTCAAAAAAAAAAAAGCTAAAAGAAATTAGGAAAATATAGTAGAGTGAAACGATGGCGATTTGCGAAAGAGTTTATAAATTCGAGCCTGGAGAATAGTTGAGCCGATGTTTTCTGTTCATATACTCCAATACCGTTTTATTTTTTGCAAACACACCCCCCGTTATCATCATTCACCTGGAGAACAGACGACTCAGTGAAAGAGTTCATGGCAGGTGAGGGGAGCTACAGCTAAATGGAAGCCACGAGACGAAGGTATTCTCTAAATAAATGTTGATGCCGGATTCACTGAAGATCTTCATCAGGAAAGTACGGCACTAGGAGTCATAGATCATGAGGGGAACCTAGTGAGAGCACAGCTGCACAAGCCTTGTGGTATGAATCTGTTAGCAGTGCGATGGCAGCAGAAGCTTATGCATTTCGAGATGTGGTGCGCCTTGCCTGCGACCTCAGCTACCGCCAGGTACCGCTCGAATCTGACTTGCTACAAGTGGTGAAGATACTGGAGTCCTCAAACTTTGACCGTTCGGAGATCTCTGCCACTTTACATGAAATCGCTGCACTTATTGGCCACTTGGAAAACTTCAAGCTGAAATATGTACATCAGGAGGCCAATGAGTTAGCACATCTGTGTGCAAAACAGGCCACATCTTTGAGACGGCCACAATGTAAGATGTTTTAAGTGTTACACATGCATGTCTAGATTCATACTAAAAAGAATGGACACATACACTTAAACGTGTCTAGATACATGTGTGTGCATGCATAAAAGACTAAAACATCTCATATTGTGGAACAGAGGGAGTAGATTGTATTATGAGGGACTGTAATCCCGAGAGTGGATCAATGAAATCTACTGATTCGCAAAAAAAGATTCATGAGGCAATGGACATGCCATATGAGTGTGAAGTAATGTGATTTGAATCCACCATCATTGTTTTCATTTCCATTCCAAACTCTAAGCACAACAGATCCAAAGGAGACATCGGTTGTCAAAATACAAAATAAAGGCAAAAATGAGATACTGGAATTTTGTTACAAGACCAGTTGTAAAACTCGACGGCATTCCAGACATGGGCTGGACATGAAACTGGGCGACAGAATGCACAAATCTAAAACATTCAACACTGAGCACCACCGCAACACTGAAATACCAATGCAAGAATCCGAACATTGTGATTCTGAAAGATCCTAGTCTCAAATGCATCCCTCGGATGCAAAAAGAGATGTTAACAATAGTATACAGTGATGAGAATATTTCTGCAGCACATGTAGCACATCAGTTAATTAGCTGGTCTGGCAAGCAAAGCATGCAGAACCACATAAATAACAGCACACTGATAATCTTACAGCATCATCCTTCTTGACCACCGCACCTTGGTTGTTCTAAGCAACCTAAACCTGGTTGATGCATGAGTATCAGGACAGAAACATGCCACATTACAAGAGACCTCAAATTGTTTCTTGTACATATACCCTTTCCGAGATATGCCGAACTTGCAGATGAGCAAAACCTACCACATCCTGCTTTTCTACATTTTACCCCCATGGTCATTGCCCTAAGCTCTGGGTTCCAATGCAAGGGTAATCTTCTTCCTAGGACCCTGAAAGAACAGACACCTTAAGCTTTACCTTTGTACCTCAAATCAAATTACACATATGCACAAGAAAGAATGCAGAATAACTACCATATCCTCGGACAAAAAAATGCAAGTGCATGCAGAATATTTTAAGCCGGTCGAATTCCTCAGCAAAATGATCCCAGCTCATGCATTCTAACCACTGTGTACTTGTTTAACAGTTGAGTCTCAGTTTATGCAACCACATTTGAAATTACTCTTTAGATGACAGACAGAGAAGCCAAAAAATGGACAATTTTAGTATGTGATGCACTTACCATTGGGATGCCCAGCGCCTTGAGATCACTTTCAGTCATGTGACACAGGGCCGCCATGTCAACCTGCAAAACAACAATTGTCAACCAAATGGGGAAAAAAAGACAACCTAGAAATTTAGGGAAATAGCTAAACCTCCTCTTCCTGGAAGGCAACAGAATACTTCTCAAGTCCAAGTGATTTCAGAAAACTGTCGAGTGGACTTTCGGCCTACAAGTGTTCCCAAAATAAAAAGATGTTGGGTAAGAACGCAAAACAAGCCAGTTACTAAAAATTCCGCACATTCTCCAAATGAACCAAGTTCAGTAACAAGCTAAATCATGCACATTTGAGGATTTATCAGACACTCTAGTCTTAACCTACATACAACAACCAAAATTTGTAGTAAAATATAAATGCATGGGAATAGTTAATTCTACACACTTAGCCAAAGTTGATTAAATTAAATTGAAGTAGCCAAATGGGACAGCAAGAAGAAATAACCCTGTACGACAACTCTACAAGGTAGCTACTACGTAGTCAACATGCAACATTCAGACACCCATTGTTGGTTAACAAGACAATTGCACAGCCGCTCATTACGAATTCTTCATACTGAAATGTAGCATGACCATTTGACAGATTATAGAGGTTATGCTACTGTTGCTTTCTTGGTCACATATTAAAGTGTAAAACATCCTTATCCCTTCCTTCAAGCTTATGTTATGGTGATTAGGCTATCTCTAAAATTGTTGACCAGACTATGTATACACATAAGTTCAGGTACACATCCGCCTACAGCAAATCTTTCATTTCCGGGACGTACCAAACTTCCACAAGGTCCAGCTATAGAAGTACATACACTTGCATGGGAGTGGCTAATGGGATCTCTCAAATGAGGTCAGCACAAAGGATCAGAGGGAAATGCATAGCAAATTAGCATATTAATCTTAGAAGGAAAATGTATTTGGAAACGAAATGCTAATGAAAGAGCTTAAAAAGTTAAAATAACACAAAACAAACTCAATAAACAAAAGCTCAAACCTATGTACACAAATACATCACCGAGATCAAGTGTTAATAATGCTCTGTATGGAATAGAACAAACATAGTGATTTAAGTGGAAATACCATCATAACACAACGTTTTCCAAACGGGCTACTAAAAAATACAGTTTGCGCACCAATAAAAAGGGTCAATTCCAGTAATAGACACTTCAAGCTACCCAGCAACAAACAACCAAAGCCTATGGGCAAATGAAATTCTGGCACATGTTGAAAGCAGAGAAACTGGGAAACATATATTATCAATAGAATCAATACCTTTGGCTGAGAAGTCTTCTTGGATGATGTCGGTTTTGATACTTTCTTACTTTGGCGTACTGGCCTTTCATCAGCATTTTCACGCCTTGTGACTTTCACAACCTCTGATACCGGTTTCCTCTTTTGTGGGTCAGTGTTTGATGGTTGTGGGTGCATTGTTCCAGATAGCTTCTCACGTAGATCACGTACACTTGAACCCTTTTGGCCAGCAAACCCTTGCTGAGAGCTTTTTCTCTGAAGCTTGAATCGCAAATCCCGTGTATCAGCTGATCCTTAAGTGCAGACAGATAAAGTTAAATGGGTCCATAATAAAAGGAAGCTTGCCTGACTTCATTTAAGGTACATCAAAAAATAGATTACTTGAAGCTGATTCATTATCTTCCCGGTAAAGATCATGCTTCCATTTGTCATCAGTTTGTCGTTGCCTACAGATAGTATCAGACAAGAATATCAATATTCTTGAAATCAGCTAGTCTAGTTGAGTAGGGAAACATAAACGGTGCAATGGCACACCAGAATATTCTGCAGTTCACAAGAAAGATACCCTAATAACTTACAATATGCACGATAGTGAAAAGCATTGCCCTTTCTCTAACAAGCAGGCTTGCACACATCAAGGCTCATGTCAGGACACTTTACACAGTATTGAGTTTACATGAGAATACAAGCGAACTAACATGTTATTCATCCTTGAAACATTCAGACTAAAATGCAGGGCTCTTTGTTTGGAAATAACAAACTAATCTCTTAAAAAATAAATAGCAAAGCATCGGTGATTGATTCTACAACAGTTTCATAACCCAGTTCCATAAGTTACTGCCAGATTGAGTAAACCGACTGTGTTTCCCAGGAACTAGCTTCTGACTCCATACCAAGATATCCCGACTTATGAAATCACAGCCCTCTTTCCCTCAACAAAAAAAAATCACAAACACTCAGGTAAAATCATAAGCGAAAGCTATTGTCCAAAGTATCTAGGGAGACAGAAAGAAAGGATTGTCCAGAACCTAAGCTACAATTCCCGTGTTATGCTAACATAGTGACATAAGCTACAATTCCCGTGTTATGCTAACATAGTGACATTGTGTCATCATAGACCAATTCATGATATCTCCCATGCCGAATCACTTAATCCGAGTCCATAATTTCCATCACAACCACAATGTCCATCACTCAAACGACAACACAGATCACGTGCCACAAAAGCTCATCCCTTCTCTCCGGCACCTCAATTATAACATGAACGAAAGCACGGAATCTAGTGGCACCACTCTCCACCTGAGCAAGCTATAACTACGCCCTAATTTGCACCATCCTAAGCACATAGGAGTGCACAGCTTATCTAAGGTTACAGAACTAACACGCGAACTACCAAAGCACAAAGGGTATAACACCAGCACGCACGAGGAGCCTACGTCAGATTCGAATCGGGAGGGCAGCGTAGCCCAGTTCAGCACGGGAGAGGGGAACGTAGCAACGATGCGTAGGGGGCAGCGGAGCTTGAACTGACCTCTTGAACGCCGCGTGACGGGCCCGGAGGGCAAGGTCCGCGCCGCCGCGGCCGGAGGGGAGTTCGGCGTCAAGGCGCTCGTGGACGGAGCGCTTGCGGCCGGTGGAGATCTGGTCTGCATACATCTCAGCCTCTGTTTCGACGTACGGAAGGCAGGGCGGTTGGTCTAGGGTTTCGGCTTTCCGCCGACGCGAGGCGAGGGAGGAGGGACGGTGGCGAGGTGGGGGAGGAGGAGATGAGCGAATGAACGAGTGGCTAGTGGGGCTGGGAAGCGGGCCCCATTTGTCTGTACACATTTTAGGCCATGTTTGGAATTTATTTTTTCTTTGGAAATGCCATGTTTGGAAGTTGGAACAATGGAAAACGGAAAATTCCGAGGAAATAGGTAAATAGGCCGTAGCCCCGCTATGTTAATTTAGTAATCATCCGATACAACCAACGAGAGTATCAAAACAGAATAAAGACTAGAACAACATCAAACACACACTCAAAGGAAAGAAAAGAAGATACAAAAGGAGACAGAGACAGATTGACTAAGCAACGATGACCCGCAAACCGTTGCGCCCTCCGAAAAAGTACCACCACACTTATAGCACCGAATCGTTAAGTACCAAACAACACATTCAAGAAAACAAGTCACGCTGTCGCCCGACCAGCTCACTGGTCCTAGGTTTCCCTCGACACACAGGGGAAGCGGACAAAGGGTAGCCGCGACGCCCTTAAGGAAGGAATGATGCCACCCGAAGGCGGCACCGCGTCCGTGTCGGGCGAACCGATAAAGATTTCTTCCCGAAAAAACCCTATCCACGACCCCGAGCGATCCGTAGCACAGGAGCCCCAAAAGGACGAGCGTCGACACCACCAGACTAACTGCCCCACCAACTTGCGCTAAAGCGGTCACGAAGCCACCATCGTCATCTCAACGAAGCAACCGTCACGACGTCTGCAAGACAGAGGCGAGGAGTAGCTTGTACCGGGTCAGTAGTACAGCGCCCGCGCGGTAGGGAACAAACTCCACCGCCGAGGAAGGTAGTCGACCGGACGCGGCCGTAGAGCACACTAGTCCCCGAAACGTGACATGCTGGACTGCACACAAGGCAACTCCCGAAGGCAACATGAGGTTTGATGATAGCACGACATGTGATTTTTTCTACGGCAATAAGTGCCATGCCGGAAATAGGCACATTCACAGCTCAGTCCGGCTGATCCGATTAATCTGGACCCGGATGGTTTTCGCGGTCCAATTTGAATCGGGCTCTTTACGGGTTACTCGGTCCATAAGGGAGCTACGAGGCAGCCCACTAATGAGGCAATGTTGATTTATCCCGTCAATCAACATCTATACCTACTATAAAAGGAAGTAAAGCTTCTTCCCGTCCGACCCCAAAATGACGGTTTTGCCCTTGCGAGTTTGGGCATATTACAACGCATTGCCACCGCCGAGTGGATACCGGTTCAAAATGCCGTTTTGCATAAAACCCCCTGACAAACTGGGAAACTAACCCGCAGTCCACAGAACGGACGTCCTGCTGACTTATTCGCGGTTTACCAAAAACCGCGGACCTTTTTGCAAAGACGACACCGAAGAGGTACGGGAAAATCTGGAGCGTCCGTTTAAGTTGGAACGGACGGCAGCGATTAATCTGTTTTCTAAATTTTGTTTAAATAAACAGAAAACAAACTAACCTTCGTAAATTCATAAATTTCAATCCACAACTCCAAATTTAACAAACTTTACATCACCGCGAAGCTCTAACCATGTAGTTTAATTTGGCATCATTGTTTTTCCTTTTTGCATCTGTTTTAATTGATCAAAATACAGAGATACATTTCGTCCGTACAATTCAACACTTGAGTTCTAAAAATGTTTTCAAAATGAATCCTTTTGTTAAATGTCAAGAAATGCATCCTCTGTCCAGGGGAACCAAAGTTATAAATTTGGAAAATGATTTAATGACCCAATTAATCCGCTACCATTTTCTTTCCTTTTTAAATGATTCAGAAGTAATTTGTTACGAAAATTACATCCAAACTGAAACTCTGGTTTTTCCTCCCGTAGCGAAGCACGGGCACTTTGCTAGTGACCTAAAAAGAGTCTTGCAACAATCGAGCCGATGCAAAAAACAATAAAAGTTTTTTTAACCCAGACGATACATGATTAATTACATGCATATGTTACATTAAGGCTCCACAAGAATTATAAGCACGGTGTATACAATAACACACGATTGGATTTTAGCGTGCCAAATCGCACCATCAACGTAAAAGTTTAACATGCACAATCACACCATCAACATAATAGTTCAACATGCACAATCGCACCACCGACATATAATAGTTTAACATGCATCATCACACCATCAACATAACAAAAAAGTGCATGAGCTATTCAACTAGGCACAAGGATTTTCTGTAAAATTCAAGGGTTGAGGGGATGTTCAGCCGCGCGGCCCGCGCCGCTGATCAGGCTCATCGAGGTGATGTCGTAAGCGCGAGCTGCCTGCGCCACTAAGTGGTAGAAACTGGCCAAATATTTTTTGTGGGTTTCGCGTACGGTAATCTCTCCAACACCCACATCCCGACGACCGTCGTCGCATGCCTATGTACTACCTCGGCGTTGCAGGCGGCTGTGACAGGTCGGGGAACCGGGAGAAGGAGCCATTGCGGGACGGCTGTGCGCGGCGTGGATCCTTGATTGGCGGGAGGATCCGGTCATGGGGACGGTGCCGAAGTCGGGATGGAGGCGACATGGTGGTGGATTTGGGGAAGGAGGCGGTGGATAGGCGATAGGAAGGGGAAATACTTTTATTCATCGAGCGGGTAGGTGCACATTAGATGGAAAAATCTGAAATTTTACTCCTCTAACCGGTTAACCGATTATAAGGGACCTGCTAGAGACACACAGAGAGGACATGAGAGGAGGAAAAAAAACTACTCTCTGTTCGCAAATGTAAAATGTTTTTTGCATTTTTCTATATTCACATGTATCTACATACATCAGACACATTCTAATTTATATATTCACTCATTTAGTTCATTTTTTTTTAAACACAGTACAATGCAGACGTTCACGTAAACTTGCTATGTGTAGCAACTAAAACATTTTATATATTTTGGTACGGGAGTACATTGTTTACCGGATGGGATCCAAACATGGTTTTCTTCGACTCGTTCCTAACAGAATTACGAGCAAAACTCGTATCACGAAAAATCTTCCTAAAACGTGGTTTTGGTAGGTTTTCTTCTCTTCTCCGACCCGTTCGAGCCCGTTGTATGAAGTTCCTCGAGTTCGTGCACGCCAAGTCGCCGATCAATGCCCAGGACCGTGCGCTAGGATAAACCCTAGCCCCCTCCCCGTCTCCATCGCCATCGCCATCGCATTCTGCTGGCTCCCGGTTTGCCCCCCGCACAGAGGCTGCTGCGGCTCCCTGGCTTGCCCGCCGTCGTCAGGTACTCATCCTATCCCGTTTCCTGTCCATCCATGCGATTGATTGGCGCCGCCGCCGCTGTAGATTCGTAGGCGCGCGAATTCCCGTTTTTGCCCTGAGGTCAGTGTATAGTTGTGTAGGCAAAGCGGCCTCGAGGGTCAGTGATCTGATGACGAATTTCGTACTAGTTGAGTACATGGAAGGGGAACTATGATTTTACCTGTCGGATGATGTAGCTTTGGGGCAGACGGATCGATGTTGATTCTTATGTTTTTTAGTATGCCAACAACTTTCTTCAAGTTGTGGGGTCATATTTGGCCCGAAGTGATGCGTAGCTTCTGTCAGGGTCTACTTGCTTTTGTACTAGTTTAGAAGGACTTCGATTTTCTGAAAAACTCCAAGTTACTGTGGGGAATTTGAACAACTAAGTGCGTATGTAGAGATGAATATAGCTATTATGAATGTGTGCATACAAGATGTATGCGATTCTGTGTGGTTTTCAGGTTCTTTCAGTTTTATACATTGCTTGTTCTGGCTACTTCTGTTAGGCTCTCCATCAAGTTAATAGTTGTTGGCCCGTGGGAAAGATAGTGATGGTTGAGGATTGTCTCTTTGCCTTTTCATTTTGATTGATGTCCACACATGGATTTCTTGTTTCTGTTGTTGTCTTATTGTGGAGCCATGCATATATAGTGTGCATTTAGTATTTTGGTTGTACATAATATTTTTAATATGCAGATCAGACTCACTCTAATTTAAATAATGCTTGCTTCTGTATTCTGGATTTTAAGTATATGTAAGATTTTAGTCAGCGTAGCTTTTATCTTCTAGTTAGTTAAAATATTAGATTTCAAAGGCTAGTTTTGTTAGACGTTTGATGATGTTTGCTATAGTTCTGGTATTATGGTTCTGTTACATGATTAACTTCATCCGATTAACGTTTGTCCATGAATTTATTAGCTTTGTTTGAAACAAGATATTCATAGAAGACTGCACAACTATAATTTGTTCATTTTTTTATGTTTCTATCCAAGATATACGAATTTATGATTTAGTCCTGAATTGAGTTACATTAAATGCAGAGGCTTGCCCCTTGACACCTGTTTTTTTTTGATTGATCAGGAAAATGTCATCAAATACTGAAGAAGGCGAGAGTCGTGTACGTAGAGACCTTTTGCTCAAGATCCAATCGGATGCTCAAACATGTTGGGAGGAGAGCAACATTTTTCAGGCTGAACCTGGCAATAAACTTCCAGGCCCTGGTGAAAAATTCTTCGGCAACTTTCCATACCCTTACATGAATGGCTTACTACACTTGGGTCACGCCTTCTCATTGTCCAAGCTTGAGTTCGGTGCTGCATACCACAGACTCCGTGGCTCAAATGTCCTTTTGCCGTTTGGTTTTCACTGTACTGGTATGCCCATCAAGGCCTCAGCTGACAAGCTTGCTAGGGAGATTCAACAGTACGGAAATCCTCCTGTGTTTCCTGCATCAGAGGATGATTCAAGTGCTGAAGTGGCAGATGATACCAGGCTGACCAGGCTGCTGCTGTTGCCCCGGATAAATTTAAGAGTAAGAAATCTAAGGCTGCTGCAAAGACTGGCATGCAGAAGTTCCAGTGGGAGATCATGAGGGCTTTGGCCTAAAAGATGAAGAAATTGCCAAATTTCAGGATCCTTCTCACTGGTTGACCCACTTCCCTCCGTTGGCAAAGGAAGATCTTAAGGCTTTTGGCCTGGGTTGTGACTGGAGGCGCTCATTCATAACCACTGATATGAATCCTTCTATGATGCTTTTGTTTGCTGGCAGATGAGGAAGCTGAAGAAAATGGGCAAAGTTGTTAAGGATATTAGGTACACGATCTACTCTCCATTGGATGGCCAACCCTGTGCTGATCATGATAGGGCTACAGGTGAAGGTGTGCAGCCACAAGAGTATGTGTTGATTAAAATGGAGGTGATCCCACCTTTTCCTCCCAAGTTGAAGGCCTTGGAAGGAAAGAATGTTTATCTGGCAGCTGCTACATTGAGACCTGAGACGATGTATGGGCAAACAAACTGCTGGGTATTGCCTGATGGCAAGTATGGGGCTTTTGAGATCAATGAAACTGATGTCTTCATTCTGACAGCAAGGTCTGCTCTTAATCTTGCATATCAGCATCTATCCAGGGTCCCCGAAAAGCCTACCTGCTTGGCCGAGCTTGCTGGCAATGATTTGATTGGTCTGCCATTAAGGTCTCCTCTTTCCTTCAATGAAATCATATATGTGCTTCCCATGCTCACTATCTTGACAAATAAAGGTACTGGCATTGTGACTAGTGTGCCAAGTGATTCACCAGATGATTACATGGCACTGCAAGATTTAATCACAAAACCGGCTTTGAGAACGAAGTTTGGTGTCAAAGATGAGTGGGTTCTTCCATTTAATATCATACCAATAATCAACATTCCTGATTTTGGGGATAAGTCAGCTGAGAAGGTGTGCCTTGATCTTAAGATTGAGAGCCAGAATGACAAGGAGAAGCTTGCCAAGCAAAAGAGATGACATATCGTAAAGGATTTACAGATGGAGTGATGATTGTTGGGGAGTATAATGGCAGAAAGGTTCAAGAAGTGAAGCCACTGATAAAGAACAAGCTTCTGGGAGAAGGCTCTGCTGTATTGTATAGTGAGCCTGAGAAGAAAGTCATGTCGAGATCCGGCGATGAGTGTGTCGTAGCTCTTACAGATCAGTGGTACATAACTTATGGTGAAACTGAATGGAAGCAGAAGGCAGTCAAGTGTTTGGAAAATATGAATACATTCTCAGCTGAAACCCGTAACGGATTTGAACACACGTTGGGCTGGCTGAACCAGTGGGCATGTTCACGTTCTTTTGGTCTAGGTACTCGCATTCCATGGGATGAGCATTCCTAGTAGAATCTCTTTCCGATTCAACCCTGTACATGGCTTATTACACCATTGCACATCTGCTACAAAATGGTAACATGTATGGACAAGAAATATCTTCTGTCAAGCCAGAAGAAATGACAGATGAAGTATGGGATTATGTGTTCTGTGATGGTCCAGCGCCGAAGAGCGACATATCTCTGCCCTCTTGAGCAGAATGAAGCAAGAGTTTGAGTATTGGTACCCCTTTGATATCCGGGTATCTGGTAAGGACCTTATCCAGAATCATCTGACATTCAGCATTTACAATCATACAGCACTTGTTCCAGAGCATCATTGGCCTCGTGGCTTTCGTTGCAATGGGCATCTAATGCTCAACTCTGAGAAGATGTCTAAGTCCACGGGGAACTTCCTAACTCTTCGGCAGGCCATTAAGAATTTTTCTTCGGATGCCACTCGGTTTGCCCTTGCTGATGCTGGCGATGGTATGGATGATGCAAACTTTGTTTCCAAAACTGCAAATGCTGCTATTTTGAGGCTTACAAAGGAAATTGCATGGATGGAAGAAGTTATAGCTGCTGAATCTTCTCTGAGAGGAGGTCCTCCCTCTACTTATGCTGATCATGTGTTTGGCAATGAGATCAACATTGCTGTAAAAGAAACTGAGAAGAGCTACAACGCCTTCATGTTCAGAGATGCCCTGAAGTCTGGGTTCTATGACTTACAGCTGGCTAGAGACGAGTACAGACTTTCTTGTGGATCGGCGGGCATGAACTGTGAGTTGTTGGGGCGGTTTATGGAAGTCCAGACCAGGCTTATCACCCCGATCTGTCCACACTATGCTGAGCATGTGTGGCAAAAGATCCTGAAGAAGGAAGGTTTTGCAATAAAAGCTGGCTGGCCAGTTGCAGGCACCCTGGATCCTACTCTAAGAAGTGCGAACAAATATTTACAGAACTCCATTGTTTTAATGAGGAAGCTGCTTCAGAAGCAAGAGTCTGGTTCCAAGAAACCCAAGAAGGGAGCTGCACCTCCTATAGCAGAAAGCAAGCTCACAGTTGGTCTGATCTACGTCAACGAGCACTATGATGGATGGAAAGAGCAATGTTTGAGGGTGCTTCAATCAAATTTTGATAGCCAAGCACGATCCTTTGCCCCTGACGAGGAGATTAACGAAGCGCTGAGGAACTGCTTCATCGACAGCGAAACAAACTTCAAACAAGTCCAGAAGCTCTGCATGCCTTTCATCAGGTTCAAGAAAGATGAAGTAAGGAACATTGGTCCCCAGGCTCTAAATTTGAAGCTTCCTTTTGGTGAGATAGATGTGCTTGAGGAGAACCTGGAGCTGATCAGAAGGCAGCTGGGGCTTGAGCATGTCGTGGTCTGTCGGCATTTGATGGAGCTGCTCGTGCCAAAGCTGGAAGGCACGCTCCTGTGCTGACAAGAATCCACCTTCCCCTGGTGAGCCGGTTGCGATATTCATGAGCAAGGAGGAGTTTGGAGCCCAAAATTAAGCTTAGGTTACACTAGCAAGATGGAGTATTTCTCTGTTAACAGAACTTTGTTGAGATGCTCTACCTTTTTTTCTCTCGACATGTTAAAGTTACACTTTTGCTAATCTAAGTGACATTTTAAGCTGTCAGATCACTGAAGTTTGTGCGCATGTCAACTGATCTCTCTTGTTGGGTTTTTGGGTACCCGTGTTTCCTTCCATGCTTGCTTTCCCTTTTCCTTTTAATTTTTTTTTTGTAATACACCCCTTCTATTCTTTCACTCGATCCAGAGCAGTGCATCTGTGTGTGATTGTGTCCAAGCACCCAGACATGGAGAGAGAGGCAGGGCCTGCGGCGGAAGGTCCGGCGCCAGAAAAGCTATGTTAATCCTCGCGAACTGATTTCCTATGTTACATTTTCATTTGGAGGTCGTGTTTACTTGCGTGCTTCCTTTGTGCATGGGAGACTAGATCTGTGATTTTTGTTATGTACGAGGTTTCAGTGTTGGGTACTTTGGATCTGCGAATTTCAGCTGCAAGTCGTCGGGAGATCTTCAGCTATTGTGCGTCTTTGTCTCGTCAGATTTCCTCTTCCTATTGTTAGTATGTTTATTTGGGTTTGGAACAAGCATTCTGCTTGATTACTCCCGATATATGAGCTGTTTTTGGGTGTTAGTATGTGTGTGTGGCTAGTTCTGGACAGCTGATCTGCTTGTCTGTAGAGCCAGCACTGTACCTTTTTCATCGATATAAGTCAATCGCTCTGCTAGAACGTGGACATGCTCACACGCAGTCATGAATGTTGACCTGGAACTAGATAGCTGTGAGGACCGGAATTACACTTCCAGACCTCCTGTGTAATCATGTCAATCCCAAGATCAATGTTGACAACACAGCGAAATGATACCATTGCAGAACGTACAAAAAGTACAGTTACATAGTTTGAATAGCATTAGCGAAATGTCTTGTGACATTTGTTACAATCAGAAAACTCAGCGGAAATATAAACGCGAAGTGACTCCATCTAGCCACAGGCAGTCGATGTAGTCCACGAGGCCTCACTCCTAAGCGTCGTCATTGTTGTCGTAGTCTTCTCCTTCTTGGTCGTGCTCTGAATAATCAACAAAGCAATGCGATGAGTACATAATAATGTACTCAGCGTGCCCCCTCATGCAAAACCTATAATAGCTACATGTGGCTTCAAAGGAAGGCTGTATGGTTCTTTTGCATAAAAGCCAATTTTATTTGCAATACCATAATAGTTTTGATAAAAACAATTTTAGATGAAAACAGATTTTGTATTCAGTGTAATGTTTCTCAACATCGTGAGTGTCCTCGACACCTCACGTTCTCCATAAGATTCCAGAATAGGGGTAGAGGGAAGTAGCAAAACAGGGTTCCTGTATGTCAAGAAAGATTCATGTGTCGTCCATGACCGTGGACACGGCTATTCGAATAGTTTTACACTCTGCAGAGGTGGTACACTTTCACCACACGTCACAAACTCACCTAGTTGCAACCAGCCGTCGCTAGCATAGCAATAGAGAATTCGTGACAAGGTCTTTTAGCTAGATCCCCCAAAGATGTGACATGCCCACCGGGTATGGCGCCGGAACTGAGAGTACGTCCCCAAACCGGTCCCCCCATCTGTGCCGAAGGTTCTCCCGTAGGCAGACACCCCATCTGCGGTACGGCGACATCGACACCAAAGGCTGACTAACTTACTTGACCCAGCCAGAGCCCATTAGCATGTGGTTGTACGGTGGTCACAATCTTCAAATCCGAGACTTATTAGGCCCTTATGCGGCACGGACGACGGATTGCCCCCTTCAGCTTGTGAAGGGCAGCCAATCGCTCCTTCATCAGTTGATCCAGCAGTCGCCCGCGCCAATGTTTAGATGGTAAGTTTCACCCAGAGTAGAAGGTAGAGTAGAGGAAGCAACAACGGCTTATCAGTCAAGCTCAACGAGCTCATCAAGTTCAGAAAGATGTTTGTGACCCAAGGGTCAACCAATTCCTCCAAAGAGGCAAGATAAAGATATCCTACTGGATATTAAGCATGGCTAAGCATTTCTACTCTACAGGATTACTATATAATTTCTACTCAGGGTATCAAGTATATAAGGCGACAAGCGGATCAGGCTGGTGTGTCAATCGACCGCCAGTAAATTGAAAATAGCATGCATAATTTTAAAACAATAAATAATGCCCCTTTTAAAAACATAGGATAAAACATGAGAGGGGGGGGCATGCCTTTGTTGATGAATCATCTTCTTCTTCAGTAAGCTGATTATATCCACATTCTTCAATAAGCTGATTATATTTCTTCACGTCCAACCACGTCACTCCCTACTCGTCGTAACGATAGCAAATGGCAACAAAATAAATACCAAAACAATAGTTACCAAATCCAAATGAAATACAAATGAGAATGGAGTAGTAATTGAAGAATAGGATAGGACAACTTGATGGAATTGTGAAAGTGAGTTGTGGCAACTCATATATGAATCAAATGGCATGGATAGGATGCTAGGATAGATTATCAAGATAAAGAGCTAGGATTAGATATGTGGATAGATTATCATACTAGAATGTCGTCATAAAGAGATACATGTAGATCTTACTATACTGTCTACAAACCCAACATAGGGGCTATAACATAGTTGGTCGTACCCGTGTAACCTGATAAACTCAATAACATATAAACTATAGAAAAACTAGATACTTAGCAAACATGTAAACAAGACATATCAACAAACCATATCATACTAGTTTGCAATAATTAATCAAACCAATACCTGTCATACTAGTAATATAAGCCGTAACAAGGATTATCTAGCATGCCATCATAAGCATATAACAACACAAAAACTAAGCTGAACATCGTCATCATATAACAGCATCCATTGCAAACTAAAGTTGATACTATGAAAACACACATTACACTAGCGCATCATATAGCTATACACCACAACACACAAGGATAAAATAAACAATAAATAAATACTACCATAGCTAAACTCCAACGAGAATAAGCTAGGAACTAAACAAGGTGTAACAATATCTAAAACATACAAATCAAGTCATAGCAAGCTATCAACCTAAGATAACTATACATGAACAAGTTATAAATACCTTTCATAACAAGAATATCATTGCAAACTTATAGCAAACAAAGCATAGTATATACTAAGCAAGGTCAACATAACACTATATGACTAATCATGAATGATATACAAGACTATACATTTGGGAGATACTATAGCATTGTACTACATAACGGTGAAGCCTAATATTACTATCATGAGACGAAAAGGCATACAAGTATATACTACAAGATCACATGCATGACATTCAACACTCCACTTAAAAGAAAACATATGCTCACAAGCATATACACAACGATATGATACTATCATGCAATACTTACGTGACATACAAACTACCATAAGCACGAGATGATCTACTACAACAAATAACACACAACTAGTAAGGTAACATACATGTATGAGACACTATATTCATATAGAACCAAACAACTAATAAAGCATATTATTATCTAGTCAAAAGGCAAGTCTATGCTAGCATACACGAAGACAAAGCACCATCACATCTAATACTAGCATAAGAATAAGTAAAACATCTATATGTACATAACACAAAGGAGTAACCAATGGAACAGGACATGAAATGATATTATATATAAATAAAACACATACAAGACTTAACATATATATGAGCACAAACATATGCTAATATAATTGATACAACCAAGCTTCATATATAACACATGGTACACATGATTCAACGATAACTAAGCATGAACGGTCAACTAGACAAACACACACATGTAATAGCACACTAAGTTACTTATAGCATGAATACGACAACTAAGTCTATGCTTGAGCTAATAAGCAAACAATATGAATCAAGAATGTCATCTATTTACAAAGTACTAACTTACTTCACTAAAGTACTAAACAAGTAATATAGACCAAGAAGCAAACTCATAGCTAAACATGCATTAAGAGGACAAACTAATAGTAACTAGTCATGCATGAATAAAGAGTTAAACATGGATCACAATCACACAATATATTACTACAAGATATCACCGTAATCATGCTACTGATAATTACAAAGCAACACAAGCAATTCTACTTACAATAATAAACCACAAACTACTAGTTACATATAAAAGACAATCTAAACATGTCACAAAGTAATACATAGAAATTACAGAGAACTCCTATACATGTGATACATCTAGGCAAAATAAATCACATACAAAATCAAGCATATAAATCAATACCATATATTAAATCATAACTTTAATTCTACCCAATGTATTTACAATACAAATCCACCAAATGGTTTCTAAGGTTATCTAGATACTTTCACATGTTTAGGTTGAAGTGTGCGGATGAACAGAGAAAGATTTGCATGGCAATGTCGGTATTCGACGAATTGGCATCAATGGTGTTTCCCTCTGGTGGTCAGATTGGAGATCCGTCTTCTACTCTGACTCCTAAAGATGAATGTCACAAACTGACGCGAAAGGATCTGGCGAAATTGTGGTGAAACTTGAAGATGACATAACCATGTCGATGACTAATGGCATGGTTAAGAGTTGGCATGGACAAAGGGAAATATGGTCTGTCAAACCTTGTCTAGGAAGTAGGACTATATGATCTGAGACTACGGGGCAAAGGAATTGATCAGATTCTCACCGTGCGCGACGAATGCATCTGACGAAGTAGATGAACCGAGAAGATGGAGTTGCAGAATTCGTCGGCTGCAATCAACGGTTCGATCTCCTGATTGCCTGGATCGGACCTTCTCCTCCTCGCGGCCCTAGTGGCGCAGCAGTTCGGCTTGTGGTAGCCGATCGCTTGAAAAGTGAGCGGCGTCGTCGTCGACGGTATAACCGTAGCTTCGCGAGGTTGGATCGTGGGGGCGAGCTAGGGCTTGTGCTGCCGGCGATAGGTGGAAAGTAGAGGCAGAGGAAGATGAATGGAGACTTTACATAGGCTGGGGCGAGGCGGCAGAGCAATGCTTGGCGTACTGGCGTTTCGCCCGGGTGTGTGCACGAAGAGAAAACAGTGCGACACTGCGACCTTCTTGTGTTGCGGACGGGCTGGATAATGAAGGCCCGAGTAAAGACAATTTGATGCGGTAGTGATGGCAGTTTCAGGTGTGACCGCCGTTTCTGTTTGCTGAGTGCGTGCGTCCGTTAGGAAGAGCTTTGCTGGGACTCTGTCCCGTGCGTGCGTGCGAGTCGAGGTTGAGCTGGACAACTGGTCCGGCTGGGCTTAGTTTGGTCGATAGGAAACAGAAGAAAGAACGAGGCCAAGAAACCATCAGGTTAGGAGATCGATCCGTACATGCTGTACTAGTGCATCGATGGGAAAAGAGTAGAAGGAAGATTATGGGGAAAGGATCGATCGGAGCATCGATTGTACATGAGAACGGAAAAGAACGAGGAAGAGAAACTAGCTAGCGACCTGTGCTAGTTCAGCCTGTCCAGGCTTGGCCTACTGCCAAAGATTGCACGTACATGCATATGGATACCCAATGGGATTTGGAGAGAGAAGGATATGAGGAAATAGCAAGGAAGGAAACAAATCAATCGATGATGTACTAGCAGTTAGGTACTGGCGTGTATGTGCAAGGCTACAGCCTGCATGTACATACGTGTGACTGAATGGAGGACTAAATCCAATTAGGATTTTAGGTAGAACGAAATAAGTGATAAAATAAATAGATTTTCCTTCTAAGGAAATCTAGAAAGTGGTACAAAGCTCCAAAAAATACGAATCGAATTAATGAAAACAAATTCAAATTCAAAAGAGGATATTTTAATATGCTGAAGCCGAGAAAAATAGATCCAACTTGAAGGACAAATAAAACAAAGATTTATAAAACTCGGTGTTAATTCATTTTGAAGCTTCATGTCTATGAAAAATCGAATTAAGTTTTAATTAACAAAACGAAATTTTCTAGTCCTCGTTTTTAGATAAAAGTTTTTGAAAACTCTGAAAATCGGTCTGTTACAATTCTACCCCCCTTAAAAGAATCTCGTCCCCGAGATTCGGGCTCACTATAGAATAAGTTTTGGATGGCTTTTGGGATTACCATTGATTGGTTGCTCGGTTGAGCCTTTTCAATCTTCTTTGCTTCGTATACCTGTCCGCTACCCCCTTAAATGAACACTCGTTTTTTTTAATTTTTTATACAACACCATGATACTTCACATAATTCTTAAGTGAGGTATGATTCTCCTTGTTAACTTCCTCCGATGTTAAGGTCTTCTTTATGGGCCATTGTTCGCAAAATGGCATAGGCCGCCACAACCGAAACAATGCTTATCTTCAATCTTGGCATTGCGTGCATCCACCTTTGGGTCTTGAGAACTTTGATGTTCACGGCTGAAATCAATCAAGTTTAATATTGACTTCTTTCTCGGATAAGTACGACCATAGGAGTAGCGTACAATTCTTGTAGCAATGCAAATAGCCATTTCTAATTCTGATTTGGAATTGTTGAGGATGTGTGACAAGGCGCTTTGTTTAATCTTGGTTTCTTTAGCATGTTGAGGCAAATATTGGTTGAATGCTCCTCTTCACCACCACTCAAACAAGTCTTATCTTCATCGTTGACAGACTTGTTTTGCTAAAACTTCTGAAGTATTCGTGCATCTCAATGCCGATGGTAAATACAGTTACTCCTTGAACCGACGTTGCGATGGTTCATTTTTTTTCTTCTCGTTTATGACTTGGATCTCCACAATATCTTCAACTAATAATACTACTGGAATTAGTTCGGATTCTTCATACGTCTTCCTCAGGTGGGCTAGTGTGTCTTCTTGCATCGCTCGGTCGCACGTTGCACTGCAGAGTATGAAGAAAACAATGGCAGAGTAGTGTTCTTATCCTTTGCACCAGAGTGGGCCATCTTATATTCAGAACAATGTATTGGCTGGATAGCTTGCATCATGCTTCATGATGTCCTCGAGACTCGTGTCTTTTCCCTTCATTGTCTGGGTCTTAACAGCTTCAAGGGCTCGTAGGTAAGAGGGAAAAGAATAAGATGGGTGAAACAACCTAGCTTCAGAGGGGTATCCAAGGATAACATACAAGAACACAAAGGCTTTTAGAGAAGAAATCAGAAGCACAAAATAATTTCTTCAAAATTACATAAGGTTTTAGCATGCTGCACATAAAAAGGTGCCAAAGGCAAGAGAAAAGTATGCAGGCATTGCTCAAGCAAAAACTTTTTAAGTCTAAACGGTTTAAACTAGATACCTATTAGGGTCATTCCACACTTATCCTATAGGGTTGTTCGGTCACGACAGGTCTTGGTGTTGATATTTGACACAGAAGAATGCATAGCTTGTTCGATAAATCTTGACTCGTTGACATCTTGAGATGGCTTCTCTTGGATAGGGTATGGTATACTAAAGAAGTAATTAGGGAAGAAGCATATAAGAATAATGTTGAACAAGATAAGACAATGAATAGAAATAGTCGAGAATTAGACTACGAGGATTTTCATAAATAGTATTTTATTGTTCACATAACTCCTAAGGCTTTCCATTTCTACTAAGGCCACGTGACTAGGTCGACGTCGGCTCTGATACCACTACTGTGAGGACCGGAATTACACTTCCAGACCTCCTGTGTAATCATGTCAATCCCAAGATCAATGTTGACAACACAGCGAAATGATACCATTGCAGAACGTACAAAAAGTACAGTTACATAGTTTGAATAGCATTAGCGAAATGTCTTGTGACATTTGTTACAATCAGAAAACTCAGCGGAAATATAAATGCGAAGTGACTCCATCTAGCCACAGGCAGTCGATGTAGTCCACGAGGCCTCACTCCTAAGCGTCGTCATTGTTGTCGTAGTCTTCTCCTTCTTGGTCGTGCTCTGAATAATCAACAAAGCAATGCGATGAGTACATAATAATGTACTCAGCGTGCCCCCTCATGCAAGACCTATAATAGCTACATGTGGCTTCAAAGGAAGGCTGTATGGTTCTTTTGCATAAAAGCCAATTTTTTTGCAATACCATAATAGTTTTGATAAAAACAATTTTAGATGAAAACAGATTTTGTATTCAGTGTAATGTTTCTCAACATTGTGAGTGTCCTCGACACCTCACGTTCTCCATAAGATTCCAGAATAGGGGTAGAGGGAAGTAGCAAAACAGGGTTCCTGTATGTCAAGAAAGATTCATGTGTCGTCCATGACCGTGGACACGGCTATTCGAATAGTTTTACACTCTGCAGAGGTGGTACACTTTCACCACACGTCACAAACTCACCTAGTTGCAACCAGCCGTCGCTAGCATAGCAATAGAGAATTCGTGACAAGGTCTTTTAGCTAGATCCCCCAAAGATGTGACATGCCCACCGGGTATGGCGCCGGAACTGAGAGTACGTCCCCAAACCGGTCCCCCCATCTGTGCCGAAGGTTCTCCCGTAGGCAGACACCCCATCTGCGGTACGGCGACATCGACACCAAAGGCTGACTAACTTACTTGACCCAGCCAGAGCCCATTAGCATGTGGTTGTACGGTGGTCACAATCTTCAAATCCGAGACTTATTAGGCCCTTATGCGGCACGGACGACGGATTGCCCCCTTCAGCTTGTGAAGGGCAGCCAATCGCTCCTTCATCAGTTGATCCAGCAGTCGCCCGCGCCAATGTTTAGATGGTAAGTTTCACCCAGAGTAGAAGGTAGAGTAGAGGAAGCAACAACGGCTTATCAGCCAAGCTCAACGAGCTCATCAAGTTCAGAAAGATGTTTGTGACCCAAGGGTCAACCAATTCCTCCAAAGAGGCAAGATAAAGATATCCTACTGGATATTAAGCATGGCTAAGCATTTCTACTCTACAGGATTACTATATAATTTCTACTCAGGGTATCAAGTATATAAGGCGACAAGCGGATCAGGCTGGTGTGTCAATCGACCCGCCAGTAAATTGAAAATAGCATGCATAATTTTAAAACAATAAATAATGCCCCTTTTAAAAACATAGGATAAAACATGAGAGGGGGGGGGGGCATGCCTTTGTTGATGAATCATCTTCTTCTTCAGTAAGCTGATTATATCCACATTCTTCAATAAGCTGATTATATCCAATTTCTTCACGTCCAACCACGTCACTCCCTACTCGTCGTAACGATAGCAAATGGCAACAAAATAAATACCAAAACAATAGTTACCAAATCCAAATGAAATACAAATGAGAATGGAGTAGTAATTGAAGAATAGGATAGGACAACTTGATGGAATTGTGAAAGTGAGTTGTGGCAACTCATATATGAATCAAATGGCATGGATAGGATGCTAGGATAGATTATCAAGATAAAGAGCTAGGATTAGATATGTGGATAGATTATCATACTAGAATGTCGTCATAAAGAGATACATGTAGATCTTACTATACTGTCTACAAACCCAACATAGGGGCTATAACATAGTTGGTCGTACCCGTGTAACCTGATAAACTCAATAACATATAAACTATAGAAAAACTAGATACTTAGCAAACATGTAAACAAGACATATCAACAAACCATATCATACTAGTTTGCAATAATTAATCAAACCAATACTGTCATACTAGTAATATAAGCCGTAACAAGGATTATCTAGCATGCCATCATAAGCATATAACAACACAAAAACTAAGCTGAACATCGTCATCATATAACAGCATCCATTGCAAACTAAAGTTGATACTATGAAAACACACATTACACTAGCGCATCATATAGCTATACACCACAACACACAAGGATAAAATAAACAATAAATAAATACTACCATAGCTAAACTCCAACGAGAATAAGCTAGGAACTAAACAAGGTGTAACAATATCTAAAACATACAAATCAAGTCATAGCAAGCTATCAACCTAAGATAACTATACATGAACAAGTTATAAATACCTTTCATAACAAGAATATCATTACAAACTTATAGCAAACAAAGCATAGTATATACTAAGCAAGGTCAACATAACACTATATGACTAATCATGAATGATATACAAGACTATACATTTGGGAGATACTATAGCATTGTACTACATAACGGTGAAGCCTAATATTACTATCATGAGACGAAAAGGCATACAAGTATAGACTACAAGATCACATGCATGACATTCAACACTCCACTTAAAAGAAAACATATGCTCACAAGCATATACACAACGATATGATACTATCATGCAATACTTACGTGACATACAAACTACCATAAGCACGAGATGATCTACTACAACAAATAACACACAACTAGTAAGGTAACATACATGTATGAGACACTATATTCATATAGAACCAAACAACTAATAAAGCATATTATTATCTAGTCAAAAGGCAAGTCTATGCTAGCATACACGAAGACAAAGCACCATCACATCTAATACTAGCATAAGAATAAGTAAAACATCTATATGTACATAACACAAAGGAGTAACCAATGGAACAGGACATGAAATGATATTATATATAAATAAAACACATACAAGACCTTAACATATATATGAGCACAAACATATGCTAATATAATTGATACAACCAAGCTTCATATATAACACATGGTACACATGATTCAACGATAACTAAGCATGAACGGTCAACTAGACAAACACACACATGTAATAGCACACTAAGTTACTTATAGCATGAATACGACAACTAAGTCTATGCTTGAGCTAATAAGCAAACAATATGAATCAAGAATGTCATCTATTTACAAAGTACTAACTTACTTCACTAAAGTACTAAACAAGTAATATAGACCAAGAAGCAAACTCATAGCTAAACATGCATTAAGAGGACAAACTAATAGTAACTAGTCATGCATGAATAAAGAGTTAAACATGGATCACAATCACACAATATATTACTACAAGATATCACCGTAATCATGCTACTGATAATTACAAAGCAACACAAGCAATTCTACTTACAATAATAAACCACAAACTACTAGTTACATATAAAAGACAATCTAAACATGTCACAAAGTAATACATAGAAATTACAGAGAACTCCTATACATGTGATACATCTAGGCAAAATAAATCACATACAAAATCAAGCATATAAATCAATACCATATATTAAATCATAACTTTAATTCTACCCAATGTATTTACAATACAAATCCACCAAATGGTTTCTAAGGTTATCTAGATACTTTCACATGTTTAGGTTGAAGTGTGCGGATGAACAGAGAAAGATTTGCATGGCAATGTCGGTATTCGACGAATTGGCATCAATGGTGTTTCCCTCTGGTGGTCAGATTGGAGATCCGTCTTCTACTCTGACTCCTAAAGATGAATGTCACAAACTGACGCGAAAGGATCTGGCGAAATTGTGGTGAAACTTGAAGATGACATAACCATGTCAATGACTAATGGCATGGTTAAGAGTTGGCATGGACAAAGGGAAATATGGTCTGTCAAACCTTGTCTAGGAAGTAGGACTATATGATCTGAGACTACGGGGCAAAGGAATTGATCAGATTCTCACCGTGCGCGACGAATGCATCTGACGAAGTAGATGAACCGAGAAGATGGAGTTGCAGAATTCGTCGGCTGCAATCAACGGTTCGATCTCCTGATTGCCTGGATCGGACCTTCTCCTCCTCGCGGCCCTAGTGGCGCAGCAGTTCGGCTTGTGGTAGCCGATCGCTTGAAAAGTGAGCGGCGTCGTCGTCGACGGTATAACCGTAGCTTCGCGAGGTTGGATCGTGGGGGCGAGCTAGGGCTTGTGCTGCCGGCGATAGGTGGAAAGTAGAGGCAGAGGAAGATGAATGGAGACTTTACATAGGCTGGGGCGAGGCGGCAGAGCAATGCTTGGCGTACTGGCGTTTCGCCCGGGTGTGTGCACGAAGAGAAAACAGTGCGACACTGCGACCTTCTTGTGTTGCGGACGGGCTGGATAATGAAGGCCCGAGTAAAGACAATTTGATGCGGTAGTGATGGCAGTTTCAGGTGTGACCGCCGTTTCTGTTTGCTGAGTGCGTGCGTCCGTTTAGGAAGAGCTTTGCTGGGACTCTGTCCCGTGCGTGCGTGCGAGTCGAGGTTGAGCTGGACAACTGGTCCGGCTGGGCTTAGTTTGGTCGATAGGAAACAGAAGAAAGAACGAGGCCAAGAAACCATCAGGTTAGGAGATCGATCCGTACATGCTGTACTAGTGCATCGATGGGAAAAGAGTAGAAGGAAGATTATGGGGAAAGGATCGATCGGAGCATCGATTGTACATGAGAACGGAAAAGAACGAGGAAGAGAAACTAGCTAGCGACCTGTGCTAGTTCAGCCTGTCCAGGCTTGGCCTACTGCCAAAGATTGCACGTACATGCATATGGATACCCAATGGGATTTTGGAGAGAGAAGGATATGAGGAAATAGCAAGGAAGGAAACAAATCAATCGATGATGTACTAGCAGTTAGGTACTGGCGTGTATGTGCAAGGCTACAGCCTGCATGTACATACGTGTGACTGAATGGAGGACTAAATCCAATTAGGATTTTAGGTAGAACGAAATAAGTGATAAAATAAATAGATTTTCCTTCTAAGGAAATCTAGAAAGTGGTACAAAGCTCCAAAAAATACGAATCGAATTAATGAAAACAAATTCAAATTCAAAAGAGGATATTTTAATATGCTGAAGCCGAGAAAAATAGATCCAACTTGAAGGACAAATAAAACAAAGATTTATAAAACTCGGTGTTAATTCATTTTGAAGCTTCATGTCTATGAAAAATCGAATTAAGTTTTAATTAACAAAACGAAATTTTCTAGTCCTCGTTTTTAGATAAAAGTTTTTGAAAACTCTGAAAATCGGTCTGTTACAATAGCTCGAGGTGGTTATGTTTCCCAATATTTTTGGGACCATAGTTAACTAAGATGTCCATTCTCATACATACTAGTATTTTTCTAGGGAAGGTCCCCTGTGATGTTTGAGTTCAAAATTTTAAATGCCATTGTACACCACTCGCATCGGAGATGCTCTCATTGGATATATATGTATGAAACAGATACACGGAACCACTAGCTCTTAAGGAGAAACAAGGTTCTTGAAGATGCACTATTGGTTTCTCAAGGAAAGAGAAAGAGGTAGTCTTTTTTCTATTTTGTCACTTCTATATGTATTGGCTTAATTTATTCTTTAGGTGGTTACTGATTATAAGATTTTAGCTCATACTGGACCTGAAATCACTAAAGGAGAATTTTACTGACTTTGTAAGTGACCAACTCTAGGCTTGAGATTTGTCATCATTTATTTAGTTTGGTTTGTGCATTTTTCCTTGTGATTTATGCTTTTCCTGTGTTGTAGCTGGTTTTTGTAGGAACTTAGTTACTTAGATGTAACTAGGCCATCGGTAAAGTTCTTAGTTTGTATTTTTTTTTGAATAAAATATTGTAGGATTATGGCATTTGATAGTTTTGGTTTGGTTTCTGGATCAAAGGAATGTGATTGATTGTTTTGGTTTCCGGATCAAATATTATTGATTTTTTTTGACCCAGCATTTCAAAGGAATGTGATTGGTAGTTTTGGTTTCCGGATGCCTTCTAATGTTCAGGAATTGTGAAGTTCCAATAGATTTCACCATATGGGTTGCTGGTTGTGATGATTTCATGTCTGACAATCGATAGTAAAACTATTCCTATATAAATGGTTTTTACGTTCAGCATATCTTGTGTTTTGCTAATCGATAGAAACTGAAATGTCATCAGTGCCTCGTATACCTTTCTTTGCTAACAAATTGAAGGGCAAAGAAAGTGCTACGACTAGAGTATTTAAAAAGTACTACCGTCGGTCTAAGCATAATAAACATACATACAGCCACGAAGACTGACAAAATTACTTTATTAAAAAGTAATTATAGGGCGAAATACATATGAAACAAGATGATCTGTAAATCGAACTCCCTCTCCCCTGTCCTGTCTCTGCCCCCTCTCTCAATATCACGTCATCTCGCCATTCGGAACGAGCTGACATTCCCCAACTACTGGCCGAAGCAGGCCACCTTTGCCGCCGATTCTGACGGCTCCGGCAGCCCCCTGTGCCACTAGCAACATCTACGTGATCCCCTCGATCTCCTCCACGAATCCCCTGCACCCGGTTGCTCCGCCGCCAGCACTCCACGCGTATCGACGCCACCACCAAACCCTAGTCGTCGCCGCCCTCGCCGGCGTGGGCTCCTGCAGCTGCTCGTCTTCCCTCAACCTTCGCGTCCCTTGCACGAAACTCCCGAGAAAGAAGCTTCTAGAATCGTCGCGGGCGCCGAATCCTGAGGCCATGGCGGATAAACTAGCTCCCGAGAAGCGCCATGCCTTCGTCCACAACGGTAAGCCTCCCCCATCCGACGCCCCACGTTCTTCTAGAGCCTGCCTCACCTAGGTTTCCTCCCCTCTTCCCGGATTGGATGCGGGCGCAGGGCAGAAGGTTTTCGAGTGGGACCAGACGCTGGAGGAGGTGAACATGTACATCGAGCTCCCCAAGAACGTGCCCACCAAGCTGATTCACTGCGTGATCCAGGCCGGCCACGTCGAGGTCGGCATCCGCGGCAACCCGCCCTACCTCAATGTTCGTGGTTTATTCTCTCTTCCCATACAATTCCGCTCGAGTTCGTGGTTTATTTCTTGTTATTCTATCCGTGTATTTAAGAAATTTGATATATGGGCTGGTTCTGCAGCATGACCTTATGCTCCCCGTGAAGACCGATTCGTCTTTCTGGACGATAGGTATGTCTCAGTTCTCTACACGTACAGGGTCCTTACATTGTATCTCCTGTGAATTGTGTCGAATACTGTAGCCTGGATTCTGGAGTAAGACATGTAAATATGGTGCCAACTTCTTGCCCCATTTCTCGTTGTAGAGTATACTTGTAGATATGCTAATTTTCTGTACTCTCAGTCGCAGCAACATTCACTTGTTCTTTGTTTAGGATTTCTTGCATCATATGTATGTTTTTGAACTTGTTGTGTGCAGTTTTAGTCATCTCTAGTAGCCATTTCGCCTTAGAACTATCAAACTAGTGTGATGCCTAGCAAATTCATTCTAGCGTGTACCGATGAATACACTGTCTCCTACTGTTAGTTAGGGCTGAAAGCGGTGCGGATTATTTCTGACCGACCGACCGGAGGCTTACGGAAGGACAATACGGATTCGGTCGGATAGTTGGCGGATACGGTTGTGGATGCGGATATTAATTCACGGATACGGAAAAGGATGTGGTTTTACAAGTATCCGCCCGTATCCGAAGATTTACCGTATTCACGGTTATATCCGATGATTATCCGATAAATATCCAGGAACTATAATAGTCTAATACCTCCAAGTCCAACCATAGGCTTAGCAACATGTAAAACTAGAGCAAAACTAAGTAACCACTTGGACATGGAAGTATGAGTTATTAAAATATTCTCTATCTTAGAATATCACAATACATAAAGCTAATTTCGAATAAGTTGATCCATAACATGTGTTACATGTCAGTCCTACTTTTTAAGTGACATCTGAGAATATGTTTATCCGCAACCGAACCTTATCCGCCCCGTATTCGTAACCGGAGGCTCCGATTCCATATTCGTGTCCGCAGACTATCTGCTCCGACTCCGAATCCGAAAAAAATACGGCTACAGATATGGTTTCACTACTATTCGACCATATCCGCTCCGTTTTCACCCCTACTGTTAGTAATGCAGACAATGTTCTTTTTAATGTTGAGGTAGGTAACTTTTATGAGAAGTAATTGGAATTATTGGCAGATTCTAGCGATTTGTTTGGGTTAGTACAGAACTAGAAAGCACAATCTGCTTGTTGGCAACTTGTTTATGAGTTTTTTTACTGGATTTAACTCTTCTGCAGTGGCATAGGAAAACATTTTTCTCTGATCCATTGAAAAAAAGTCTCAATAACTGAATATGGAAAGCTGCACACAATTTATTCGATGCACCCACGTGCTGTAGGGATTTGTGGATTGCCATTAATCTGTGTCCTAGTGGTAAACTGATAAAATAAGATTGATTGGTCTGTCATAACTGCATAAGGGCACGCTGGCAAGGCTCAGAAGTTGCTCATACGAGGTTTAGCATTAGGGAGATATCTATATTAATATTCAAGTCATTAGCGCATTCTGTCGCTCTATATGTTTTAAAAATGGATGGTGGTGATTACACTACAGAGGACGGTGAATTGCATATCACTCTGCAAAAAAGGGAAAAGGGGAAAACATGGGCATCTCCAATACAAGGTCAAGGTAGCTTAGATCCATATGCTGCAGACCAGGAACAGAAACGTCTTATGCTGCAAAGGTTTCAAGAAGAGGTATTAACCAATTTACTGTACATGCCTAGTGTCCTTTCTGTTTACCATACATTCTCTTTTCTGTGTAGTCAATTCCGCCTCACTCCTGGATCGCAGTGTCTGAACAGTTTTTTTTTCCTTCTCAATATTGCACATGCATATTGCCTTATCAATAGTAGGTGATATGAAGCAGTACTCGCTGTCAATTGGATAATTGTTGGGTCTGCAATGCACTAATGCCTCAAGTCAAAGTACATAAATTGTTGAAATAACTCATTTACCAAGCTTAGGTTTGTTCAAACTACATCGGTAGATTCTATATTTCTATGTAAAGCCATATTAATGTGTCACCTGCAAGATAACTATGATGCGTAAATGAGATGCTTGCTCCAGAGTAAGATAATCCAATTATTGAGAATATCACCGACATGTTGCAATGTAGTTCAGTGTCATGGAATTAGGAGCATATCCAGTTTCGCTGGTAACTGTCCAGGCTTGGCTAGTAATAGGTCCAGATGGGCAGATTGAGAACCAGATAGGTATTTAGGAGTTAGGATTCATTATTCACATACCTGTTGGGTCCTGACTGAAAATGCTTCCTAGCAGGCAACCTATTTTGGTTTCTAAGTGTACATTGTACATTGATTCCCCTGTTCCTCCTGGCAAATATAGTAACTGCAAGGTTTGGAAATTACCATAATTAGCTGGTTATAGGACAGCAGGCGTTGGTTGTATGGGCAATGTTGCTTATCTTGCTTACATTTTGTTGTGTTATATTGCAAATAAGCAATTTCACGATGACATCTCACTTGTAATTCGTAAGTTCGTCGGGTCTTGGATGTGCTATCACCCAATTCTTTGCCAAACGTTTCAGAAACCGAACACCTAAGATTTACGATGTGAAAAACATAGGAGGACTATTGTGTTCTAACGAAGTGTTGTTGCGAGTGGAAACTACTAGAATCTTGCAGGATTCTTTTTGCAAACTGGAATGACATGAGCCATACTACTCTGAAGGAAATATGCTTGAGTAACAATCATACGACATCTGCTATGGCTTTATACTAGTGCTCTATCAATATAAGTAACAATGGGATCCGTGCTATAACTCTTTTGCAATTTTTTCCATTAATATGATAAATAGTATATTTACTGCATAAATTGTGCCATTGAATTACTATGTTGCACAAATACTTCTGTACTATACTTTTCATTTTTGCTGGTATATTTCAGTAGAATGACTGTCAAAGTCTTTACATTGGAGACTGAATAGGCAAAGAACAACGTATATTTGTGAATGGAGGCCTTGAGGGACTTTGCGTTTTGAGTTTTTTGGCATATGTGCATTATGTTACCATTTATATATATATTATGTGCATGCAGAATCCAGGGTTTGACTTCTCGCAGGCTCAGTTCAGCGGTACCTGTCCTGACCCAAGGACCTTCATGGGTGGAATTTCACAATGATTGAAGAAGCTTAACTGAAGAACATAAATCTTGCTGGATGTTGTCGTTGCTATCCTCAATGCATCTCGTCAAATTCGACAATTCACAACTGTATGTATTGCCGTTGCCAAGTGTGAAAACACCGTTGTCGAGACGAGTCAGTGTTTACCATGGATATAATATTGTAATGTATGACCTTGACCTTCTTGTTGATCATGCCAAGGTGGAAATTTGTTGCTAAATCTGATGTATGCACTGAACCTAGTAGGCTAGTAAATACCCCTCATGGTCCAGGATGATGGCAATCTGTGGCATATATGCTAATTACAGTTGTTATCATGCATTCATGCAGTTGCTGTGAACGTCAAATGTGGCGTGAGAATTTATATCTGTGTTGCGTATTACTTCGTTTTTTTTAGCGATCCCACCACTTTGTTCAATTAGAGTTTCGGAGATTACAAACACCTTCTCGTGGGTTCTGAAACCAAACATGCCTCCCTACAGCTCGGTAAAGGGAGCTTCTTGCTAGACTATGTGTATCAACATTCGATGGTCTACCCTCATGGACAAATTGTACCTCTTGGAAATCAGCGGATCTTGCTTTGAGCTCTTCGACAACATGGCCATACGGTCCAATTCATTCCCCCTTAATGTTTCGAATCTCTGAATCTTCGTAGAAGCAGGTCCGCAGCTACCGATAGCTCTTCTCTGCATGCCCTTAATGCTTCCAACATCTCAGGTTCAGACATCCCCTCCAGTACCACAGATGAGGCACCGAGAAACACACCATCTGGTTCTCTAACAACTGCAGCGATTGCTGAAATGGTTGTGTTCTTCGAGGTTGCAGCATCAACATTAATCTTGAGTACTCCTGCTGGCCGTGGGATCCAGCACGCCTCGGGCATTAACATCTCTTGGTAAAACGGTCTCTATTAGAATTGGATATATTTCATTATATTGTATTGGGCAGCTACACAATGTAAAGATGGGCTGTGTTTTCTAGTCTCCAAACTCCAAAGTCATGAGCAATCGGAGCCAAAAGATGTTACGGTTACACGAACACTGCTATCTGGTACACGAGCATTTATGTGCACCACATAGATTTTTTTTTGCGAGGTAAAAGAGATTTTTATTCAGAATCAATAGGATTACATTCTGCTAATACATGAGGAACTAAGAAAGGGGGCCCTAAGGCACAGACCTTGGACCGTCCCTCCCCCATCTACAGTGCCTGGGAGGTGATTTGTGAGCGACCGAAGCTTTCCACCTCGCCGGCGCCGTATCGGCGGCTTCCTCGCCCTCCGCCGGCCGCTCCGGCGGCGGGAGAACGGGGGAACGCCGATTCGCGCCGTGTACATAGCGTAGGCAAGCGTAGGGTTTCCAGCCGCCGGCGTTGTGGCGGAGGAAGCGCTGCTGGTCTGGTTTTGCAGGTGGTGGATCTCCCCCGTGATGGCGGCGCTCTGTGGAGCTCCGGCGTCGATCTGCTGCCGTCGTCGGGCTGGCGGCTCGGTGGAGCTGCCCGTCTCGACTTCCCCGCGCTGGATTCCGTGGCTCGATGGCGGATCTGGCTTTTGAAGATGTGGAAGCTGCTGTTGCGGTTCGGTTCGACGGCTTCGACGGCGTCCTCCGGTGTGGCCCTTTGGGGCCGGCGATTGGTGACACTCCCGCGCGCTCGGGGGCTGCTCTCGATCCAAGGCATGAAGGAGAGCAGGAGCGGCGGCACGCCACCGACGGCGCCATGGATGGCGGTGAGGCTGAGCTGCAGGAAGGAGTGTTCTGTAATTTCCGTTTCTTTGAGGTCCTTTCTGTAATCATGCTGTGACAGTTGTCTTCTCTAGCAAAAAAAAAAAGGGGCGGCGGGGGGGGGGGGGGCTGGTGCAGCCAGCAAGTTGTACTGCGCTCTGTCCGGGCATAATTAGCGAGACAATCCACAACCCTATTTTGAGAACATGCTATTTTAGTTGGGACAAACTCCCTATCCTCCATAAGTTGTACTGCGCTCTGTCCATACGGCGATTTAGACAGCGATGAGTCCATCATTGCCGATCTAGACTGAATCTGACTGAACAACTACCGGCAGAGTTGTCCATTGCAAGGCCATGCTCATGCCATCCATGATAGCATGGATGTCAGCCTCGAGTGCCTCAGAGCAGTGAAATAGATGACGACATCGACATGAGGCAAAAATGATATTACCGTCCGAACTCCTGAGCACCGCATAGATTTGGCTACATGACAAAATATATTTTGCATAAAGAAATGGCCTAGTTGTTGTGCATGTCAGATAGGTAGTGCCAATATGTCACTGGAAACTTTAGTGTCTATCATTAATTAGTCCGATGTTGCATTTTGCATATTATTCGTGATGAAGTAAGAGCTGGAAGAGTGATAAGGAGATACACAAAAAAAAACTAGAAGACAACTACGAAGAAACAGTTCTATATGCCCCTAAATTTGATCTGCAGACTGAACAGAAAACCTAGCCGCGCCGCAGGGCCGCCGCCGGCCGGCCAGCTCCGCTCCGCTCCGCCCTCCCCCCCTCCCCCCTTCTTCTTCCCGCGTCCGCGCCGCCCCCGCGGCGGCCGGGCGCGGCCTCGGTTCCTCTCCGTTCGAGCGCGACCTCCAGCTTCTCCTCTCCCGCCGCCGTCGGCGTGAGCCCCCGAGCGGGGCTCGGGCGGTGCCGGCGGCGGCGGTGCTCCTTTACCCGCGCGCGAGGGAGGCCGCGCGGGGCGGCATCTTTCCGGCGACGGTGCGTCTCAGATCGACGGAGGTCCGGCTGGTGGTGGCGGGGTGACCTGCGGCCCGGGCGGGTGGCGTACGCGGCGGTGGTGGCTGGATGGGCTTGACCACAGCCCTGCAGGCCCAGATCTGGGCCCTTCGGGCCTGATCTGGGTCAGGGCGGGTCGGGCGCGACCAGTCTGCCTCCGGCCTGTTTTCGAGTTCTCCGTGACGTGGACGGCGAGGCACGACAACCGCCCCTGCTGCAGCACGATGGTGAGAGCTTCACGGGCCCTTCTGGGTCCGGCCGGACCTATGGTTTCGATCTTGAGGGCAGCGGCGGCGTGGCCTACGTGTAGCAGCGTGGTGGCGGGGACTTTACGGGTCCTCTTGGACCCGGCCGGGCCTGCCCGGCCTGGTGTGTCCTTGCTACCGCGTCCGGTCGGCACCCGCAGCAGTGGCGGTGGAGGAAGTCCTCCAGGTGGCCGTGCTACTGCCACCCTCCGACTCCAATGGTCTGGTGTGCTCTTGCTGATGTGTCCGGTCGGCTACTGCCTTTGGCGGTGGAGGTTGCTCCCTCCCGCGTGGTTGTGGTACCGCCATCCATTGTTTACGGTTGTCTCTTCTCAGTCTGGCCTCGCAGTGTGTGCCATGGTGAGACGGCGTTCGTGACTCAAGACCGAGGTGGCGTCTGGTGGTGGGCGGCAGGTTTTGGTGGAGCGCTTCAGATTGTCCGGGAGGTGGTTTTTTGGGGGTCGGGAGAAATCTCTGTCGTTTTGGCACCGACGCGGTGACGCTTGAGAGTGTCGCCCTTCAAAGAAGGGCGTCGGGGGTGCCCCTTCCCCACTCCTCGGAGCGTACCGGGGGAAACCCTAGGACTTGTCCGGGCAGCAGCGTCGGCGTCGTCACTTTCCTTCTTGGAGGTGTTGCTTGGTATGAGGCGATTCGGAGCGCTAGGCTTGTGGTGGGACTTTGCCGGAGAGGACGTAGCGGTCGAGAGTCACTTTCGTTTTCGTTGATCCGCCGATGTTGGCGTTGTTTTCTCTTCCTTTTTCTCTTTCTTTTCTTTTGGGCAGGATTGTGCTGTTTACCCCAGCTGTGGTCTCAACGTTGTATCGGGTGGTTGCTATATTAATATAGCGGGGCGAAAGCCTATTTCGGAAATTTGATCTGCAAACTGCGATATGGTTATCACCAGTAAGTGGTTTGAACAGGCTACTCATATTTTTAGTCGGATGTATACTGCATTGTAATGCTTTATTTAAAGATCAATGTTTATTCTCCTGAAAATTGTCTTTCTACAATTTGAAGTGGCTACACAGAAAAGTAACATCGTATGCAACTTCCTGGCATATTTATTCGGATTTGGTAATTCTCGGTCGAGAATTAGCTAAATCTCAGTCGATTCTGCAGCCGTCAGATTTTATAGGGAGATTTGACTTTTTTTTGTTTGTTCTTTTGCACGGGCTACAATGGTAGGCCGGCCCAACAATAAAATATGCGTCCGAGGGTTACGACAATTGCTTTTCCACACGTTCGAACCCATGACGTGGGTCGTTGCACAAACTTACTTACAACTACATCAAGCAGCTACTTGCATGCTGTTTTTCATACCAGTTTATTATATTATGAACTCCCGCATTTGATTTATTTTTCTAGTTTCTGTATTGATTGTGTATCTTTTCATTTTTGTGCATAACCAAGTACATGAGATGTGTTGCTACATGGAGAAAATATGATAGTTTATCTTCATGTCGTTGACTTTTTTTTAACCTTTACGACCTTTTTTTATAAAGCTATAAATACTTTACTTTTAGTATACTGAAGTCCTTGTCGATATCGTGCATAATAAAGAGCGTTCTCAATAAAAAATTATTACTTCGTTATTTATACAATTTGATATTTTTATGTTTTTACTAATTCCGAGATTTTAAGTTAAACCTCGCTCGACTCTTAAACCGTTGGACTGCGTCATGATTTTGTAATGAATAATAGCTGCAAGTGGGTTGCAGATTTTTTAGTTTAAATGGTTGTAACTAAGTTTTTCAGTTGCAAGTGGGGTGCAATTAAGATTTTTTTTAGTTGTGCTTTGGTTGCAATGGATTTTTTGTCCGTTGCAAGTGGAGTTGCAACTGAGACTTTCCAGCTGTAACTTAGTTTTTTTTCAGTTAAAGCTGGAGTCGTAACTGAGATTCCAGCTGCAAGTGGGGTTATAACTAGTTTTTTCCAGTTGCAACAGATTGTTTTTCAGTTGCTAGTGAGGCTCGAACTGATGTTTTTGAGTTATAATGATTGCAGCTAAGTTTTTTCTTCAGTTGCAAGTGGCGTTGTAACTGAGATTTTTTAGTTGTAGTTTGGTTACAATTGAGTTTTAGTCAGTTGTAAGTGGGTTGCAACTAACACTTTCCAGCTGCAACCTAATTTTTTCTAGTTGCAACTGGAGTCATAACTGAGATTTTCCAGCTGCAAGTGGGGTTATAAGGTTTTTTTTTCGGTTGCAACAATTTTTTTGTAGGTTGCAAGTGAGGTTACAACTGAGATTTTTGAGTACAAATGGTTGCAACTAAGTTTTTTCTCAGTTGCAAGTGAGGTTGCAACTGAGATTTTTAGTTATAATTTGGTTGCCTGAGTTTTTTTCACCTGCAAGTGGGGTTGCAACTGAGACTTTCGAGTTAGAGCTTAATTTTTTCCAGATGCAACTAGAGTCTAACTGAGATTTTCCAGCTGCAAGTGGGTTGAACTAGGTTTTTTTCTAGTTGCAAGTGGGTAGTAACTATTTTCTCGCAAGCAGAGTTGCAACTGATACTTTTGAGTTGTAATTTGGTTGCATTGGGTATTATTAGTTTCAAGTGGGTCGGAACAATTTTCCAGCCGAAACTAGGTTTTTTACAATTTAATTGGGCTCGCAATTGAGATTTTCCAGCTGCAAGTGTGGTTGCAGTTTAATTTTTTTGATTTGTAAGTAGGTCGCAACAGTGATTTATTTCAGTTGCAAGTGGGGTTGCAACTGAGATATTTTACCTACAAGTGGGGTTGCAACTGAAGTTTTTTCAGTTGCAAATAGGGTTGCATTTTATATTTTTCAGCTGCAACTAGGATTGCAAGTGAGATTGTCAGTTGTAACTATGTGTTTTTACAGTTGAAAGCGGGGCAACTGAGGATTTTATTAATTTTGCAAGTGGGATATAACTGAGATTTTCCTGTTAAACGTGTCATGCGACTGAGATTTTCTTAGTTGCACAAGCATTGTAATTTAGAATTATTTTAGTTATAAATCGGGTGCAACTGAGATTCTTATTCAGTCACATGAATTGTAATTGTGATTTTCTAATTGCATATGGTTTTATGTATTGATTTCCCTAGTTTCACATGGATTGTAACTGAGATTGTTTAAAAAAATTACACATGGATCCCGTATCCTGCACACGTATTAGCACTGTACATAGAAAACAGGCATATGAATAAAGGCCCAACCATGCACAATACAAGAAGAGACCTTATTCGCGAAGAGACCTTAGGGCGACCGATCGAATCCAAAGTATGCTCGTCATCAGCTAAAAAAGAGACGAAAATCGAATTGAAATTAAAAGTTGCGTCAGTCGACTGAGAACTAACTTAATTCTCGGCCGACTCAGAAACGGAAATGTCTTTTTGGTCATAGGAGCATATGCTCTCATTATGCACAATTCGTATTTTAAGATGTCAAGAAATTATAAACAAAATTTCAGATATATATCCAGACATTTCATGTTCACACATAAAGTTTCGCTGGTAAAAGACATTTTTCTATCTCGTGTAAAAAATAAAAAATCCGGTATTTCAAAATGACTTTGTACGAGATATTTTTTTTTGTCTTTTCCCACATACCACATAAAAATGTCTTTTTTCGCGAAACTTTGTATGTGAACATAAAATGTATGGATGTTCATCCGAAATTTTTGTTTAGATTTTTTGACATTTTAAATATATTTAAAATAATTTACATAGCGGGGGAATCTAGACCTATGATTCAAAACACCGTGTCCACTGAGAACTAGCCATAGCCATATTTATTGCTTATTGAACACTGTTTCTTGGAGCAACACCTACATTATGGCTCCGAACCTTGTCCAAGGGCTTTCGCTGACTCCAGCGGAGAAGGAGGCCATGCCTGACATCCTTCACCGCCTCTGCCAGCAAGGTGACATAAGATCAGCCATTTCCAGTTGCATCAGCTTATCTATCATCAGGATGACTGATTGCACCTTACGGTTTTGACATATACGATTTTAGAGGGTCACTATAGAATCCTCTGGAAGCAAGCTTGGTTCTCCGGGCATTATGGTAGGACACTATGGTAGGACGTGGATGGATCATGACCTGAATGTGCTTTTGTGTCACGTTTTGGTTTAGAATACTCACGGTTCTGTTCCACGCAAGGTCTTTTCCCTTCTAGACTAGAGACATGAGATATTCATTCGACAGGTGAGGAAAAACGATGTTTTGGCCTAACCAACTGTTTGTGATGCCATTGTACTTTACTAATTTTGGAAATACATGGCGTCTTAGGAATGCACATTGTAAAGTTATCACCAAGGATATTCTTGTTCACATATCTTAAAAATGAAAAAAAGACACAATTCAAAAGTCTCTCGACGACTGAAGAATGTAGCTAATTAGAAGCCGAGTAACCCATCTGCAAATGCCATAGTGGTCTGGAGATGTTTCGACATACTCCCTATATGCCATATATTGGTTGTAATAACATCTATATTATGGTATATTATGGTAGGGAGGGAGTATCAAACATCGGTCATACAAGCATCTGATCGATTGAACACGATGTAACATCACATCTATCGATCTATGTGCCTTGTTGCTAGGCAGCCTATAGCTCACTGGCCTCAGGGATACGAGACATGATACGCCCTTGGTACTAACCGCTCAAGCGCTACGTCAAACTGGCCGCCACGGTTTTTGCCATCCGTCACATCAATCTCATTGACAATATGATGTAAGAATCTTACATAACAGGTCGCATGCTTTCTTCTTGATTTATTGTATCGCTACTCTCCCTTTTCCAAATTCGATTATAAGTGAAGTGAGTGATGTTTCAAGAAATTTCATTGCCGAGAATAATACCTAGTCCTGCCATTCTCTACTACATCTCTGATTTAGTTTAGTTAATCAAGGTCTATAAGGAAAAGCAAAGAAAATTTGACCGTCATGCTTGTAGGGGTGTCCAATTAACTTTGATACTCCTGAACTCAACATTTAGATTACGGATTAATTTATAGTTTATGAACCATCATCAATCACAATTAAAGTTGATAACGAGTTTATCATGAAACCGAGTCTTCTAGTATCAACTATGATTTCCGTACAACGGGAAGGGGTGGTGTCGCGTGAAATTTACTTTGGCACCTGACGTGGTGTGGAACACGGCATATGCCACGGGGTGGCTAAGATCGGGATGGGGGCAGCGTTCTGCAACAGCGGCACCCGCAGGGATTGCGCCGGAGCGCGGACACGGGAAGTACCCAGGTTCGGAGCCCTCCCGGAGGAGGTAACACTCCTACTCCTGCTCGATCTCTCTATCAATGGTGGACACAGTACAGAGGTGCTCCTTGAGCTGTTCGAGTGTTCCATGGTTCGGGTGTGGGGAGGAAGAAGAATGAGGCGACCGACCCCTTCTACTTGGGCACCAGACAGCCTTACATAGGCTTGGCTGTCTGGCTTACAGGCGGGGCCGGCTGGTCCGCGCCAGCCGGCCGGTGTCGGCTACAGGGGTGTTTCTCTGTGACGCCGAATGTCCGTGGCACAATGCGCTACGCTTCGCACAGTCGAATCTTCATAGCCGCGTAGGAGATGTCGGGGTAGGCCTGTCGTTGTGGAGGGCTGACCGGCTGCGGTGCCGGACCCCGCCGACCGGGCAGGCGGCGCCTGGGATCTTGTCGGGCGCGAGGCAGCGCTCCGTGCCTCCCGCCTGTCGGGGCTGCTGAGCACTGTGGGAGACGTAGGGCTAGGCCTCGCTTTAGCGCACGCTTGGGCGACGTGGAGGGCATACCGGGCACGGCCCCGGCACCCGCCCAACACGGGTCCTTGTCTTCCGCCCGCTGTGGGAGCGCGGCAGCCGGTCGTCCGGCTGGCGAGCAACCGAATCCGGCTGCTACCGTTGACCTTGGTCGCATAAGGCGGGCGTCGCTTGTCGTTATCTGTTTGTCTGGGAACTGTGCCGATGACGAGTCTGCAGTTCCTCTTGCCCGCGCCGCCCGTCTGCGCCTCGACTGGCTAGGCGGAGTCCGGCTGCGCTCGGGGCAGGCGGGCTTGGCCTAGCCGGACAGCTGGAGGCGGCCGGGCACCTGAATTTGCGTTTCACTCGGGATCTTCTGTGGGTCTTTGGGTACCCGGGTTTTATCCCCATGTCACTAGCCCCGAACACGTTGGAGCGATGCAGCCGGTTACGGCGAGGAGGGCTTCTGCGTATTCAACAAAACCGAAGAAGTTCATCCGGTCGAGGAGGCGAAACGTCGGGCGCTCCGCCAGCCGGGTGCTGGTGATGACGTAAGGCATGATGCTGGCACGTCCCATCCGCCTGCCAGGCGGTCGCCCGGCAGTCGAGACGACGCCTCGGTTCCTGTTGCGGGATCTTCTGCGGCGAAACTGAAGTAGTGGGATCTTCTGCGGCTAAACTGCCGCCCACGATCTCGCCGTCGATCGTGTGGTTGCGCGCCACGCGGCGCGATCTCCGGAGGCGGTTACCGGATGCGCGGGCTATAAAAGGGGGCGCCGTCCACGACGGGAGGAGTTCGCCCACTTCGCCCCATCGCCTCCACGCGCCCGAGCCTTCCGCCGCGACCTCCACGCTCCTCTCCACCTCCTTCTTCTCCGGCGAAGCGGTTGCTCCACCGGCGCGGCGCCTCTCCCTCCAGCGCGCGGCAGCAGCGGACACGGCGACCACGGGCCACCACCACTCGACGCCGGCGACGACCCCTGCTCCCCCCGGCACGCTGGAGCCCGAGATGGCCAAGGGAAACGACGGCGGCGGCGACTGGCGCGGCTCGCACATCACTGCGGAGGACATCGAGGACCTCCGCGCGCGCGGACTCCTGTCGACGGAGGAGCGCGTGGGGGTGCGCCTCGCTGCCGAGGACGAGGTGATCCCCGTCACGCATGCCGGCGAATCGGTGGTCTTCATGGACCACTTCAACCGCGGGCTCGCATTGCCGCGAGCCCGTTTCTCTAGAGCTTCCTGCAGTTGTTTGGCCTGCAGCCGCACCACCTCGGAGCAAACTCCGTGGCGACATTGACCTACTTCGCCACCGTCTGCGAAGGGTGGCTCGGCGTCTGGCCGTCTCTTCCTCTCTTCTGTCGGCTGTTCTACCTCCGCGGCCGATACCTCGGCGACAAGGAGGAGCTCGGCTTCGTCGATTGCGGAGCCGCGATCGTCTACCGCCGGTCACGGACGGAGCTGCCGGGCTACAAGAAGCCGGACACGGTGAAGGACTGGCAGCGGACGTATTTCTATGTCCGCAACCTGAAGGTGGGTGAAGATCACATCCGCCTGCCGGCCTTCCAGCAGGTCGCCCCAGTTAGGGACAACTGGGGCGTGAAGAAGTACGGCGACCAGACGGACGTCGACAAGATGCTTGAGCGCCTCGAGGAGCTCTTCACGAAGGAGGGGCTGACCACCCGGGACGTAACTCTCTGCTGGCTGTACAACCGGATCGCGCCGCTGCAGCCCGGCTCCACAAGATCTGCTTCCTGAGCGGGCGTCTCGACCCCACCCGGCTGACCTGGAAGAGGTGGAAGCTAGAGTCGCTGAACGGCTGGCTCCGGCACGTCGCCAAGGAGCAGAGGGTGGCGGAGAACTGGAAGTACATCAACGCGCCGTATACCCGCAGGAAGCGGGCGCCCCAGGTACGCCGTCCTTGCTTGTGCTTTTCTTTTATGTCTTGGCCGGCTGCTCATCCGGCCGGCTGCGCAGCTGTTCAAGATCCAGCTTGAGGAGGATGGGCCCAACGGCCCCAGTTCCGGCCGAACATCCGGCTGGAGATGGATGCGCCTGGGGAGACCCAGCCGGAGGGTGAGGAGGAGGCGGCCGAGGGCGGTGTCGACGGCGAGGGCGACGACGACGAGGCCGCCCAGGGAGACGGTGGTCGCGCCGGAGGCGACCAGGCGGATGACGCGCCGGTTGACCAGGCGCCACTTGGAGGTGGCGGGGCGGGCAACGCTCCGCCGGCTGCTCGGGGTAAGCCGGCTGCCTCTAGCTCTGATGTTGATGAGGTCTCGAAACCTGTGGAAGTCATTGATCTCTCAGACACTGAGAGCGTTGAGAGTGCAGAGACCGCGGGGTCGACCTCGGCCCCTCGCCCGAAGAGACCGAAGCCGGCTACTCCAACCGGCGTGGAGGGAGACGACGATGACGAGTTGCTGCTGAGGAAGCGGCCGAAAAGGGTCCCGATCAACGTGCGTGGGTAAGTGCTTCTCATTGCTTAACATCTCAGCTATCTTGGCAGATGAATCAACGTGTGTTCTTCAGGACGCCGAGGCCCTTGACGTCGGCGGGGCCGCGGAGACGGCCGCTGCGCCGGCTGCGACAGCGACGCGGCCGCCCGGGCAGCCGGAGAGCAGGAGGGCGGGCCAGGGGAGCAGCGCGAGCCGCCCCTTGCGCCGGGTGCGGGAGGCCAGCCGGTGGCCCCCCAGGTCGAGGTGGTCCCGCCTTTCGGCGGAGGCGATGTCGAGAAGGCCGGTGATGCCCCGGGGGCAGCCGGGGTCGGAGCGCTGGGCGCCCCGAAGACGAGGGCCGGCGCGCACCCTCTACGAAGAGGGCCGAGGCGGCGGCGAAGAAGAAGGCGGGGAAGCAGGCGGCGCCGGCAGTCGGGGAGAAAGCCAAGGGCGCCGCTGCTTCTTCGCAGCGGCAGCTGGTGCCGGCTGACCCTCCATCGCCGCCAACGCCGGGGGGACGCGGAGGCCGACCAACCCGCTGGACTTCGCCTTGGAGATCCGGAAGGAGCTGGTGGTCCAGCTCCAGGACTTCGACCGTTTCCTGGAGCTGCTTAAGGTATGCTCTTGTGCTTAATTTCTTTGCTTTATCTTGGGCCGGCTGCGGCAGCCGGCTCGAGTCTTGAGCCTCATCTTTTCTTAACTTCAGGAGGAGTCCAACCAGAAGGTCCTGCAGCTGGAGAAGGACCTCGAGGCCGCCAAGAGTAAGTGTTTTGCCCGGCTGCGATTTTTCCATACGGAGCCGGGTGCGGGATCTGATGCTTTTCTTTGCAGAGAGCGAGGAGCTGCGCGCCAAACTGGCTAGCTACCAGTTCAGCGACCTGGCGCAGGAGGTGGAGCGCCTCAAGAAGCGCGACGAGGAGCGGCAGGCGGAGCTGGACAAACTGGCCAAGGCCAAGGAGACGGTGGAGAAGGCGGCGGTGGAGGCGCGGGAGAGTTCGAGAAGCTGGAACAGGCTACAACAAGCAGCGCCAGGACGACCAGGCGGAGATCACGAGGCTGAAGGACGAGGTCACCCGTATGACGGCGGAGGAGGGGTCGGCGCGCAAAGAGCTGGCTCGGATCGACCTCGCGTTCGAGGTAATCTTCGTGACGATGTCCTTGTCTTGCTGAAGATTTTCTTGTCCTGACGTTTCTTGTCCGGCTGCAGGCTACTATCCGTCTGCGGGCATGGAGGCGGCTAGGGCCCAGCTGGAAACCCTTGGGGTGGAGCCGACTGACGCCGCCATTGCCGGCTGCTCGACCTCCGTGGCGGACCGGGTGGACCGGCTTGGGGTCGATGCCTGCGCGTTGGCCTTCGCGACCGGGAGGCTCTGCAGGTACGTCTGGCCCGGCCAGGGAATCCCCATCGTCCTGGCCGAGCTGGCACGTCGTCTTGCTCTTGCGCCGGCTGCGGTGCAGGAGCTGCAGGAGTCGGCCGAGCGTGGCGGAGCCTTGTGGGCCGTGTCGCTGCTCAAGTCCTGGTACCCGGCTGCTGACCTGGAGCTGCTCACGGTGGGCTTCCGGGATGACGACACGTATGCGAAGCTCAAGCAGCATCCGGACATTCGTGATGCCGCCTGCACCATCGCTGACTTCGTCGACTTTGCGGACTTCATCCCCGACAGGAGCCCGGCCCAGCCGGCCAAGGACTCGGAGGCTGAGTACGCCGAGGAAGACGATGGCGACGAAGTCGAGGAGCCGGCGAAGGGCTCCAAGGGGAAGGCCGTCGAAGAAGCCGGCTGCTCCAAAACTGGCGACGTGGCCAGCTCCTCCAAGGCCGCCGAATGAAGACCTCGGGATGCCGGGTTGCCGCTTGTACTCTCGTAGTTTCTGTTGAACTTGTCTATTTGCCCCCGGGATGCCGGGCGTACTTGTTTAGAACTTCTGGTACTCGTGTCGTGACTTCTGTGGAGCTTCGTCTGCTTTACTTTGTTTCTTCTCGAAATTTCTCGCAATTGCTTTTTTGCCTCTTTACCCTCACTAGCCCCCGAGATTCGGCTCGGCTGGCGCAGCGAGGCGAGTTGAATCTGAAGTCTCTTGAATAGTTAGCCCGGCTGCTCGGGGCAACCGGGTTTCCGCGCACTAGCCCCCGAGATTCGGCCCGACTGGCGTAGCCAGTTGAGTCGAATCTGGACTAGGAAACTTCGATAGCTTGCCCGGCTGGTCGTGACAGCCGGGTTTTCGCGCACTAGCCCCCGAGATTCGGCCCGACTGGTAGCCAGTTGAGTCGAATCTGGACTAGGAATCTTCGATAGCTTGCCCGGCTGGTCGTGACAGCCGGGTTTTCGCGCACTAGCCCCCGAGATTCGGCCCGACTGGCGTAGCCAGTTGAGTCGAATCTGGACTAGGAATCTTCGATAGCTTGTGAGGCCGACAAAAATCGACACTTAGAACCTTCGTTAGATCGTTAGTCCTCAAAATCGAAAAGGTTGGCATTTTTTAGCTTCGGTTTTTATTCGATTAGGGGCCGGCTCGCCCTTGTTTTGCCGCCCGTGCCCCTTCCCGTGTCTCGGCTCTGCGACCCCTGCTCTTGCCGGCTGAACTCTGCAGCCGGATCCGAAGAGAGGGCCGGCTGGCTGGGCGCACGGTACTGAGATCTTTGAGAGGCTGAACGCAGGCGAACGAGAGCGCGGTTTTTTCTGTCGCGAGCCGGAGACTTTTTCTTTCTTACGAGTTTTTCGCGTGTGCCCCCTAGCCGGTTTCTGCCCAACGTGTCAGCCGGGTTGCGGTCTGCAGCCGGATGCGAGAGTAGGCGTCGGGGTCGAGCACGTTACTAAGCTAGCGTAAGCGAGAATCGGTAGTCGGCTAGCCACAGCGAAGGATAAAGAAACAACACTGATACAACGGCAGCCCCCGAGTGTGCGCTCGGGAGTGCTAACTTTTACTCAAAAGAAACAACAGGGTGTTACACTTCTTCTAGGAGTAGAACGGCCTGAGGAGGCTGGCGTTCCACGGGCGTTCCCCCTCCTCGTAAGGGGTAAACGGCTTGTTCTTTTTCTCCTCGCGTACGTCTGTGAGATAGTACGCGTTGTTGCGCAGCGCTCTGCTGATGATGAACGGGCCCTCCCAAGGGGAGGACAGCTTGTGGAGTCCCTTGGTGTCTTGGATCCATCGGAGCACTAGGTCTCCTTCGCGGAACGTGACCGGGTGCACTTTCCGGCTGTGGTACCGGCGCAGATTCTGCTGGTATATGGCCGATCTGGACAAGGCCAGTTCTCGCGCCTCCTCGAGGAGGTCCACGCCGTCTTCGTTTGCTCGCTTGGCTTCTTTCTCGGTGTAGAGGATGGCTCGAGGGGAGTCGAACTCGATGTCAGCCGGCAGGACTGCTTCCGCGCCGTAGACGAGGAAGAAAGGCGTGTAGTTCGTCGAGTGGTTGGGGGTGGTCCTGAGGCTCCAGAGTACATGCGGGAGCTCTTCGATCCAGCATCCGGGTGCTCGCTCGAGTGGGTCGACCAGCCGGGGCCGGATTCCGGCTAGGACTAGGCCGTTTGCTTTCTCCACTTGGCCGTTTGACTGGGGATGAGACACCGAGGCGAGGTCCAGCCGGATTCGCTTCTCGCGGCAGAATGCTTGAAGACGCCCTTGGCGAAGTTCGTGCCGTTGTCGGTGATGATGCTGTGCGGGTAGCCGTAGCGGTAGATGATGTCTTGGAAAAGGTGATGACCGTCTGGCCGTCCCACTTCTTGACTGGCTTGGCCTCGATCCACTTGGTGAACTTGTCCACCGCTACGAGGAGGTGAGTCATGCCGCTTCGCGCCGTCTTGAAGGGACCGACCATGTCGAGCCCCCAGACGGCGAATGGCCAGGTGATGGGGATGGTTTGCAGAGCTGCAGCCGGCGTGTGTTTCTGCTTGCTGAAGCGCTGGCAGCCGGTGCATGCACGACCATCTGCTCGGCGTCAGCTAGAGCAGACGGCCAGTAGAAGCCGTAGCGCAAAGCTTTCGCTGCGATTGACCTGGACGCGGCGTGGTGCCCGCATTCGCCCTTGTGGATGTCCTCCAGCAGGCGGCGCCCTCTGCCGGCTCGACGCACCGCTGAAAAACGCCTGTCGCGCTGCGCTTGTAGAGCTCGCTGTTGATGATGGTGTACGCCTTGGAGCGTCGCAGAACTTGTCGTGCTTGCACCTCCTCCTCTGGGAGTGTGCCGTGTGCGAGGAAGTCGAGGAATGGTTGCGCCCATGAGGGAACTTCGTGGATGGTGAAGACGCCGGCTAGCGCCAGCTGGGCGGCTTTTGGATCCGGCTGCGCAGCCCCCGGGTGTGTCGGAGCAGCCCCGGGTTTGCGCTGGTCTTGTCGATGAGCTCGGGGACGGGTGCGGCTGGCGCCTCGTAGCCGGGTGGGTCCAGACGACGTGGTGGGGGGCAGCCCCCGAGTTTGCTTGTCCGGCTGGTGGGCTGCAGCCCCCGGGTTTGCTTGTCCGGCTGGCGGGCTCGCAGCCCCCGGGATGACGATGGATTCCGAGTCGGGTGACGGTGTGATGGATGGCTTGTAGACGTGCTCGAGGGAGACGCCGGGTGGAATGGCTCGCCGGGTGCTGCCGAGCTTGGCTAGCATGTCAGCCGTCTCGTTGTTGGCTCTGGGCACGTGGTGGAATTCGCACCCCTCGAAACATGCGCAGAGCTGCTGCACGAAGAACCGGTAGGAGGCCATGTTGGCGTCCCAATTTCCTGAAGTTTGCTGGATCACTAGGTCCGAATCGCCGAAGCACAGGATGCGCTGGATGCTCATTGCCTTGGCGATCTTGAGGCCGTGGACGAGGGCCTCGTACTCGGCGACGTTGTTGGAGGCTTTGAAGTGGAGCTGCACGGCGTACTCCAGCCGGTTGCCCTTGGGCGCGGTGAGGACGATTCCGGCTCCCAGGCCTTCGTACATCTTGGAGCCGTCGAAGTGCATCCGCCAGTGCGCGGAGTCGGGCACAGGCGGCAGGTACTGTGTTTCCGCCCAGTCGACGATGAAATCGGCGAGGAGCTGGGACTTGATGGATACTCTTGGCTGGTACAGGACCGTGTGCGGGGCCAGGTCGACTGCCCACTTGGCGACTCGGCCGGTTGCGTCTTTGTTGCCGATGATGTCTCCGAGTGGAGCCGTGCTCACCACGGTGATGACGTGCTCTTGGAAGTAGTGGCGCAGCTTCTTCTCCGCCATGTGCACGCCGTACACGAGCTTCTGGTAGTGGGGGTAGTTCTGCTTCGACTGCGAGAGGACCTCGCTCACGTAGTAGACCGGCCGCTGGACCGGGTGCTCCTTGCCTTCCTCTTGGCGCTCCACCACTAGGACGATGCTGACGCACCGGTTGGTGGCGGCGATGTACATGAGCATGGGCTCCTTTGGAGCAGGCGGCGCCAGGACCGGTGCCTCGGACAGTGCCCTTTTGAGCTCGGCGAAGGCCGCGTCTGCTTCGTCCGTCCAGACGAACTTGCCGGTTTTCTTCAACAGGTGGTACAGGGGCAGGGCCTTTTCGCCCAGCCGGCTGACGAACCGGCTCAGCGAGGCCAGGCAGCCGGCGAACTTCTGGATGTCTTTTAGGCCGGTTGGCCGCTCCATGCCCTCGATGGCGGCGATCTTGTCTGGGTTGGCCTCGATCCCTCGCGCGGAGACGAGGAAACCGAGTAGCTGGCCAGCCGGTACTCCGAAGACGCACTTGGTCGGGTTCAGCTTCATCTGGAACCGGCGCAAGTTGGCGAAGGTTTCTCTCAGGTCGTCGATGAGGGTGCGGCGCTCTTTGGTCTTGATGACGATGTCGTCGACGTAGGCGTGGGCGTTGCGCCCGATCTGGTCGCCCAGACACTTCTGCATGCACCTCTGGTAAGTGGCGCCGGCGTTTTTCAGGCCAAACGACATGACCGTGTAGCAGAATGCTCCGAAGGGCGTGATGAATGCGGTCTTCAGGTGGTCATCCGGGTGGAGCTTGATCTGGTTGTAGCCGGAATACGCGTCCAGGAAGGACAGGTAGTCGCAGCCGGCGGTGGAGTCTATGACTTGGTCGATGCGTGGCAAGGCGAAGGGATCCTTGGGGCACACTTTGTTGAGGCTGGTGTAGTCGATGCACATGCGCCAGGTGTTGTTTTTCTTCATCACCAGGACTGGGTTGGCGAGCCAGTCCGGGTGGTACACTTCCATGATGAAGCCCGCGTCGAGTAGCCGGGCGATTTCTTCTCCTATTGCTCTTCTCTTCTCCTCTCCGAAGCGGCGGAGAGGTTGCTTCACCGGTCTAGCATCCGGCTTGACGTGTAAAGAGTGCTCAGCGAACTCCGTCGGTACACCCGGCATGTCTTTTGGAGACCATGCGAAGATGTCCCGATTCTCACGGAGGAATTCGATGAGCTCGCCTTCCTATTTGTCGCTGATGGTGAGGAACTTCCCGTCCGGCTTGCTTGCGTCAAGCGGAACCTGCTTGCTGTCTTTCTTGGCTTGAAACTGCGTCTCGCCCGACTGCTTCTTTGCATCCGGTACTGCCGGGTGCTCTGCCGCTACGGCGCGCCTGATCTCCTTGAACTCTTCAGCCGCTACCAGCGACTCGGCGAGCTTCGAGCCGGCCGAGGCGCATGCCATGGAGCGCTTGAAGTCGCCGGCTACGGTGATGATGCCGCTCGGGCCCGGCAGCTTCATCTTCAGGTAGCCGTAGTGGGGTACGGCCATGAATTGAGCGAGAGCCGGGCGGCCCAGGATGGCGTGGTAGGGGCTGCGGTGGTTCACCACCTCGAAACAGATGCTTTCACGGCGAAAATTTTTCTTGTCTCCGAAGACGACGTCCAGCCGGACGGTGCCGATTGGTGTGCAGGACTGCCCGGCACGATGCCGTGGAAGATCGTCCGGCTGCGGTTCATCCGGGCCTCGGTTATCCCCAGCTTGTCGGCGGTGTCCTTGTACAGGATGTTGATGCTGCTTCCTCCGTCGATGAGCACTCGGGAGAAGGTGACGGCGAACTCTTGCTCGGTGACGAAGGTGGGGTCCAGGAGCATGCTGTAGCCCCCGGGATTTGGCATGATGTCCGGGTGGTCGCCGGGTCCGAAGGAGATGGGCTGGTTTGCCCAGTCCATCAGCTGCTGGACGGCGGGGACGACTGCGTTCACCTCTGCGACGCGCAGCCGCTGGCTGCGCTTGTCGTTGCGCTCGATGATGGAGATGACGTACGCGGCGTCCTTGTTGGGGTACACGTCGCGAGATGTGCCGGCTGCGGCAGCCGGCAGTCTTGGGCGCTCATTGCGCTGGTTGTTGCCTATGTTGATGCCGCCTTGGGGAGGGGGTGGGCCGGGTGCTGGAGGCGGCGACCCTCTCCGCGCTGCAGACGGAGAGTCCAGCTGCAGCGCGCCGTCGTGTGGCTGGCCGGCTTCCCGGTCACGCTGTGGTACGGCATGGGCCGTTCATCATGTCCTCGAACAGGTATGCTGGTTTCGCCCACTGGCGGTCCTCGTATCGCCCTTCTGGCTTGTTCCACTGGCGGGGATTCCGGTTCCCACCGTCGTCACCAGCCGGTTGGCCGGCTTCGGTTGCGTTGACGGCACGGTTCTCGTACCGCCCGTCTGGCGCGCCGCTTCTCTTCCGGCTGTCTCGATCTCGATCGTCGCGGCGGTCGCGGTTGTCGCGGTTGCCTCCATTGTCCCGGATGTCGCGGTTGCCTCGGTTGTCGTTGCTGGGGCCGCCTGGCTCTCTCGCAGCCGGCTTTTCTTGTGTCCTGCCGGCTCCATCTACTTGCATTGGGATTCTCATGGCGGAGTCGGCCGTGGCGTACTTGTCTGCTATGGTCATGAGCTCCGCCATGGACTTTGGCTCGTCTTGGAGCAGCGCGTGCTTGAGCATCGTGCCCTCCCGGCAGCCGTTGATGAAGAAACCGACCGCCTGGATGTCGTGAACTCCCTCGCAGGTGTTGCGCAGGGTTGACCATTTCGTCAGATAGTCGCGGTCGGACTCGGTGTCGATTTTGAAAAATAAAACGAATTTGGTGTTGAAAATTTGCATGATTGTACTCGACAATGTCTACATCCCAATTTTTTTTCTCGATTTTTGGAGACTTAAAAATGTCGATTTTGAATTTTGAAAAGGGACACTATGTAGTCCGGGCTCCATTTTAGGTTGTCGATATTTAGATACTTTTGTGACCTACTCACTCCGTTTTTTAATATAAGATGTTTTGTAAATGTATGTAGACATGTTTTAGTGTGCATGTTCACTCACTTTAGCATGCATGTAGACAATATGTGCAATAGTTAAAACGTCTTATATTAAAAAAACAGAGTATAAGCCTACCCAAACAGCCCAGCCTTGGTGTTTTTGAGGCTTATAAGTCCAAAATCCAGAATGCAGATATGAACCAACCAAACAGCCCCTATGTACTCATGTTGCCAGGTTGAATCTAGCGCCGCCGTGCTACTTGCTCAAGGCGACGAAACTTCGAGTCGACCATGCTACTGAAACCATGGCACACTGATCATCAGCGCAGTAGTTTTATAATCATTGCGAAGCTGAAGGAAGAAAGCTGAATGCTGCGGAAGGTGAAACATGCCCGACCACTTTGACCGCGCGTGCGCACTCACTGCCGGCTGCCGTCCATACGCCACTCAGCTGTAGTGGCGGTGATGCCTCAGATCTCAGCAGATGGCGACGGCGCAATGGCACATATCGCCACCGGGGAGTCCAGGGCGGCGGTTGCTCATTCGGCCCGAGGTTCATGGATCTTTCAGCAGAGGTAGAAAAGGAGAGAGAGATGAAACCCGTAGCAGTTATTGGATGAAATCAAATCAAGATTAGCGGTGCATCGAACTACCAGCGGAAAAGATACCAAATCATCCATGCACCTGCCACAAAACCCTAATCGCCAATCTGACGATTTTGAGCGGCGGCGCATCCGTGAACTCGAATATCAGGTCAGGTGATCGAAGGCTATATATACTGGTGGTATCTATGGGTGCGTTGCGAGGCTGTGATCTAGGGCATTGCTGTTACGATGGCCCGGACACTGTGCGTGGCGTGAAAGAAGATACCCGCACAGACGCGGCGGCGCCGGATCCTTGTCGCATCTCTCCTAATCCAAACCTTACAACCGCCGAGCAAGGGGAGCCACCGGCACCGACGACAGCTTGGCGGTCCAGCGTGAGGCCGCGGCAGGCCGACGCAAGCCGAGATGGAAGCGCAGGCGCGGCGTGGCCGCCGTCGCCCTCAACCTACCGGATGAGATCATGGTGTGGGAGATCTTTCTACGTCTTCCGCCAAAGGACTATGAGAGGGAGGTGTGGTCATTCAAGTACCATGTTAAATTCCCAGTCGAGAGCTTGCGTAACATTAGAGCAGATAATATACAACATTTGGTGTTGTCGAACAAGGGAGATGTGCTGGTCTACAGTTGCTACGAAGGTTACATGCTACACTGTGACAGCACCGGTAAGTTGCTAGAGGAATTCCGATGTGGTCCATGGAGTTTGGGCACTATTGGACATTGGTTCAAACAGAGCCCTGTCAAGCATGACATCTCCCTGAGGCGAGGTTGTGGGCTTGTGGCTGTGTAAAACAACTACGATTTTTCCAAAGGGTCTAAGGTACCTTGATCCTGCCATATACATAATTCCCATCTTTACTCTCTAGTGATTCGATGTAACAGTTCTTCTCCTCGTAGATAATATATGTTCCCAGCATTCTGTATTTTACCTTTAACTCAGACATTTTCTAGATGGTGGTTACATGGGAACTGGGAAAGTATCCACTAATAGCTCTCGGTGTTGGTGCTAACATGTCAACATTGCATATAATTGGTAACATTTCGGTGGCCCAATAGAAACTTAGAAAATGCATAACACCTCCACAGATGAAAATAATAATTTGATGTCTCCACTTATCAAAGTAGTCATTCTGATTCATCCAATTTACATTAAACTTCATGTGTCATAAATGGATAATAGGAGTATAGGATTAAAACTGTATTCTTATTACATGATGACGCAGACATCCACGCATCCGGAATTTCAGGTCTTGTTGGTTGATTTTTCTATGCACTTCCTAATGTGTGACGATAAGAGCATCTCCACCGGGGGCCTCCAAATTCGTGTCCGGCACCCCCAATCGAGGCCCAATTGGGGGGTGCCGGACATGTGTCCGCCCATGTTTTCGACCGCGCCCACAGCGGCGTACCTCAAACGTCCGCCCCCCAAACGCGAGGAAATCATCGAACACCTTGTAGGCGGATTTCAATACGAATTGATGTAATAAATATTACAACACAAGTTCAAATTCGAAATAGAAAGTTTAAATACGAATTCAAGTTTAAACCATGACCTATCAAACAGCTGATACGTCTCAAACGTATCTATAATTTTTGATGTTCCATGCTGTTATTATATCAATTGCTACATGTTTTGGTTACACTTTATATCATTTTTATGCATTTTCTGGGACTAACCTATTAACAAGATGCCACAGTGCCAGTTCCCTGTTTTCTGCTGTTTTTGGTTTCAGAAAATCTATTAAGGAAATATTCTCGGAATTGGACGAAACAAAAGACATCGTCAATAATATCACGAGGAGATCACGGAGTCCAAAGGGGAGTCGGAGCAGACCCACCAGGGGGCCACGCCACACTAGGGCGCGGCCCAGGGTGGGCCCGCGCCCCCCTATGGCGTGGTGGCCCCCCTCGGCCACCGACGCCGCCTCTTCGCCTATATATTCTCCGCGACGCGAAAACCCTATTACGGTCGATCATATTCCACGAAAAGTTCCGTCGCGGCCGTCATCGTCAATCTCAGATCGGAGGAGTTCTGAAGCTCTTCCCGGCACCCTGCCGGAGGGGAGATCATCACCGGAGGGCTCTACATCACCATGCCTGCCTCCGGAGTGATGCGTGAGTAGTCCACCCCTGGACTACGGGTCCATAGCAGTAGCTAGATGGTTGTCTCTCTACCTTGTGCCTCCATGTTTAGATCTTGTGAGCTGCCTAACATGATCAAGATCATCTTATTGTAATGCTAGATGTTGTGTTTGCTGGGATCCGATGAATATTGATACCATGTTTATTCAAGTTGTTTATCTATGTGCTCTTGATCTTGCATGCTCTCCGTTGCTAGTAGATGCTTTGGCCAAGTAGATGCTTGTGACTCCAAGAGGGGGTATTTATGCTCGATAGTGGGTTCAGTCTCTAGATATCTGGATCAGTGACAGAAAGGTCTAAGATGGTAGATGTGCTGTTGCTACTAGGGATAAAACATTGGTGCAGTGTCCAAGGGCACTTGTATTGATTACATTACACACTTTACTTCATGCAATAATCTGTTGTTAGCAACTTAATACTGAACAGGATGCGGATGCTGCCTTGAAGGTGGATTATTTAGGCATAGATGCGGTTGGAATAACGGTCTATGTACTTTGTTGTAATGCCCAACTAGATTTCATAGTAGACATCTTGGCATGTATTGCATTGTTATGCCCTCTCTATTTGTCAATTGCCCAGCTGTAATTTGTTTACCCAACATGCTAGTTATCTGTTCTGAGAGAGACACCACTAGTGAACTGTGGACCCTGGTCCAATTTCCTCATACTGTTTACACAACCTGCTGCAATCATCTGTTTCCTGTTACTTGCTGTGTTTCCTGCTGTTTTCCACACCATACGTTTAACTCTTTGTTTCTGCAAGACCGGAGAGATTGACAACCTCTCTGTTTCGTGTTGGGCAAAGTTCTGGTTTGTGTCTGTGCAGATTCCACGTTGGTGCAAGCTCCCTAGCGCCAGGGGGAGTCAACATCAACAACCTTCCGATAGATCGTCAAGTCCTACTGGATTGATAACCTTGGGTAGATTATTCAAGGGAAAACTTCTGCTGTCTACATCATAACCTTCCTCTTGGGGTTCACCAACACGTAGCCATCAAGCTGTTTTCTGGCGCCGTTGCCGGGGAAGTACTCATCATCACCATCATCATCATCCTCAAATACTCTCCCGTCAACCAGGCACCAGCTGTTTTCTGGCGCCGTTGCCGGGGACTTGGAGGCTATTGGAAAGGGGAGTCTCTCAGTTCCAATCTCTTTACTTTGTTTTTTGTCTTGTTTTAGTTTTGTTTTGCTTGCTGTTAAAAATCAAAAACCCAAAAAAATTAAATTCCTGCATCTAGTTTATTTCGGTTTGCTCATCATGTCTGGTTCTTCTTATTTTGTTTCATCTCCTGAGGTTGAGGTTCGAACTTTTAAGCAACAAGGGGGAGAAAGTTTAAAAGATGCTTGGTACAGAATTAGTAATGCTCATCATAGGTGTGCTAAAAAACATTCCACTACAATCCTTCTTAGGAACTTTTATGTTGGCATTACCAATTGGTATAGATATGTTTTGGACACTTTGACAGGGGGTAACTTCCTAGGAACACCTGCTCTAGAGGCTAGCTACATCCTTGAAAGTCTAGTAGGAATACCACCTGTTAATGAAATTAAAATTGAAGTCTCTCTTGAGGATGTTATGAAAAAGCTTGAGGTTGTAGAGAATCTTCCAAGTATTGATGTTAAGCTTGAAAAACTACTTGAGAACACTGAAAATTTGATAAATCCTTGGAAGATCTTAATAAAAGAATTGTTGCTCTAGAAACTTGCTTTAAAAATCATGATCAAAACTCTAGGATTGAGGAGATAGAGGAAGTCATTGACACCATGAGTAATACTTTTTCCTCTTTCAAAACTAAGAAGCAAGGGTATATTCTAGATAAAGGAAAGAAATTCATGTATGTACCTAAGGGGCCTAAACCAAAACTTTCAACTTCTGATGTGCTGGATAATGGATTTTATGAATTTACTAATAAAGCTTGCAGTGGGCCTCTCAAGTTTTCTTCTCAAGAACTAGCTAAAATGAAAACCCCTCTTGTTGTGAATTATGATTTATCTGAAGCTTTTGGGAACCTTGATGTTTCTGGTCTTGACAATACTTGATGCATCTCTTCATGCCTAGCTCAAAGGCATTAAAGAAAAGCACTTCTGGGAGATAACCCATGTTTTTATTTGCTGTTTTATTTTTGTTTTCTTGAGTCAAGGATGCTTGTTTACCTCTGTAGCAACTCCTTTGTATCTTTTATTTGCTGTTTTGTTGTGCCAAGGAGAGTTACTAATGCAAAGTTGGTTTTATTTTCGGGACTGCATTGGGACAGATTGCTGTTCGTCACCGTTTAATTCAGTAGAAAATCAGAAAAAATCGAAAAATGCTGAAACTTTTTGTGCATGTTCCTGATGATGTTACGCAACTTTCATTATTTCAAAAGTTTTCATCTGAGCATCGTAAGTGCCTCGAAAAAATTCGTCATTACAGACTGTTCTGGTTTGACAGATTCTGTCTTTTATTTTGCATTCTCTCTTTTACAAGTTTTTAAGTGGTTTCTTTTCGTGTAAAAGTGCCCACTTGAGCCTAGTAACAGTGGCTAATGTTTAAAATAGTTGGCTTGTGAGTTTTGTCTTTGCTAGAACTTTGAAGTATTATCTTTTAGTGCACTAACCTGCTAATGAGAAAAGCTGTTAAGTTTTGGTGTGAAGGAAGTTTTCAAGTGTTGATAGAGGAGAATGATATTACATGATCAAGAAGAGTGCTTAAGCTTGGGGAGGCTTACCTCCCCAGCATATTTCAAGAAGACTCAAGCATCTAAGCTTGGGGATGCCCAAGGCATCCCCTTCTTCATCTACAAATTATCAGGTCATCTCTAATGGTGCTATATTTTTATTGCTTCATACTAGTGTACTCTTCCTTGGAGCGTCAGTGTGTTTTTGTTTTCAGTTTGTTTTGTTTTGTTTGCTGTGCTATACTTGTTGGATCCTAGTATTCATGTTTGGGAGAGAGACACGCTCCACTTTTTCATTAGAATACTCTTGTGCTTCACTTATACTTGTTGAGTATTCCTGTCTAGTTGCTGTTATTGCTGTTAGCTCTCAGTTTTTCATATCTCTTGTTAGAGCTTTCAGTTTCTTTTGAAGAAAGTACTCTCTTGCTTCACTTATATCTGTTTGGAGAGTTGTCAAATAAGTTGATTGGTGTTTGGTTGGACCAGAAAAATGCTATGCATGTGGTAGTGGTATAAAATGCTTACATGAATCTTTTTAGATCGTTGTCTTGAGTAATTTGATGCTTGCCAATTGTTTTGAGCTGTCAAGTAATTAATGTTTAAGCTTGTGCATCATGTAAGTAATGGCTATTAATGAAGAACTACTATAAGGATTTTCTGCTATAATAATCTGTTGCATAATTGGAAGTCCATAGTAGTCTAGATAATTTTTGGATGAAGGCTATGTGTTAACAAGGAAGACAGTGGGAGTCTATGGTTCGTCAAACCTTGTGTTTTATGTACACTCTTGCTATTCCAGTTGATAATGATGTTTGCTTATAATAACCTTGCTAGCCTAAACTCTGTACTAAGAGGGAATGCTTCTTGTACATCCAAAACCTTGAGCCAAATCCATGCCACCTGTGTCCACCATACCTACCTATTATGTGGTGTTTTCACCATTCCAAGTAAATTTCTTCATGTGCTATCTACTAACTACTCAAAACTGTTACATTTCCTTTTTGTGTCACTACTTGAAAAGCTCATAAGGACGTAGTAGTGAGATTTGTCATCTTCCATGCTAATTAATTTACAAGGATTGGCAGCTTCATCTGCTTCTCCACCTTTTATTTTGCATTAAAGAGCTGGTTAGTCCACCCTATAAATAAATAAATAAATAGACACTCCTCCATGGTGAATGTTGGTGGGCACCCGAGGATTCGGTTAGCCATGGTTTGTGGAAAGTAAATGGTTGGGAGGAGTGTCACCAATAAGTGCTTGTTACAAGTGCAGTCCTAAAAACTCTCGGAACCGCTCTAAAAGTTAGTTAGCCATGGAAGATGACAAGTACCTGCTATTTGATTTGTTGACACCTGTATACACCATTACCTTACAAAACAATATTTTATGCTCTCTATATGCCTTCGGGAACTACAGCTCTAGCACATGATGTTAATCCCTGCTTCCCTCTGCGAAGGGCCATTCTTTTACTTTTATGTTGAGTCAGTTTTCCCACTTCTTTCTGTCTACTTAAGCAAACATCATTGTCAACTCCAGTATAACAGTTTTTACATAACTTTGTGTTTGGTTGATCATATTCTTTGCATTGACATTATCTATATGATATACATGTTGAAAGTTGAAGCAAAAGCTGAAGCTATTATCTTCCTTTGTGTTGATACAAACACTTTCATGTTGAGAATTATTGCTGCTGTGAACTAACTATTATGTTAGACTATTATATCTCTAAATGTTTTATAGTGTTATTCATGAAAGTTTGCACTTGTGTGATCACTTATGTTTACTCTTTATTTACTTGCTTGCAAACTATAGACCATTGGCTTGGATCACTTCATTCAGATCATGTGCATTACATTGTTATTTGATCAAAGATTGTGTTGGTAGCATGTCACTTCAAAAATTATCTGTTTTTATCGTTTACCTACTCGAGGACGAGCAGGAACTAAGCTTGGGGATGCTTGATACGTCTCAAACGTATCTATAATTTTTGATGTTCCATGCTGTTATTATATCAATTGCTACATGTTTTGGTTACACTTTATATCATTTTTATGCATTTTCTGGGACTAACCTATTAACAAGATGCCACAGTGCCAGTTCCCTGTTTTCTGCTGTTTTTGGTTTCAGAAAATCTATTAAGGAAATATTCTCGGAATTGGACGAAACAAAAGACATCGTCAATAATATCACGAGGAGATCACGGAGTCCAAAGGGGAGTCGGAGCAGACCCACCAGGGGGCCACGCCACACTAGGGCGCGGCCCAGGGTGGGCCCGCGCCCCCCTATGGCGTGGTGGCCCCCCTCGGCCACCGACGCCGCCTCTTCGCCTATATATTCTCCGCGACGCGAAAACCCTATTACGGTCGATCATATTCCACGAAAAGTTCCGTCGCGGCCGTCATCGTCAATCTCAGATCGGAGGAGTTCTGAAGCTCTTCCCGGCACCCTGCCGGAGGGGAGATCATCACCGGAGGGCTCTACATCACCATGCCTGCCTCCGGAGTGATGCGTGAGTAGTCCACCCCTGGACTACGGGTCCATAGCAGTAGCTAGATGGTTGTCTCTCTACCTTGTGCCTCCATGTTTAGATCTTGTGAGCTGCCTAACATGATCAAGATCATCTTATTGTAATGCTAGATGTTGTGTTTGCTGGGATCCGATGAATATTGATACCATGTTTATTCAAGTTGTTTATCTATGTGCTCTTGATCTTGCATGCTCTCCGTTGCTAGTAGATGCTTTGGCCAAGTAGATGCTTGTGACTCCAAGAGGGGGTATTTATGCTCGATAGTGGGTTCAGTCTCTAGATATCTGGATCAGTGACAGAAAGGTCTAAGATGGTAGATGTGCTGTTGCTACTAGGGATAAAACATTGGTGCAGTGTCCAAGGGCACTTGTATTGATTACATTACACACTTTACTTCATGCAATAATCTGTTGTTAGCAACTTAATACTGAACAGGATGCGGATGCTGCCTTGAAGGTGGATTATTTAGGCATAGATGCGGTTGGAATAACGGTCTATGTACTTTGTTGTAATGCCCAACTAGATTTCATAGTAGACATCTTGGCATGTATTGCATTGTTATGCCCTCTCTATTTGTCAATTGCCCAGCTGTAATTTGTTTACCCAACATGCTAGTTATCTGTTCTGAGAGAGACACCACTAGTGAACTGTGGACCCTGGTCCAATTTCCTCATACTGTTTACACAACCTGCTGCAATCATCTGTTTCCTGTTACTTGCTGTTTTCCTGCTGTTTTCCACACCATACGTTTAACTCTTTGTTTCTGCAAGACCGGAGAGATTGACAACCTCTCTGTTTCGTGTTGGGCAAAGTTCTGGTTTGTGTCTGTGCAGATTCCACGTTGGTGCAAGCTCCCTAGCGCCAGGGGGAGTCAACATCAACAACCTTCCGATAGATCGTCAAGTCCTACTGGATTAAACCTTGGGTAGATTATTCAAGGGAAAACTTCTGCTGTCTACATCATAACCTTCCTCTTGGGGTTCACCAACACGTAGCCATCAAGCTGTTTTCTGGCGCCGTTGCCGGGTAAGTACTCATCATCACCATCATCAACATCCTCGAATACTCTCCCGTCAACCAGGCACCAACAGCCGCCGGCTGAGTCGCTTTGATGGTCCACAGGTGGTGCACGAGATCATCGTGCAGCTGCTTATGCATTGTTCCATCACGAATTTCCCGATGTATGGCAAGGAATTCTGCATACTGCGTCGACACGCCCAGATGTGGATGGGCCATAGGCCCCTGGAAATCATACACTTCGCCGACCAGCTGCTTCCTCGTATCACGCTCGTCTTCAATGATCATGTTGTGCATGATAACACAAGCATTCATGATCTCACACATTTCATCTAGCGACCATGAAAGACAAGGGTAGCGAACAACGGCAAACCTGCCCTGGAGCACACCAAAAGCCCGCTCCACATCTTTGCGAACTGACTCTTGCCTCTTTGCAAAATGACAATCTGCCTCGCTGTGAGGGTTGCGGATGGTCTTCACAATTGTAGACCAAGTGGATAGATGCCGTCAGCAAGATAGTACCCCTTATCGTACTCATGGCCATTGATCACATAGTTGCATGGTGGAGTTAGGCCATCACAAAGTTTTTTGAACACATTGGATTTGTGGAGCACGTTGATGTCATTGGAGGCACCGGCGGTGCCGAGATATGCATGCCATATCCAAAGATCATAATCGGCCACGGCCTCAAGTATAACACTGCATTTTTCGTGGTGCCCTGACTTGTACATCCCTTGCCAAGAAAACAGACAGTTCTTCCAGTTCCAATGCATGCAATCGATGCTTCCAACCATACCTGGAAATCCTCTTGCTTCGCCTTGTGCCAAGAGACGAGCCGTGTCTGCCTCATTTGGTGTCCTCAGATATTGCTTTCCGAACACCTTCACAACTGCCTTACAGAATCTGTAGGTGGCTTCGACGGCGGTGGACTCAGACATGCGGAGATAGTCATTCAACGCATTGGCGGGAAGCCCGTAAGCAAGGCACCGTATGTCCGCCGTGCATTTCTGAAGTGATGAAAACCCAAGGAGGCCGGTGCAGTCTCTCTTCAGCGCGAAGTAGTCGTCGTATTCCGAACGCCATGCACAATCGTCCTGAACAATGACCTGCTCATCCTAAAGCGCCGGCGAAATTCATGAGGCAAGTTCGTCGGATTGTCGGCAAAGTAATCTTGGTACAAGAGCATGTGCCCAGTTGCTCTGTTGCGTTCCTTGTTGGGCCTCCGCCCCTTCTCTGATCCTCCAAACTTCGGCGTCGCGTCTTCCTCGATCGCGGCCTGTAGAAGTGCGGCCATGACCATCTCATTCTCCTCGATGTCGGCCGCAAGGGCGGCATCCTCCTTCATCATTTCAAAAAACATGACCTCGTCGTCGCTGTCCATGGCCTATTGGACGAAAGAAAGCAATGGAACAAAGCCACAAATGAACAATCAACCAAATGAGCCTACGGACGAATGGTCGAACAGGTTGCGGGCGGGGTGGGAGGAAAGAAGAGGCGTACCCGGCTTAGAAACTAGCTACGCCGGCGCTGGACTGGTCGCAGATAGGCGGGAACGGTGGCACGTGGGTCTGCGTTGCCGCTCCGGCTAGGTGCCCGAGGTGCGAATCAAGCAGGCGGCGACGAGAGTGGCGGCGATGGTGCGAATCGCCGGCGAGAGGAAAAGAGAAGGAGGGTGTGGGGAGCGAATGATTCAGGTCACGCCGCGCTGTCTCTATGACGGGCGGGCCTCTCCTGTCAGACGCATGTCCGCCCCCATGTCCGGCACCCCCGAATTTGGAGGCCTCTTCGGGGTGCCGGACATGTTTTTGCTCGGGGTGACCCTTTTGGGGGTGCCGCTGGTGGCGTTTTTGGTCGTCCGGACCTCCAATGGGCCTTTGGGGGGTCACTTGGAGGCCCCTGGTGGAGATGCTCTAAACCCAGTTGTGTTCAACAAAAAACGTAGGCTAACTGAACTGGCTAGTATTTTTTTTAACACCTGTCACTGCTAGACTTTGTATGGTAGAGAATAACAGAACCACCAGTTCGCTATGTTGTGTGATTGTCTCTATAGTCAGGTTACAGTTTGATGCCCCCAGATGCAACGTCGAGATTAATAACCATGGGAGAATTTTTGGTGTATTAGTTCCCTTTACCCCCGGGCCTCGCTTATTTTATTGACGTTTGCAATGCATGTTGGGTTTGTAATAATCATGAACCGAATAGTATATTACATATGTTACAGTTAGAACTGAACCCTCTGAAATTTATTTCTACTTACTCCGTCCATATGTCCATTTAAGTTTACCCTATCTGTCTATAACACATCTTAAACCTCCATTGATGCTAGATTAGTTTGAAGCTTCAGATCATGTTCTCGTTATAATAATTTACTGATGTTAGCTCTCTCTTTGCTGTTTTTAGACGAGGTCGGAGAAACACCTATGTGGATAAGGAGTTGTAGGCTACAATGCAAAGATTAATTTGCGCTGCCAGCAACATAATTTGAACTACTTGTGCCAGAGTCAAGCATTTTTGTCTAATCACAACAGACACAATACAATCTTTCGCGCTCATTTGTGCTCCCTGAGTTAATTTGCTTTTGGGTTAAAATACTACTCATGGTTGTCGCAGTTTTCCTACTTTGCATGTGCTATTTGTATCACTTCCTTTACATCCTCAGGTTCACCCTCCGATTCAGTTTTTTTTTCTTCATTTCTGTGTTGGAACCCGCTTGTGATTGCATCCAAAATTTCAGTTTGTGCAGCTAACAGATTACCATAGGATAATTTATTTCGTACTACATACTGAAATCTTACATTAGTTTTTTATCAATATTCTGTAACGCATTAGACTGATGAAGCACAAAGCTTTCTTGATAGATACTCTTCCTAGATTTACTTCTCAATGATTAATGAAAGTATACTCTTATCTGGTGTGGTGTGCCTATTGGCCTAATGGGCTAATACTCGAATGATGGCTCACCTCTTTTCGAACCAGCGTACAAACCTATTGACCTAATGGGCTAATACTCTTCTCTGGTGTTAGATTTGCAACAGTACAAACAACCAAGTACAAATCTCATAGCCAATTAAATTGCAAATTTGACATGTGATCTTTAGAAATTTTCGAGCAACTTTTCTCTCATCAATTGTGCTCAGGCGCCAAAAGGACCTTCCTAAGGTAGAGCGCATATAGCCCATGAAACAGCTAGACTCAAAACAAAAGGCATAAATTACAGGAGAAAAAAGGCTCAAATTAACTACCCCACAAGCCCACCACATGGCATATGGATGTTCATTTACAGATTTAATGCATAATATCTGGACAACAGACTACCATAAAAACAAACACTGGAAAGAAAAGGACGCCATCAATCAACCGGGAACTAGCCCTCGCAATTTGTTAGCGATATGTATTAAGTGGTCAATGTTTGTGGCTGGGTAATTCTGGAGAAGCTTGAGGTTTGCAGTGAAGTCACCAGCCAAGAGCCGTCTTCGAACAAGAATTAGCATTGCACAGCAGATCCGTAGCAAGGTGTTCTGCACTTAGAATAAGAAAGAGTTTGATCTAGTGTGCTCTGAAAAGTATCATCACATAATCACACAGCAAGAAACTATAAATGGAAGTTCTCTAACCGGGGGTCCCTCTGGGTCACCCAATAGCGCATCCCACAGGTGGATGCAGTCACGAAACTTGAATTCCTGTGTCAATAGTAAGGTGATCCATCTGAACGCATAGAACTGTGGGTTAACCTGGAATTGTGGAAATGTCAGAATTGGAGGTTAAGTATATGTGACAATAACTTCTAAGCAATTTAAAAAGAGTACTTTAGATCCGTACCTTGGTTACGACCTCTAAATGCCGCCAGAGCTCTTCATCGTGCCTTTTAAGGAGCTGTGATAATTTACTGATTGTGGAGCGTATACCAACAACACTGTTGTCAAGCTGCTTGCAGAAGTTATCTCGAAATCCACTGAGCACTTCAACGAAACAGAAAAAAGCATCTGACTCTGCAGAAGCCTGTTCATACCAAAAAATATTGTACGGTCATCAAGATGCCATAATGCAACACACAATAGAAGGGTTAAAGCCATCTAATATTAGCATCCATACATCAACGAGAATGATTTCTGCCTAAGAAAAATCAGAAACAGGGTGGCATTATGCAATGTAGCTTCACAAAATGCAAAACACATACTAATAGCACGTAGGATACAAGAATAAACCCTTTTTCTTGTAAAGGATCTCCAAGATAACAGTTGGCAAGTGTATGTCTGATTTTAGTACATAGAAATCATAATCCTTCTTAAAATACGGAGTGTACACCTATCTGTAGACTACAGAAGGGACTCCAGAAGTTCATGAGTTTAGATTGAGCCTAATCTCTAAACTCCACAGGAGAATTCTCTAGAAGTTTGTAGTGGGGGTTTATAATCTAAAATCTGAAGATGCATTTTGACTCTTTGGACATTATGGACCGGCACAATGCATAGGACATGATTCTTTCTTAGTTCTTCTTCTGTTATAAGATATAGATGACTGCTTCTGTTTTGAAGTGCACTTTTGATCAGTGTGCGCACATTTCAGCAAAAAGACATTTATATGAGGATAGGATAAAATCCCCCCTCACAACAACGATGTGAAAGGAAAGTTTAGGAACACAAACAATGAGAATGCAAAATTAATATGGGTAAAATGGTGAAGGATGCAGCTCCAAGCATTCGGGAGGGATATTTTGGTTGAAAATACCAACTGTTGCGAAACAGAACAAGAATATCATGGTGAAAAGTGCCAATTCTTGCAGTGCTGAATCCACTTTTGAAAAGATCAGGGGGGCAGTATTCTTATTATTTTCTTAGGAGCTGAGCTCCGCATGCGGTTCGATTAAGATGCAAGTATGCGACAAAACCTTATCATTAGTCTTGGCGATGTTTACACATATCGCTTTCATATTTAGAATTGTATGGTGATCGAGATAACCTTCTCGGTTTTCGATTGTCTAAATTTGGATCTGGATGTTAGTGATGGAGAATTGAAACCATCTTTTATCTATCTTTCCTTCCTAACAACTAGTTTTACGAGCAAAACTACTCAACCGCTTCATCTAGCAACACAACACTTGTATTGCTCTCCCACAACCCCATTTTTACGGTTTTGGCTACTCCCATTTTGCTCGCTGCTACTACGGGAATCGATTTTGCTTTCTTTTCCTTTGGCTACTAAGATGTTTCAGTTCGCCAGGTTGTCTCTTGCCAGCTCATGAACTCAGCAGGCAGTTTAAAAGGTTGACCTATTTGGAAAATCCTTGGTTCAATAGATAATGACCAAGGCCAACTTTGGTTGATTAATCTGATCAGTTCATCGATGGTCAGCAAGTATGATGGTTCTAATTGTGATCCTGCATGTATTTCGTGTGTATCTCACAGGTGGATTTAAAAAAACGTGAATTAACTTGGGTCACAGGTGTGATTTTGGCTGTTTTGACTGCATCATTTGGTGTAAATATGATTCAACGATCAAAATCCAACAGTTAATGCATCATTACAGGTGGATATCATAATTAAGAAACTGAGAATGAAGAACACTATGAAATTTAACATGGCCGGTCTGTTCCATCACCACTAAACTGAAGTTCTTTCGAACCAGATAGTGACATAAAGAGAACTTACAGCATTACTTTGGTCTGGATCATTCTTGAAAACATAGTAGAGAGGTGCCAAAACTTCATTCATTCCTTGTACATATCTTATACCCGGATTTAACTTTGCAAAGATGGTAAGTATACGCTTCAGTGACTCCTAGAAAATATATCACATTAAGACTAAACAGAAGTACCAAAAACAAGCAAGAACTGGCATCATATCAACACAACAAATTGCCTACCTGATTAGACAAGGCATCAGAAGAACCCGCATTGAAAAACTGCATCTCAGGATGAGTACGCTTAACATCTCTATCAATCTGCTCTACAGTTTCAGATTCCTGAATATTGGGTAACAGTTATGGTTTTAGTAGCTAAACACTAAGATATTCATCATATATCTAACTAAACAGTGGGCTGCAAAGGGAGGTGTCTCACAAGCAAAGAAGTTGCAAGTTGCAATCAAAACAAACTAATTTGTAACCACAGAAAATATGACAAATAGCCAGCAAGTACAGTAGTTATAACTTTACTGAAATGTTACCTGGAAGTGTTGGTTCCAAACACTAGTTTTTCCAAGGCTTAGAGGATGTTCGTCCTGGACAATTTCCGCCCTTGGGAGAAACCCAGTTCCTTCAGAATTTTGTTCCTTCCTTTTGGCAACAGTCATTTCCATTCTTCGAGTAACTTCTGACTGACCAGAACCAAAAAGATATTGAGTGGGTTGGTTAAAAATGGGGAAAAGGAACCACCATAAAGTAGGTAAGTTAACAAACTATACCACAGTAAAATAAGCAATTTGCTGTGTGTGGGTTTGGAGGGGTATGAATCAGCAAGTAATTCAAGCATTTGTGGAAAATGCCATCTTGACAAATAAAAATGTCTAGCATTTGCTACCCGAAACTAACTCACTAAAATATCCTAGCACAAATTTAGGAGGGAAAACTTGTACCAGCGGCATGAGGTTGTTTGTCTAGATGCCTAGCACCAAATCCAGCAAAATCACAACATTATGAAGGAGCACTTTTCATGAGCGTGATTCATTTGGACAGATGTTAAATAGATATCCATCAACACTGCTGCTCTCCTAGCCCTCCTAGGGAAGGATGCTTTCTATTTAAAAATATAATATGCAATGGTAAAGAACATACAATGTTCTATGCATTTAGAACTTACAGGGTTAACCAGAAGCTCATCTTGAAAGCACTGTACTGGGACCGCTTTTTTTCCAGTTCATACGCCCACATAGCATGATCCGTTGGCAAGTACCCCAAGAGAAGCTGCTAACTATCAAAAAAGTCAAATAAATTTGTAATGTAGGAAAAAAAGGAATAAAATACCGACTACCATCAGACTAAAAAAGGATTTTGCAATATTCATTTTACCTTAAACACTTGATGTTTGTTCAACAATTTCTTTAATCTAAACCTATAACAGCAGCCTTGCTAGACCTCTAGATTAAAATTAGATTACTGATTCCAAACTGTGCTTTGTAATGAAATACAGTTCAGCAAAAATAACTCGCACAATGCATAACAGAAATGGTAAACTCTAATCTCATTTGAGAACTTGGCATGCAAACTATATTCATGAAACATATGGCTACTCCCTAAATCTAGAATATCCGGTTCGAGGTTGTATGATTTGCTAAACCACTAGGTTCCAACATTATGAATCTGCCAAGAATGTTTTCTTCGCTGCAAGTACTAGCTATAGAATAACTGATGGAACATCAAGTCAGCGTCCTAACCAAGATCAGGCATCATAACAAACCAGACTGCATAGCCCTTTTATCAGCAGCGCCAAAAATGCAATAAGTAAATCACGAGGTGTGCGGTTATTGTGTGCATCTACCATTTGCCTCACCACAAAGATTAACTACCCAGACCACTGTATCTGCTAGCATTATGCAGTGGTTCCTCGTAGAAACAAATTGATCTAATTAACTATCTATCTTTCTTTTGAAGACTCGTCGTGACTCGTCACAGTTATCACAATAATAAACGGTTTCAAGTAATGCCAACATCTCTCTTTACCTTGCTAGAGGTTTGTGTATATATTGACGATTATGTTTTATTCATGATTGTTCTCAGACTTATTTAAGCAACTAATAAATTCTATGAGCATTTCATGCACGCCATGAGGCATAAATGTCTGTGAATTCAGTTCCCAAAAGGTAAGAAGTGAGAATAAATGTCTGCAGTTCATTATTAATCCTACATAAGTTTCAAGACCCAAGCACATGAAGGCTAATTTTTGGCAGAAATCTAATGTGTACCATGTCGTTCAAAAGATATTATCCTGATTTAGATGAATCAAACCATGGCACCCACATCCTAGCCTCAATCGGGGCATCCTGCCACATATAAAACCAACAACGATCATACCATCAACAAGGATCACGGCAGAAAAATCTAACTCTTGGTCTCTTACTAATGGCATATCTCTGCACGTGAGTGAGAGAGCAAGCACTCGGACAGGTCCAAACAACACGCACGAAAGCATAGCATTACAGGATGAAGAAAATGATAGGAGACGGGAGAATTCCCAGACCTTCCAGACGATGGGCCGCATTCCGGCGTCGTCGGGCACGCCCTGGCACGCAAGCCTCCGCAGCTCCCCCAGATCCACCACCTTCCTTTCCAGCTGCACGCACCGACACACAGACGAACGAACAGGTTACAAACCAAACCCAAAAACGGAAGTCCCAGTCTCAGATTGCCGAGAGACAGGACAGCACTCACCGCGGCTTTGAACTCCGCGACGAGGTAGGTCCGGGACGACGTGGCCGCCCCCTCGTCGTCCGAGCCGGAGTCGGAGCTGGCGCCGTCGGGCGCGTGGGTGGGAGGGGGCGGCGGGGCCGGATCACGCTGCGGCTTGGGAGGGGAGGTGGGGGAGGGGGGGGGCGCGGGGAGGGGAGCGGTGGCGCGGGGTAGGGGCGGACCAGATCGGGCTGTTGAGCCAGTCCGGTACCGCCTTCTGCCTGCGTGGGCGTGGGCGTCGGGTTGGGGTTGGTGCCGTCGGCCATGGCGGCTGCTGAGGCCGGAGGAGGAGGCGGTGGTGGGGTTTAGGAGGTAGAGAGAATGGGGAAGCAGGCTGTCGGCCTGGATCGGGAGGACGGGTGGGTTGGACTTGGACCAGTCGGTGCCTCGGTGTTCTTCTTCTCTTCTCCAGCTTTTCTTCCTTTTTTTTTCATTCTCTTTTCTTTCGGTTACTGATTCTGAGCTCACATTTTCGTATTTTCGTATTTTTCACATGGTATAGAAGTTGAAATTGTCTAATGTTCAGTTTATTTAGATTTAAATAAACCTCACTCACTTACACACAACTGTATCTCATGTGTGTTGTCAAAAAAAAATGTACCTCATGTGCAACTCTCGGTTCAACATGATCACGACGTAAATCCAACGACTAAAGGCGATGTTGCCATGTACATCCGTCGATCTTGGTGTTGAGCGTAGTCCCTCAATTGTGTGTGGTTCACGCTGCGACGGGAGTAGGTCCTCTTTGGTGCTGATGGCCCCGTAGTCTCCACAACAGTGTCGATCTGGTTACACTACGAGAGTGGATAGAGAAGCAGATTGAGCTAGGAATGTGAGATAGTTTGGAGAGTGAAATAGATATGACATCATGGGCATGCATTGTCATTGAGAGGAGCAAGTTATCTCTTTCTCAACATGCTAAACATGTCTGGAATTGAGATTGACATGAACAATAAGTATGGCGTGCTAACTTGAGTGTTTAAGATTTCAGAGTTCAATCTTTGTCACGGCGTAGGAGGTCAAGGTTTAAAATAGAATTTACTTTAGTCATTTTCTCAAGTACAAATCTATACAACCACCTGTGCCGAACAAGGCCTAACCAAAATGTACATGACAATCCTCGTGTCATTGTTTGTCTTGGCCGGATGGCTGACAACGCCAGTAGGTTCGATCCGACGGCTCCAAATGTCCAGCCATCACCGTGTCCCCATGTGTACCTCTGAATTTCTGCAACCTTCCCCACGCCACGTGCACCACGGCGGGTAGCATCGCACTTCACGGCCCAAACCCGAGACAGCGGCACGCGCCCACGCCGACGGCGACGGGAGAGACACGCCGGGGCGCGCTGTGTCCGTGGCCGTAGAGGCGTAGACCCCCGTGATTTGACAGGCCTCGTATCGTCCGGCGAGATGAACGTCTTCAGGCTCGCCGGGGACATGACGCACCTCATGAGCGTCCTCGTCCTCCTGCTCAAGATCCACACCATCAAGTCCTGCGCCGGTGAGAACTGACAACCCCTGCACCTCCCTGCCCACATTTCTTCATGATTGTCTTGCCAACTCAAGAAACATGTTTGCTGCCTTGTGGGACAGCTTATTTTGGTTCAGCTCTAGATCTTGGGGAGTAAGGGGCACATGATGTTGTTTTGTGAGGCCATATTCTGGCAATGTTTGGATGAATTATGAGGTTACAGGTATTTTTCTAGCTGGAAAATCGAGGGTAGGGGGGCAATCTTGGTTAGGCAGTTTGATGTGCGTGGAGACTTGAGAAATTATGGGATATTGTTTTGCTTCCGCAGTTCCGCTACTGCCTTGACGTTGCAGGGGAGACTATATAGTGTTTGAAAATTTCAGCACACAACTGCGTTGTGGTTAAGATTAGAACTTAATGGGAAATATTTATGTTTGGCTATGCCTCATGATGAAATCTTCAATAATAATTCTTCTATACACGATATGATGAATGTTTTGGACAATTGTTGTTTACGCAAGAAGTAATGTGAGGCTGTGAGCTAAAATTCAATTTATACCTTTTTGCTCCTTTTAGGTGTTTCTTTGAAGACACAAGAGTTATATGCTCTTGTTTTCGCTACTCGCTACTTGGATATGTTTACAGGGTTCATATCCCTGTATAATACAGTTATGAAGCTGATTTTCCTCGGCAGCTCATTCTCAATTGTTTGGTATATAAGACGCCACAAAATGGTCCGTAGGTCATATGATAAGGAACATGACACATTCCGACATCAATTTATTGTTCTACCATGTCTTCTCTTGGCCTTGCTTATACATGAGACATTTACTTTCAAAGAGGTATTTTATCAAGCTAGCTTTCTTGAACGTGTAGATAGTATACTCATTTCACCTTCCATTTTTTACTTACATTAATAATGACCAGGCAATTTTTTATCTTAATTAGGTGATGTGGACTTTTTCCATTTATCTAGAAGCTGTTGCCATTCTTCCTCAACTCGTACTACTACAGCGTACAAAAAACATTGATAATTTAACTGGGCAATACGTTTTCTTCCTAGGGTAAGTCATTTGTTTTTGTGCATATAACAGCTTATGCTGCACTGTTCGTAGGGAAGTGGATTCTTTCTCCGAAGTGGTTATAACCCCACTTGACACTTTTGTTCTTATTCATGATGTGTGCTATAGCCCACATCCAACCATTTGGTTTGTGATGTATATATTTTTGTATGTAGATTAGATATGTGAGAGACTTTGTTCTCTTAACTTACCTTTTTTATGTCAAGAACTGAGCATTTCACTATTATCATGTTACAATTTATTGCTTACCCCTGTTTTCATTCGATATGATATAGCAGCAATTCAAGATTACTACTAAATATACCAAATGATGCATATTGTCATGTGTTTGATATGCTGATCTATTTAAATAAGATTGTCTTGCAATGAGCTGTCTTTAAGAATCTTGCTAATGGTTACTGCTGTTATAGTCAAGGTAACACATATAGCTGAAGAAACTACATCACTGCAAATATGGTCTAAGTAGGGGGGAATCTTAAAAATCAATCTTCATTTTATCAACATCAATAGTTTGGCTCGTCGAGTATTAATACTAGGGACGAAAAAAGTGCAAAATGACTTTTAAAACTGAACAGACCCATATTATCTCACTATTGGTCGTCCATATCAGCTAGAAATCTGTATTTGGCCTTGTTTACTGCATAACTTGGCTGGCTGGTTTTCAGTTGGCTTTGGGTTTATCACCGAACCGGATGATCAAACAAAAATAATGTCTTGACCTCCTATAGGCTAGCCTCTGGTCCGGACCAAATAAGATATGCATCATTGGGCCCCACTGCCTTAACTTAGAGTACATAAAGTCGACTGGACTGCACTGTGCCTTTGAAAATCTAGTGTTCCCTGTCCAACAGTCTCTTCCCTTTCTAGAAACTTCTTCAGCAAGATGAAACAAAGTTCTCGATCCTTGGAACTAAAGAGCAAAGTAGCACTGCAACTTACTATCATTGAAGGTTTCACAAATGAAAGTTTCTCTTTATTGGTTATTCATGGATGATCTGTTTGATGTGTCGCATGATTCACAATTGGAAAATGGGAATGCGTTGTTTTAACCCTCAATCCTGATGCAATCTGTACACACAATTATATCAATTTTCGTTCCAGTAATGTAATGAACCGTTTCCTTTCTTTCGTGCCACAAATCGAATAAACCACCCAAGCAATCAGTATTTCACCAGCCTATTTGGATCAGTTGCAGCTGTAAATTTGGCTAAATGGTAAATTGAAATTCATAGAGAAACTTGGAGACTGACCTATGTCACTGGATGATCACCCCTAAAGAATAGACAAGACAAAGAGGAGCAGTATGCTTTCTTTGGTTGGCAACATTCTGCCGAGTTTCTCTGATCAGATTATTGCTTTGCTGTGATTTGAAGAAATCAAAGTTCCACATGTGTGCTTCACATGTTAATGCTTGGTACTTTACTGGGACAATAGTAGTTCTTGTTTGACATTCCTCATTTTTCATATCCGAATGACCCTTCGTAGATAGGGTCAGAAGTTAATATATGTTGACTCTACAAAATTTACGATATGAGCCTAAACAGTAATGCCCAGAAGACATCATATGAATCTTCTTATAACTTGATTTACTTTTCAGATTTTCATTGCTAGAAAACATGAGTATTGTCACTTATTTACTGGCTGTCATGATGCAGTGCATACCGAGCATTGTACATTCTCAACTGGATTTACCGCTACTTCACTGAGCCACATTATGTACATTGGATAAGTATGACATCTCTGATCTGGTTGATTTTGTGTTTAGTTTATACTTTATACCCATTGAAGAAGATATATAATGTTTCTGATCATGTTGCTTGAACAGCTTGGATAGCAGGATTCGTGCAGACGTTGTTGTACGCAGATTTCTTCTATTATTACCTCAACAGGTAAACAGGATTATTATGTTCTTCAGCTGATCGTTTTCTCATGCACTAAATTTTCAAGTTACATGTTGCATCGCTCATCAAGGCAGTAATGATAATATCAATGACCAATCTTGCAGTTTGAAGAACAATGTGAAGCTCACTCTACCAGCTTGACAGTATGACTTTGCTGGCCCTCTTGTCAGAAAGATAGCTAATCTATTTCTTTCTGCTGAGGGTACAACATGGAGGAGTACACTAGCATTTTTCACAAGTGCGGTGGGTTTTGCTGTCAGAATACTGCATACATTTATATTTGGATTTTGGAAATCTTATGTAGAGAATGAACTGTACATTAAATGGACAACATTGGCCCATTGTACAATGGAGATGAGATGATGAATACTAGTTTAGTATACATGGAATTTTGTAAACCTTGCAACTCTTTTTGACCATAGTGATGGTCTGCCATTGTTAAACTCACTCCGAGGCTTGTTACTAGACCTTCCGCGTCAGGGCAGCACGTGAATCTCACTCGTATGACTCAAGAGGTCTATACATGGACAAAGAGGGGGCAACACCAATATTTTGATAAATCTGATACGATGTCATGTTTCATGCACGAGCCAACGCAAGAAAAAATCTGAACTAATAGAAATTTTGCAAATGGGAAAAGAAGATCTTCTAAAAACTGAGGATGCAAGATAGCTTCATTAGTATGCATCTGAATTCTATAGAAATATACCACCTTGCATGATTGCCTCCAATTTTTCTCTTAGGAGGGGGGGGGGGGGGGGGGGGGGGGGGATCATGCTAATTTTCTCTAAAAGTCGTTTCTAAACCTACCATATGCATAAAATTTTCCTTCATGTATCATGGCATAGGGGGCCTAGTCCCCCTATAGCTCCTCCACTAGTTCAATAGACACACAGAACATGAGCTATTTCTTAATTTATTCTCTCTAGAATTTGTTTTTCTTGTTTTATCGATGTTTCGATGGTATTCATCTTAAAACTTGTGGCATGATGGCTGCATCTTATTCTAGAGTCATCACAGTTTTTGTAGTGTTATCAACTTTTTAGGGTGATACTCTGCATTCATAGCACGATATCACCGAGTGGTAGCAGTAGAATTTTTTTCCTTCGGTCTTGTTTCTAAAGTTTGCAAGACGGGACATCTTTAAAACTTGTTGTGGTCAAATTTGGCGTGCCATGATGTAATCGTTACTCTTTGTATGGAACAACCATGCCAATTGTGTCCGCAACCGAAAAAATCTCCCTCACTCGCACATAGCCATTCTTAGACAGCGTGATCGACTTTATAGCATTGTCGCACAATGCACCAACTGTTCTTCCCGCCTATTGCTCTTTGGCTTCTTCCTCCTCGTGATCGACTTTTTACCGTGCATGTCCTCTACCCATTTGATCAACCGATGCCTCCAATAAGACCATGTCGCCCATGTGCTTTACCCCTTCAGATGAGTTGGCACCTCTAATAAGACCAGGTCAACACTGCACCTATGTTGACATTTTCTTATCCGGGTAAAGGGATTATTACCTATTCAGTCACTTGTTCTCACCACGTCATCGTCATTATTGGTGCGCCACCACTTCCGTATTTGTCAAGTCGAAAAGCCGATAAGTGAGCCTCCTCCTCCTTCCCTCTGCCTACATAGAACATAATAGACGGATCTAGAACAACATCGGACACCCATTCTCATCCCGTTTCCACTGTGTAGTTTCTTTGTTGTGCTGCTTTCAGACTTCTCCATCCCGACGACCCCGCGCACGACCATCCGGGAGAGCAGGCCTCCGAAATCGCGTCCCTTGAGATCCTACACCAGGAGAGGGTCGATAAGATTTTTGGGAGCATCTCGGCGCGACAGCTCGCTTGCGTTTGTCTTCTTCGTCATCACCGCCATGGCCTATGGTGTGACCTTCCCGGTCAATACGTATGTGCTACTTTTTTCTGTTTGCAGTAGGTTTTGAACCATATGCAGATCTGTTAGATATGTCTAGTTTATCTTACGTGGTTAGATTTGGTAGTGCATCTGGGATGTTGATTCCGGTAACTAATCTAGAACAACACCGGACACCCATTCTCCTTTTTTTGAATTTACCGGACACCCATTCTCATCGTGTCTCCACTGCGTAGTTTTCTTTTGGTGTGTCGTTTCCAGAATTTTCCATCCCAATGACCCTGTGCACGACCGTCCGGGAGAGCAGGCCTCCGAAATCGCGTCCCTTGAGGACCTGCATCGGGAGAGGGTCGATAAGATTGTTGAGAGCATCTCGGCGCGACAGCTCGCTTCCGTCTGTCTACTTCCTCATCCCGCCATGGCCGACGACAATGATGTTGTGGTGGGACCTTCTCGAACAACAGTATGTGCTACTTCTCTCTGTTTGCAGTAGGTTTTGAACCATATGCAGATCTGTTAGATAGTCTAGTTTGTCTTACGTTGTTAGATTTGCTACCACATCTATGATGTTGATTCGGTAATTAATCTCATACGAAATTGCTTAATATCTCAACAGAGGCGTCATAGACTCATAGCATATTTACTTGGGTGTTTTTGTTTTGGAATACACGATCTATATTAGGTGTGGCTTAAAGCATGGCTAAATGGCCCCCAACGGTCTTGTGACTTGTTACGGCAACGTAAAATTGCGGGATGAATAGATTTGGAAATGGGTAGCTGGACCTCGCATGGCCCGGTCTGGGCAAGCCATTACTGCCGCTAGCCGTGCACCAACGAAAAAAAGGGTGGCAAAGCAAAGCAGCTAGAGCGCGAACGCACGCGGCGGCGCGAAGCCCCAACGGCCCTCTCGGCCAGCCCACTCGTGCCTGCGTGGCGGCCCCACCGGATTTTCCATTCCGTGTTTCTTTCTATTTTCTCCTCCCTTTCTTTCTCTCCCCACGCCTCGGCCTCGGTTTCTCGGACTACAAATGCGGCGCTCCTCCCCGGAACCACTAGAGTAGACATCCAGCGGAGGAGCAGCCTTTTGTCTGTCTGTCCGTCCGTCCACTACAGTCAAAGAGGAGAGGGGGAGGGGACCGTCGCAACGGCTAGTCGTGGCCGGCCTTCCGGGGGCCGACGATGGACCCGTCCCGCGGTGGAGGCGGCGGAGGTGGAGGCCCTTCCGGCGATGGCAACGACCGAATGTGCGTGACGCGGGGGGAGCGGGTTCCTGTTTGTTAGTTACTTGTTGTTGCCGTTCTCGCCGGGATGTGTTTTTGTGGTTTCTCCGTAGGGATACTTTCTCGGTTGGGGGTCTAGAGGATGGAGGGGATCGGGGGGCGGTTTGGTGGTCGGCTCTGGCTAGCGTGGGCGTAAGGGGTTAGAATCCGCTGGGATGGATGGGGATTTCGGTGCTCCCGTGGCGGCTACTTCTGTCGATCCGAGAACGGGAGATCTTGCCGTAGTGGTGGTTTCCGTGCCCGATTTGGTGGATTTGCGTGACCCGGTTTCATGATTCTTAGGTGTGCGTTCGGAGTGTTGAACTCGATTTCGTTTTGTTTGATTGGGGATTTCCTCCTTGCACCGATGCGCGCTCCTGCTGTTGCTTTTGATGTAATTGAGATGCTGGGAGGAGGCAAAGGCATGTGTAGAGTTCGTGTGTCAGATTAGATGGAGATGGTCTGGGCACGGCATACTGTTCGTTGTAATGCTGGATTGGTCATAGTTCGTGGTTTGTTTTTCGTTTATAGGCATTTGTTAGATTTTATTCGTGGTACTCGGTACCTTACATGTCCAACTAAATTTTGGTTACTGTCATCTCTGTGATCCCTTAATTTTAACAAGTGTCTTCAGTTTGTGCAATTGAAACTAAACCATGTCTTGACTGTCCACAGAACCTACTACTCGTCTAAAATTGCACAACTATTTCCATGTATGTATTATTTCAGTTCAGTGTGTACGGTGTACCTGATCTCCTAATTCTTGCTGCAGTCTGTGGGATTGGCAAGCGAGAGAGCATAGCGAACCTATGATGCAAATCAAGGTACATCGCTCAAACCTATAACCAACTTCCATCTCATTAACTCTACTTCTTTTTTGGACTTACTATTTCATTATTATTTTCACAGATGTTGCCAATTTCGTGTGGGACTGCCTCAACCGAGATGATGATGAAGATGAGCTACTGGGACTGCTGGGGAATCAAACTCCTCTACGAGACTGCCGTGCCTTCTTTGACATTGCTGGTACTAGGAAGCTTCTTTTTTCTGAGAATTGTCAGTCGATGTACACTTGAACGTTTTGCTTAAAGGATTTGGTTACTTGTTTCAGATATGACCTGCAAGGAGACACTGGATGTGGAGGAATCTCGTGAGTCAAAGAGGCGGCGTTTGGAGTACCCTTCTGAGTCCAATCAAGCAGAAGTTGGAGATTATGAGATGGGTTCTAATTTTGTCACGTCTGAGGTGGTTCACTAGTAGCTGGCTATGTTCTAGGTTCATCTCGTTCTGCTAGTCCTTACACTATTTCTTCCTTTGTTGATCCATGTCTCAGGTAACAGAGAATTCATTGCTTTGCACTGATGAACAACAGAGCTTAAATTGGGATATGCAGCACAATGCAGATAATTTAGGTTCGTCCTTTTACCATATATGGCTTGGTATCCGACACCTGCCTACTGCCATGCCTTTACTTTTTGCTAATTGGGTATTTTTGCATCAGATAAGACAAGTCCCTTGTCAAATGGAGCACCCTACACACCATCAGATAGTCAGATGGAAACTTACTCAGATGGAACTACTATGTACTTCACGCCTGAACAAATGTCCGTTCCTATCCTGTTCCGTTAAACCAATTTGTTTTAATTCACATAAGTTTCAATCATGACAAGTTCATCTTTGGTTTCTAGGCCCTCTAGCCAGGAGAGTGTTACATATATCGATTGTGAAAGTGATGTGCCAGGTCAGTTCAAAGCACATTTTCTGTAGCATCTTCGATTTTAAATAAATCCATTCATTTTTCTGTCAGATGTTCCAGTCTATGCACACGTTCCCCATATTAGTATTTGTCCTGGTGATATTCTTAAAGAAATTTGTTTTGTATCTTTTGTACAATGCCATTGTAATGTACTTGCAGTTGGTGCAATTTGCTGTTGTTTTGCAACCACGCAGCCTTGCTGAAACCAAGTTTTGTAGCTTTGTCCAGTTACTTAGCTGTTCTTTCTATCTACGACAGGAACAAGTGAGATTGTACCAGTGACAGAAAGCCTCATAATGCAGGAGACTAGGAAACTTTCTACACTCAAAGTGTCTAAAGGTATTTCAGTTTGACAATATCTTATTATTATCAACTTATCTTACATAGTTGAACCTCTAGTTCTTAATATGTCTGCTTTCCCTACTAGGAGGAACCTCGCTGGTACGGATAAAGCAAAATATAACTTCAACTATAGCATATCCTTTTACGATTATCAAACCATCTTGGGAGGAAGGAGATGTCACTCTGAAGGATATAAATCAGCGAATCCATGCTCCTCCAAAGCCACCTCCAGAAATCCTAGGAACTTCAGCTTTCTCCGGTAAGCCGGTCATTGGCAAGACAAGGATCAGAACTGAGGGGGGCAAAGGCAGTATCACAATACTAAGAACGAAGGGCTGAGGACGCCACAGCTTATTTAACAGCCATTCCCTGGATTGCTTTCAGAACTGAGGGGGGCAAAGGCAGCATCACAATACTAAGAACAAAGGGCTGAGGACGCCACAGCTTATTTAACAGCCATTCCCTGGATTGCTTTCAGAATTGGATCATCTTGTGCAGGCCTCTATAGCTTTTCGATTTTTTGTTGTCACAGTTTTGTGCCATGTGTTCCGAATCACTGTAGATGGCTAACTCTTTATTCAAAGATTCAGCACTCATATGGTGTACTTTAGTGGCATGCGGCTAATGATATATATATGGAAAATTGAGTCAGCTTCTTCTACTGTATTGACTTCGAGACAATTGCCACAATACCACTAGTTAAAACCGAGAGTTCCAAAATACCACTGGAAAAAACTGAACTTGCCAAAATACCACCACCGTTTTGGTTTTTGATGTCAAAATGCCACTATGCACTAACAGCCACACAAAAAGACTTATATGCCCTTACCTGTTCGTACCACACAATTCAGAATCTTTCATTTACACTAATTTCAGCAACACTTTGACAGCAGCATTTCAGCAGCATTTTGACAGCAAATCAGCAGCAGTTTTCGACAGCAATTCAGCAACACTTTTTGACAGCATTAAAACAGCACTTCGACAGCAATATTTCAGCAACATTACAAGTTGCACACCAAAATAACATGGTAGTTCCAGGTTCCAAAGTTCACCAAAGTACTTCTCGTTCATTGTGTTTGTGTGGTCTATGTTTTATTAGCTGAAGACAATAGATCATCAATTGTGCTCCACTCTTGAAAACTTTCTGATCATGTGACTTCAGATTATGGTGTCTTGGCCAAAGTTCAATTTTTTTTTGGTCAGGTCCTTACTAAAAAACTTGCTCTGCGCGTCTGATATTTAGCTATGTTTTGCATCACAAGAGAAATGAAGAATTAGGATAAGTGGGTGAAAAATGTTTTATGAAATTTGTGCAAAAGAATCATTATAAAAAAAATCTGGTACTAAATTCTAGAATCAAATATCCCACACAGGAATCATTTCTAAGGATCCTAACCTTCAAAAATTTCTATGAAGATCCTTTGAATGAAAAATGTGATCAGTGTAGTTAAGGCCACCTTGACAAGGACCATGTCGCTACATGAGGACGTCGGTTAAGTAGTGAAGTCAATGCCATGACATAGGCAATGAAGTCAATCCTCTCTCGCCTCGCTTGACGGCGCTGACATGCCAACCTACAGTATATTTTCCTTTTTGTCTACGACAAACTACGCTTTTCTTTTGATGCAATACAAGATGGTATTCAGAGCTTCAGCTTTATCTTTGGACTTACGTCTTGAGAGTTTTGGCGTTGTCTTCTGAGAGCTTCAGCGTTATTTTACAAAAATTTCCTATTTTTGTTCTCTACTTGTTTGTTTTTTCAAAGTGCAACTGTAAAAGTACTCTAGTAAGATGTCAACGGTCTGTAGTCTGTACGGCTGTACCCTGAATCGTGTCTTTGCAATATGGAGGACAGAATTGAGTGTTCTACTTCTTTCGTTTGTTATACAGCACTCTACAATTAATATTTCATCATTCTGTTCCAACATTGTTGAGCAAACATGTATTCTAACTAGATTCGAACGGCGCGGCTCGCCGCGCGGCGCTTTGAGCTTCTTTGAATTTCTTGCCCGTGGTAATCACCATTTATACAGACCATTTAAAGGACTTTTATATCCACATGTATCTGAACTTAGATGGAAAGCAACGGTGAAGCACGCGGAGTCATGTTTTAGGAATTGTTGCGTAATGAAAACGTTAAACATCGCATGTATCAGTTTACTTGAGATGTCATCGAGCTATTTGTGAAATTAACAAATAATCAATCTTTAATTGGTTGTACAGGTCAGTTACATGGTAAGAAATATTTATAAATAAAATTAGCTCCATAAATAACAATGTTTAATGTATAGCATACACAAATTCAAAATAAAATTCATCCCCTAAATATGAGTATAAAATGAATGATTCAATCGCTCGAGTCATGTTTTATGAATTCTTGCGTAATAAAAATTTAAGCATCGTTGGTATCAATTTATTCGAGATGTCACTGAGTTATTTGAGAAATGAACAAATAACCAATCTTTAATTGGTTGTACGGCTATATTCTCGTGTTAGTTACACGGTAAGAAATATTTATAAATAAAATTAGCTCCACAAATAAAAATGTTTAAAGTATAGCATACACAATTTCTAAATAAAACTTGCCCCCTAAATATGATTACAAAACGAATGATTAAATCGCTCAAGAGCCACATGTAGGAAAAAAAATTGTTTTTTTCTTTTCTCTTCGTCTCTAGCTAGCGAGGGCTGTTGGTATTCATTTGACCCCACATGTCGGTCTGTATGGAGGAGGTTAAATAAAATCTGCAATCCGCTTCCATCCCCTGCATTTATCTCAGATCGCCACACGGCACTTGTTGATTCATTTATTTTTTTGCCCGTGGTTGTCACATTTTATACTGATTATAAAAAAGCAACCTGGTTCTTAAAAGTAAACAACTGTTATTTTACCATCCTATCTGCCAATATCTGAGAAATTGATATTCTCGTGACAAAAATAGTGTAGCATTGTATATTCTAATTCAACAACGACTCATATAGTCTAGCATAATAGTTCTATCTTTCATACATCAGGACAATAACATAAGCATTGGAGGCTCATCCAAATTGGTTATTCTTAGACTAACCATTCGTACAATAGTACTTTGTACATGCCAAACTATATAACCTAAGATAAGCACTATATCATGAACATGTTATTCTAGGACATGATAGAAGGCATGTGTCTTATGCAGAAAATACAAAGCCCGAGTACAAATACATCAAATCATTTAAGCGCCGCCAAGCAGGTCTCGAATTGCCAAAATTGATCTTACAACAGTTTCGAGCATGAGACGATACTCCCATAGATAATCTTGGAGTGAGCATCTATTATGTGCATAAAATATAACCTAAGAAAACTCTTCAACTCAGTATGTAAGTGAACTCTTTTAAACAAAAGGACAAACCATTCATTGTCGCTCTAATTTAAAACAACAAGCAACCGACACAATTTTGTATTTCAGAATTGCTTACCAGATATTGGTAGTAATGAACAGAAAAATGCCAAAACTGAAACCATAGCCATTTATGGAGAAGTTCATCTAGAAAGATAACAATGATGCCAGGAAAGAAAACCTGAAGTATAATTAGAATAGCATTCCCAGTTCCAACTTGGCATACATTGCCATACATTCCAGACATCGCATATGTCATAGCTTCCCCAATGGCAATCAGGATACCAAGCAAATTGTATGCACCATTCCTAAGTAAAAAGTACAACATTAATCTCAATAATACTGAATATACGACATGAATCGGCAAGCTTTGCAATTTTCATTGTGCAAATAACAAACTACATATACATGAGACTATGGAAATAATACTCATCAACATTTATAATTTTAGAACGAAAAGTAGACCATGAAATTCTGCTATTTTTACAAATACTTACAGTTGAGCACAATTCTCCCTTACACCGTTGTCGACTTCAATAATCTTGCATCCAGCTATATGTTGCATAACCATTCCAGATGTCACAATTGGAGTAATACCCAGCTACGTAACAATACCATGGTTTGATGCAAGGATAACATGCGTCGAGTAGAAAGGATCTGCTCCAATAGTTGAATGGATGTCATAGAGTGGGAGCTGACTGCACCTCAGGAAAATCAAGAGAAATAATGGTGTAGATCACCTTTTCTCTAAATGGTATCATCCTATCGGAACTCTGATGCAGTACTCGAAAGTGATAAGCCATCTTTCTGTGCCCAACAAAGGAAAATAGATCAGCATTTTGTACATTGCGCATTTTATTGGTTCATTTTCATCGACTGTCCAGGACATGAGTCATGTTACATAACCAGACTCCATCAAATAAATTTGCAATAACCCACACAAGGATCAGAAAGGATTGTCAAAATAGAACCTTGAAACTTGCCTCACCTGATATACACGGAACAGTTGCGATGATTCTCCTTGAAAATATGAACACACAACAACTATGGTTTACCCAGTGAGGACAACAACATCAAAGGTAATAATTCCAAATAATGACTGGCCACCTGCAAAAAATGTATGTAAATTCTTAAGACAAGGTAGGGTAGTATAATTCTAGACGTACATGTACAAATAATGGAGAAAAAATGTTGCCACTGTTTCCAGCATGAAATGTCATTGCTCATCTAATAAGCTCAGATACAATATTAACAACTGCTTTTAGCTCCAATACATGTTTCAAGCATCAAGACTACTTGAACCTAAATAACGCCACCGCGTGGCCATGGAGGCATACCTGTCCACTGCCTTATGGTTGGTGGTTCCACCACCACTTTCAGCAGGCAACTGTACCGTATCTGAAACCATGTCACAAAGACCAAAATATTACACAAACTGCTAACTTTGGATTCAATAATGGTTCCATCACCATGTCACAAACTCTATAGTACCCTGTCGAGCCTGACATGGAAAAATAAGCACCTTTATATTCACATAACCTAGCTAACTTTGGATTCAATAATGGAAGTGCCTAAATACAGAGAAATAAACAACATTTCAGAAGAAAAAATTCCAAAGATGGGGAAGATAAATAAAAAAAATCTCCAATATCGTGGTGGTACGTATGGGTTCCTATTTTGTCTATAGGCGATGAGAAATGTCGATCAAATACCACCGGTGTAAAAGAAACACTAACACAAGCAGCTCAACGCTTTTTATATAATATAAAGGCCAGATCAATCTAGATCCCAAGAGTTGGCAGATATAACAACGTACTTGTCTAGCTGCAATTGCCTTTTAGTTATCGGAGCTTGGGTTGGCTGGTTATTCGCTATCACCCGATGAATATGCTTTCCAATTATTTGTTCAGGGTGGCTTCCAAACATGGTAAATTCAGTTTCATATGTTTAATCTGGAGCAATCATCGAGACACAATACCTGTAAATAGACATTGGTCCAGTGATTATCTAGGTCGAGGTCACATAAATAAGAAGCATCTTGCATATCACTTAAATAAGAAGCTACATCCTAACACGGGGAAGCAAGAAACTGCAATAGAAACATAGCTATCCAGTTGAAAACATAGCAACCAATATAGTAGCTAAATGACTGAACTTCATTCGAATATTAAACAATTGTATAGGGCTGAATGAAATCATGACTAAAACAAATCTTTAGTTAATTTCAGGTGTATTGTGTTTTACATAGCATCAAGGAGTCTTTGCTGGCTGAGCCTAGAAATAACATTGGTCCAGTGATTATCTAGGTCAAGGTCACACAAGTAGGAATGGAAAGGCAAACGGCACTGCCATGCAACAGCAGCTAACATCTGTACATATGAACAATGCATAACAAACATCCTGCGGTAATGAAAAAGACAGGGAAATGAAAATGCGCACGCACACCATAGAGCAGCAGAACCCATAAACAATATTAGGCCAATCGACTTATCCAAAGAACAAAAGGTAGAATAGCATCTAATAACAAACCTAAAACACTGTCTCCAGCCCACAAACAGCCTTTGCAGCGTGGGGACGCAAGCCAAAACCGGAAAACAACCTGGGAAGAAAGCAAAACGATTAGACAGGTAGGAAAACTCATTATATTCTTTAGTTCACAATGGTAAACACTAAATATACACAGCAACACATATCATAATTCAAAGACAAAAATACCAAACATAATGGACCTAGCATCATCGAAGAAATAAACATGAATCTTAGACTGGCATGTGCTACTTCTATACTGCAAATCATAACACAATGTGTTGACAAAATTACCAATTATATTGGACCTAGCATGTTAAAAGAAAGACATGAACCCTAGGATGTACATTTTTCATACTGCATATTTTTCTGCAAACAATGCTAACCATTGACATCCCCGTACCTGAACCAGCGTGTCCCCAACCACTCTTCCGAGCACAGATCGGCCGAACCGTGCTGTAGAAAGGGGAATAGCATGAATATCTCAGATCTGAGAGATAAATCAAGCAAGTATACAGAAGAAAAACACAAATTATAAAGATGGAACTCACCAGAAAGAATCATAGCTGAAACTGCACATTCTCTTTTCCTGAAAAAGAAGTTATATCTTCAGGAGCGAATACCTCCAGTGAGCAGCCAAGCAAAAAACACATGGAATGCAAACCTGTAGCATAAACAATAAAATGGGAAGGTAAGAACAAACCAAAGAGTCTCATTTTATCTATCCGACTCTTCCAATTCCAATTGAAACATGAGACCATCATTTATATAAAACATACCATCAGTTAGTTAACCAAATTCATAGTTCAAACAGAGTTAGCCATGATAAGCTAAAATCATTTGCACCAAGTTAGAGACCTAATTATCATCCGTCAACATAAATGTATTAAAAATTCAAGAAGTCGTGTGACATTGCTGCATAATCAACAACAAAAGCAAAAAAACTTGATGGGGGGATGATAACCCGGTAGGCCCATGAAGAGGGAAGCATGACCCGCCAGGCAGGAGGCCCGGCCAGGCCAGCTAACCATCAGCATGGGCTGGGTTATGTTGCTGGGCTAGAGGCTTTGGCGGTAACCCGGTTCAGGAAAGGAAGTTTCTAGAAGATCAGAGGCGGTTCAGGACTTGGAGGACACGAAGGCTAGAAGAGCTAGAATAGGACTCCGAGTCTGGGTAGTGCCCGGGTTCGTATTGTAAAGTGCCAGGAGACCGGGTCGTCTATATAAACCGGTCCCTGAGCCCTAGTTGAGAGAGAACTTTACGATCCAAGCTTAGGCGAGAGAACCATCGAGAGAAACACCACAACCTTGTAACCTAGATCGAGATCCGGCTCTGTTGTCGTAGCCGGGTTATCGAGATCGAGATCAATAACAAGATAGCAGGAAGTAGGTCTTTATCTCCAATGGAGAGGCCGAACTTGGGTAAACCCTTTGTCCCTGCAATGCTAAACAATCTCCCAGACGCTAGTGTCGCCTTGCCCATCAACTCAAGCTACCCCAAAGTAGCATCTGCCGTGTTATCTACCCCACGACAGTTGGCGCCGTCTGTGGGAATCGCGTCCAAAGGTGTCACCATCATGGGAGAAGCAAGGCAAGGAGTAGAGAACTATGTTTTCGGCGAGATCACCCTCAATTCGCAAGGAGAGCCCATCGTTGATGATTTTGGCTGGGGGCCGGAATCAGATCTACTTGAATCAGGTGATGTTATTCCAATTGGCAAGTTTAACGTTTTTGTTGGTATGATTGCAACTAGATCTGCTAGTGATGGAGACTATGAATCTGTGTCAGGAGCTGCCACAATTGTTCAATCTGATGGAGAAGAATCAGTTGGTACGGCTGAAGATGAGTTGCCCTGGGCGTGCACGAGGAAAGATCGGGAAACCCGGCTCCAATCCCGGGTGATGTGGTGGACTATGCAGATTCAGAATCGATCTTGCCCTTGTTCGAAGGTCGGTTCGGATATGGAGTAGAAGAAGAGGACGAAGAGGAGCAAGAGTCCGTTCCAAGCCCAGTTAGGAGGGTGGCGGTTTACACCGCTCCTTCATCAATGCGGGGGCATCACCGTCAACGGTCGTGCCACCAGCTTTTACTCCGGGTCAGCAGCAGCAACAATTGCCACCAGTGTTGGAGCTGGCGGGTCAAAGGGTTGATGGAGACCCGGCTTCAGTATCAGAGGAAAGTGAAAACACGGCGCGTTACAGGAATAGCTTCGGTTTTCTCAATAACCGAGCTCAGGGTGAGGAAAGAAACAATGCAACTGGGGCCCGGGCCATGTTTAACAATGGCCTGGTCCTAGATCCAACAGCACTTACGAGGATTGTTACTCCAGAGAACGCGGCAGCAAGAGCTATAGAATTGGATACAGCACGCCGGGCCTTGGAGCAGGTGCGCAGAGACACAATGGCAGAAAGAAGATATGGAGTTAGGCGAAAGCAATTAGAGGATGAGGAAAATCGTCTCAATGAGATGACCAGGGCACACCGGAGGAGGCACCAGAGCCGGCTGGCTCCTGGAGAAAACGCCATAAATCCAGCAGTATTGTTTAGACCCCAGAAGATCAACCAGTTGGTGTAACCCAGGTGGCTCCAGTTGTTAGAGCAAATGTAGAACCAGACAGAGGAACAGGGCAGCTGGAGTTGCAGTTGCAGCGGCGCCGGGTCTTCTCGCTGGGGGAGCCAGGGGAAATCCGGGTCTGCCGCCCAGGACACCAAGGTTTCACACGCCGGCGGGTCACTATTCCAATCCAGCAGATAACGTGTATGCCGCAACTTTAGCACTTGATCGTATTCCATTAGGAGACTCGCCAGCAGAGGTTGAAGCTCGGCGTGCCATTGACATGTTGCACTGCGGTTGCTCAGCAAGTTCAGTATTCAAAAGAGAAAAGCGCGCTTCATTCCACAACATATCGTAGCAAGAGTCGCCATGGGGGAAACCCGCCATTGGCCGGGTTTGCCGGCACAGCAGCAAAACCCGCCCCAGCAGAACCAAACCAGAATAATCAGCAGTATCAACCCGCCCCTGCAATTTCTGTGGCTCAGCAGATAGTCAATAGATCGCGAGCGGGAAGAAGTGCAGCTAATGCAAACCCGGCAGTACCTGCCGCTGGAGCACCACAAGGAGGACCGGGTCCCGTGCCAGCAGCATCTGCAAGCTCGCCGGGTAACATTAATCTTTTAGCAAGTTCTTCCACTTTGGCGGGTCCCAAGTGTCTTTCAGATGCCATTAGAGCAGAGCCTTTCCCTGAGAAGTTCAAGGAGCCAAGCAAGATTGCCAATTATGAGCCGAGCACAGACCCGGCGAGTTGGTTGAGCAGCTATGAGATGGCGATGTGTATACGCAATGCCACAGAGAACGTTTGTGCAAAGTATATGTATTTGATGATGAGTGATGGTGCAGCAAAGTTGTGGTTCAAGAATCTGCTAGAGAAATCTATCAATTCTTGGGATGAGTTGAAAACAATTTTCATCAAGCACTTTCAGGGCACGTGCAAGCGTTTATTTTCCATTGAAGATCTTGATCGTTGCGTACAGAGGAAGGGCGAGTCAGCTCGTCACTGGATGGGCCGGGTCACGGAGATCCTGCACTCTTCATCAGGTATCGAGCCCAAGGATGCAATTTCATCGATGGAGAAAACTTGCAAGTACGCTCCCTTGGTGCAGAAGCTGGGCGCATGAAGGAAGGACACCGGGTTAAGCCCGTTACTATGGCAGAGTTGATGGATGCGTGCAACAGACACGCAGCCACGGACAAAACCCAGGATGATAGTGAGGAAGAAAAAGGGAAAGGTGCTGCGAACAATGGAGGAAAGAACAATGGCCCGGGAAACAATAACAACAGCAATCAGAACCAGCACAAGCGTGGGCATCAGGAAGGAAACTCAGAGCTAGTTGCAAATGCAAATGCCGGGTTTCAGAGGCAAAGGATGGATGGGAATTATCAGGAAAACAGAGGTTATCAGGAAAACAGAGGTTATCAGGGAAATAATGGGAGTTATGGTGGTGGAAATAGTTATCAAGGAACACGCCCAATGAGCACTGAAGAGGCCTTCAGGATGCCGTGTCCTCGTCATAGCAAGAACGGCAGACCCGCCAATCATTCATTGGCCCAGTGTGTAGATTTGAACAGGTGGAAAAACAATGAGATTCAGAGAGCTCTGCAAGGAGCAAACAGGAGTGGAGGACCCGGCCCGAGTGCTAACCCGGCTGGGGCCTCTAACTGGAGCAAACGCGGTACCAACTGGAAATACAGGACCCGGCCAAAATACAGGTAATCAGGGTGGATTCTCGAACCAGCCGAGGCAACTTGGCCAATATCATATATATACCAGTGGCACGACCAAGAGAGAGAAAGATAGTCAAAAGGGCAGTTAATTCAGTGGCTGTAGGGGTACCAAGGTATTTGAGATGGTCAGAGCATACTATTACTTGGAGCAGAGCAGATCACCCGGATGTGGTGGAGCACCCGGGTCTGCTTGCGTTAGTTGTGGCTCCTCAAGTTCATGGCTTTGAGTTAAAGAAGGTTTTGATGGACGGTGGCAGTAGCATTAATATCTTGTACTGGGAAACATTTATGCGTATGGGTCTGAAGGAGTCACAGTTGCAGAAAACGTCAACAATATTTCATGGTATAGTTCCTGGGAAGTCTGCTACACCTGAGGGAAAAATTTCATTAGAGGTTGCTTTTGGCGAGTCTATCCATAACTTCAGATCAGAGTGGCTCACCTTTGAGGTGGTGAAATTTCCAAGTCCTTATCATGCGTTGTTTGGAAGGCCGGCCTTTGCCAAGTTCATGGCGAGGCCGTGTTATGTATACTTGCAGTTGAAGATGCCGGGTCCCAAGGGGATCATACTATTCATGGTAACAGAGAAATTGCAGCAGAATGTGACGAGGGAGATGCAGCCCTGGCAGAGCGAACTTGTGCTAGAGAGGAGTTGAAAGCTTACAGGTCTAATCTTGACCCGCAGGACAACAAGCGCTCAAAAAACCAACAACAGAAGATGACAGGCAAAGTTTAAAGCAGCAAAGGATACTAAGATGGTGGATTTTGTGCCTGGGGATTCCTCCAAGCAGTTTGCCATAGGGACCAGCCTAACTGATAAATAGGAAAGCCGGATTCGTTTTCTTGGACGAGCTATGGACTCCATCAGTCAAGCCTCAGGGCGTAGAGGAACTGGCGGGTCAGGAAGACCCGGATTCGCAATTGGTAGCAGCAACTCATGAAATTCCAGAGTGGACAGAACCTTATTTGGCGTATCTTTTGCGTGGAGAGCTGCCAGAGCAGGAAGTTATATCCCGGCAAATTGTGCGCCGGGCTAAGGCCTATAGTTATTGATGGCGAGTTATATAAGAGAAGTGTTTCTGGAGTATTTCAGAGATGTGTGTCTGGAAAGGAGGCCGGCAAATTTTGAAAGAGATTCATGAGGGAGATTGTGGTCATCATGCTTCAACAAGGTCTTTAGTAGCAAAAGCTTTCAGACACGGCTTTTCTGGCTCACAGCTCAGGCAGATGCAGAGCGCTTGGTGAGTAGATGTGATGGTTGAAGATATGCAGGCAAATTCATGTGCCGGCTCAGGAGTTGCGAACAATACCTTGACTTGGCCCTTTGCAGTTTGGGGGCTTGATATGGTGGGTCCTTTTAGCATGTCTCCTTGCAAGAAAACCCACCTCTTGGTTGCCATTGATAAGTTTACAAAGTGGGTTGAGGTGATGCCTGTTACTAATTGTGAAGCAGCTACAGCAGTCAAGTTTTTGAAGCAGATCATACACAGGTTTGGGTATCCTCATAGTATCATCACAGATAATGGTACTAACATGTCCCTTGGTGAGATGGCAAAGTTTTGTGGAAATCAGGGTATACGTTTAGACGTTGCTTCAGTTGCTCATCCACAGGCCAATGGACAAGTAGAACGAGCAAATCAGGAGTTGCTTCGAGGTTTGAAACCACGTCTCCGGGTTCCGTGTCTCAGAGCTGCTGGAGCGTGGGTTGAGGAGTTGCCATCAGTAGTTTGGGGAATCAACACAACACCAAACAGATCCACAAAGATGACCCCTTTCTTTATGGTGTATGGGGCAGAGGCAGTTTTGCCAAGTGATATAATTCATGACTCGCCTCGCGTGGCGGCTTATGTTGAAACAGAAAATGAGCAGACCCGGCAGGATTTGTGGACCTGCTTGAGGAGACAGAGAACAAGCACTGGAGAGATCAGCAGTATATCAGCAAGATTTGAGGCGGTATCATAGTCGCCGGGTTAAAACTCGCACTTTCCAGGAGGGAGATTTAGTGCTACGATGGGTGCAATCCAAGAAGGGATGCACAAGTTATCTCCCCCTTGGGAAGGGCCCTTCATCATAAGCAAGAAATTGAACAATGGTTCATATTATTTGGTGGATGCAAGAGAAAAGTCCGAGTCTGTAATGACACATCGCACTCTACCTTTTCATTGGAAGAGCGTGAGAGGCCATGGAATATTGCGCAGCTGCGCCCATATTATACTTAGCATGAGAAAGAGATATGAGATGTAAAACACGATGTAACAGGCAGCAGGTTTCAGACGCGCTCTTTTCCTTACCAGGGTACCTAAGGGGACTGGAAGGTTTTTAATGAGGCGGCTTGCTGACCTAACCTTTTCTATCAATAAAGTGAAGGTTGAACAGAAATTTGTGTTCTTTTGTTTCCTTTTTTGATGTTTGATAGTAGTGTTGCATAGTTCTATGTTAAGTTTGGTTTGCTTGCCTTGGGGGCTCGCCCAAGACCCGGCTTTTCACGGTCATCCGGGTCTCGATGTTTCGTGACCCGGCTGTGCAGTTTTCGTTGCAGTATCCATAACTTTGGATTCAGAGGTATGAAGGTGAAGTTTATTTTATTTGTTTATGTTTTTGTCATAAGAATAAGTGCATAGTTATCTTTGAGGACGCCCAGAGAGCGTGTCCCACCAGTATGAGGATCAATGGGGTAATGTTGCATAGTTAAGCCATTACTTTATAAACATTGATCCAGGTCTTGGGGGCTCCTACTACAATAGTTTGCAGCTGCAATCCCAAGACCCGGCTTTATGCCACTAGTTTATTCTTGGTTATCTTGCTGTTGAGCTGATGTGACTCGCAATTTTATGGCCTGATTGCTCACCTGGAAATTCAATCAACCATGAAGCCCATTGGGACTTGGTTCGACCCTGTTTTTCTCAGAGAAGTAGCGACAGGGTATCCATGCGAAAGCCGGCTCACAGTTAAAGAAATCAAAAGGGTCATCAAAACCACAGAAGAGGCATATTTCATAGCAAAAGTTTGAGAGTAGCATAAAAGTTTCATCAGGTGCATAGGCGCACCATCACAGGCATAGTGCAGACAGTGCAAAAGTTATTACAATAACGCCCAAAGGGCCGAATAAGATTGTTTTCTTGCAGAGATAACAGCATCTGCGTAAGTTTTCAGCTTTGGCTTCAGGAGCCGGGTCACGGGGAGGAGAGCCGGTTGGTTGTCTTCGACGGTCTTTGCCGGGTCTTCTTCTTCGGCGCCGCCGGGTTAGCCTCTGGCTCCTTGGTCTCGTCGGTTTCTTTGGCCTTGGTCTTGCGCCGGGTGATTTTTCGAAGTGGCTGGAAGAAGTTTCATCATCTTCTTCAGCTATCGCCCGTGACGGAGGAGGAATAACTGGCGTAGAGGAGCTGGGAGCAGTGGAGGTACCAGGAGCATTTTTGCCGGGTCAATAAATCCTTATAGCTTTGGAGGAGATCGACGCGTTGTGGCTCGTCATCCATGATCTCTTCATCATTTCATTATATCCAAGCTGTAAGTGGTGAGCTTCATCTTGCTGGCAATTACAGTGGCAACATGCCGGGTTTGCTTCACAACCCGGGCATAGCACTTCTTATCAAACTCCTTGCCATCAGTGTCAAACTGAGGAAAGCCCTTCTTCAGTGGAGCCGGGTTTAGCTGGGGATGGTAGGCCTTTGCCAAGGCAAGACCTCGCATCACCCGGCCCTGCAAGCTGATCTCTTGAGCAGATGGATCCATTGCGGCATTGTTGACAGATGCCCAAGGACTTCAGTGTACTTGCTTGGCGGGTTCTCCCAGAGCCTAGCGGCTTTGATGACCTCGCAGCTGCCAAAGTACAGCTGACGGGTCAGCGTGTACATGCATTTGATCTTCTCTGCAGCGGTTTTGCGGAGGTTACCATCACGAGGGCCTGTGTAAGAAAAAGTGTACAGTGAAATTTCAAAAACCGGGTCTGTTGATCAGTTTAGGTTGAAATTCAAGGAGTAGTGCTTACCCACTAAAGATTCAACCATTGAGGTGATCATTCTTTTTAGCCGGGTCAGCTCGTTGTTGGTTTCATCCAGCTGCTTCTGCAGGGTCTCCTGTTGCTCCTGGAAGTTCTCCTCGTTCTCCTGCATGTCCTTCTTCAGATCGGAGTTTTCTTGTCAAGGCAGTAATCTTTTCTCCAAGGCCTGGAGTTGAGCTGAGTGATTAGCCCGGGTCTCAGATTCAGTTTGGCAGCGTCAGTGAGCCGGGTGATCTCAGCTGGGCCTTGGCATGGTCTTCCTGTTAAGATGCAAAAATTATGTTAGTCCCAGGTCGCCGCAGGCGTGCAACCCGGCACTTGGGGGCTACTCAGTTTGAAGTTCAATTGTTCAACGTAATAAAGAAGTCCCAGGTTGCTGCAGGCACACAACCCGGCACTTGGGGGCTACAGTGTTCAAAAGTTTGATGTGAAAATGGGCAAGTTTTAAATGATGGAAGTTTTTTAGTCCCAGGTTGCTGTAAACAGACAACCCGGCACTTGGGGGCTACAGGTTTGAAGTTTTTACCTAAGGAATGCATATTGTAAGCACCAAGCTCATCACAAGTGATGAACTTAGAGCTTGGGGGCTACTAGGGTATAGTTATGCAAGAAAATATACAGGCAAGAAGTAAAAATGGGTACCTGATATCGTTTTTGGATAGGGCGACCAGTTCTGTCTCCAGGGTCTTGTGTTGAGCTAGGCGAGAAAAATATTCATCGCAAAGTGCTGGAACAGACATGGTGTCAGAGCCGGTGATTTGAGGAGGAAGCCGGGTTCTTGTTCTTGGCAGGAGTTGCCGGGTCAGCATCTGGGCTGGCACCTTGGCCAGAGTCTCAGGAGCATTTTGTACTGGAACGTGCCGGGTCCAGTAACCTGCACTTCATCTTCTTTGTCCCAGAGCCTAACCCGGGCGAGTGAGCAGCTGGGGAGGATTCTGGCACCGGGTCAAACATTTTTTGGAGAAGCCGCGGGGGTTGCTTGCTCCCTTGGCTCGTCTTGTCCTCTGGTTCTTCAATATGTGCCTCCATAGGAGAAGGCTCTGTGGTTGCTGGAGGAGGAGATGCCGCGGGAGGAGATTCCGGGTCTTCATCCATAAAAGCCCTGGCACTGGAACAAATAATGTCTTAGTTAAACAAGAATGGGACAGTGAAGTATAAAGTATGGAAAAGATGTGTGAAGTATTTCTAACCCGGCGTTGATCTGGAAATCCTCGGGTGTGCTAACACCATCCGAGGAAGAATCTGACAAACGAGATGGTTTAGGAACCCGGATCTTGCCAGCTAAAGGGAACTGTTTGCTGGGCGTCTTCTGGATGGATTTGGCCCAGCTTGATAAAGAGCGTTGAGGGATACCTGGGCTCAGGGAAGCTTGGCTTGTAGAAGACCGGGTTCGGCGTCTCTTGTTCGCCTCAGCCTCCTTCTCAGCCTCCTTTTCCTGTGTTGTGCTTAAGTTTGAGATGAGTTCATCATGAAGATTGAGAAAAGAGAATGTGGTACCTTGGCAATGGTGGCCCGGGTCCTCTTCTGAGTGGAGCTGCAGTACTTGGGACCCGGCGCTACGTCAGAAGCCGGGTCAGTGGGGCCTGGAATAAAATTTGCCGGGTTATCAGTAGAGGTGTCCTTGTTGGGGACTTCGTTGTTAATCAACTGGAGGAAGAGCCGGCCTACGGAGTAGCTCACCTTCTTCTTCTTCTTCTTCGTCGTCTTCACTTTCTGTGTCCTCCCGTCAGGAGAGGATGTTGGGGTAAAATCCACGCTCCACCACTTGGAGTCCTGAGAAAAAAGTCACAGTAATAATAACAGTCTATGGATGAGTTTACCGGGTTAAAGTAACAAAGTTGATTGAGTGTTGGCTTTACCGTGGGGGGTTTGTTCTTGGCACTAAATGGGGCGAGCCCGTTCAGTGCAATGGCATCTTTCTTTTCGCCAAGCAATCTCTTGGCATTCTTCACGAGCTGATCATCAGTGAGCGTCATCTCGAGTAACGCAAGTTGTCTGTGGTTTCACCAGTGTACTGGCAAATTAGCCGGGTCCTGATGCTGAGTGGCTGGATGAACCAACCGATCCAGCACTTGACCAGATCTGTGCCCTTGAGACCATGGGCGAGTAAAGCTCTGGCCCGGCGAAGAGTGGGCTCGAGCTTGACCCGCTCGGCGTCATCGGCATAACTGTTCATTTTGGCGTCATATTTAAGCCCGAGTTCCGGAAAGGGGTAACGGGCATCGTCAGATTCTGGAGAAGTATCTTGCAGTAAAAATATGTGTTTTGCCACCCCTTGGGATGGCTGGCTAGAAGAGAGCCGGGAAATCGCATTCCCTTCGGCGCTGGATTGCAACTCCCCCATATGGAGTACTTGATCCTTGCGAGAGGGGTTGCAGTAGAAGAACTCGAGGAACAGCTCGAGGCTTGGAGCCATTTGTAAGTAATCTTCACAGAACACCACATAGTTACTGATGTTCAGCATGGAGTTGGCGCGATGTCTTGAGGCCTAAGGCCGTAGTACTTCAAGACCCGGCGAAAAAACAGGGAACCCGGGGGGCGAAGGCCGCGCTGAACGTGGTCGAGGAAAACCACCACTTCACCTTCCTTTGGGGGGGCGGATTTCTCTCCAGCAGCACGCCATTGATCTCATCCTTGGGGGAGCTCGCCGCAGTTCACTATTCCTGAAGCATCAAGGTCGTCACCGTGGATTTGGTCCAGTTGACCTGAGAGTAGCAGCGGGGGCGGCGGAGCCAGATGCACCGGCGTGGGTGCTGTGAGGCTTCTTTGCGAGCTTCTTCGCCGCACGGGGAGCTCCGGCCTTGGCTTGTCCTTCACCATGGCTGAGGAAGCTTCGAGGTTCTCTGAGCACAACAATGGAGATGAAACCCTAGTTCTAGATGTAGATGCGTGGAGAGGGAAATGCAAAGCAAATCTGGACGAGATTCAAGTTGGAATCAAGTGCGGAGCACGGATATGTGGAGTAATCGTACCTGTGGATCTTCTTGCAGGAGATTGGAAGCTCGATTTGAGATTGGATCCGCGGCTGCTACAGTGCGTGCGCGAGGAAGAAGATGAATGAATGGGGAAAAGTGACCGTGGTGTCTCTTGGTCTCCTATTTATAGGCGCAGTGAAAACCCTAGGGGTGTTGTGGTAAAAAGTGAAGAGATAAGGATCTTTGACTAAAAGTCAACGACAAACGGAATGAGATAATTACGGAGTATTAAATGATAAGATCGTGATTAAGATGGATAAGGATGGAGTTATAGTTGGGTGATAATTTTCACTAAGTGTTGAAAGTGAAACCCGGGCGTCGGAACCCGGCAAGGGATAACCGGGTTACGGCGTGAACCGCCAAAGAAACTGGCCAAGCAAAGGAGAAAAGAGGCATGTTCTAATGTTAAATTTGTTATCTGTTCTTATGTTTCAGGTGATTAACCCGGCTGGCCAGGATATCAGCTTGCTCAAAGAAGCAATATTCAAGAATAAGAAGCAGAGCATGCCAACCTGGCAACCAAGTTAATCTGGGGGCTACTGATGGGGGGATGATAACCCGGTAGGCCCATGAAGAGGGAAGCATGACCCGCCAGGCAGGAGGCCCGGCCAGGCCAGCTAACCATCAGCATGGGCCGGGTTATGTTGCTGGGCTAGAGGCTTTGGCGGTAACCCGGTTCAGGAAGGAAGTTTCTAGAAGATCAGAGGCGGTTCAGGACTTGGAGGACGAAGGCTAGAAGAGCTAGAATAGGACTCCGAGTCTGGGTAGAGCCCGGGTTCGTATTGTAAAGTGCCAGGAGACCCGGGTGTCTATAAACCGGTCCTGAGCCCTAGTTGAGAGAGAACTTACGATCCAAGCTTAGGCGAGAGACCATCGAGAGAAACACCACAACCTTGTAACCTAGATCGAGATCCGGCTCTGTTGTCGTAGCCGGGTTATCGAGATCAAGATCAATAACAAGATAGCAGGAAGTAGGTCTTTATCTCCAATGGAGAGGCCGAACCTGGGTAAACCTTTGTCCCTAGCAATGCTAAACAATCTCCCAGACGTTAGTGTCGCCTTGCCATCAACTCAAGCTACCCCAAAGTAGCATCTGCCGTGTTATCTACCCCATGACAA